>JAEIFZ010000115.1:18685714-19296785 GCA_018904035.1 Zaprionus ornatus | reverse complement strand
AGATTTGCTCATGTGATCAATTTGGAGTTCTTTTCCGACCTCATCGATGTTCTGAATCGCATTCTAGAGGAACAAGATTTGGGCTACCGTGAGCAGTTGCACTGCATCCAGACTATTTTTGTTATATTGTCTGGCCAGGGTGAAGTATTGAATATTGACCCAATACGCTTTTATCAGCATTTCTATCGGAACATGCTGGTGGTGCAGGCCGGAAAGAACCACGAAGACTTCTCCATAATACTGCGCACGCTAGACGAAGTGCTGGTAAAAAGGCGACGAAACATGAGCCAGCAGCGTCTGATGGCGTTTGTTAAACGTCTCCTAACTGGCAGTCTGCATCTGCTGCACAATGGCACACTTGCCACGCTGGGTACGATCAAGCAGACATTCCAGTTGACATCAGTGCTGGATGCTTTGCTAGACACCGATACGACCATTGGATCGGGTCGCTATGATCCCGAATTGGATGATCCTGAGTACTGCAATGCTGCGAGTACGTCCCTTTATGAGCTAACACTGCTGGCTCGTCATTATCATCCCACAGTCCGACGTATGGCTGCACACATAGCCAATGGCGTGCCAGCCTCAGGCGAAGGCGCACTACCCACAGATATAGGAAAACTGTAAGCCTATTTTATCTGGTTATTTTATATCAAGTTTTGATTGGTTTTTTTGTTTGCAGCAACGCGCACGAGCTCTTTGCCCAGTATGACAGCTCGCAAATGGCCTTTAATCCCACAATACCGCTGCCCAAGCAGGGTGAACCGAAGTTAAAGAAGGGTAAAGAGATGTTTATACGCTCTGATTTCAAGCAGGACTATTCAAAGCTGCTTAAGGATGTCAAAACAACAAAGACGAGTTCAAAAAGTGCCCTGCAATTTGATTTTCTCAATGAACTCAATAAACATTGAATTGAAAGTGAATAAAATGAGTATTGATGTTTGGTAGGCGCTGTAGAGATATATCTATATTATATACTACTCGTAAGAAAGTGACATTAAATTCAATATGCTGGCTCGTTTTTATCATAATGAATCAAGTTTCCTGTCTTTTATTAGATAACTTTATTGAGCAATTAGCGAAATATTTGTATGCCTAAGATAATTTTGTAGATTTGATGATGTTTTTATCAATATACAAAAAGTAGAAGTTTTAAGCAAATGCAATTTATATATACGAATTTAATACACATGAATTTTCGATAAACTATTATTACTAAAGATATGTAAAGCGATGTAAGGAGCTCCTAAGTGTGCGTGATTTAGCTAAGCCTAAGGACGTTGAGTCTATTACCATAAAACCGGGTACAATTGCTTGGGTTCGTCTACTGAACTATGCTGCAGGGCTACGTTGACGTTGCCCGACGCTGGAGGGAGGCAGATACTCTCGATTGCCGACTGCGATAACCGGTTGGGCAAAACTTCCAACGGCATTATCGGGCAATATGCCTGCAGCAGTTGCCGCCAATCCTGCAGCAGCCGTTGCTGGAATGATTCGATTAGGCACAGTATCGGCAAAGTTACCAGATATGCCAGCCGGACGAATGATTCCGCCTGCTCCATACAACGATTGAGATTGTGTCGGCGAGGGTGTCGGTGAAGAATATGTGCCACGTGCTGCATTATAGCCTGCCACCTGAGGAGTTCCGGAGGTTCGCAGCGTGCCACCCGTTGGCAAAGTTGGAGCAACTGCTCCGTAGGCTGTGTTCACAGTCTGTTGCCCCCCGCGATAGGCATTGGCATTGACGTTCAGGTTGTTGTTGTTGCTAGAACTGGATCTGGAGCCACCGATGCTGTAGTCATAGATGTAGGCATTGTTGGCATACAAGCTGGGCGCTGAGACACAATCGTATTGATTCCACCACACACAGACCAATGTCTCCTGGCTGAACACAGTGCCGTTGGGGCAGAGGAACGAGTAGGTGCGATTCAGAGCACATATGTGGAAGACCTGACACTGTGCCTCAATGTCGGCATAGTAGCCTGGAAGTGGTTGCTGAGCACAGTCGAAGTTCGTACGCGGCACTTGCGCATAAACAGGGTAATCCACACCAGCCACACCCGGAATGGCTGAATAGTCACCAACAGTGCCGTCATTGTAGTCGTCGCCAACAGATGATCCGCGCGCCCCCGATGAGGCCACAGCTGTACCGCTGTATTGCGGCTGCGGTCCGTAGGGACCCCCGCGTGCTGCCGAAGATGTGGACTGCAGACCTGCAGTACCTGTTGGTCGCCTTGGCAAATTCGCACCGCTGCTAACGGCGGCAGCAGGCGCTCCGAAGGCGGTAGTCGCCTGCCCACTGGGCGTGTAACCCACTGCTGGCGAGGGGAACAATCCAGCGCCGTAGGCAGTGGCCGGTGCTGGCGTCAATGGAAGCGCAGTTCCCGTGGGATAACCACTAGGGGTCAATCGCCCGGCTGCCGCACCACCGCCCGCCGTGGTTGCCAACTCCGGACGCACGTAGTTATACCCGCTTTGAGCCTGGCAATAAAGGGATATTTCAGATTTTGTGCAGTATCCTTGGTGCGTTCCCACCACTTACCTGGACCTGCAATTGCGCATCATTTCCGCTCCCAAAGAGCAGCAGAACTGCAAGAAAAGAATGGAACAACATTAGCGCTTTCTAGTTGTGAAAATCTGGCAGAGATCTGGCTAGCGTTTGCTGCGTGCTTCGATCCGACCGAGGCAACCAATTGAAATGAACTGAGCTGCGGCTTCGACAACTTGCGGGCCATATACATTTTAGGGCCAAGTACGTTGCCACATGCGATTCTTGCCACTGATAGCAAACGCGGACGGTTCTACATTGCGATCTTTATTTATCAGTTTCCTACTCAAGTGTCTGGCACAGTGGAGCAAGATGTGCAGAAGTCTACGAAAATGTATTTTAATTAAGAATTTTTCCACTATTTTAATAGTATTGTTTCCATAATAATGAACAACTATTTAAGCTGCATGAATGTTAGGTTAATTTCCTTTTAAATATACTTTTAATTTGCCCCACTGTACATTAAACGGTTGCCTGTGCTGCCACTGCTGCCCGTGGCCAAAAACAAGACGCATGGCTCGTAAATATGCAAGGCAACAAAAACTCAGACAGACAGACGCCCACAATAAGAGAATCAGAATCCGAATCCAAATCGGTAGCAGCACCAGCAGCAGCCGCCCCAAAGGAAGTGCTAATAATGATGAGGCGGTCGGTCACTGTTGAGTTACGCGCTAAGGTTGCTAAGGTTGCCCCGCAGCTTCGATGACGACCCTGAGATGTCGTTGTGTATTTGGTTTACCCACCCGCCAAGACGGCAGCGTAACGTTGCAGTATCATGGCAAAAAACGCGTTTCTTCTTCTGCTTCTTCACTTCTTTACGATATCGGCAATATTTCTAATCCTTGTTGGCGCTTGCCTGTTGTTGCTGGGCCACACGTCAGAACAAACTGCAAGCTCGCTCAGTCCGGCGAGAGACATTTATAGATGATGTTCTGACGCTCGGAGCGCGGCTGCATCTTTGCGAAATTTATGTTTATGTGGCAGCTGCCCAGGCCGACAGATACTCGTCAATAGTTGAGTAGTTGGACAAAGTGCTGGACAGACAGACAGACAGACAGACGGATGGACAGTTCGTCACTATTGGTTTCGTGCTTGCGCTTTAGCAAATTTATGACACTGGATTATCCATTGTTGCCAGCTCGGGCTCTCGCTCTGGCTCTGGCTCTGGCTCCGGTTATCACAATGGGCGATCCTAAGCGAATGTTTGTTCTCAGCTCGTACGTATACGTAATATTTCGTCTTGTTACGTGCACGTAGTTTAATTAAATATGTATTGCATTTCAAGTGCAATGCAATGCAATTGAAATCCGATTTCGCTCTGCCCTTGAGCCACAGTCGATAATAACGTTCAAATTTTTCTGCATTGATGCGACAGAAAACGACAAAAATATTTAAATTCTGCCTACTGATTGCTGTTGAACACTTTATGTCTTCTGTTCATTTTGACCTTTCCCGTTGCCATTGCGCCGTGCGCAGATTTATATATACAATACAATACAACAAACAAAAAACTTGACAATCGAATTTGTGTTAAACTCCTCCGAGTTCTGCGATTATCCAAGTTGAGTTATTTCATGTGCGACCAATTGTAATTGATTTACTGTAAATGGGTGTTCCACTTTGGCTCCCTGGCGAATAAAATTCAAAAGAATTCACAATGCGTGACGGTCTTCTCGTATATTCTTGTATTTATTCAATTAAATGAAAACTGATATATTGATCATATATTATGTATGTAGGTAAAGCTTAATAAAATATTTCCAAATTATATTTATACATAGGTCGAATCGTGAGAGTTGTTTGAGGTAGACCTGATAAGCAGATACTCTACATAACATATGTACACGTATGTTATGTTAGAGACCTGCATGCGGTGGTGTTAGGCACCGCATTCATCAAATGGGATACCCCTTTCTCTCTCTGCTTCTTGTTGCTAACAGATTTGTGTGCCCAGTTATAAATAAAACGTTCTCAGTTATTGTTATATGTACTTTATTAACGTTAAATAAATATTTACAAAAAGAGCAAGACATAAGGACATACATACACACATACACAGATGCATATAGGTGTATGCATGTGGGCATATGGATTGTTCGTTGTGTTCAAGGGTGAAAGTACTCGTAGTTTTAGAAGTTACAACTAAACAAACTAATTTAATACAACTCGATGATTACAGTGTAGATTGTAAGAGTATTTCGGGTCTCTCGAGTATTTCGTTTCGAACTTTTACATATTTACATACAAACTAACTGCAAAAGAGCATTGGCTAAACCAAATGAGTTAACAAGAAGTTGGAAACAAATTTAATATAAAAAAAGGGTATTCAATTGTTTGTCACTTTCAAATTAAACTAAGTAAGAAGTGGGAGGAGGGGGGTTGAGAGGGGCACAGGGCGTAGAGAGTAGAGTAGAGTTGACTAAAAGTTAAGCACATTTACTCGCACACCTCCGAAGCGCTGGCAACCCTGACAAACAGCGCCGCCATTAGGAATCGGCAACCGTTGGCAATGGCAACCCTATCGCCTGCTGCTGAACTTTGACGCCAGCGAATATAATGACTTGAGCAGCTCCAGTGCCCGACGATCCGAATGGAGTTCGGCGTGCACCGGCGTCGCCGATGTTGTCGCCGTCAAGTCGCTGTCGCTGTCCACATCCTCGACACGTATCTCGAACTTGGTCGTCTCCTCGTAGCTGCCCGGCGCCGTTGTACTAGTGGGCAACGGCACCTCTGTGGTGGACGTGTAGCCAGGCGTGGTGCTCGTATACAGTTCGGCATTTCCATTGCGTCGGAATGTGGTCACGGGCACACGCGACGTTGTCGTGGCCAGCTTCTGCCTGGCCGCAGATTTACTGGGTATCTTGCTGTCAATGTCGATGAGAGCGTTGAGCAGATGCTTGCGAGAACGCTCCAGTGCCTTGCCATTGTGATCGTCGCAGGTCTGAATCAGTAGCAACAACAGACTGAGCACCTGGCGATCGTGCTCCGCCTTAGCCATAACATTCCTCAGATGCAGTGCCTCCTGCTCGTTGAGACCGCCGAACAGCTTGTTGGCAATGCGCTGCAGTCCGCTGCTGGAGGGCAACGCATCACGTGGTATGTCGTAGCTTCTGAATATATCATCCCACTCATAACGAGCCGCTGACGGAGGAGCAGGCGTAGTGGTGGCGGCCAGCAGACGAGGCAAATATGTGAAGGGCGATAACGTTGTTGTCGTCGTGGCGCGCTCCTTCATCAGTGCATCGTTGATGGTCAGCGGATCGAGGAAATCCGTTTGAGATTTCAGAGCCCAGGGATTCTCTGTCGGCTTGTGCGTGGTGATGAGCTTCTGTGGTCGCGCATCCTGCAGCAGATCATTGCGTGACTTGACAAACGATTGCGTGTGCTGCTGCTGAAGAATCTCTTTACTTTCGCCAGAATCGGCCGAAGGAGGCGACAGCTCAGCAGACAGTTCCAACTCGGAATCTTGAGCTCGGCTCGTACTCAGCTCGTACTGCTCGGTGGTGGTGGTCGAGTAGTCAGGGGCGGGCGTGGAGTCAAACTTGTGATTGATCTCAAAGGCGATGCTCTGGGGCGTGGTCACATCCGGTGCTGCCTTGGTGGGCAGATAATACTTAGCGGTGCCATCACTGAACAACGAGGCATCGGTTGTGGTCACAGGCTTGAAGTTTGGCGGCTCTGTGGGTCGAGCACGTGTGGCTAGCTCTGCCCGGAAACTGCCGGGATTATCCAGATAGCTGGACAAGGCGTTCGAGAAGATCTGCGCAATCTTACGCGACTCCGGCTTCTCAGCCAGTTCACTAATGGTCGAGCCCGTGCTGCCTATTTGTGGGAATGGTTGATAGTCCGTGCCTGATCTGGTTGCACTTCCTGACCCTTGAGTCTCATTCAACTTGGCCGAGAGTAGTCCCGTGCTAATGTCGGCTTGTCCCTCACCCGTACCTCGGCCCTGGGCTGCCTTTAGGCCAAAGAGGTTACTATATTTCTGCACAGTCTTGTCACTCAGCAGGCTCTGTTTGATGTCATCTGCCTGCTCGCTGATGCTTGGCGGCGTCTCCGAGGTGGTCAAGGTTGCTGTCATGTCGGAGGGTTTAGCTGCTGGCAGAATGGGAGCTGGCGCCTTAACTGACAGCTTGGTGTGCACACCACTCTTCTCCGGCTTGACCAGTGCGTTGCTCGACTCGTTGTGTGACTCCTGTGCAAAGTACTTGGCCAAGGAGACAAGTGCATCTGGTCCCGATGAGGGCGGTATTTCCAGGCCAGCTCGTACAGCTGTGGCAGACTGTGCATTCAGCTCGACATCCTCGAACTTATCCTTCAGCAGGTTCACAGTCTTCAGCATATCCTGCACATTGCGATAAACAGATTCTTCCTTGACTGGACTCGGTGCAAAGAGCAGCGCATCTCCTCCCCCGGCTGCAGCTGCATTCAATCTGGGCACAGAAGCACTGTTTTTGGGCAAATAGGTGGGTCCACTGCTGCTGGATGTGGGCGCTGGCGTTGTAGGCAAATAGTCGCGACTTTCACTTATTTTATTGCTGGGCTGATCCGCGTTCGCGTTGATGCTCGCCGAGAGACGCTTCAACTCGCCAGAGCTGGCGACATCGTAGTGATGGCGCATGCCAATGATCACCGGCCTGTAGGTGCTGTCCAACTCCAGACTGGCGCTGGCCGTAGGATTGGGGCTCTTGGGTGCTACAGACGACTCGAGGAATAGGCTCGATATGGCGGGCACTCCAAATCGGTTAGGATTGGGCGTGGTTGCACTGTGACCACCTTTGATGTAGTTGAACTTTCCCTCAGTGTTCTTGGACTTGGATACGCTGGGCACGGTGGGCGTGTAGTAGGGTGTCGACTTGCTGGGCTCCAGTCTGCGTGCTGTGGAGTAGCTGCTGGGTATGAAGTAGGGTGTCGTGTTCTGCACGGGACGGGTCGAGTGAGTCTCGAAGAATTCCGGCTTGTCCTGCTTGGGAGCAGTGAGCGATGCAAGCTTCTCTTTGCCCTTCTCCTTGCTGTGCTGCTCCTCGCTCTCCAGATCCTTGTAACGCTGCTGTCCACGTTGTCCGTTACGTGCCCGCTCCCGTGACTCAGTGTGGGCAATGCCTCCACGGACCGGCGAGCTGCGCTCCTGCGATGAACCGTTGCGATTACGCACTGGCTTCAGAATAGACACATCATCGCTACTATTCGGATTGGAGCTCGGACTGTTGTTGTTGTTGCCATAGTTGTTGTTGCTATTTCCGTTGCCATTGCGTCGCTTGCTCGAGCCACTGACAAAGGAAGAGCTCTCGGCGGTTATCTGTGTTTCCTGATCATTGCTGTTGTTGTCGATGGGGGTCAGAACCTTGCGCTGCTTCTCTCCCGACACATCATCAAAGTCCACGCTCTCCAGCGATGCGTGCAGATCCTCTGTAGAATCGATGCGTCGATCCGATTTGCTGCCAGGACGCGCAGGCGCGCGTGCTTGGCCCGCAACGGGTGTCACCTTCGGCTTGATGTTCAGTCCTCCGCCAACAATGTTGAAGCCCTGCACAGGCACCGAGGGTCGCACACGATGAACGCGCTGCTTGTTCAGTATCTCGGCACTCTCTGCATAGTAACCCGAAGATCCCAAGCAGTTGACCTTGAACCACCAGTCGCAGGTGAGTTCGCTCTGCTGGAAAATGGTGCCGTTGGGACACAGGAACGAGATCTTGCGTCCCTCCTCACAAATATGGAAGACCTGCACGAGATGAGCAGCTAAGTTAAGAAGCCTTCGATAATAGTACCGCAGATGAGCTCACCTGGCAGTCCGTTTCCATGTCGGCAAAGTATCCATTTCCATAGGAGCGGCAACTGAAGGTCGTTTTGGGTATGCGCGGATAGATGGGGAAGTCGATGCCGGGTCGACCCACTACTCCCTGGTAGACCTCATAGTCGACATCCTCATCGGATGCACGCTTCTTCAGGTGATGCTTGTGCTCGTTGCAGTTCGAGTGTGCCTCATAGCGCTCCTCCTCAAACTGAGTGGCGCCCGTCTGCTTGGCCAGAATGCGGGCTGGAGTGCGGTACTGTGAAAGATGAAAAAATAATTTGGATTAATCTGAAATATAATTAAAGCTAAGCCTAAACACACCTTTGATTCTGCATCAGTTTGGCTCAAATATGCCAATAAAAGAAGCGCTGCAAGGAAATTATAACGGAAATTATTGAAATAAGTGAAGTTGTAAAGGAATTAAAATAAATTAATGAGTTTAATTACACTTTAAACTACATTTAAAAGTATGGAAATTATTATTTCAATATAATAATAAATTACGTTAAAGTATTTTATCAGCCAGCTCTCGTTGTCTTCAAGTGAATTAAACGATAAACTCAAGAATATTAAATAACTGGCAACTATAACTGAGTGGCAACTATAACTGAGTGGCAACTTCAATTGAGTGAGAGAGCACAATAAGGGAGCGCATCCTCTCTTTCCGAGATCCTATTGATCTCACCACACTTGCATACACTCAACTTTGTATACACGTAAGTGTGACTTTTGTATTTTCAACAAAAATAAATCTTACTACTTAATTAAATACACATCTTTTTGAAAACACAGTAAAGATAAAGATACAGCGCAAATGAATGATCACTTTTAATGAACTTCCAATTATACCCGAAGCTAGTGTCATTGGTGATCTGAGTACGATTTGAAACTACAATACAATCTTATCTGTTTCTTAATTCCGTATCCAAATTCATTTATTTTAAGTGGCATAGTCGCATATCATATGCTTTCCTGAATTCCAAATTGGATTGGAATGACCTTGACTTTTGTTTTCGAGTCGCATTACGCAAACTGTGATTGTCACAGTAACTGCGACTGTGAAGGGCCAGCTAAGGCGAGAGTAACTACCACATCTACTGACCTCAGGCCACCAACTGCAACAATTAAATGTTAAACCATAAAAACAATTAAATATACGATCCGAGCAGGAGGCGAAGGGGAAGGGGAAGTACAATTTGACTAGCAGCTGAAGATGAAGACGACACCACAAGAAACACTCGAAGAAGAAGTTATTCAATAGCCAAATAACCACAAGATTCAAGGCTCACTTGCTGCATAATCGTCGTGATTATGTGAATCATTCAATTGTCCATGAATCGCACAGTCCGAAGACCGTAGATCGGCCTCATCGAGAGGGTGTCGCTGCCTTATATAATTAAACAATTGCCCATAATTTGTGCTATGGCTGATTGGCAACGCCGCACAAAATTGAAACGCCCCAAAAAAACGAGGCGATCGAGCATCATTATTACCCTTGCGCCATGTGGCATGAATCGGGGAAGCCACGCAGCGGGCGACAGCAGCAGCAGCGGCAGCAACATTTGCCAACTTTAATTGAGACGCGTAATTACTCGAGTATTTGCATTGTTCAATAGTGTTTGCTCTTTCTTGTTGTTGTTGCTGCCATTTGGGTCTGGGTCAACGGCTCATGAGTTATCGTGAAGTGTGGCATTTCTTGGGCATTTCCTAGGCATTCACCCGGACAGATTCATTAATTAACTTGCAAGGCAAACAAAACTCGCAGTTAATCTCCGGTCATCATCGTTTTTTCTTCAATTTTGTCGCACGCCCCAAGCCCGAACAAAGACACTTTTAACGCAATCCCCTCATTTATATCAATCTTTCAACTTTTTGCCGATTCGCTGCCTACGCAAAACTGTTGACACGCATGTGCAAACGCCTCATGCGTCACTTTCTGTCTGGCTTAAATGTACCGTTGATGCAAAGATATTGTGGGAATCCGAAGAGTTGGCAAGGTCAGGAAAGTCTGCGTTTATGCGGAATGTAGGCGCAGTATTCAACAAATAATTAAATTTATATGTGAAGCGTTGAGCATAATGACGCCGTAAATTGTTAAATGTTTCACGTGAATAAAGTGTTTAAAATATTTAATTTTTTTTAAGGGAAATCATTTATTATATTGTCACAAATTTACTTCTAGAGTATAAATAGTTTTTCTCTAATTAATTTCCTACTTACCGCAGCATAGCAAATGCAGTTGGGGGCGCCTCATTTTGTGCACTGAATTGCCTGGAAATAAACAAAGGAAAATATGTAATTTTTGTAAGCTTGTTAACAAAATTATGAATATTTATTGCCCAAGCTCGTGGGATGCCAAACTACAGACACCAACATAAAATAATCACATACAAATCTGAAAATCTTTCTCTGTCACTCCATCTCTCTCTTTCTGTCTCTGTCTGTGCACTGGCATATTAGATAATAGAAATTATACGAGCCCAAAAATAATACAACCAAAAACAAAAAAAAAAAAAGGAAAACAATAAACAAACACAAATAATTGTGCGAGCGTACGCGCGCGATGCTTGGACGAAAGGTGCAAGACATCGATTACGTAATGCATTTGCACAGCGGTAGACTGAATTACCGTTAGACAGGCGCCAAAGATGGACAGATATGCGACAGATAAATCTAGATACGCAGACACAGCCACAGGGTGTGTGTGCAATAAACCATTGTAAAGGATTCCCTGGAGTAGGGTAGAGTTGTGGCAGAATGCTGCTCTGCCGTACAGTCACTCAATCAGCCAGAAAGTCATTCAATCTGTCAGTCAGATGTGGTAATAAAGATGCGTCGGAAAAGGCGCGTCGACAGGGCGTATGTGTGATAGACCATTGCAGGGCTGACCAATTGCGTAGACCTGGCAACGGGCTATAACACAGCAGAGGTCTACATGCAATTAGTCAGTCAGTAAGTCAGTCAGTCAGTCAGTCGGTCAGTCAGGCAGACACTGCAGACATTCACTTCACCGTCTTTGTCACTTCCGTCAGCTCATTTATGCAGCTGTTGTTGCTGTTGTATCTGTTGCTGCTGCTGCTGCTGTTGCTGCTGCTGCTGCTGCTGCTGTTGCTGCCTTTGCTTCGGCTGCTACTGCTGCAAGCTGCTGCTGCTGGTGCTGCTGCTGCTGCGTACTTTGCATAATTTCATATAATTGCTTTAATTTGCACAACGGTAAACAATATCAAGTGGAGGAGAGTGCAAGAGAGGCAAAACAAAGCGCCAACCGGCTTGGCTCGGCTTACCCAGTGACACTCTTTGGATTTAATTAAACCATTTTTCATGGATTCGGGTAATTTCACCATCAACTCTATTGCTGGCTCGGGCCAGTTTTGCAGACGTTCTAACGTTCCAATAACAATGCAAATTGAATTGTGAATATTGAAATACATTAATTATGGGCAAATAAATTTCAATTCAGCGGATGATACTGCATGGGGAGGGGCATGGACCGTTGAGTGGTTCTTTTGCAAAAGCGTAATCTATGCATTGTTTGGTGGGTTCTTCACGAGCCAAGCTCAAATTGTTGTTTGTATTTAAATTAGTTGATTACCTTGGTTGGGTTCTTCTTGCCTCGTTTTGTTCTCACCGCTTAAATTTAATTTTTTTTTTTATTTTTAATTCAAATAACGTAAGCGCGCAGAAATTAGCCAACCAAGTGCCAAACAACGGTAAACAGCAAACCACCATCAAGCCAAGCACCTGGCATTAGAATTTAATAAAAAGATTAATTTCGAATAATAATAAAATAGCTGTACATTTGCTTAAAGTTCACGAGTTGCTGCGCATTTAATGCTTCTTTAATATTGAATTTCATTATTCGATTTGCTGCAGCCAATGCACGTTTTTCAATTTGCAATTACCCGAATGGGCTGTCATTGCCAAGGTTTTCTTAACGGCAACGGCAATCGGTTAAGACGACTGCGGCTGCTTCGGCAAATTGAAATTGACTGCAATTTATTTTTTGCCCACAAATAGCAGACGTTTTTTCGCACTTTTTTACCAGTCTTCGAGAAGGTCGATTTTGTTTCTTGTTTTTGTCTAAATTAAATAAACATATTATGCTAAAAATGGTTAAACCAAAAATAACTTCTTATATCATTTATTTTATGAATATGCCAATTATGAAAATATTCTTGTTTACATTTAAGTTGGAGTGTGAAAAGTTTCGCCTTCGATAATTTACAGATTTCCACTGTGTCTGGCAAATTAACGTTTTCGCTTTACCAATTTATCTCTCTTCATGTTCATTTCATTTTTCAGAGCCAATTTATCTCTTGACTCGCAACATGGCAAGCCGATAGTCATTCGATAGTACTTCACAATTACTTGCACTTGCCGTCAAAAGTGTTTGCACAATTGCGACGACACGAAGGCAAAACGAGAAATTCAATTTGATCATCTTCTTCTTCGCGCTGAGACATGATAAATGAATGCCGGGGATATTCGCATGATAGTCGACTCTCCGCGCAGTAGAAAGTGAGGAGGAAAAATGAGCAACAAGAAAACGCAAACCGAAATATCGAAGACTACAATGACAAATAAGGAAGTTGCAAGCGGCTCTAGCGGCTCCAGCGGCTGCTGTTGCTTGATAATGATTCAGCAGCAGCAGCAGCAGCAACAAAAAAAAATGTCAACACGGCACATGGCAACAGGTGTTTGCAGCAGCAGTAGCAACAACAATAAAAACAACGCTGTGCGGGCGATCGGTGTGGGACTTTGCGGTATTTCCCTAGGCTCGCCAATCACTAAATTTGTTCCGCCTTCGAGCAGACATACGGCATGTCCAGGACGCAATGCCCGCTGCACGTGTGTCTGGTCCGATCAGTGGAGGTCTTTCGTCTCCGACTGCGCGCTGCCAAATGTCTGTTAAATCGTTTTAACCTTTTTGTCAAGTTGCCGCTTAACCTTTACAGTTGCCTCGCTGACATGAAGGAAGCATTTGTTGTTCGTCCCGTCCCCCTCTCTCCTGCACTCCGCCTTGTCTGTGTTGTTGTGTGTGGCAAAGTGTTGAAACTGCAACTGCAACCGAAACTGAGGCATGCCCAATGTGCAGCCAAACATATCTCAGCTAGACTGTGTACAGCGTGTCGTATACGTGTTATTCCAAGTTTTGATTTATTTGCCAAGGCATTTTTATCTTGCGCTGGCCTTTTGCCCTGGCGCCGCTAACCCAACGAAACAATGCAAGATAAATTGTTTTCATTTCGATTTGTTGCTGTTGCTGTTGTTGTTGTTGTTGCTGTTGTTGTTGCTTTAGTTGTGTGCATCCTGTGTGCGCATAAAAATAATAATAATAATTTCATCTTTTCCCAAAGCATGCAAAATGCGCACCTCGTTGCATTATGAAACGGCAGCCAGAGGCGCGGACAGGGAGATGCGCTGACAATTCCTGTTATGAAAATTGCATAAAATTGCCGCATCTACAGTGCAATCTCCTCCGAAAAAAGAAGATGAGTAAAAGCAAAAACAATAAATTCAACGGCTGAAGCATGCTGAAGCTTGGCGAGCTTGGGAGCGCCGTTATGCAGGTGCGGATATCGTGGTCATTTTGCCTAATGGTGGGAGTCGCATGCGAATCTATATATATACAATAGATAAAGCTGCAGTACCGATAAATCACACACACACGCGTACACATATGCAATGCGGCAAGTTCAAGTTCACAACTTAAGTCTTTTGTTTTCACACTTTCACATGAGCAAATATATGCTAATTTATTTAATTAATTATCAATCGCTACACGATTCCCTCACATTTTGCTCCTAAATAGTGTTTCGCCGCAGCAAACAAAGCAAATTAAAATGTTAAACAGTCAAAAGTGACTTTTCGTTGTTGTTGTTGCTGTTGTTGTTATTTTTTCCACCTGTGCCTTAAATTAATTGTGTGAAAAATGATATTATAAACGTATACAGTGGCAACTAGTCGAGTTTTGAAAGTCCAACACATTATTATGGGAGGAGGCTTTTCACAAGAGCTGAAAGAAGAGGTAACTCTTCTAGAGACCTTGCAAATTGAGCAATTAAAGTGAATTTCAGCTGAGCGATAAATATCAACGGGGGAGTCGAAAGGGACACGCAATAGGTCAACTCTAAACAAATAATTCAAGATCTTTTTCGAATCTTCTTCGAAATTCCAAGTTGTATCCAAGTCATCGGGTGTTTAAATATTTACATAATTTATAATTATAATCGAGTTGAATAAACAAATGTTTGCTATAAACAACGGCACCCTAACGGTAAATGTTGTAAGGCCTGTGAGTTACCAAAGGCAAACTGCCGAAAACGGTAAATCGCGCAAACAGATAACAACGATAGCGATGATTAGAGTTATAAAAGTAAAGAAAATAAAATAAAAAATGATTTCTTCTCATTGAGCACATGTTAAACAGCAATGATCATTTGCGAACAAGTTATTTGCCTTTCTAAAAACAAACACCAAGTGAATGCTCCTCACATCATCGTAAAGAGACAATTTAATTGTGCGTTTCGAGACTGGTTTTCTTCTTGCAGCTAAATTACAGCCTTAATGATTTATGGTATATGATCTTTTTTCTAAAGAACAAAAGAGATAAAAAAAGTATCGCGTTGACAACCGGAATACAGGGTATTTCAAAGTGCATTGCTATTGAAATGCTTTCATTAATGAAACCGTAAAGCTTTTTCAATTTAAATTAAAGCAATTTCGTAAATGTCATTATAATGTATCAAAGTATTTATATATTTATAAAAGTATTTATATATTCATTTATTTATTTATATATATATTTATTTATATATTTCTTGAAGTATTTATATATTCATTTATTTTTTTATATATTTATTTATTTATTTATATATTTATTGAAGTATTTATATATTCAATTATTTATTTATATATTTATTGAAGTATTTCATTTATTTATTTACATATTTATTTATTTATATATTTATTTATTTACATATTTTTTTAAGTATTTAAATATTCATTTATTTATTTATATATTTTTTGAAGTATTTATATATTCATTTATTTATTTATATATTTATTTATTTACATATTTATTTATTTATAAACCTGACACCTTTTTTAAAATGTTAAATTAAACTAGAACAATTCGCTAACAAACCGTTCCCAAGCCAGGTGTGAATATGCATTGAGTAGACTAAGTAAATTTTGCAATAACAAAGAAAAAATTGTTTACCAAAGATGTGGCTAAAGGCCGTCAGATAGGGTGCCAGACAGACAGACAGACAGACAGGCAGTCAGACAGACAGACTCGATTGCTCGGTGCAGACGCCCGGAGGTGGCGACTGCGGCAGATGCCGTTAGCTGATGCGTTGACCTACGTGCCACAGATTCCGATGATCAGACAGACGCTCATGTGGCCAACTCTGGTTGTTGTTCAACTTGCTGCTCTGGGGCAGCTTCACAGTTTTTGGACATTAATGTTTTCGCCGAATAAAAAAAAACAAACTGCCCCAAGGGGGCGGCGGCAGCGATTGCATTTCATAGCCGCCAGAGTTCGACATGCTAATAGATTTTGAGGTCATCTGCAATTGTTTTTTCCCTTGTCTCTTTTCGGCAGTGGCCATTCTTGTGCCTTGTGGCGGTGTGTGTGTGCTCTGCCTCTGATACGATTTCGGTATGTTTTTCGGCTTCGGTTTGTTACTTGCCTTTTTTGCACAAGAATTCTTGAGCATTTCCGCAGTGCGCTTTTTGTGCGCAGTGTTCTGCTCATTTGCAATTTGTACGCTGTCTGGCGGGCAAAAAGTGGATGCCAGAAGTCACTTCGACGCTTCGTGCCAGCGCGCCTGTCTGCTGTGTTTCACACTTTGCCCCCAACCAGGACCGCCCACCGCGACGCCCACTGCCTGCGCCACAGCGAATTATAGCCACTCGTGCGCAGTGGCAAATGGAACTGGGCTCATGTTTTCGAGCTCCAACAAATTGCCAACTGATTTGTAAAGCAAACCAAACCAAAGTGCACTTAACGCTTTAGGTATTTTCCTCGTTTTGGGTCAGTGTAGCGCGGCGATTTTTCATGCGAGAGCTGCTGCCCCCGTGGGCTATGGACCGCCCGCTGAAGGGCGCTAATTGCCCATCTCCTGCAGTGCGCGGCGGTGGGAGTGAGGGCTCGCTCTACTGGCCAACAGTCGCCCCATTTTTATGATGTTGTAAATGCAGCCTCAAGTTTTCTCTAAGTCATCTCTATTACGTACGCTTCCTTATGTTTGTTTTTGTGTTTGTACAAAATTTTAATTATAACTCGCAACTCTCATTGTTGTTTGGCAATTGGTTAATAATTGTTTGCGTACCCTCGTGCCTTATATTGCCCTTTCGCTTGCGATAAAACGTTCGCTTCCGAAAACTATTTGGGGAGAAAAGCAACCCGAAAATTGTTGGACAATAGCCGGAATAATAATAATAAGTCAACTATTAAAAATATATCTATTATACTTATGAGCCGTGAAGAAAACAAAGATTTAATCAAATGACCTAAACAACCAACTGCACACAAAAGACTCAGGCGACGAACCTGTTTCGTGAGAGAACAAGTTTAAGCTAAAAAGAGATTTCAAATTAAATTATTTTAATCTCTCATATATCTTCGAATATCTATAAAAATACATCTTAAGTAGGGATCCAGAACAGTTCAAATTATTACATATTATTATCATTATGATAAACGAGCATCTATTATTAAGAAAAAACTCCAAATTGCCCAAAAGAACAAGTTTCTATGCTTTAAAAAGCTATTTAGATATAATAAATCAATTCAACATTTTATTATGATTGTTAAAAAAAATTTAAATACTAAACTCAAATACTTAAAATAACGTCGAAGAGAGATATATTTCAGGCGAAAATCTTCAAGCAAACAAAGGCAAAGGCACAACAACCAAAGCAGCAACAGCAACAGCAACAAGAGCGTCAGTTTCAATTGATATGAGGCAATTGCCGGCAAACGAAAACAGCCGCAGCGCAATTTATGACAACCAAAGGCGGCGCCAGCCACGCTGCCAACAATTGCGGCAGCCGAGGCAGCAGCAACAACAACAACTACGACAACAATTAATAGGTAATTGCTGTCGAGTCTGGCGCTGTTCTGCCG
Organism: Zaprionus ornatus; assembly: GCA_018904035.1. Classification (NCBI taxonomy): domain Eukaryota; kingdom Metazoa; phylum Arthropoda; class Insecta; order Diptera; family Drosophilidae; genus Zaprionus; species Zaprionus ornatus. The sequence goes on along the minus strand of JAEIFZ010000115.1, from coordinate 19,279,310 downwards.
CCAGTTTGTCTGCTCGACAGTTGCCCCAATCGACAAAAGCGGTGGCAACTCTTGCATTGCATTTCAATTCCTGCTTTTTGGTTTTGGCCCGATATCGGACTTATCTCACCCAAAAAAATGTGGGTCAGTGTTGCAGTGTGCCCAGCAGGCTTTAGATTTATGTCACTTGGTTAAATAATCAGCCAGCTGCTGATTGTGCTGCTGCTGCTGCTGCTGCTGCTACTGCTACTGATTAATTAACCAACAACAATAGGCAACAATTTTCTCTGCTTTTGCGGCTTTTCTTTAATTCATGCAACACCAGCGCACTTTTCCTCATCGTGATGGCCTTTTTATGATTACTCTCGCACTCATCTTCATACACTTTCTGCTCACACACAGCCACTCACACATTCACACACACACACGCAGTTACCCATATTGCTGTAGTTACACCGCCAACGTCTTAGCTGAAGCTGCAAATTAGTCGCTTATTGTCTGGAGTAATTGTTTCTTGTTGCCGCCGTTGTTGCCGCCGTTGTTGCTCTTGTTGTTGCTCTTGTTGTTGCTGTTGCTATTGGCGCTGTTGTATTGTTGTCTAAGTTGTTGTTTGGCTTGGTTTATTTTCTTTTATATTTTCGGTATTCGCTACGTAAACGAAAGTCACTTTTGGTCTTAATTTTGTTTTGACTTTGTAGAGAATATTACATGAAAAATTAATGCCATAATTATCTGAACGATATTAAAAAAGTCAATGAGTGTCGTCTTTAGTATCAGTTCTATTTTTAAACTTTTCTCTAATTCAAATACAAGTTAAGTTCGCAGAGACAGTGTTTTATATTGGCAACCGATAAAAACAATAATTTATTGGCCTTTAAATTACCCCATAACATTGGGTTCCTTTCAAAATTCTAAGCAACAAAAGACTCAGACAACGAACTTGACTCTGTCATTGCTGTTGCTGTTGCTGTTGTTGTTGTTGTTGTTGTTGTTAAGCGAGCGCGCGCTCGCCTGTAAGCATCGATGACAAAGACAACAAGTTGTCGAAAACATCAAAGTGGCTCGCTGAGAGCTCTTGTCACTTGTTGCCTTCGCGCTTTTAATTGCGCCCCAAGCACATAATCAAAATGTGACCTAAGAGTATTAAATGCGGAATTATAGCTGCCTTTGATTTATGATTCTCTCTGTGCGTCGGGCGTTGCTAATTGGCGAATCTCTTGCCTACTTAAGAAGTCGACGAGTGCGCACCGCTTCCTTCTCTTGGGCATTATATGACTGGCAATGACAGCAGCCGAGAGAGCCATCAATGAGCAGCATGGGAACTGCAATAAAACGGAACTTAAAGCTGGCCACTTGATGATGATGATCTTTTACAATGCGCAGCTCATCAAATTCTACCACATCATCGGAACTTAAAGCTGGCCACCTGATGATGATCTTTTACAATGCGCAGCTCATCAAATTCTACAACATCTTCAACAGCAGCTTAGTCGCAGCACCACCTACTGTGCCTACAGAAAGGTTTACGTGTATGTGGATTATGCTAAGCACATTTATAGAACTTGTGATTCACCTAATCGAGAACCCGTTCTTTATAACAAACACTGCGTACCACGAATCAGTGGCCTAAGGATGCTTAGGCTCGCTGATGTCATCGGCTCGATATAGGATGCGATGAGGTGTGGAATCTGTGTCTTTCAGAACAAGTTCTGTGGCCCCAAACTGCGCTGTGGCTGTTAGCACTAACTGTAAAATCCATTTTGCATTTCTACAAAACAAATCTGATATAAGTTCTAAAAATTGCGAGCGTCAAACTTGTTCTCTGGCCCGCATTGCTTTTCATATATCTGATATATATATTCTTCGAATGCGTCTGCGTATTGGCAAATTAAAGACGATAATTAAGATTATTAAATTTTAAGAGTGTCTTTTATACGCTCAACTTGGTTTTTTGGCGTTTGTCTCGTGGGCCTTGCATAACATTAAAAAGTAAGAAGAATAATAAAAGAAGTATCTATTTTTTTATGATCGATCTTTCAGGTCTGACATTATGCTATGCGGGCTTTTTTGGCTCTGGCTCAAGAGCACTTTGATTGACATTGAATTATGACCGCGATGCTGCAGTTGATATTTCAAATGTCGGTCCAGAACAAAGAGAGATGCTCCAGTTGGCCTATCACTGCGCTTGGCAAAGTTCGATGGGTTCGCATAGTTCGCACAAAATGCCGTTGAATGACAGCCCTAAAATGGCATGACGCAAGTGTGCTGGCCTGTCAGCGCATGGAGGTCAGCTCTGCTCTGACATTTAGCCGCACGGACTGCTGCGGCCCGTATTTGTAGCTGGGATGCCGCACGATCGGACGATGCGGCTACGCAATTTGCAACGCACGTGGCTTGATGAATGTGCAGGTTTCTTCTCTCTCTCTGTCTCTCACTCCTTCTCTTTGTCACTCAGCTGTAATTTAAGAACTTGGCATTTAGTTGTTAAATGCACATAATGATCATATTTCAAATCGTGATGCAAGTGCAACAACACTTTACGCATGCAGCTAAATTACACGTTTGCCGCACTGTGAGAAACTGAAGTTTGATTGGGGAACGAAAAGTTATTAGCATGAAAACCTTTTGACGCACAGTTTTCGCTGGTTAACATAACTCAATTCAGGTTTTAAGGTTCAAATAATGATGCATAAAAAAGTGCACTCGATAGTTCAAGTTCGTTGTCCAAGTCTTTCGTTTGGTACAGTGAAAAAAAACCGTCACCAAATTGACAAACGATTTATTTATTACACTTTGAGCGTAGCTGACATTTGGCCAATGGAGACAAAAACCTGCTGATGTTTTGTTTACCTTTGTTTTTACCTCTGGCCAGCAAGTTCGTTGTCAAAGTCTTCTCATGTGGTTGTGTGTGCGTGTGTGTGTGTTTGTGTTTTCATAACTTGTAACAAAGCTTAGTGGCCGAGACAAAGCAAACTTGTTGCGCACTTTAAGAATACAACAAAAAGCAATATCAACAACAACAACAACAACACAATGAGAGGGCAACAGCAACATAATAAAAACATCATGCGTTTGCTGTGCATGGCAAGGGGGAGAAAAACAAGCGAGGCTGGCTTAGAATGTGTTGAAATCTGCAGCAGCATCCATCCAACAGAAAACATGTACATTATTCACACTTCATTAATCACTAAAGATGGGCACTAAAAAACGCCAGGCAATATACGATCGTAAGGTTAGTGTTAGTGTTAGATGTCTGGGCAGAAAAAAAAGGAAAAAGATACATTAGGTTACTTTTACTTGATCGGCAACAGATGCGGCTCATTGGCTTTTCAGCGATGCGCACGCAGCGCCAGTTAACGCATCAACACTTGAATGAATACAAGTACGAGTACAACAACAGCAACAGCAACAACAACAGAAACAACAGCAACCAAAATAGAAGACAACAAAGTTGTAGTTGTTAGTGCCGGTTGGGGGCCTCAGCGGGGGTGGCAGAGAGTGCAGAGGGTGGGCCTGCTTTTGGGCATTGTTGCTTGAATGACTTTTAAATTTATTTGCCATTTCTTTGCTGGCAACGTTAATGAGCAGACCAGACCAGGCCAGACCAGACCGAGTCAGACCAGTGCCAAGCGAAGCCAAGCAGGCAACAACATTCGCATTTTGAACTTTTATCTGGCCATCTGCACAACATCAGCAACAACAACAACAACAACAGCAAGCAAAATTATATTGTATACAGCATTTTCGTACATTTTGTTTTTCCCAGTTTCATTTCTTTCTCCCAGCTCAACTTTAACCCGCTGCCACATAAAGCAAAATAACTAAACACCTTTGATCGCTGTGTGGGTGTGCTAGCGAGTGTTTATGTGCCTATGTTTATGTCTATCTGTGTGTGTGTGTGTGCAATGTGAAAGATGTTAAGTCACACATTTGGCCTAAATTTGTCTTTTCCTTGGCTTGGCGCTTTTCTTTTGTTCATTCGCGCGCCACAAGGCTGGAAAACTGTACCAACTCTTGACATTTAAGCCGCATTTCCTAATTCCAGCACAAGTACCAAGTACTTTCTGCGGCTCTCACTCTCTGGCTCGAGTCTGACTGCACAACTGTCGCCCAAGCTGTGATTTTCTGGGCTACAATTCAAATTATCTAACCAAGCACTGCAGCTGCAGCTAGAAAACCGCGCGGAAACCCACGCCCCAAATGCCCCCGAGCATGCATTCTGAGCTACTACTCCGACTGCTGTGGCTGCTGTGCATCCTTGAACTGCGCTACACTATCTGAGATGCTTTAATAACAATGCCAAACGCAGCCGGAGCTCAGCTGCTGCTGTAGTTTTTTTTTGGTAATTTTGCAATGGTAAATTTATGCGGCGAGCTTGATTTCAGAAGAAGAAGAAAACTATACAATTAAAAACTGGCCGAACAGCGGGAGGCAGCAGGAGGAAGCTGAGGAAAACATTGAGATCTGTGCCATCAATTTAAAGCATGCATGTATCTTTATATATCTTATATCTTATATCCATTATCTGATTTATGATTTATTAATCGAACAGGTGGCATACGTATGCAGATTTTGGTAGAACAAATTAAACAATTATGTTTACTTTTTGTTTTCGTCGGTTAATTAGGGGTAGTTAATTAATCTAACAAGAAGTTGTTGCCAGTGTTGGTTAATTATTATATCATTAATACGCTATGAATTTGCATTTTATATTAACTGGCAATTACGTGACACTGGCAAGCTCTTCTAAGGACAGCAGTATGATGCAGGCAGTTGCCATGGCCAGCAGCACAAGCAATAAAGAATTTAACTGTAAGTGGAAATTAAGTTTAGACTAAGCGATTCCTCAGCGCACAATCTCCTCTGTAATTGTCGAAAAAAAAACAGGTATTCTCAGCGAAACGAGGCCCATTTGTGAAAGGCACCACAAACGGTTCAACATTCTTGGCATTTATGGACAGTCAAGAAGTTTCAACTAGAAGCCTCAACTACCTCAACCAACACTCCTGGTCGAGTAGAGCATTCACTTACCTCTCAACGGCAGCAGCAGCATCAGCATCGGCCTCAATGTCAAATCTCGTGTGGCTGCAATTTCCTCCTGTGCTCGCGATGGGTTTGTGAGTTTAGTAATATGTTTTGCTTTCGGCTCTTATATTATTATTATAGAGTTTTCCGCTCTTTCGCTGTTTCGTTGTTTATTAGTTACAGTGTTGGTTTTTTTTCTTTTTCTTTATTTCCTTTATGTCTCCATGGGGTTTTGCTTGTCTAATGCACAGAAATCACGATTAAGTTGTAGTTATGCGCGAAAAAAACGAAATCACCTCAAACATATAATGTCAATCGCGTCGAAAGATCGTCAAGTCAATGTATGTCTAATGGAGTAACTAATTTGTTGTTGTAACAACAAAGAAACCAACAATGGCCTATGTAATGTCTTTATTTTTGTAAAGGAATGAAAATTAATAATTCAAAGCAGAAAAAAATTAAAATGAGATTTTGCAAATCTTCAACGTTATTCGATTTTTGACATTATATATTTGAAGAGATTTTGTTTCGCAATTGCAATTCTTAAAACACAATCACTTCTCGAAAATATCGTGTTCGTTTTAGAGTCTGTGAATTAGTTCGAAATATTTGAAAAATGATTTTATTCAGTACTCGACTGAAACACAAAACTTCGGCACTCGAAGAAATATGCCGAAAACAATTCACAATATATTTGCATCGATCACAAGAGTTAAGATTTATTATAATGGAAATGGTTAAGATATATTTGAAATTTCAACTACAAACTGAGGAGCCAATCCGCACAGAAGACGTCTTCACCCGTACGATATTCACATTTGAATGTTTCAATTGGCAAATGCCGCGTCCAACTTTAGTAGTTGAGCTCTCCCACTCGGTCCCCGAAGCACACTCTTCTCCAGCGACAACGCGTAGAGAGACGGCAACAAAAGCAACGAGAAAATCAGTCGGCAAAGCCGAAGCTACCGCAAATCTTCGCCACAGCCCGAGTGAGCGCACATCTTCCTCGAAGTCAACAACATTTCCATGTCGTCCGGGCCGCAAACGCAGCAACTCAAATACAAAAGCAGCGGCAAAAACAAAAGCAAAAGCAAAACAAAAGCAAATTACTTTGCAACCGGTCTGGCGATCAGCTGTTTTTCGAATAACAGACGGCAAGACAACGAGAGAGAGAGAGAAAGAGAGAGTGCGGGCATCTCTGTAAAAGCTCGCGCGCTTACAGAACATCACTAACAGCAAGTTAACATTTCTGTAAAGTAAATGGAAAAGTGACAGATCAATTATGTTTATAAATATATTTTATTTTTCATAAATAAACAACAAATTAAATAATGATAAATACTTAAAATAAATTAAATTTTAAAATTTGTATGTAATATAGTAATAAAATATAATATATATGAGTAATATATATATGAGTAATAAAAAATTAACATTTTATTTTAACTGCAGTTTATCAATTAAAAACGTATTGTAATTGACTTGAAGATCAAATCATAATATGCAAAGACTACAATAACATATTCAATAGATGGCAAGATAGTTAATGGGTGATCTTTGAGGGATCTTTAATGGAATGAGGGTAGACAAAAATCGAATTATTGATTCAAGATGGCAGTGATGACTTTATGACTTGGGCTTTGTTTGTTTTTGGGCCGCTGAGCTGACCAAAGAGAGAAGACAGCTGAGGAGTTGACAGTGGACAGTTTTTATTATGATTTGCTAGCTTCTTGCCGATGACGGGACCAGTGATTTTGACTGAGGCAGGCAGCGAGCCCTGACAAGCGCCTTCATTGCATAACTTATGGTTTGAGTTTGTTTTTTTTAACGTTTTTAGTTTTGGGTTTCGGGCTTGGTTTTAGTTTTGCCTGCTGCTTCTTGCACTCAGTTACTTCTGCTTCCTTCTGCAGCTTCGTCTTCACCCCCGACTTCTACCACTTACCTCCAGCTCTGCGAAGTGCCCTGCACATCCCCATCCACGCTATGTAGATGGTAGCATTACATGGCGCATTCATTGCGCCTTCGATTATCTTTTCGGTATAGGAAATGCTTAAATAACCGCAGTCACAAATATTCCCACGAGTTCGCCAGTAGTAGGAGTTGCTATCTGCTTCCAGGCATCAGCACTGTCCCACTCCGTCTGTCTGGCTGTACATGAACGAATCAGCATTGGGTTCTAATAAAAGACGCGGTAATTTTCAGAAGCGACGGCGGAAATCACCCTAAGTTGGGGAAGACGAAAGACTGCAGCGACGAACTTGCTGTGCATGCTTAACGTGATTTTAATGGCGAGTTCGTTCTGCATTTCATATTGGGGTCTGTCTGCTTTTTCATAAATACAGCGCTTCATTTTGATTAATTCAAATGACATTGAACAATTGTGAATACCCTAGACCGAGACTAATTTATAAATAGGATATTACGAACTGGGGCTTAACTGTGAAACGTGCTAATAACCGAAATTATAATGTTGGAAATACATGACCTACGATAATAAGTGAGCTAATGTGATATTAATATACCACTGGCCAAATAAAGGGTACTGATCTCAGAATGTTAAGAAGGTTTTTGATGAAGCTACATCGCGTTAAATGAGGAGTAAACTTAGGTCGTATACACAGCTTTTTATACAGCATGTGTTATATAATTAATTGCTGCAATGATAGTCTTAATTATTTGCAATCATTAAAGAAATATTTCATTTTTCATTCTGCAAATTTATATGCATTAATTATCTTTCAGCGAAGTTTGAGCTCAGTAAGGATGCCATTAATATTCAAGATAGACAACATTAATAATACCAAGTCATACGCCTTGATGGGCGAGCATCACCTGCCGATCTCAAGGATAAAGGTTAATAACACGCGACCCATCGCTAAATGCACAAGAATCATTTGGCAATTTGCAGTGAACTTAATGTTTACATACAATCCGTACAATCGATTCATTCAAACAAACCACATTTCACAGTTGGACATCTTGGAGGCGAGCCAGTTACCGGGCCACACGACTCCACGCGACTCCACGCGACTCTGCACATTGGGCAACAACCTTAAAAGGTCGTTCTTGCCATTTGGCTGCAAGTCTACCCAGTTCAGGTCGTTGGTAAAGTGTCAAATCATCGCACTGGCAGCCAAGAAGCTGTGCCATAATCTAACCTATATTTAACCCAAAACTATCCATCAAAGTACATGGAACGAGGGCTTCTGTATTATTTGTTGGTTGTTTTCTGTTTTTTTTTTTTTTCAGCTCTTGCAATCGAATGGAAGACTGCAATGGCTTTTGTAAAATTGAAAAACCATTTAAGTCCCGTTAATTTTAACACCCATTTTCTATGGCAGCAGCTTAGTTTAGCCAAAATTGCCACACAGTCGAGAAAAGAGGCCCAACTAGACAAAAGCGAGAAGCAACTGAAATACGTAATGCAAGCGATAATTATAACCTACAGCAGCAGCGGCAGCAGCAGCAGCAGCGAGATTCCAACCGACCCAGCAGATCCGCCAGACATCCCCGAAAAATAATGGAAGCAATGCCTCCGTTGTTGCCGCACCGAGATGATTGAAAAGCACCAGAGATTTGCATAGAAACGTGCGATTTTCGGTGTGGCTACAGGCACATGGCCTCCACACGGCGGGTAGCCGAGCTTCTAGCGCAATCTGGCAGATACCCTTTGTATCTGCCACTGACATGTTGCAGACACACACACACACACACACACACATACACTCCAATACACAGAAGTCGGCTCAGTCGGCATCGTTTGTCGCGCCCGCTGTCAACATGTTCGGGCCTCAGTCACAGCATGAGAATGAAAACAATAAGAGACGATCTTGTACCAGTTGCATGCCCCAGCCTCCCGTGCTGCTGTATTCGCTGCTTGTGCTGTCTTCTGCCGGCTTCAATTACTCATTCATTGAGGCCATCATTTCTTTAGCAGCAAGAAGCAACAGCGGGTTTCTGGCTCAACAGCGGCAATTTGTCGATTTCCAGCAGACTCTTGAACTAATTGTGCATATTTGAAATTAATCTAATTAAGAGGAGGGCTAAAAGAGCGGCTTAGAGCGGCTACATTAAATTCCAGAGATGCCCAGCCTGTTATGGATAAGTTATAGTTTATTATATATATTACCTACCGAGTAGCTTTTTATTATATAGAAATACCTTGTTGGGTAGCTGAAAATATTTCCAGTTAATATGAGCCATAGGGTAGCTCTGAACGGATCTTTATGTTCCAACAGCTTGCTCTCTTATTCTGCTATAGACCCAAAAATGTTGTAGCTTAGTTTTTTTTCCGAATAACAACCCAAAGTTGTCAAGATTCACGTTTCTGATAAAAAGATAAGCTTTGATTAATGGGGATTCTTAAAGGAATTTTTGTGCTTTAAAGTAAATAAAGCACAAAATAAAATGAATCATATAAATATTTTATTTTGAGCAAAACAAATGTATATGAAATTATAAACTTTACTTAACTTATTCAATTTTAACTTAGCAAAAATTTACAAGCATTATTTACTTTTCCATTAGATTTTTATTGACAGAAATCCCAAAATCTCTCTCTCTCTCCCTCTAGGAACATGTTTAATTCTCCGATATTATCTGATGCCACAAACACAGCTGAGAATATATTGCATCAATTTAATGAATACCAACCACATCGTTAATTGTCAATCCAAAAGTTAATTCTAAATTTAAATCTCGTTAGAGTGCATCATCATCCAATGCAAATTTCGGTGCGAATACATCCAGACAAAGCGAGAGAAAATAAATTTCAATGACAACCTAAACAGATGATCGAAAAAAGCCAGAGAACAGAAAGTGCCATCTAAGCATTTCGAATTATAAAACAATCGTCTGCTAATGATAGAAGATCTATGTTCGAGACGGCAACGAAAACCTGACTGGCCACCAGCATGGTGAGCCAACCTCATATCCGATTAACTGCCGCATTGAATTCAATTTGCATTGCCCGGCCAAGAGAGTCAGCACGCTGTGCCTGGATGGGGGCTACTCGATCCACGGATAGCAACAAAAATGTATCTTTTATTGAGCATTTTACAAACTGCACATCAGACCGCAGGGCCTGAACTCTGACCCTGCACAATTCGCTGGCCACGAATCACGACACGGCAGCACAACCAGCCGCCAGATAAAAAACGGGAGAAGCAAATTTCGGTTTTTTTTTTTCTTTTTGCAATGAAGATTTATGCAAGTTTGATACCGAGTCAGAGATCCCATTGAGCTGGTAGCAGAGGCATCCGTCATTATCGATCGACATAGTCTGCTGGGACCGGAGCGAACTGCAGTGTTTCCGAGGCCGAAGACTTTTCTCCAGGAATAACCAGAGAGTTCAGGAACTGTAGATAATAACTTGATCGCAGGAAGTCCATTTATTATGACACGATCGTCAACTTGTTAAATTATGTGGATCATAATATCGCACTTTGTTGCTAAGTTGTTTGTTTTTACGGTTGAATTAATGCTAAATTAGTTTTATTATTATCATCCTATAATTTCCTGGGAACATGCCGTCAGTTTCTCTAAGCCAACAATTTAAAAGTGACGAAAGATAGGCAATGACGAGACATGTGTAAACACAGTAGAAGCAAGATTATATCTATATTATCTCCATATTTATCAACTTATTTCATGATCCCACGAAATATGTTATGTAGTTTTTTTATTCTTTCTCTTAATCATTTGTTTACCTATCTTAGATTACAACAATTCTTGCAACTAGGTTTGTTGGAACATCATATCTGAGAGTAACTATATTTTATTACAAGATAAGGACTGTGTAAAATAACTGATTGACATCTTGTTGACGAACCAAATACATTTTATTTGCAAGATAATTTTATAATACTTTCCTACACACTACAGCAGGCAACAGGCTGGTTAAATGACTTGTGGAACTGACTGAAGTTTCCGTAATTCCCATCAAAGATACGCGATTATCGGTTGTTAGCGTCATAATTTGTCAATTCAAGTCAGTGAAATCATTTGTTTTGGTTTTTTGCATATATAAATTGAACTTAAATCCTGGTGTTATTAAACAAATTCCCCAACGCCCACTTGAATGGCGCACGTTCGAGACGATAAGCTCTTTTCGAGAGAAGTGTATCAGCCGGTAGCTCAAATGAACCGCAGGAATACTTCAAGCGCGCCTATCTAATCTGAGTAACACGTTTTATGGAACGTTTATGGCACTTGCAGATCGTGATTTTCACTATAAAAGCGTTGAAGCAGTCAATTCAGAACCCTTAGTAGACACACGAGCCACCACCTGGGAATATTAATAAAAATAGCGAAAACTAATAAATGCATATTTATATACGAGTATCTTGGATAACTCAATAAAATGGTATACAGTGCAGGGGAGAAGAAGTCGAGCGTGTTCGGAGCACGCTATCGCTGGCAGTTCATAGCCACAATGACAGGTAGGTTGCCGGCACACGAGTGTGCCACGAGTGCGAAGTACTTACGAGTGAATCTTCCCAACGCAGTGCACATTATGACATTCACACATGGCGTCGGTGTGGGCTGGCTGGCCCCCTCGCTGCCTCTGCTTGGCTCCGGGAACACGCCACTTGACACACCCGTAACCATCGATCAGGCTTCCTGGGTGGGTTCATTGATCGGCCTGGGTGCGCTTACAGGCAACATAATCTTCGGACTGTTACTTGATCGTCTGGGACGCAAGTTGTGCATGTACTTCCTGGCCATACCCAATATTGTAGGTACCCCCTCACCATATTTTCGAAGGCTTTCCTTTCGTGACTCAAGTCTGTTTTATTGTAGACCTATTGGATTCTTATCTATACGGCTCAAGATGTGACGTATCTGTACGCAGGCAGATTTCTAGCCGGAGTGGCGGGTGGCGGCTGTTATGTCGTATTGCCCATATTCATTGCTGAAATAGCCGATAACAAGTGAGTATTGGGTGCTAACAATCGAATTGACACTTAAGTGTATACTTGGGATTATCTTGGGTACAATAATTGAGTCTAATGGACAGGAAATAGTCGGGAATTATGATAGCAGGTGTACGTGTTTGATTAGCTGTACTTAAAGATTTATATATTGTATATAATACGATTTTTGTCTGTGGGGTTTTCCAGTATTCGTGGGGCACTATCATCCATGGCCATGATGTATGTCAGCATTGGCATGATTGTTGGCTACATACTCACGAGCTATCTCAGCTACTATCTGATGCCATGCATTGCCGTTTGTTTCCCCATCATATATCTGTTGGCCATCATCGGCTTATCAGAGACGCCACAATATTTGCTCCGCAAGGGCAATGATGTTCAGGCCGAGAAGTCATACTACTTCTATAAGAATCTCTCGGTAACTAGCCACGATAATGAGTCAGCTCATGATGATTCGGCTAAAAAAGAGTTCGAAACATTCAAACAACAAGTGCTCAGTGGCGGTGTCAGGCAGCAAGTCAGCTGGAGTGATTTCTGTAAGTAGAAAAAAGAGAGAGAGTGATGCAATATAATATCTTGTGGACTTTGGATTCTTATCTTTATAGTCAATTTGCCCACACTGAAGGTCTTTGCACTGAACTTTACTCTGCTCGTGTGCAATCAGTTGTCCGGGAGTTTCGCTATCTTCAACTACACCTCGCACATCTTCAATGAACTGGAGACAGCGATGGAAGCGAATACCTGTACCATTATCGTGGGTGCAGCTCAGGTAATAGGTATTTTATGTGCCGTCGGGCTGGTAGATCGTCTCGGGCGTCGTGTGCTATTACTAACCTCAATGGCCGGTATGGGCATCGGCGAGCTTGGGATCGCTCTGCTTGCGCAGCTGGCTTCGAAGGAATTTCTCGCCGAGGTCAACTGGCTATCGTTGTTGTTGATGTGCTGGGTCGCTTTTATAGCATCCATAGGCGTCATTCCCCTTATCTTTGTTATCATCATTGAAAACTTGCCGGCCAAGGTGAGTGCCAATTGAGACAACTATCTGGGCAATAAGATATACAACTATATACCCTGCCTTTTCATCCCGACAGATACGCTCCATAGGTACCTCAATTTGCATGGCCACGCTGAGCACCTTCATTTTCGTCTCCCTCAAGATATATCCGTTGATGATCTTTGGTCCCGGTCTGGCTGCTACTATGTTCATGTCTGCCGGTGTGTGCGGCATTGGACTTACCATACTGGGCCTCTTTCTGCCGGAGACCAAAGGCAAACTGCTAACACATTGATTGTTTGTCGCCGCTCCATGGATGACTTCAACTTGGCTGCAGGCCCCGAGCCCAGTGGCCACGCCGAGAGTGACTTATTACATAACATGAAGATGGCAGTGCGAGTGAGTGATAGTGTGAGTGTGAATACCATTGCAGATACTCGGATTGCATGTCAAAGATTGCCGCCAAGGCAATTCAATCAAATCTGACCACAAAAGCGGGCACAAGGCAGCTCATCCTGAACTTTTGAACCTAATTCAATTTTACTTCCACATATTTTGTTGTTGCTCGCTTCGATTGCGAGTATTGTATCTGAAATATGCAAAGGAAAGTTAAATAAGATTTAGCTGTGATCTGAGAAAGTCTGAAACTGGTATGTGCATATATGTACTTCAAATTGAAGGTAATAATATCATTTGACCTACGATTTAGCTCAATTTTTTAGAATAGTTTAATCTAAAATGTCTTTTAAATAGTTATTTAAAAACTTATGCACATAAGATTACTCTGATAAAAGGTTTTTAGAAATAAATAAATTAAAACTTACGTAACTTACACTACAAGTTGCAAACTGAATTGGATAAATCAGATAAGAAAACCACATTGCTAACAAAATAAATAGCTTAAATTTCAAGAAGTTACATACCAACAAGATGGCTTTTTACGAAAGGACACACGAATCTCAGAAGACCACAATAGATGATATAAATACGCTGAATTCAAGACGCGACTAACAAAGGGCACAATTAGACTCACACTGGCTTTATGACGTTAGTGTTGAGTTGTTGGTTTTTCGGGAGTGCAGTCCACTTAAAGCTACAAAAAGCTGCATCCAAATGCAATTTCATAATTTTCACACGTTTTTCCAACCAACCGCAGTGGTTTTTTAAATGGGAACACTTTTTCAGTTGCTGACAAGCGGAAATTATACGAATCTCTCAGAGAATTTGTAACAGTTTTTAGATGCCGCACTTAAATGCAATTTCAGCTAATTGCAGTTGCCGATTGGGTTGATAAGCTCATATTGACCTAGTGCACAATGCTCGTCGCTCTCCCACTACGGATGACTTGCCGGAAAACAAAGTTGACGAGCCACGGTTGTTTTTAACGAAAATAAACTAAATAAATAAAAGTCTTACGGACTATTCCTTTAATCATTTGTAAATTTAACGAGAGCAACAGTCGAGCGGCACGCGACAGTGGGATACCCTTTGACGTATGTTGCCATAAAAAGTATTTAATTGTATAATAATAATCGCAAGCTACAAATTAATCATAACATTGCAGTGCGCTGCCACCTTGCATCAATTTCGATACGTTGCCAATAAGTTATCGCCGCAATTTTCCTAGCGCAAGACTGCAAAAAGCGGTGTGAGCAGTATATATCGGTATTTCTTTATAAATTTTGAATTGGCCAATATCGATAACTTGCAATATATCGAGCAATCAAAATTAATATTTATTTAATTGCATTTTATAGTTTTGTATTTTTTACTGACCCTAAAATATAAATTATTAAATAATAATCATATGTGCACGTAAGCATATTATGAATATTGGTTGAGTATTAGTATATATTTATGCACATGTATTTTCGGTAATTGACATGTGCATGGAAAAGAAGAGTCAAGAAACAGCAAACGTATACTACGTGGGTTGTATTTAGTATTTGGCTCAGCTCACACTCTCATTGTGTGTGGTCAAATGCAATTTCAATCCGCTCAAAAAATTGCCAAACAATTGCGGCTAATGCGAGCGGTTTCTTATTGTTGCGGGTGTTTGATTTGTGGTTCCACCTACTGCGATTGTTTGTCTTTGATTGCTCAAAGAAAGTAAAGTACCGCGAGTGGCATCCGGCATTGTCTGGGGCATGGCCTATGCACCGAGTGACCATTAATAGGCAATTTTCGGTGCAAAATGTCATCCTTTGTGTGGCAACGGTGGCAGTAGACCAAATCGCAGAGCACATAACTCACAATTAGCGCAGTCTCTTTGTATGTATGTTACCCACTCGTGTTTGTTTTCACTTTTCAGCTGTGCCACTCACCCACTGATCCCTATTGATAAGACCCCTTTGAAATGACTGAGGAAATATTAGTTGTAGTGGTATTCGAATTTCACAGTTGGCGCGAAATTGTTTCTCGATTTATTTATTGTGTCATTGCGAATCTCTCATTCATTTATTATTTCGATTTTATTATTTATTGTGTGCGCAACTCTTTGATGATGTGACGTTTCCATTGTCTGCTCTTCTTCGATCGAAATCAATTTCGGCAATTGTTCGATATATTTTCAAATATTTATCTGCTCTAATTTGGAAGGGCTGCCCTTTTGAATGGAAGTGGAGTGTGTTATAAATATTATAGTAGAAGCCGGAGACTCGTGAGCTTATTGCGCACAGTTATATAATTCCCTAGGGGGAAATTCACTCAGTTCTTTGTTATGAAAGTTGTGTAAAAATTGGAGAGGCAATTGATTCATAATTAATTACGACAATATGCAAATGACTTTGCACATTTTAAACGAATAACTTCGAAATCATCTTTGCATAACAGGCAAGAGATAAGAACAGAATCTCAAGTACACAAAAGTAATTATTTTAATGGGAAGACAGTTCTGGTTCTAATTAATACCTTTCTACTTTATGAATAGAAATTCTGCTTTGTTAATTATTACATAATCTGATTTCATAAAATATTCATAGGCGTGCTAGAGTTTAGGTTGATTGAACTCTGCAAGCCCTAGATAAAAGTTCTCTAAGCTTCAAAAACAGGTCTTGCTTCCATTTTATTCAGATGTTGGCCAACACAAAGTAAACAGAAAACAAGGCATAATATATTCAATTATGCAAAACGAAACTCGGGTTAGTTAAGCACAAAAACACAAAACCTCATCTACTATTTGTGTGAAAATTAATAGACTCTCTCAGAGTCGAAAAAAAAGTAGACGAGCTGACAACCGGCTACCGTTAAGCATAAACTGGAAAACATTTCTCGACTATGCACAAATAAATTATACATGATTAATTGAAAGGTCATGCGTCGGCCTGGCTGTGCAGTGCATGGGGCATAACTAAGCGGAGAGGAAGCTGCGCCGGCTTCATTAAGACGAGTGCAGACAAAATGCGTTAATTGGCAACCGTTGGATGTGTCTCTACCATAATAACTCAAGATATGCCAAACGACCTTCAGTGAACCACGAATAGGATGGTAAGGATTGGGACTGGTTCTTCTTGCGTACAATTAACGAAACTGAAGTGCATAAAAAATTAAACTTCAATTTGTGACGCATGTCATTAAAACTCTTTGTTTCTACACCGTCTCCAACTCGGCTGCCTTGTAATGTGTCTGTCTATAATAATTAATATACTTGACTTGATGCCGACTTCGGTTTGGAAAAGGTCATTAAGTCACGACACACAGACCAGCCAGAAGTTTGTAGCATCTTAGACTGATCCAAAATATGAATTTATGTTAGAACATTAATTTAGTGCCACACTCTGAGATTCTAATTTCGCCTTACGAAATAATTGAATAGTTTGTGTCTAACACGGCATACATAAATATAGCCATGATCAAAGAGTGGTCCCAAGAAATAGTCATGTCTGCAGATGCTGCAGAGGGCAAAAACATCATTAGGCTTGGCTAGCGAAAACTTTCAATTCGACGAGCTCTTTCTATTTTCTTTATTGCTAATTTATGCTGATCTCGACAGCTTTATTTCTATAATTATTTTCATAGAATGGTCAAATTAATACGATATTAATTCTCTGGCGAAATAGAAAGCAACGTCAGTTAATGACGTAATTGTTTTCTTTGATGTGCCTTGACCCTGAATTATGGTGATGCAAGAATCGATTCACTCCAAAATTCTTGTTTGTTGTAAGGAAAGTTTCTGGGAGAAAGTAATTTCGCTATCTTTCTTCGCTAAAGTGAATTTAAAATACAAGAAAAGTAAGTTTAACTTCAGTTAGTTAATCGTATAAATATCAATTCAAGAACTCTTGATTGAGCAGAAAATTACCTGGAAGTGCAAAAGGGGCTGGAGTTTCTCTCCGCCCTCTCTCGTCATCGGACCGAAGGAGTAGCTGGCAATTATGCGGGCTGCATGTTGATTTGGTCCCTTGTCGTTGACTTCGGGGAGTTGTTGTAATTTCGGTTATAAAACAAACACAAATGACATTATTCGCACGAATAACAGAATGGCAAGTTGACTGGGCTGCGACTGCAACAGCTACGGCTGCTGTTGCTGCCGTTGCAGCTGTTGCCGCACGACTTTCTTCTTCAGCTTCTTCGGAGCTGCAGCTCCAACAGTAACTACAACAACCACAATCAATTCGACGGCGACGACATTTGCGCAGGCGCCTTAGTTGCGCTATAACTTCCGGAAATCACGTTGTTGTGATAATGTTTATTTTTTTTTTTTTTTTTTTTTTTATATTTCAAGGAACTTTACGAAAAAAAAACTACTCTCCCCCAAAAAATAAAAAATGCAATGTGCACGCGAGCAAAATTACCAAACTTACAAGTTAACAAAAATCTGCTTGCAGTTGTTAAACTTTTTTTTATAATTATGCAAAACATGTTGGTCGCCCACACAAGAAACCAACTAAAAGGTGATGAAGCTACGTGAGTTTTTGACTGCAATTACGGTTTTTTCCTTTTTGATCATATGTAATTTTACGAGATTAGCAAAAATGTTTCTATTTATTAATCTTGTAGCCAAAATAATACTCTCAAGGTTGAGAGCGCGAAATATCTTTATTAGTTCTATCGATGCAAGGCTACAAATTTAAAGAATAAACCATGTTATTGTCATCTTTATTGGCACTCTGTTCTTATATTTTTGGCCCACTAATTACGTTCACACAATTTGCGAAGACAAATTTTCTTCGTTGGCTGTCAATAACTTGCGAACTAATGCGAATATAATTAAAGAGCTTGAGCTGTTGGTACCGAGGTACAAATTGACTCCCTAATTCGCCAGCCTGCCAACCAACACTCCCCGAAACCATATCTAATGTCAGAGGCCCCAGCGTACGGACTGTGGTAATACACCATCGACGGGGCAGAAAGTGCAGCCTCAATGAACTCGCTCAGCGTTTGCAGCTAAAGACATTCTTGATTCATGCCCGTACCACGGCAGCCAAATGGCCTTCTAAAGTGGCAATCAATTTTTTCGGGCGCGCTTCACGAGAGCTCCACGTGTTGAGTGTGCCTATTCACTGGGCTGGTGTTGGCGCTTCGCTGTGTTGAAATGCGATGATGATGATCCAGCAACGGCAACGGCAAGTCGCTCGTTACCTCAGCGGCATTTGACCCCCAGCGTTGAGAGCTAGACACGTTTCCTTTGCGGCCGTCTGCCTATTCATTTCTTTGGTTATCAAAAAAGCAGACGGGGCTGGCATCTCTGGCTCCGACAATATGTTTTCTACATGCCTTATTTCTGCACAAATCACTTGACCTTAAGCATTGTTGTAATTTATTTGTCGTTGCAGCAATTTCCCACACACACACACACACCCTAACACAATTAAACACATCGAAATCCATGCAACGCTTTTTGTTAGAAGCTCAAAGCTGTAAACTGTATTACGACAATTTTTGGGTTATTCGGGCTATGGGGCTCCAGTCGCTGGGGTCTTCGCTGAGCTATTGTGCAACCATCCTGTCTGCCATTGTTGGGATTGTGTGCACCTTTGGGGCCTTGGCTTATCACTATTTAGTAGTTGCATTGGAAATTGCTCTCGTCGCCGCACTAAGTGTTATAACTGCAGTAAAATTGATTGGAAAACGCCATCAAGAGATAACGGAAACTGGAGTAATCTTTCCGTACAATTGCATTGTGTATGCCACATTATCTGAACAGTACGCATGTTTTGTTCCCAATATCCGGTACGGAAACTGTGCAACCAACTTAGTCAACAACATCAACATATACCCAGCAGTATTACTTATCATAGAACAAACAATAAATGGTACCGGATGAATAATTTGAAATTTTAAGCATTGCATTGAATCGCATTATGGAAACTCAAGTGCTCAGAAGGATCTTTTTCATCAGTTGAATATATCTAATATTATTTTAATACAGGGTATAGTCACCAACTATACGTTTCTTAACAGCTCCCGTACCCACATACAAATGTTAAATAACAGATATTATATAATCTGCCATGGTTTAATCAAATTAAACTGCAATTACCCTAAACATGCATCAAGCCAACTTAATCCTCCTCTCTGAGGCCAAATTCAGCATGTATAACACTTCCGGAATAATGGAGCACCAGACGTGGCATCATTTGGTAACATCTTCATTAACAGCCGGCCGACAATAATATGTAAGACTCCCAATTCATTTGGGGGAAAAGCAATGCGCTAACGGGCAAATGGGCGATTGGGCGAAGATGTGATGACGCTCAAAATACCTGGGCCAGAGACAGCAATGAGGTAAAAGCTATAGAGGTGCAAAATCAGCAACTTTTTCACGCTTTCCAGAGGGTAGCAGTAGATAGGGAACGGCTTGGAGTCGGATACCAAGGGAATGGTATTCAACGTGGACAGCATGCATCAGCCATCAGCAGTCGACTGTCTCGTATATCTTGGGCTGAAGGGACGCCCATTTAAGTGTCCAATAATTCAATCACATCAAACGCCAGTCTAATAGACACAAAAACACTGTTAAAGCGTTTCAATTACATCAATTGAGCCCCAAATCGATTGTTCAATGTTGAGAATGAGAAAATTACCAACACTTAGTGAAACTTACTACATTACAAAGGAAAATTATTTACAGTAGGCATGGCATTTTTGAAGTTCTGGCTGAGGGCTTGTCGGTTTGTTAAAATTATTTTCATATCATTCTATTAACATGTCTCGAGCCAGCGTTATCAAAATTACTTTATAAATTGTTTAATGAAGAGTTAGGCTTTTTTTTTTTATTTTCTTCACAGTCAAAATATGTATTTTTGGACTAAAATTTATTAAGAAAATTTACTTGTAATGATAATTTTTTTTTTGTAAAATATTTATATGTAACAAAATTGAGCTTATTGCCGAGCATCCTTGGGTGATATCCATTCAGTCCTACAATACAGTCCTGCATATCCTTGGCTGAACAATGGACGGATAGTTGCCCCAAAGACGCAAGAAAACATGATTTTGGAATCGCAGATCAATCCAAGGATGGGATTGATCTACTTTTGGCCATTATTTAATAGTAAGTTGGTGTGTAAATTAATTTTCTATTAAACAAAATAATAGTTGCAGGTTGCATTTTAAACATTTAAAAACCAACTGTACTTCGCTCGTCAATGAGCACAAACTGTCCCAATATCTGAGGGGTCTGTTAATTAATGTTCCGAACTGTCGGGTCGTTCCTGATTAGTTTGAAGCTATTTTATTAATACATAAACGGATATGCCACCGCGCAAATGTCTCTCGTTAAGATTGAGACAAAATTGTCCCGGGTTGTTATACAATATTTCGAAACACTAAAACTCGTCCTCTCTTACTATGAGACAAGCTGTAAGCAAATCTCAGATGGCTATAATAAATACAAACAGTTTGACCCCCAGACTATTGATTTACGTTTCAGTACCAGCTAAAGGTGAGTTATGCACTACCTCTTATTAATTAAAAATTTTACTAAAATTATTTATCTCTTTGATGCAGAACTGATGTCTTCCAAAACACAATTTTTCCCCCTAGAAAAACACGTGTTGCACTGATTTGTCATCTAGCACCTTATAACTTCAATAAATATGTATCCTTTTTTAAACATACCACCTTATTGTATCTTATTATTTATTATTTGGGGAAAGGGATACAAAAAGCTTAATTGTGAAATATAAACATTAAACAAACGATAAATCGACCGATAGTTTCTATAGCAGTTATACAATACATCGGTCCGGTACGACTCGTACCGATTTTTATATACAGCGCACAAATTAAGCCAACGGACAGACAGACGGGGCTAGTTCGATTCCTCTACTAATTCAGAATATAATACTACGAAACCAACAATTAATATACCCTTTGTAAAGATGTACGCAATAAAGAAATAATTATTTTCTGTTATAAAATGTTTCATGAAGCTAACAAATAAATTAAAGACGCAAACGTATTACAATAGGTCCTGCTGAGTTTTGAGCAAGGGCCTCCAAGTCCGTCGCTACGGCGCTGATTATATTCACTCATATCAATTCAGATTATAGCATAAGCAAGTTACTATATATTGATATTAGGAAGAAAAAACTTAAACTTCGATAAATAAATGGTCAATTTACACGAGCAGTGAGTGTGTCCACATTTGCATAAACTTCAATTGCAAATGACAGCCGAAAATATACGTAACAGTCAGAAGGTGGTGTAGGAGACCCAAAAAACTATATATTCTGAATCAGCTTCAACATCCTAGTCGATGTAGCCATGTTTGTCTGTCCGTCCGTATAAAAACCTAGACTATAAGACCTAGGGCTATTAAAGTTGGTGTCAATATGTGTTCTTACTGCAGGCCGATCAAGTTTATTTTACATTTTGGCCACTATTTCAGACGTAATTTTAATGCAATTAATTTTTGGTAAACACAATAGCTATGAACAGCCAGATGATTTCTGAAAGTTTGGCTGCAACCGGATAATTAATATAAAAATTATTAAAGAAAGTTAAGAATATTTCTCTACCCTGTGATGTTAAGATACAATATTATTGTATGATGTACGGATTCTTCACTTAATAATAATAATAAAAAAAAAAGAAATAAAGAAATTATGCAACACAAAATACGTAAAACAAAGAATTTATATATTGAAGAGTGTAGCGGGAATATCACAGCCGAGATCACTCGACTATAACATTCGCGTTTGTTTCTAATTATTTTTTACTGCCATTTTAAGCTAACATAGCGTTATCAAATATATACAGATTACTAAACCGTTGACAGTTTGGCCTACTTAGTCGAAATATATATAGATGCTTCTCCTACTCTATTTCACGCGTTTAGCCCGAGCTAAAACAATCATTTCGGCTTCAAAAAATAAATCAAAATTTCTTTTAACTTTATCAAAATAGATTCTTTAACAAAAATTATTCTTTTTAAGTGCAAAAATGGCGGAAAGTGAAGGGAAGAGTTCAAGTGGCAGCCGACGCGCGGTCACGATTGCCGTATTCTTAGAGTCGATTGTGCAAGACATCCTTTTTTTCTTCATCCTAAGCTGTGTAGCCTTAATATTTGTTTGGAGCACTGTCACCGCTTTGAACGATATAGCAAATTTCAAAGGCGTTGAAAATAGCCCCGTTCGAGTGCCAGACAAGAATGCGGGGCAAGACTACTATCAGAAGTGCTTTTGGCCCGCTGAATGGTGTCGTTTTTTTGCAGGCATTCAAAAAAGGAATAACCATGCTCCTCTTGAAAATGTAATGCCCATCATGAACTAAATAATATAGTGATTGAAATACAAAAACATCTTTCAAATTTGTGTGTATCCCGGCTAATAGATTAAAAATTGAATATATTGTACATACAAACATATATGTATCTATTGTATAAGTCATTGTGGCGCTTGTTATAACGAATGGTTCTTGATTGATTGAAAACTGTATACGATGCCGATAATGATGCTGATGAAGCAGCTACCGACTTTAGTCCAAATGAAATGAAGTGCATAATGTCTGCATTATCACGCTATACCGTTAGGCACAACAATATTCCCAAATCGCAACGTAAACAATGCCAGGCAGCTGGCAGCGAAGGGCAAGCAAGAAGCGAGACAACTTCGCCTGGGTTGCCTTGTATTTGACTTGGCCAAAATCGTGGGCGTTGCTGCAATCGACAATGGTCGGGGTCTTGGGGGTCCTAAGGTCTTGTCGTTGCGGCTGTTGTTTCAATTTGCTGATAACTGCGGCTGTGTATGTAAGTATATAATTATTTGGCTTTGGCATAGACATGAAATTTGCATAGACCAGCAGCTGCTGTCGAGCTACAGCGGCGAGAACCCAAAAATCATACCATGCCATACAATTGCATAATTGCAACAAAGATGTAACCGATTCAACTAAGAGATACCTTAAGTAATTGGAAACCTAAAAAGCTACTGGGTTTCAAAGAACACAGCGAAACGTTTCAAGCTTGCAATATCCACGAAATTTTGAACTACAGGGTATATCAAGCACAGACAAGAAGCGTGCGCATTCTGGCATTTGTTTGGCTTTTGCCATTGACAACGGGGCGTTTATTTGCCTTTGTCTTTTATTATAAGACTTAATTAAAATAATCAGGGGTTACACGTCAAGCGGCTTACAATTCAGGAAATTCATATTTATAGAGATTTCGAAATAGTTTTTTTTTTTTTTTTCATCTTTA
Source organism: Zaprionus ornatus (assembly GCA_018904035.1). NCBI lineage: Eukaryota > Metazoa > Arthropoda > Insecta > Diptera > Drosophilidae > Zaprionus > Zaprionus ornatus. The sequence continues at coordinate 19,255,735 of JAEIFZ010000115.1, read as the reverse complement.
AGAACCGAAAGCAGCGGTCATCCGCGATGCTGAGTTTTAATGACATCCCAACACGAACACTGGGCTGGATTGGCAAACAACTGTAGTTTTCTTATCTGTGATTGTAAATATATTTATGACCCTCACTTAATTAGGCAGATTAAACGACATTATTACCATTGCTGTGAATGACATTTTCCGATCCCGATTGCCAAGTTCGCTACATCAGTCGTCAGTTTTATTCTTGCGCTGGGAAAGTCGAATTTCGGCAACTTTTTGATTCTACTACTATTAGAATCGAAGCAAGTTTACTTCTCAACGTCTTTTGTGAACGTTTGCGTGTTTGACATTCTCGTTTAAATTTATAAATTGCATAATCATGAATGATTTGAATGTATTCATTTTGGACTTTTGTTGGTGACACAGATTTATTTATAGCAGGTATTTGTCAAGCATTGTCTTACCTTCGGCCGCTTCACGATTTGAATACATAGAAAATGGGTGTGACAACAAAGCAAAACAACGATTATTGCCAATATTGCGTATATAGTTCCCAGAGAAAAGCGATCAAGTGAATGCTTCATTGAGAACAGCGAAACTGCTCCAGCTCTCATGCTGGGCCAAGCAAAGGGGAAACAAATTAGAAAACGATCAAACACTCATAGCTACAACCCCAGACAACTGTCGATACTCTTTGAGGAATCGGTTGGATTGTCTGAGTAATTAGTCTTACATGTGTAACCAATTTATGGGTCTTTCTCTTTGCCCATTGCGCTGTTTTTGGCAATTAAATAAAACATGCCGCGGCTGGTTTCTGCAATAGATGCGACTTACATAACCATATGTAAATTATGCCGGCAAATGAAGAAGAAATATTGCACGAGTGCGATCAGAGTATCGAATCCCCACGAGGAACACACCTCAAAAGCTAGTAGCTGCCTTGGATAACCTACCATCCATTCATCTGTGTACGTGTATATGTAGAAGCTCCTCAAATACGAATGCAGGGACGGATTCAGATGCTCATACATATACAGATACGTATGCGGTCCACAGAGGCCCAGCCCAAGCAGAGGCTGAATCGCAATTGAAGCGCAGCCATTGACAAGATAATTTCTTAGGAGCTGCATGCGCGCCGTAAGTCCATTTACATACTCTACAAGAAAATAAGAAATGGGTACATTATTTGGTGAATCCTCCATATAGAACTTTCAATGTATAAATTTAAATATTTATTATAAAGAAGTATTATTTAATGTTGACTCTATAATGAAAGAATACCATAATATTTTTCCTTGTTTATTAATTTCTGATATGATATATAACTTAATACCCTGATTTTGTTCCAAAGATTATTATTATTATTATTATTATAGATTTAAAATTAACTTTAATTCTTAAAAAATAAAATCACTTTAATAATGAAACTTGAAAGTGTATTACGAAGTGAACATCCCAGTTGTTTGTATCCCAATGTCCGTCTTCGGTTTTACAAATCGTACAAAAAGGGAAAAAAAGCTGGCCACGACTCAGCTGGCAGAAAAGCATAAAATTGGCTAGTTTCGCAGACCGCGCTAAGTTGACTGACTACCAATTGTTTTTGCCACGAAACTGTGACTCCTTCACGAATAATTTCAAACACAAACTGCCGCCAACATTCAAGAAGGTTCATAATTATCAAACGAGCTGTTTGCTGCGGTTACCCGGGCCGAGGGTTGCGGCTTTCGAAGATGTTGTAACGGTTGTGCTAGTAAAATACAATCAAAGGAACTGCTACTGTGGGTTGTTTAGGCCAAGAGTCCAAAGCATCGGGTTAAATAGGTCTTGTCGCTCTTGGCATAGCATCCGCAATGCTTTAGTTGTGTGCATTAATATTGTTCGATTGAAACATTTAAAAACCTTCCAACGAGTTCATGTGAAATAAACAGATTCCCAAAGAGGCTTTTCTGGAACTCGCCCACTTCAGAAGCGAAATTCGATTGATCTTATTGCAAAAGTTAAGACTTCCGCAGCTACATCAGTGATTTATTGTGATGTGCTTATGATAAATATGTTTTTAATTGAATTATGTGCTCAGGTACATTTAGGGCGAGGCATAACAAATTTTTCATTACACAAATGTGTATAGTATATTATGTGTATCTGCTGGATGCAGGTTATTAAAACCAATACTTGACAGCATCTCCCATTAATCTTTATGCCACACACCCACTTTATAAAGATACGACTGGGCAATTACGTTTTATCTTAAAATACAGAACAACCTCGCATTGAATACTCTTTTTAACTTTTCTTCTATTTTTAATATTCCAATTATTGAAAAACAAAGTATATGTTCACAAAGAATACAGTCATAATATAATTATAGAAATGAAGTTATTTGTTGCAACCACAAATATCAACTAATTTGTTCCACTTGTTGTTTCAAATTTCTCCGTTGTGAGATGAAGAAGTGTGTGTAAAAACCACAACAGACATAAGGGCACAAGAGTGTGTTCACAGTGTGAATACTTTGTGCACTATTCAGTGTAAGTATGAATAAAGATGGTCTAGCGGTAAGGTGCGATGATTGTCTAAGCGGACTTACATAACCTTATTTGGGCTTTATGTGTGGAGCTCGCGTGACATCGTGTACGCAGATATACATATATACACCATCGTACCGAAGTGCACTCATTGAAGTTGTGGCGTGCGCTACTTCACGTTTTTGGTGACGGGAAGCTCAATCTGTCATTTTTGAAAGAATAGGTTCGTACCCCTACCTTATGTCACAAAACGCAGTGTTTTTAAGTTCAACCACTTGTTGATCTCTATATTTGGGAACGTGCTGAACCTGTACTTCAATTTATTATAGCAATAGCATTTTCCAAGCACAATGGTGCAAAAATTATAGAATGGATTTGTAATATTATCAATGGGAATGAGGGGCCCTTCTTATATAGCGGGTATAAAAAATAAAACGTGAGTGATACTAGACACATCCGGACACAAATGGGATCGTGTCTTGGAATTACACTGAAATGAAAGCATGATAAAGTAGTTAACTGCTTACATAATGCTATCACCCGAGACACAATCGGGATCGTGTCTTGGAAAAACAAGCAGTTTTGTATGTGAAATGACGGTAACTACGATAAGTGACAAAGTTGTGTATCCTTAACTTGAGTTAAGACAAAAACCAAAGTTGAGGATATATCTCAAACATTTAAAATTTGTATTTATTATTAATGGGGATTCGCATGCGATACTATACGTCAATTTTGTAGCATCATAAACAAAATCTACATACTCTATACTCCAATGTTGACTTAGAATTTTGTATTAGATATATTTGAGCTTTTGTTCACTATTCATCACGCTTAGCCACCATCTCTTCTATAAATTTAGCACTTTGGACCTTTATTTGGTTGCGATTTGGCACAGTGAGCATCGTCCTGTTTTCGTTCAGTAAGAAGTCGTCATGAGACACTGGTTGCACCTCTTCATTTTCGTTCTCATTGAACAAAAATCGACTGGCCAGGTAATCGAAATGATATTCTTCACTGTTGCGCATAATCGTGGTCGGTCGCAACTCTACCAAGTATCCCTTCATTAATTTGTATACCTTACGTTTTAGTAGATGCATCACCTTTTCAACTGCACGAAAGATTATGTGTCAACAGATGTTAGATAAATAGAACATCACAACTGCAATACTTAACTGTTTTCCTCGTAAAGCTCCGGTGCTGCAGCATGCATATTGAGCATCTCAAATTTAAGCAGAGGTAGCTTCAAATAAGAATTGGGGTAATGAGTGCGCAACGATTTTGGAGACCGATCTACATGCCGAAGAATCTCTATAAGGTCCCAAATGCTTACTCTGAAAACGATTAATATTATCTTTAAATTGATTTCTAAATGTAAAAAATATTATACATGATAAAATGTATTATTAAATACATATTGTACACATAAATATAATTATGTATGCTTTATGTTTTTCCTTACCGCAAAGTAACATACACATTACCCCGATTCTTTATGTGTTGCAAATGTTCCTGCTCAATTTCTTCTTCTTGAGCTAACATTTTTCTTAAATCATTAATACGCTCTAGTCGGCTAAGAGGGGGTATGTATTATTTTATATTCAATATGGTACACATTTTATATTACTTGATCTCTTCTTCGGAGAGATTGTTAACCAGAACACCCTTCAAGACGGTGGTACATTTCATTTTCACTTCGAGCACCTCGTGAGCTAACATATCGCTTTCGATCAGACGATGCAACTTCTCATTATTATCTACTTGACTTTTCATACTATAATTATAAGGCTTTAGCTAGGCGTAATTACATAATATGTGTTGTATTACCGTGGGTAAATTTCTTTTGCTTGCGAACAAAGCGTTACAAATTTAACCTCCTTGATAGTTTTCTCAACGGACTTGAGTATATGCTTCAGGATTATCATGCTCTCCGTATCGCGGACATACCGTTTTGGATCTGTTGAAGCGGAAACTCCATCCTTCACATATTTCATACCTGATACATCCACACTTTGATTGGGGGCGGGCTTAATCAACGAAAGGGACATTTGTAGCTTCGCCTGAAGATTCTTACGAGACTTATCCTCCAGTTGTCTATACTTATAGTTAAGTTCCTTGAATTTTACTATGGCCGGCTTGCCAAGATAGAGTATATGTTTAATGAAGTTCGCCTGATCCTCCATATCTCTATTCAAGGATCGTAATATGGGCTCATAGAAAATCTCATCGTGGAGCAGCACTTGTATAATTTTCTTATATGTATTATTTATAGTCTTAATAGCTTTCAGTCGTACACTGGAATTTTCTATTTTTTTAAGGAAATCTCGCGACTGTATCTCCTCGTTAAGAACATATTCATTTTGGTAGTTAATTCGATTCTCTAGTACTGCGCGATCCAACTTTGGATTAAAAAGATAACAAAATCAAAATAAATCTAGCATCGTGTTTTACTTACCAGCAATTTCCTGTACTCACGCTTAAGCTGATCCAAACGGAACTCGAGGCGATCCCGTTCCTTGCGCATCACAAATGTGCGCTGATTGATATTATCAACAACCATATGAATGGGCATCCTCTGGTACAAGCGCTGCATGTCACGATGGTTCATCAACAAATGTTGTATCTTTTGGGTATTATCACCACTAAGAATTTTCTGCAGCTTCATGTGTCCATTATGACATTGCAATTTTAACTTTTTACTTTGCAGAGAGTACCGCTCTCGATTGGCCTTGGTCTCGAAGTTTTTATAAAGCAGACGGCGGTCTGAATAAAATAAGAATCAATCACACTCATCAATCACATAGTACGTCAACATTTTATATGTTAACAACAGTTGATACCGATAACTTACTTAGCAAATCGGCCATACAACCAAATTCCTCGGTCAACGAGTTCGGTGTCCAACGATCGTCGACTATCGCATGCTGGCGCACATTGGACATGCCGAATAGACCATGGAATCGGGACGCACGAGGATGAACTGGCTTGGGTGCCAGGAGATCTCTATCATCATTTTTATCTCGACGACGGGTGGCCGTCAAACTCTTCTCTCGCACAAAACAAGGCATCGTGAATAGTGTTTCGATTTATTTACTTTTTTCTTTGTTCTTTTCACAATTTTACTTTTTAGCAAAGGTTTTTATTTTTTATGTACAAATAACGTTTACAACTGTAAAAAAGTAGTATTTTTCATTGAAGTTGAACAACTGAAATCAAGAAACTTAATGAAAACTTAACTTTATTCAATTCAAATAAGTAAAAATTGGTAACTGAATTTATTTTCATGGCTGCTTAACTCATTTGGTAAGTTTCAGGAAATGTCTGTCTGTTCTAAGAACTCAAATTTAATTAATAAGCCCAGCTGGGATTAAATTATTTAACTAGAAATACTTATCATATAAATAAAAATGCAAATCCGTACATATGTATGCGTTCATGTGTATGGTATATGCTATTTAATGCCTTTATTAGGTGAAGAATGCTACAGTTTAAGACTCCGCTTCACGTTTTACATTCTCCAGGATCCTAGCACTCTGAAGTTTAATCTGTTTGCTACTCAGTACATTGATTACTTTGTTCGTTGGAACGTCATCAATGTCATTCTTAGCACCCTGCTGGGTATTATCGATTGTATTATACAAGTTGGAATGTTGGAGGAATTGCGAATGATACTGATCCCTCGTTTCTGAATTTAGCATTCTCGGCCTAAAAGCCCTGCATAACTTGATAACCTTGCGCTTGAGATTTACCATTAATTTATCCACTAAAAGCAGTAAGTGTTAATTTAAGTAATTTTATAGCATCAGTTGACTCACGATTTTCCTCGAACACATATGGTGGTGCAGCAACCATATGTAGCATCTCAAATTTCAACAATGGCAGTCTTAGGTAAGAATTTGGATATTCTCCGCGGAAACTTATAGGTCGACGATCAACATTTTCAAGAATAGCCATTAAGCTCCATACACATGCGCTGAAAGAACATCGAAATAAATTTATATGTACAAACATATATTAAAGCAAACAAACCTACCGAACTGTCACAAAAACTTTGCTTCTATTTTGCATAAAGGCAATAGTTTTCTTCTCAAAAGACTCTTCGCCTTTCAATTTCATTCTTAACTGCTCTATACGTTCAAGTCGCCTGTGAATCAATTTCATAAAAAAAGTAAATTATATCAATAAGAGATTGCTACTTACTTAACTTCCTCCGAAGACAGGCTATTAATCAGCACTTCCCGTAGCGTTACAGCACTGTTATGCTTTTTTTCAATATGCTTTAAAGTCATCGTTTCCAGCTCAACATGACGACCTAAAATTTTATTATTTTCCATTTGCTTCTTAACACTGCGAAGACAGAGATATTAATGTTAGAAAGCTTCCATAGAGTTTGCTTAATTGAGAAATATTAACTAACGAAAGATTCACATGTACGTCCACAAAAAATATTTCTCAAATGAATTTTCTATCTTCCAAATTAATCTTGGAGTTTGCTTTACCGATTAACGCTTGGACAAAGAAACAGATTGTCAGACGTACATGGCTATACATATATACATAACTACGACTATTTAAAGAATTTGATTTACGAATTAAAGTCTTACCTTGGATAAATCTCTTTAGCCTGAGAACATAATGCCGCGAGCTTTAACTCCTTTATTCTATGCTCGAGACAATTTGCAAACGATTTGAGAGTATGCATACTCGCCGTTCGGCGCTCATAGTGTGATGGGTCTGCCGACTGTGGTAACCTCACCTTACTCGTTTTGCGACCTGGCTTCGCCACCTCATCGGTGTGCGGACTAAAGCGATTAAACATTTCTATCTTCGATTGAAGATTTTTTCGAGACAGCTCCTGCAGTTTTCGATACCGAATATTCAACTCGGTGAATTTAACTATGGCTGGCCTGCCCAGGTACAGAATATAATTGATAAAACTGCTCTGATCTTCCATATCGTTTTGCAATGAGCGCAGTATCGGCTCATAGAATACCTCATCCTGCTGCAGTATTTCTATTATTTTTTTATATGTATTGTTGATGGTTCTAATTGCCTTGGCGCGCACATTTGAATTTTCGATTTTCTTTTTCAAGATACGAGACTGTATTTCATCCTGAATGATAAACTCATTTGCGTATCGAATGCGATTCTCCACTTCGGAACGTTTAAGCTGTGCAGAAAACAAACATTTTAAATCAGCAAATATCGTGTTACAAATACGAACCAAAAGTTCTTTGTAGTCACGCTGTAGCCGTTCCAAATGAAAATCCAGACGATCTCGCTCCTTGCGCATAGTGAAGGTGCGCTGATTTACGTTGTCCACAATCAAATGAATTGGCATCCGTGAGTACAAACGTTGCATATCCCGATGTTTGATAAAAATATTTCGAACATCGTGAGCATTATTGCCCAACGAGATATTCCGCAGTTTGATACGCCCATTGGTGCATAATAATCTTAAGTGGTTTCTCTTTCGTTTGATTTGCATGCGATCCGTCTTTGCCTCATGGACCTTGAACACGACACGGCGAGCTGAATCCCAGACAACAAAATACAAATAAGTATGAAGTCCAAAGTAGATATGTACATGTATAAGAACTTACCCAGCAATTCAATACAGTTGGCAAATTGTTCGGTTAGCGAGGAGGGAGTCCAGTTATTATCGACTATCAAATGCTGTGATGCATTGTAAAAGCCAAAGAGACCATGGTCACTTATAGCAGTTGTTCGAACTGGCTTTACAGCTATCTTTTCCAAATCGGCCCTTTTATCTGGCTGACGGCAACAGGATATCCCTTGTTTGCGCGGAAAGCACGGCATTTTTTCAGTTTTTATGTGATATTTTTTTTTTTAATTAATGTGAAGATTAGTGAAGTGTACCTAGCTTACGTGAACTGTAATGTTTTTTTTTTCTTTTTCTTTTTTTAATTAATGTGAAGGGTAGAGAAGTGTACCTAACATACGTGAAATGTAATGTTTTTTTTTTATTTTTTTAATTAATGTGAACTATAGAGAAGTGTACCTAGCAGGTGTAAAGTGTAATGAAGTATAATATAAAATATTACCTGAAGCAGGCTCAAAATTTAAAAAAATCATCCATGGATTGCTTAGCTTAAAATCGTTTCAAATTAAAAATGCATTGTCATTCATTTTCTGTAGTTCACAAATTGATAAAAGGAATCAGACGAACGCTACAGTTGCGCACGCCCGTCAATTAGATACCCTACGCCGAATTTAAGAAGTTTACATTTTCAATTCTCCACGAAATTCTATTATCCTATTGAATAGAATAAGTGGATATACCTTATATATATTTCGAGGCAGAAAGCTATGACAAATACTAGACCTTATCGAAAATATAAATATAAAAATAAAATAAAATTTAGGAATTAGTGTAATATATCCAGTTTATGTTCAATGATTTACATATTTATAAGTGTATAAGTGTGAATATGAACCAGTATAAGAGTGGAAGCAATATTCTCGGGTAAATCTCTCTTTTGGGTAAACATTTTATTCCTCTCGCTTTAAGCACTGATCCACAAGTCTAGCACTCTGAGCCTTTAATTGTTTACTATTTGGTATGCTCATCATTGCCTTTTGGTAATCATCATCTTGTGCTGCAGTTCCCTGATCTTCAGCGATTTCTGGAACAATTATAGTTTTCAGGAATTCCTGATGATATTTCTCTTTAGCTGTTTCTATCTTTTCATTATTTATGTTCAGCTTCTTGTAGGCGATCATTAGCTTGTACACTTTGCGCTTGAGAAGCTGTATTATTTTATCGACTGTTAAAAATAAAAAAAGAAAAAATTAAATAAATTTCAGGTTTGTCACAGCTTCACTTAACGGTCTTCTTCGTATAGCTCTGGCGCTGTAGCACACATATTTAGCATCTCAAACTTTAGGAGAGGCAACTTCAAATACGAATTAGGATAGCTTATACGAAACACATGGGGCTGGCGATCAACGTATTTCAGAATATCGATCAAATTCCAAAGAAAAAATCTGGGATTAGCAAAACAAAAATAAATGTTAACACAAATTAATTTATTGATCAATGTAACTATTATTAGAAACACTTACCGGAAAAGAACATACATATAGGCCCGAGATCTTATTAGTTTCTGGGTGTCTTCCTCAAATTCTTGATCAGCCTTTAAAATAAGGTTCAGTTCCCGAATGCGTTCAAGCCGACTAAAATGATAAAATTGTATGAAAAATTATAGGCATATCAATAAATAAGACAGATCTGTTGAAAGTGAATATTACCAAAAAATACTACTACTATATTTTTTAATAGTCATTTGCAGGTATTGCAAAAACTGCTTTAATGTGTAAACATAAAATTTAAATCTTATTGATTTATCGTCTCTTGAATAAAAAAAAACTTTGCATTTCTACTACAAAGTAGATTTAGAAATATTTCCCAAGCCATAATTAGAACTTACTTGACTTCCTCTTCGGATAAATTGTTTACCAAGACTTCCTGCAGCAAACTGCAATAATTGTTCTTGTTTTTGAGCGATTCATAAAGTTGCTTATTTCTCTGTATAATGTATGTCAAATTCCTGTTATTTTCCATTTGTTGATGAACTCTACAAAAAAATAAAATTAAATTAGAAAAATTTAAAAGCCGTCTGAATAAAACTAAGATTTTGCCTGGAATTAAAATTAAAAATTTATAATTTTTACTCCACACTGTCAAAATGTCAGAAAAAAAACTATCATTGAAATGTCAATATTAAATATAATTTGAATTCAGATATATAGCCCCTAACTAAACACACACAAAGAATACGCACCGTGGATAGATTTCCTTGGCCTGAGAGCAAAAGGTAACAAGTTTCAAATTTTTGATAGTCCTTTCGATAACATGTAGGTGATACTTCAGTTCCGTCATGCTTTTAGTTTGACGCACATAATGCTCAACCTTTTCAGCGACAGTTTGTCGATTACCGACATCGGTTGGCGGCACAAAAACGGTAGGTGGCTTTTTGGTCGAGGCTATCATTTTTATTTTGGCCTGTAGGTTCTCACGTGATTTCTTCTGTAGATTTAGATACTCCTTACTGAGAACCTTAAATTTACCTATGGCCGGCTTGCCCAAATAGATGATATGCTTAATGAAGTTCGCCTGATCTTCCATGTCGCCTTCAAGTGAACGAAGAATGGGCTCATAGAATATCTCATCATACAGCAGAATTTGGACTAACTTCTTGTATGTGGTATTTATTGTTACGATGGCTTTCACGCGTACATTTGAGTTTTCGATTTTCTTTCTCAATACCCGGGAAACTGACTCGTCTTGAATCGAGAACTCATTCTCATATCGGACGAGGTTTTCCAATTGGGCACGCCGAATCTGTAAAATAAGTTTATAATTTATTGGTAAATCCAGTCTAGCAATCTGGATTCTAACTAACCAACAGCGCTTTGTATTCATCTTTCATTTGCTCCAGACGATTAAAGAGACGATCCCGTTCTTTACGCATAACAAATGTTCGCTGATTGATGTTATCCACGATGAGATGAATTGGCATCTTTTGGTAAAGGCGTTGAAGCCCACGATGGTTGCTCAAAATATTACGTATTTGGTGGGCATTATTCCCGGCAGTAACTTTTTGCAGCTTAACACGTCCATCGGTACACATACTCTTCAGCTTTGTGCTGGCATCCGAAAGACGTTTACGATTGTATCTTGTCTCATGTCGATTAAAAATCACACGGCGCTCTAAACACAGTCACTGAAGATATCTTTACACATCTTCAAAATATACTTACTTAGCAAATGTATAAAGTCGCTAAATTGCTCTGAGAGTGAATCGGGTGTCCATTCGTCATCGACTATCAAATGTTGTGCTGCTATTGACATGCCAAAGAGCCCATGGTATCTCATTGCGGCAGGGCGAACCGGCTTGGGTGCCATTACATCTCGGGCATTGCCTCTTGGTCGCCGGGCAGGAGCGTTTGGGTGCGGGAGGCTCCTTTCTCTTGTGAAACAAGGCATATTGAATGTATGTATGTATGTGTTTTATTGGAATATTTATTTTAATGTATATTGTTATTTCTGTATTTATGTGTAATGTTGTAATTCTAAAGTTTGTACTGGAGTGAATAAATGTGGGAATCAGTAGATCGACATACCCACAACTTTGACATCTTTGGCATGAATTGCTTATTTATACTTTATGTACTTCTGTTCCTCTATTTTAAGTCAAGAGCAAGTTCTTTGCAAATTTTGACGGACAATGCGTAAGTGAATTCGATTTACCGATTGGTCAGCAGAGATATATTTGAGATATAATGTACATGAAGATAGGATTTTCCTAATCCTAAATGCAACGACAACAATAACGCTAACTTCTCTACCAGTTTAAGCTTTCTTAGGATAAGTAATGTATGGATCTTATTCTTAAATTTTTGTATATTTTATATATTTATTTATTATAAAGTATTTAATTATGTATACAAATCTAAACCCATTCCTGCATAGAAATCGTATAAAATTCACCACATAACTAATAAATAGGTATATCAATTTTCGCTCATGTGTGTACTGTACGATTCAATAGATTCCTCTTTTCTTTTCATTTCCTCGATCAGTTGGACACTCTGAGCCTTAATTTTGTAAAAGTTTGGTATTTTAAACATTTCCTCTTATCATCATCCGCATGTTTTTTTCCATAACAAATTCAGATTCTAAAAATGCGGCGTGGTACTTAGCTCTTGCCCACACTTTTTTCCGAGCTTATTTCAATGTTTTTCTACGTCTTCAGCGGTTTGTATACCTTCTCCATTGTTCGATTGGGTTTACATTCTATGAATTACATATGTATAAGTGTATGTGTATCAATATGGAAATGTGGAAGCAATATCCTCGTTTCGGGTAAATATATTATTCATCTCGCTTTAAGCACAGTTCCACAAGTTTGGCACTCTGAGTCTTTAATTGTTTACTATTTGGTATGCTCATCATTGCCTTTTGGTAATCATCATCTTGTGCTGCAGTTCCCTGATCTTCAGCGATTTCTGGAACAATTATAGTTTTTAGGAATTCCTGATGATATTTCTCTTTTCCGATCGCTATCTTATCCTTATTTATGCCTAACTTCTTGTAGGCGCCCATTAGCTTGTACACCTTGCGCTTGAGAAGTTGCATTAATTTGTCGACTGTAGAAAAAACAAAAAAAAAAAAAAATTAAATAAAGTTTAGGTTTGTCTGTCAGCTTCACTTAACGGTCCACTTCGTAAAGCTCTGGCGCTGTAGCATACATATTTAGCATTTCAAACTTTAGGAGAGGCAACTTCAAATACGAATTGGGGTAAGTTATACGAAACACTTGGGGCTGGTGATCAACATATTTCAGAATATCGATTAAATTCCAAAGAAAAAGTCTAGAATAAACAAAGTAGAAATGCATGTTAACACAACTTATTTTATTAATCAATATGACTATTATTAGAAAAACTTACCGGAAAAGAACATACATGTGGGAACGGGATTTTATAATCTCATGGCTTTGCTCCTCAAATTCTTTATCAGCCTTTAAATATAGTTTCAGTTCCCGAATGCGTTCAAGACGACTGAAATGATGCAATTTTATTAATAAATGCATACACATAAATAATGTATTAACAAAAACAATTTCAACTATATATTTTCCAAATATCCAATTGCAGATTTAAAAAGCAATATGTACTTGTAGCTTATTATATCATATAAACTTGAAATTTATATCTAATAGAAACAACCCCGAAAGCTCGAGTGTGCTCAACTGTGGTATAGGCACGATTTAATAAATATATAACTTCTGTTTTGCAGTATTTTTTACTGCATACTTTGGGGAACTAAGTCAACAGCGTCTTCAAAACGATTATTCCAACGAGGAAGAAAGGCTGCCTTCGGCATTCCGATCGTTTCAATAATACTTATATACACTGGTGCTGAATTGAATTGTATTGTGTAAATTCAATATAATGCCCTACTTAGATTGTCACTGATAAGCAAAGTAACTTCAAAAATGAAAACTGGTCCTCATAGAAAGCCGTTGGATCGACTCCCAAGGTAATGCTGATTTAGAATATATATGTATGTACTTCAGAGATCTAGGTTTCATACGAATGGACACACAGACAGACCTAGTTCAGTAGACTCGCTAGTGATCCTGAGCAAGAATATATATACATTGTTGGGTCTGACATGCCTCCTTCTGTAGGTACTCGTAGTATACCCCAACATTTTTACATGATCAAAGGGTATAAAAGACTCCGCATTTCTAATGCAAAGCGGATTTGAAAAAACCCGTTTGCATAACGCTCTCTAAACAAGTTAAGAACTTACTTGACTTCTTCTTCGGATAAATTGTTTACCAAAACTTGCTGCAACATACTACCATATTTTCTTTTGTTTTTAAGCGATTCATTCAGCTGCATATTTTTCTGTATTGTGTACGTCAAATTCCTGTTATTCTCCATTTGTTGACGAACACTAATAATAAAAAAATAAGTATAGATTGGATTAGGTTAGCCGTCTTGATAAAATTATGTTAGATGAATTCATTATCAAATTTCTATACACAAACGTCGATTGAAATACCAATATTAATATTAACACACAAAGCAAACGCACCGTGGATAGATTTCCTTGGCCTGAGAGCAAAAGGTAACAAGTTTCAAATTCTTTATAGTCCTTTCGATAAGATGTAGGTTAGCTTTTAGTTCCGTCATGCTTTTAGTTTGACGCACATATTGCTCAACCTTTTCAGCGACAGTTTGTCGATTACCGCCTTCGGCTGGAGGCACAAAAACAGTGGGTGGCTTTACGGTCTTGGCTATTAATTTCATTTTTGCTTGTAGGTTGTCGCGTGATTTCTTCTGTAGATTTAGATACTCCTTATTGAGAACCTTGAGTTTACCTAAGGCCGGCTTGCCCAAATAGATGATATGCTTAATGAAGTTCGCCTGATCATCCATGTCGCCTTCAAGTGAACGAAGAATGGGCTCATAGAATATCTCATCGTTTAACAGAATCTGTATCAATTTCTTGTATGTATTGTTTATTGTTACGATGGCTTTCACGCGTACATTTGAGTTTTCGATTTTCTTTCTTAATACTCGAGAAACTATCTCTTCTTGCAGCACGAATTCATTCTCATATCGGACGAGGTTTTCCACCTCGGCGCGTCGAATCTGAAAAGTAAAATTATAATTTATTAATAAACCCAGTCTAGCAATCTGGATTCTAACTAACCAACAGCGCTTTGTATTCATCTTTCCTTTGCTCCAGACGATTATATAGACGATCCCGTTCTTTACGCATAACAAATGTTCGCTGATTGATGTTATCCACGATGAGATGAATTGGCATCTTTTGGTAAAGGCGCTGCAGGCCACGATGGTTGCTCAAAATATTGCGTATCTTGTGGGCATTATTCCCGGTTGAAACTTTTTGCAGCTTTAGACGTCCATCGATACACATACTCTTGAGCTTTGAGCTCGCCGCCGAGAGACGTTTACGATTAGATCTTGTCTCATGTCGATTAAAAACCACACGACGCTCTAAATATAGCTTTTAAATGCCACCGAACACATCTATAAACATCTTTAAAATATACTTACTTAGCAGACCAATAAAGTCGCTAAATTGCTCTGATAGTGAATCGGGTGTCCATTTATCATCGACTATCAAATGTTGTGCTGCTATTGACATGCCAAACAGCCCATGGTATCTCATTGCGATAGGGCGAACCGGCTTGGGTGCCATTACATCTCGGGCATTGCCTCTTGGTCGCCGGGCAGGAGCGTTGGGGTGCGGGAGGCTCCTCTCTCTAGTGAAACAAGGCATCTTGGATGTATTTTATTTAGTGGAATATTTATTTCAATGTATTTTGTTATTTCTGTATTTATGTGTAATGTTATATTTCTAAGGTTTGTACTGGAATGAATATATATGGGAATGAGTGGTTCAACATGAGCAGAGCTTTGACATCTTTGCCATGAATTACTTATTTATACTATAAAGTGATAGTACATAAGTTAATTGAATTCTTCTATTGCTTAGCACAGATATATTTGAAATATTATGTACATCAAGACAGTTTTTATACCTGCTATCCATAGGATAGCAAATAAATTCACTCAACAATTAATGATTTCTTTAATTTTAGTTGCAATCGGAATTTTAACATAGAAACTATTTAAAAAAACAGAAAGAAAGCAAGTATGCAACACATAATACGCAAAGATGTTATATAATTGTTGTTTCGCCAGGTAAGTTGCGGGTATATCACACTACTACTATAGCTTTTGTGATTGTTTACTTCTCTTAAATGCGAGACAACAGCTCAGTTTTGACGCTATCTTGGGATAAGTAATGATTTATATTTTTTATGTTTAATATATTTATTTATTATCAATTATATAATTATGTATACAACTCTGAATCCATGCCTTCTTTTGAATTCTTATAAAATTCATCACAAAACTAATAAAGAAATATAACCTTTTTCGTATATGTATGTAAGTAAAAATATAAAAAATGAATCCGTTCATTCATTTTTTTTCATTTCCTCAATCAATTTGATACTCTGAGCCTTCATTTGATGGGAATTGGGTATTTTAAGCATTTCCTTTTCGTAATCATCTTCCGCAGGTATTTTTTCCTCAACGTTTTCGTCAACACATTGACTTTCTAAGAATACAGCGTGGTATTTGTGTCCGGCTATCGCCTCCTTTTCCGAGTTTATGCCCAAGTTTTTGTACGCCTTCATAAGAGTATATACCTTGCGCTTGAGAAGTACCATTAACTTATCGACTGTGGAAAACAGAAAAGAATACAATTAGATAGAGTTTTTATTTTGCGTACGTCTACACTTAACGGTCTTCTTCATAAAGCTCTGGCGCTGCAGCGTAAAAAGGGAGCATGTCGAACTTCAGAAGAGGCAACATTAAATATGAACTCTTATATTTCATGCGAAACATTCTGGGTTGGCGACCAACGGACCGTAAAATCTCAATAAGTTTCCAAAGGGAAGTACTGGAATAATAAAAATAAATATGAATGGACTTCAATATTATTTTTAAAATTAATTTAATATTAAGATTACTTACCGAAGCAAAACATACATGTCCCCACGAGCTTTTAAATGTTTAATAGTTTCCATCTCGAATTTTTGGTCCTCTTTTAAATATAATTTCAATTCACTTATTCGTTCAAGACGGCTAAAAAACAATAATTTTTATTAAATACAAATAACATAAAAAACAATTATTTCTTATAGAAATATTAAATTACTTGATTTCCTCTTCAGATAGATGTATTAAGACTTCCCTCAGCAAACTGCAATAATTCTTTTTATTGTTAAGCATTTCATAAAGTTGCAATTCATTTGCTATTTGGTATTGAAATTTCCTATTTCCCTCGGTTTTTTGTCGAATACTATGAAAAGATTAAGTTAGAACGTCAGTTCGATGCTTCACATATACACAAAACAAACCTGGGATATATCTCTTTGGCCTGAGAGCAAAGAGTAACAAATTTCATCTTATCTATAGTCCTTTCGACTATATCCAATTCATATTTTAAATCTATCATGCTTTTAGTTTGGCGTACATATTGCCGAACATTTTTAATATCGCTCTTTCGTTTAGCCACATCGGTGGGAGGCACAAAAACGGTGGGTGGCTTTTTTATCGCGGCCATCAATTTAATTTTAGACTTTAGGTTCTCGCGTGATGCCTTCTGTAGATTTTGATACTTTTTAGCGAGAACATTGAATTTATGTACGGCCGGCTTGCCCAAATAGATGATATGCTTAATAAAGTTTGCCTGATCTTCCAAGTCGTCTTCGAGTGAACGAAGAATGGGCTCATAGAATGTCTCTTCGTTTAACAGAACTTGTACTAACTTCTTGTATGTATTATTTATTACTATGATGGCTTTTACGCGTACATTCGAGTTTTCGATTTTCTTTCTTAATACTCGAGAAGCTATTTCTTCTTGCAGTACGAACTCATTCTCATATCGGATGCGGTTCTTCAATTCAGCGCATTGACTCTGTTAAAAACGTTAGTTTATAATGATTGAACGGGTAAAAGCAGTCTCACTATCTATATTCTAACTGACCAATAGCTTTTTGTACTCATCTTTCCTTTGCTTTAGACGATAATGGAGACGATCCCGCTCCTTGCGCATAACAAATGTGCGCTGGTTGATGTTGTCCGCAACGAGATGAATGGGCATGTGTTGGTAAAGACGCTGCAGGTCACGATGGTTGCTCAAAATATTGCGTATCTTGTGGGCATTCTCCCCCGTCGAAACATTTTGTAGCTTGATACGTCCTTCGGAACATACCGATTTTATTTTTCTACTCGTCTCACAGAGATGTTCACTATTGAAGTTTTTTTCATGTTGATTATAGATATCACGGCGAACTTGAAAGCAGCTTGTGAAATATGAAGTCATACATGCATGTTTAATATTTACTTACTTAGCAATTGTGTAAAGCTTTGAAACTGCTCTGACAGTGAACTGGGTGTCCATTTATCATCGACAACAAGATGCTGTGCCGCTAATGACATGCCAAGGAGTCCATGATACTGCATTGGCCTAGGGCGAACTGGCTTGGGTGCAGTGGCGTCTTTAACACTCAACTTGGTACGGGAACAAGGCATGTTGAATAAAGATATGAATTTATTTGTTATTAGATATTTATTATATTTTGTTGTTCCTGTGATAACGTCTTCGTGATATGTTTCGAATGAATATTTTACATTGCGTAAGTTTAAACATTTCAGTAATTGACAGCTTTCTCATAAATGGCTTTATTCATAAAATAAAGATTTTTTATAAACAATAATCATAGATCTTCAATAACGCTGCAAATGAAGAAAATCTCAGACATTTCCAAATTGTTGCCGTTCCTGGATTCATTTCATGAAACACGATTTGAAAAAAAAAACACCAATCATATATTTTACACATTTATTTTGCACTAACATTGTTCTTTTTCATGTTTTTGTCTATTTTCTTTTGTTCAACATATATAATTTACAGTTCATAGTTTCGTACACAAAAAAACATTACATTAGCTCCTTTCCAAGTGTGTGTTGGTTCTTACGTAAATTAAAATATTTGGTGTTCATTATTTCCGCTTTCGCCGTAAACTGAGAAATGAAAAACGCATTAACATCAATCAATTGATGGGGTCTTTATATTCCTTTAGTCCATTTATATAGTTGACAGAAGTGCAATCTCTGGCGCTCATATGAAGGTAGGTTGCTTTATCTATAAGTTAATGGTTTAGATTCGAATGTAAATACCCAACATGATAAGCTGTTATGTGGAATTGCTTACAGTTATTTGTAAATATTTAACTTTCATAGATGTTCTTGCAGCATTTTTTTTTTTTTTTTTTGAAAACATCAACAAGTGTTGCAACTATCGTGACCATCTAACAGTTAATGACAACTTTAGATTCATATGTACGTACTTCGTCTGCAAAGATTGTACTCGATAGTTAGTAGGTAGCTAAAACTAGATACAATGTACAGTAAAGTTTAGCTCAAACTGCAGTATAGAAATATTGTCATAAACATTTTTATCATCTCTGTCTTTAGCGATAATTTTAAGAAAATTCCGTTCATGATTGTTGACTCTAAAATTATTGCATTGATGTGTGTATGTTTTTTTTCTTTTTTGTGTTGCCTTTGCGAAGGTAGTGGACATTCTTATTGCTTCTAAATATTTTTTGTTGTCCAATGTGGTAGACACCTCGAACGTCGCAACTTTCGTTTGGATTATAAGAGTTCTTTAGGTACAGTTCGTTGTTGAAAATGTATACACAGTAAAATAAGTTAAAAAAAAAATATAATATTTTAAATAAAAGAAAATAGGATTAAAAAGGAGGCAAACTATAAATCAATTAAACATCGTGTATCATATGCGACTTTTATTCAAACACAGTTTAGCGTATCGCCGCCCTTTTTGTTATTTACACAATTTAAAAATGAACTATAATATTTGTATATGTATATATATCTATAACTATATTGAGTTGACTTTAAATAATGCCGCAAGCAATTCATCGAATGGCTAATACAATTTAATACATACATATACAAAGTTGAATATATGTTTCTTTTAAAATGTATAATAATAAAGCGTTGCAGCACGAATGCATCTCATTTCTGATACAAATAATACTAAACATTAACAAAATTCATTAGACAAATTAAATTTGGGACCAAATTCAAACTAGCTTGGAATGCTTTACAAATACAAATAACTTTTCTCTTCATATATCTTCTTTTTTTTAACTAAAAATAAACAGAATTATGCGAAAACGTCGTGCTAAGCTCCCAAGAGAAGAAAGATTCCGCTAGAGATAACAATAAGTAGGAAACTAGAATAGTTTTGTAGACGGATTAAAATATTGCAAAAAGTTTGGAGGCATTCACATTTGCAGATTTGCTCTCACTTAAGCATAATTATACATACGTATGTATATAGTCTATAGCTGTATGGCGTCTACATATTTGCTACGATAGATTTGTGTCCATAGCCACTTTGTTGAAGTTTTTTTTCTTTTATATATACGGTTTTTTTACGGTGAACATTTATTTAATTTTCAACAGAACTTTTCAACGTATTTAGCATTAGGTGTTTAGGTATAGTGATTGGCGTAGGACACAACTACAGGTTCTTCTTAATGTTATAATGTAGATGTACATACATATATGTAAGTTTATTTCACGTACGCTACAGTTTTCATTTCATTCTGTTTGTTTCACTTTACCTATCATCTCAAATTATTTTCTTTATCATGTATAATTTTGCAGAGTTTTATAAATTGTTGTATACATATAAATAGTCAAACTCATTTTTTTTCTTTTTAGGTATAATAATAATAATAATGTAAATATATATTTATGCATACTTCATTTTTGTTTGCTCAATGCTCAACATATAATATAATTTGTTTGCCATCATTGTATTTCTTTTTGTATGTAGCATAGTGTAAACATTTATAATTTCTTAGATTTGTCTTGAAGTAATTTTCATTTTATATCTGCAAATATATCTTTAAATATATATATGTATATATAAGTTGTGTATATTCGTATGGTATTATGTTGCTTGTCTATGAGGTTATAGCGCTTATATTTGTGTTTGCGTGTGTCTGATGCCTTATAACGCCCCAAATGGATCCAGAGGTACGTTTTTATTAGCTCCATTCAGTGTGGCCTGCGTGGGTTGCATGATGCCACCCGTTGTTGCAGTCACATTACTGTGTGGCGTGGTCATCATCGTTGGCTGAGCCCCAGTCAAAGGGGCTGGTGCCTGCGCCAGCATAGTCGGCTGCTGTCCCATCACCGGCATCCCCTATAAGAATTCAACATATAAAATTATTACCGGAATCTCTGACTTACATCGAATACCAAATCATGCTGGGGCACTTAGATGGCTAAGACAGGCGAAAGGTTACGAATCGGTAGTAAATAGGTAGGTTTTTAAAGAGAAAGGAACTACAAGTTGAAATTGGCTTTAAGGGAGGCCGCCTTAAGATGCTACATGGTGAACAAGTTTAAAGGTTAGGTTAGTGAGTGAAGTCTACAAATCAAATTAAACTCGAATCGGAACTAAAAAAGCTTTCTACAAAATACTATAAAATTTGTAACAGAGATGACCCTAAGATGGATGAACAATAAAAATTTAACTTAGAAATATAAATTGGAAATGTGCTAGAGGATTTATTATTCATTTTCTTTCACACTAGTAGTTTTTTGAGGCAATCATCATTGAAAAATTTCTATAGAGGGGACACAGATATAGAAGGGGCATATAGAGTCATAGACAGTTATTATAAAGGGACCATAACCAAAGAAAGAGCAGAGCACTGGTTCTTATAGCTTTCTGTGCACAATCAACGTAGATCGATAGTGGATAGTGAAGTTGAAACTAAACAGTGTAGGCTTATCAAAACTCAAATCAAATACAAACATAATCAAAAATAAAAAAATAATTATAATAAAATAAAATAAAAAAACAAAATAAAAGCAACTCATAGATATAAGAATAGTATAAGTATATAAACATTTATTTTATATTTGATTATGTTGTTCAAAGTTTGTAGTACGTTGATTTTTTTTTTATCATTGCATCATTCTTACCTGCATATAATTTGGCATTACAGGATAACTAGCATGTATATACGGATGATTGATTGTGATTGGCGCAGGACTTACTGTCATGCCGTGTGCCTAAGTATTGCATATTGATATACACATATTATATATGCATATGTTGTTTATATATAAAATATATTTTGATATATCATAAACATTCAGACAGCATAAAGACACAGGCGCATCGTGATTTTAATCAATTTTCATATATATATGTTGTGGTGTAATTGATTTTTTGTTATTATTTTTCGATATGTTTCAATTGGCAGAATGCGTTGGATAGTCGAAATATAAAGCAACATAAAATAAAGAAAAGAAAGTGATAGTTTATATATATTTATATATATAAATATACATACATACATATATATTAATATCAAAATAATAAATATAAATGAAATAAAAATGGGAAAAATACATGTGTACGAGAAGTATAATCTGGATTGTTTGCAAGTGTTATGTGGGCTGCTTGTGTAGAGGAGCATGTTAAAGTAACTGCTTTTCGGACCTACACATACGAGGCGTGCCACAAGAGTTAGCCCTATTTCTGGGTGTGGTGTTTCTTTAATATTATCATGTTCTTGTTGCAGATGTGATTGTGTGCAGTATGATCGAGAAACCTTAACCAATATATGTTCATAAGCATATGTATATGTATGTATATATATTTTGATATTTTAAAAACAAAAAAAAATTATCATTGAAATTGTTTACGTATATATGTGTATATAGTGTATTTATGCAAATGTTTCAATAATCTTACAACTTGCAACAACTTGGTTCGCGTTGAATACATCTCAAAATGTTTACTTTATTTCAAGCTTAGCAAATCAAATGGAGATTAGAAAATTACACAACATATAGATAATAAATACAAGGACTTGCAAAGAGATTTTTTGTTTTAAATTTGAAATACAGATTTAACACACAAGCAAGTCAGATAACAAATAAACCAAGTAGCTCAAGTTGTAATCGAAATGCAATGTGCAATATAAAAGTAAAATATTAATAGTAATTGAATATAGAAAAGAAAAGGAAATCATAATATAAACTTTATTTGTACATGAAAAGTGAGCCTAGCGTGTTGAGTGACACAATCTTATGCATGTACAAGAATATTGGTTGTAGATTCTCAAACTTTCTAAACTGTTCTTTTATTCATTAAGATTCTCTTTCATTTTGGGCACACAAATGGTGTTATTCGAGATATGTGTGTCATAACTCTTGATATTTTTGTTATCTCACTGGTTTAATCTAGTTCGAGGCAAAGTGGTATCGCGTTTGTTTCGTTTACAAGTGGTAGTTGTTGTTTTAATTGTAGTACATAGTAGTAGAGTTTGGTTGAGTAGAGAGTAGAGTTAGTAGAGACAAAACTCACCATTGGACGATAGCCAGCACCAGTAGTAGCCGCCATTGGTTGTGGTGTCCAATTAGCACCTGGTTTTGCTGTATTTTTAGGTGAATTCCATTGCACGGGTCTATGAGATATAATGGGGTAAGAGAGTAATGATATATAGAGAGACGAAATCAATGATTTGATTCGATTTTCTATTTACTTTTCTAAGGAATTTTGATTACTCGAACTATGTAAGTATAATTTATGGGGGGTTGGGGCGCAAAATATTATGTACACACATGGAGAATGGAATATTGGAATGATAATGATACTGCGTATTAAAAATGGGACGACATGTAGACCGAAGGAAAGGATAGGAGAGTTTCGAAACTTTGGCAATATTCGATAAGAATATTATTAGAATATCTTTGTTTAGAAAGATAAAATAAGATGGATCGTTTGGATCGTAGTAAGCGATGAAGATTTCGAAAAAGATGTGAAATGGTTTTGAGGATGATTTTAATGCTTTTTCCGCGATGCTTTCAAATTCTTGCACACTCATAAGACATCGTATAGACACACACTCACGCACGCACGTATATTCGGTAGTTATTTTATTTTTTTTTTTTTGATTTAATTGTGATTTTATTCTTTTGGTTTTTCCATTTTACTCACTTTGCACTTGCCGTTTTATTAATATTTAAATTATCAACTAGTGACATTAGTGAACTATCCAGATCGCCTGTTATAATCTTTCCAGTGCCAGCTGGTTGCTGTTGTAGGTGCTGCTGTTGATGTGGCGGCTGTTGTTGTTGTGGCTGTTGTTGTTGTAGGTGTGCATGTTGTAGTGAGTTTTGTTGCTGCAGAGTCAGCCCTGGACTGCTGTTAGTATAGCCCTGGAAGACGGAACCTGTGGCGACAACATTCATTTGATTGCTGTTGTTGTGGGCTGTGGCCGGCTTGAGAACATCACCCAAAGCATCGAAGCCTTTTTACAGTGAATTTTGTATGCCATATGGTTGTTGTTGTTGTTGGTAAAAGCCAGTACACCGTTTCGCAAGACATTTACACAGAAAGACATATACAGTTTTATGTATAAAGAGAGCATGAGACAAATGAAGCCCAGAAGAATTCGATACGACATCGATAAATTGTTTTATTTATTTTTTTTTTTGGTTGTTTACGTTGAGTTTTTCCCGGTTTTTTAATTGTTCCAAATGTTTTTATTTGTTTGTTAACACACACATATATTTTATATGTGTATATTGTTGTAGCGTTTAATGATTCATTTTAAACATAATGGATTTGTGCCACCAACATTAACGTATTTTAAAGATGAACCAATATGAGTTAACGTGTCAAGTATTTTTTTGTTTTATAGATATATGTATATTACGTACAAAGAAACATAAAAAAGAGAAAAGAGAAAAATACATTGACAAAATAAATAATGTATATATATGTAAGTATTTGATAAATGGTGCATTTTCTAAAATGTATAATGAAATATTATTGTAAATATAGCTTGATTATTAGAGTATTTGTAGTGTAGCGTATTTACTATGTTGTAAGCAAGCAAAGTTATTTGAAACAATAGGTAGTAGTAAAGGTAGTTAGGAGGTTTAGTTAGGCGACAACAGAAATTTGCATTAAAAACATTGAAGTTTATAAGTTGAATTTCATATGAGTTTTAACCAGAAATATTAACACTGGGTAAACCTTATGACTTTAAATTCAAAATTCTTATCTGAAATACTTTTAAAAAGCTATAATAGATTTGTTTTTATAGAAAATTTTACATACGATTACTATCAAGAAGGAAAGTTTATATAACCAGAATGAATTGCTTAATTAATCATTAAGATTTAGAAATAAGCAGAGATCGTAAGTCGCGATTACAAAAAAACAGCACCAACACGACACAATCACGCAATTTAATTAAACTGATTATGAAATTAATAAAAAGTATATACTTATAATATTTACATGAGCTAGATCGTCAACAAACCTAATAACAAATAAATATACATACGAACATACATAGTGGAAGACAGGAAAGTAATGTATGATGAATAGTTTGCTTTAGATTCTATTGTATATTCTCTCCATTGTTATTGGTAACTAGCGTCAATAGAGCTCTGGAATGGAGTCTTGGACAACTTTCATAAAACTCGTAGATATAAAAATGCTTCAACTTTACCAAGAGAAGTATAGAAAGACATAAATGCTTTATACAAGGCACATTTGTGGGGCACAGAGTCGAGATCAGCGGGTGGGTGTGTTTCTATTTATGTTTGTGTAAGTGTGTGTGTGAATGGGAGGAGTGTGTTTGCAGCACTACAAGCACAGCAAAATGAGTCCAGTGATGACGGCAGAAGCTTTGTATAAGAACAAAGCACGAAACGCAAAAATTGGGCTGTTGTTGTTTTTGTGGTGGTGTTTTTCACGCAAAGTTCACCTGTGGAAAACTGAGTCATCGTGGCAGCAGGTATTATCGCCAAACTATCTTGCTGTTGTTGGTAATGTTGTTGTTGCAAAAGTTGCTGCTGCTGCTGCTGCTGTTGCATATAAAACATTGCCGCCTGCTGTTGTTGTTGTGGCCGATCCATAAAACTATCAAAAGCAACGCCCCTAGGTGGTTGCATATCGTCGAAAAAGGGATTAGGCAACGACGACGACGCTGATATTGTTAAACACAAATTTGGTTAGGGATTGTTGTTGTTGGGTAACCATAAAAAAAATAATTATGTAAATTGAAATTAAAGAATAATATAAAAACCATTACTGACAAAATTCAAAATCTGATAAATGTGATAAATTCACTTTCACGCATACTCAGCAACAAGGGCAAGTTGACGGTTTCTCGCTTGAAACTTGAAATTAATAACACTTTTTCGAATGTTTAGCAATTTTCCGATTGGGATTTCTAGTAACATTTTGGAATATTACATATATACAAAAAGAATACCGCAGATAAAGTTACATTACATTAAATTGTTAGTACATCATGCTAAACACACCGGCAACTAATACATATGTATATTGAAAAATCGAGATAAACATTTAAATTAATTTAGTAAGTGCAGATTAAGATCACCGGGCGCCAAATACACAATCCCAAATAAATGGAACCTCAAAATGTAACTAAAATTAACATTTTTAGTTAGTTTTACTCTAAAGCGTTAATTAATTACTAGTTGCATTGGCGTTAAACGTTATATGAAATGAAATTAGCTGCTTGCTTGGCTGAATGTTACACTTACCTGCTGGTTCCGTATTACCAAAAACTGACGTGAAATTACTATCGGAAACGAATGCATTTGTTGCGGCAGCGGAGGAAACTGATGCACCATTGAAACCTATTATGTTTTTGGTTTTATGATTTTTGGATTCGTTTCGATTTGGTTTTTTGGGCATGGTGTTTACATTTCGATTTGGGTCAATCAATTCGTGTTTGTCGTTGTAGTTGTTGTTGTGGTTGTGTTTTTGATTTGTTTGGTGGGGAAAACCAGTGATGAAAATGAAGAGTAACAAGATATTAGAGAAAATTGAAATGAAAATATTGAAAAAAAAAAGTTTACAAAATAATATATTACAAATATAACTAAATTGGTAGCAAATTATAACTATATATATAGATTTATATATATATATGTATATATATCATTTATGATGAAAAATATGTGCAACGAAGAGTTGTGCTTTAAGACGGCCAGAGGGCGATTCTCGCTTTTAAGCTGTCAACTTTCTTTAGGGTCTGAGAAAACTACAAGACAACATGGGTTACACATATACACTTGTATAGATATGTTTTTGGATAGAAACTACTCTTATACATATAACTAGAAAAGCAATTAACGAACTTAGGTCAAACATAGGAGGATAACTAAGAAAATAATAAGTAAATCATAGCATGCTACCGTTGTTATGCATCCACAAATTATTGGCATTTAATGCAGCACCTGTTGCTCCTCCGGCAGCTGCAATGTTGCCGCCGCTGTTGCCACTGGCCTCGAACATATCAGCGAACGGATTGCCCAACTGCAGCAAATCGTCAGAAGCCTTTGTGGCCTGCGCCTGTGGCACCGATGCTGCAGCAGCAGCGGGCTGGGCCGACGCGGCACCAAACAGATCAACTATCGGCTGGCCAGCCTGTGCGGCTGGAGGGGACGATAGGAATGGATTTGTTAGTGCAGCGCCTGCAGCACCGCTACTGGTGGGCGATGATAACTTCGACTAGCAAAGTGGAACGATGAGTAAACAAAACACAGAAAATAATCGATTAAACAGTGTCCATCAATTAATATCAATCAAGTATCACATTACACTTACTTTGTACTGATTCATGGCGGCCTCCTCCTCGGCCAGTACCTGAGCCTTCAGCTGCTCATCAATGCCGTTGGTGGTATCAAATTTGCTAGAGGCAGCTGCAGTGCCAAATGCCGAGCTAGTTGAAGAGAGTGCAGATACAGCAGATTTAACATTGGTGCGTTGATAACTTCGCAAGATTTGAAGTCAAAACGCAATCAAAATTAAATAAAAATCATGAAATAAAAGGATAAAAAACAAATAAGAACGAAATTAATCAATAATCAAACTGAAATTAAAACTTAAATTCGATCAAAAATATGTGAAATCATAATCCATCAAATACAACAACATACCTCGCCGATTGAGTAGGCGTGTTGGCAGCTGAAACTTTACGTCCCTCCAACGTGGCCAAATGTTGCTCCAATGCATCCAGTAAGGAGCTTGGTGCCTTTGTCAAGTCGGGAATGTCTCCCTTATCAATGCCAACGTTCTGCACAAAGTTCAACATATTATAAGCTTTTTCATAAGCTCTTACAAAGCTAATTATATAGTGAGTTACACACCTCAGCGACCTTCAGAAATTCACCAACGCGATCCATGCGCACCAAGAATTTCTTGTACAAATCTAGAGCATCACGTGCGTGCTTTTTGTTCATATCAAAGTACTTCTCCAATAAATTGATAATTCCATCATTATAGCATGCAAACAAACGTATTAGATCGCGGAATAGCAACATGAAGCTCATATTGATGACACCTATCGATTGAAATATGGATTAAAATACAGGAATAATAGCTTATTGATTATGTTATACGCACCGTTTGTCAAGTCATTGGACTGACAATCAAACTCGAGCAAACCATCCAATTGTGCCTGCAAAACTGGCAATGTTTTCAAAAGTTTCTCTGCGTTCATGTTGCGCAACGAGCCCTCCTCTTTCCTAATAATACATATCATTAGAATACTGTATTATATTATTAGATATAATACTTACCCGCGCTTCACTTTGCAAAAATCGAAAGCCATGGCGCGATAGGAAAGCGATTTTTCGTTCAAATACTTGGCATAACGTCTTATAAAGGGTGACATATCGTAGCCTGTTGAATGTATCAATTATAGATTATTAAGAATAACTAGATAAAAGCAATGAAAACGACACATTGATAGTTTAGCAGTGATTCAGTTGTTAGACAAATAATTTTCACAAATTGTAAACGCCAAAAATAAAAAAATAAAACTTGGTATTAAAAAGGTTAATCATTTTGATATTGTGTTTTAGATTTTCGTTTGTTTTCTTTTAGTGTACAGCCTTGGGATTGGGTTTAAAATTACGATACATTTTCGATTTGTTTTACTACCCCTACACCAGTTTGGAAGTTTTGCAAAATACTCACCCATTCTGCCACCTGGAACTCCCATGCCACCATCTGTATAGGTTTAATTCGCATATTCATAAATATATATATATGCACATATATTTTATATATATATATTTATATCGACGTAATTTAATATTATTGATGTAAATGTGTAATGGGTATGCGTTTTTATGAGTAAGCAGCGCAGCAATTCGGATTTAAGTCAAGTCGAGACACATTATTATTGAAATGTTATCGTTAAAACGAATGCACAAATGAATAAGTCAATCGCAATCGCCGCATTCAGTGAATCAATGAGGAAAGAAGAGAAGAAAGAATAGAATAAAGTTAGGTGTCAGTAAGCATCTAATACAAGAATTAATTCATTATATGATAAATTCATTAATCGTTTATATTGTTTTTGACAGCGTGAGTGAGATTGTTAGAAAGCATCTGGTATTTCGATTAGTTAGTTTCCAGCATTTAGACTTTATTGATATTTTGATGTCTCTTTGATGGTTTTCTATGATTTTTTCGGTTATACCTTGTACAGTTCCTTTATCCAGAAAGGAGCTAAGATTAAATGTTGAATTGCTTGATGCCAGATATTGCATAAAACGCTGAAAGAAAGAACAAATAAATAATACGTTTTATGAAAGGTTTTTTTCAAGAAAGCTACAGTCTAAAATAAAGGGAAGTTTGCGATTCGGTGCCAAACGACTGGACGCTTTAAAAAGCTTAAAAGAAACAATAAAAAGATAACACAAACAACTAAAGAACACGCAAACTGCAAACAAGTAGGAAATCAAACAAAAAAAACGAAACAAAAAAATAAAACCTACAGTGAACGTGACCTTATAGAATAGAAACAACGCCCCACAATTCCGAACCATACAATAAAAAGTGAAATGAATAAAAGTAAAAGCGTTCGCAGTAGGCCGAAGAGTGCTTACTCCCTGCAGTATTAGATAGGGTATATGTTGTAAAGTACTTTAAATACAAACCTCATTGCCATATGCCATCAAATGATGTGTTGTTATCAGCGATTTATAAACGACCACCCAATTGGCATTCTGTGAACGTTCGATAAGTAAATTGGCCAAATGGGGAATCGAGACATTCGGTTCGTTTGTGCAATGCACCAAATCTGCAAATAAACAAAAGGAAAGCATAATAAATTTTGGATCAGTAAATATATAGAATATATGTATGTACAAATGTATATGCAATTCACAAACAGTCTTGCTATTATCAAGCAGTCGTGACATGAACGAATTATCGTTCATTGTTTCTCTTATCATTTCTATGCAATGCAAAATTCTCTTCAAAAGACTCAAAAGAAAAGCAATTCAATTTCGATTGAAGAAACTGTCTCCGACTTAAACATACATCTACATATGCATACATACATAGGATGAGTCCGTAAATACTATTGAAACTCCCATAAGCTGATAATAATAAAATATGTATATAGAGTTATCGCTTTTTAAAAGAGGGGCGTCTTTCTGCTTACATACATATGGGCAACCAGATGCTCTGCAATTGACTCGTTAAAGGCTGCAATTGTATAACTTGCTCAGCGGATTGCTTACACATACCCACACATCGACTCACAATTTGATTCATTTGATTCAACTCAATAATTGGAATACGTATGCTTGTTCTGTACCAATTGAAATTTGTACCATATGCTAATTTCGATCCTACCCTTGAATACAATTATCGATGGTTTTCTAGGGTAAGTAGATCATTATTCAGATCCAAATAATATAATACTATATGATATTAAAATATATGTATGTACAACAAATTTAGACTGAATAAACCTTATCTTCAAATTTCCAATAAGTATTTCCTTCACTAGCGTTTCTTATGTTAAATGTTTCTACGACTGGTTTAAAATCACCATTTTATTGTGATTTATTAGTGAGAAGAAACGATAAAAGAGTAATAGAGAAATACAAGATGAGTACATTACATTCTACCTGCTATAGGAAAATGTGTGTAATTAGAAAACAGGTTTTCTACCTTTAAGGAAATATGGACATATAAAGTTTCAAACTTTCTATAAACTTCTTCATCTCGAACTATTTGTTTTTGGTTCATAAAATTGGCATTTCAATTGCATCAAATGATGACAAATAAATACTTTTATTTCATATTTGCAAATAAATACTTTTATTTGCATATTATACTTCGCTTAAAGTAGAAACATTTCCTCCGGTCAATGGCAGTTAAGTCATTTACAACTGGAGCATGACGATTTCATGCAGGGAAAACCGCAAACATGGGCTACAAATAATATTATTGAGCTTATATAAAATCAACTTATTACAAGTCCAACTAATGAAAATAAATAATATTTGAATATTTCACATTATTTTTAATGCCTTATTAGACTTATCATAAAGCTGTGCCTATTATGCGACAAAGAAGAACGAATAATTGTACACACTCTAATCTGCGGTACTATTAACTATAATTTCTCATGACTCACTCCGCGTTGCAAACGTGCCAAAAGAAGCGGCAAACGCAAATAAGAAACGGGTCAACATGTCCATATAAACACAAACATTCGATAAGTATGCATATGTGAGTGAGCGAGTGTGTAAACAGCAGAAAGAATTGTACATAATCCAATCTCGTACTACACCAGATCTCTTGCAAGCCTTGTCTTTAAGACAATGTAATACATATGTACACATGATTGTTTGTATGTTCTGTGTTATTCCGTTATTCCAGCTGATTTCCAATAAGAATATCAATGCACATTTAGATGCACTGGTTGAACTGAAATCAGCATCAAATAAGCAACTAGAATGTAAGCAAAGCGGTGAGTAATGGCAATGCAAACCATAGTCGAGCACATTAAACCCTCATGGTGTTGTTGTACAACAACTTGTGCATAAATTAAAAAGCCAATGACATCGCTGGAACGGCACATACATTAAAACCAACAACAAACGGAGCATCAAATATTGTTAGACACCGACAAACACCTACACAAGCACATTGGCACTCTCATTGTAAATCATATACACGTGCAGCCGTGAGAAAGTGACGTAACATTAGAAAGAGAGGCCCAGAGAGTGAGCTATGAATGACAAGGCGGCTAGTAGAAAAGACATTAAACAGTTGCTTAGGCAGCAGGTGCAGTGCAAAATTTAATACATATACACACATTTAGTATGTACGTTTTGATGTACATGTGTG
The DNA here is from genome assembly GCA_018904035.1 of Zaprionus ornatus. Taxonomy (NCBI): domain Eukaryota; kingdom Metazoa; phylum Arthropoda; class Insecta; order Diptera; family Drosophilidae; genus Zaprionus; species Zaprionus ornatus. The sequence continues at coordinate 19,223,824 of JAEIFZ010000115.1, read as the reverse complement.
GGAGTTTCAAAGGCAGGGGGAAAAAACCGAAGTTTTGTGATTACCTCTGTCCACAGTTACAAGTAAAGCTCATATTATAGCAATTTACAGTAAATTAAAGAGCGCCATATGCAAGATAAAAGTAAAAAAATTGCAGCCCTGGACCTATAATACACATATGCATACAGACAAACCTACGCAGAAACGAACATATCTACACATTTCTATGTAACGTTACAAATCTCACACAAGAAGAAATATATATGCCACCCATTTGAGTGAGATGTGGAAGAAAAGAGAGTTGCTTGTGTTTGTGTAATTGAATAAATGTATTGAATTGTGTATGCATGGGCAGTTCTATGTGTATATGGATGTATGTGTGCATATGCCAACCGCTATCTTCTTAATTTTATACGCTACTAAAGTTTAAAGAGCATATTGGCATTTCGCTTTGCACTTACAATCCAAATGCTTCTTCTTCGGGCCAATGCATTCCTCCGTTGTGGCCTTGCACACAGATTTGGCCAGTCCTTGGCCTGCAAGGCTGTGACGAGCAGCCAACAGCCTGTCGTTGATTGTTTGCCCTGCCATAGTCATGATGAAGCTGTTTTTTTCTTCTTGTTTTTCGTTTAATTACACTTTTATTATATGTAAATATAATCTAATTTGATTATGTGCACCAAGGAATGGACCAAAAACACACACACACACGCACACTGAAACTACGCACACACACTGGCAACGGGACGTATTGATATTGATTAGTTGTTGTGGCAATTGTTACACGACAAAATAGCACGACTGGCTGGTGGTGCACCAAATATTCGTTAGCTGCAGCTAATGCACTATTTAATTTAACGCAGCGTTTAATGTGCTCTTCAGCCGGTGCGTAACGCTGTAACGCGATCTTTTAATTCTCTATTTTTTGCCACAAATCGATAATGGCGACCAGCACTTTGCAGCCGATAAGAATAAAAACAACTGAAACATCGATAAATATTCATGCACTTGTGCTACTCATCGATATTCATACTTTCCTAGTAAACAACGATAAATAAGGGTATTCCATATGTTTAATTATCGTTCTTTAAAATTGGACTAACGTTGTACCAATATTATTGAGGTTTTAATTTTATAGTATAATAAATAAATATTATTTGTTCGCATAAGATTTATGTGTATTTCGGTTTTATAATATGAAAGCAGTTGACAATCAGTTTTTCCCGATACCATTTTGAGGCTATGGTGGCAAAACTTTCTTCTATCGATAGACGATAACAAAACTGTTTTGTATCGCCTACACAGAACCTTTAGAACCCTAGCAAATAAAAAAAAAACAGAAATATTTTTTAAAGCCCTGCAGACCAAAATATATACAATTCTTAACGCTGTCAGTTAAAAGAGGTGAAACGTAGGTGGAGTCGGAAAAGGCACAATCCGCAAAATCAAAGCCGTAGCAGATGTGAACGGTAGCGCTAACAGGGCGCAAGCACCACACGCACAATTTATATCAACTACAATCTGCTGCCCACACAGAAACCAGGATGAATACTCTGCGACAGTTCTACATGGAGATTCCAATAGTGACACGAGTATACACCACAGTATGTGTGCTCACGACGCTGGCGGTGGTGAGTATCCTTGATACGATGATTATAATGCACTTAAATATTGCATTCAATGCGCGCTGACGTGTACCCATAATAAATACTTATTTTATGTATCTTTGGCAGCATCTGGATCTTGTGTCGCCTCTGCAGCTGTACTTCAACCCAACACTAATAGTGCGCAAGTTTCAAATCTGGCGACTAGCAACAACATTCCTATACTTTGGAACTATCGGTATTAGCTTCTTCTTTAATATGGTATTTACATATCGCTATTGTCGTATGTTGGAGGACGGCTCGTTTCGCGGCCGAAGCTCCGATTTTGTCATGATGTTCATATTCGGCGGCGTCCTGATGACATTCTTTGGCATCTTTGTCAACCTGTTTTTCCTTGGCCAGGCATTTACGTTAATGTTGGTTTACGTGTGGTCAAGACGCAATCCCATGGTTCCAATGAATTTCTTTGGGGTTCTCAACTTCCAGGTATGTTTCAAAGCGCCCCATGCAGTGTTTATAACTGAAATTGTATATCTTTTAACAGGCTCCTTATCTGCCCTGGGTATTGCTCTGCTGCTCCATGATCTTAGGCAACACAGTTTGGGTTGATATAATTGGCATGGGCGTCGGGCATGTATACTATGTCCTTGAAGATGTATATCCTCAGCTGTCCAACGGCTATCGACTGATCAAGACGCCATATTTTCTGTAATCAATTTTATCTTAAAATGGAACTCGACTAATTTCATTTATTCTTTTTGCAGTAAGAGACTTTTTAACGAGCACATTGAACGGAACTACCAAGCACCAGCTGAGGACCGTCCGGGCGGCTTTATGTGGGGTGGTGAGGGACAACCTATTATAGCAGATCATGAGCCAGAGGCGGATCCAGCTGATCTACCACAAGAAGTTCCAGCAGCACAATAACAAACAAACAAACGACTTGTTGCTAGATTGTTGATAAAAGACACCGAATTTTGATGACAATGAAAATGTTAATACCCCTCCGCCACCTATCACTTGGTGCTTGGTGCTTGGTAAGATTAAGTACATATTGAGAGAGATAAGAGAACCACGAATGAAGCGAACGGAAGAGTGCTCAGCTACGTTACTAAAAGTCGATGTGGCGTGCAATAGTTAGCCAAAGTTAATTCAAGTGTATGTGTATGTATTTATTATTGGTTGATTTTTGGAAGCGGAGACTTCATAACTTAATTGTACTCTACAATTGCCCTTAAGTTGTCCCTTCATGGTAGATTCAGCACATGTGATTATATATATTTATGTATACAAAACATGAAACAATTAAATGAATGAAATTAAAAAACATCGACATTATAGTGGCGTCATCTGTTGTCCGTCGGAGAAACCTGTTGAGCGCGTTGGGGTAAATGTTTGGTTTCGCTGACGACTTTTGTTATTAAAAGCACTGCTCGATCCGTAGTGGTTATATGGGTTGTTTCGCTCTCCTGCGAGTTCCGTCATCTGTCAGTTATCATATGTCTGTGCCCACAGATCTGGCAACTTCATTGCCAGATGTTGCCATATAAATATGTCATGGAGCACGTCTTAATCTGGCAGCCCAGTGGCAACATCATATGGCCATATGATATGATACATATCGAACAATTCATTGAAAATAATGGAATATGATTGGGTAAGTCGTCTTATCTTATTATTTGGCTTCCGACTTTCACGACATATAGTTCTCACAGATGCATTCAAAGAAAAAGCCCCGCAAGCCACGTAAAATTGAAACGGAATGGTCACCTGCCGATGTCAATATGCTTATTCATCTGGTCGAACAGCGAGATCTGCTATGGAACCCGAGCAAAGCGACCCACAAGGACAGCAAAATGCGGGAAAAGGCGTTTCAGGTTATTGCTGAATCTTTAAATAGGACGTTACAAGATTGCAAAACCAAATGGGATAATCTGCGCGCCCAATATAGAAGCTACCAGGCCAAAGCCAACCAAAATATATCCGTAAAATGGCAATACTTCGAGCTCCTAAGTTTTCTGAACAATGTTTGCGAGCCACGAAAATCAAAGACTAATATGGTAAGTTTTTTAATGTTTATATTGTCATCAATCTTTTTCTAAATTCGTTTCAATTTTAGTCCAATCTTGATACGTGTATCAGTAATGACCCAATTTCAATCAAAACATCTTTTTCGCTGAATCAATTAGGAGAAGATATGGACACTCGCTCCAGTTTTTTGCATTCGACGATAATAAAAGAAGACGACAACAACACAACCCAATACAACGACGAATCCACTGTGATGGTCAAAGCAAGGGCCGCTCATGAACAAAACTATAATTCGGCTCAAATTTTTGGAGATTTCATAGCAGATCAAATGCGTCAGCTTAACCCACACACAGCTGATGATCTGAAGAAAAGTATTTTGAAATTGGTTTTGGACGCTCTAGAAAAGAATAACAATTAAAAGTCGTATGCTACTTAAGTTTCGATGTAAATAAATATAATTTAAGATATTCGTTTTATTACGTATTTTTTTTGGCTGGAGTAAGCAAACATGGTCAGTCACTGTTGGTATGGGACTGTATGGCCCTCACATAAAAGGAAGCATATGGCTAGGGGTTTGGAAGGGAATATTTAGTCAAATTAATATATATGAAGAATTATCACTGTAGAAACAGTTGCTGGTTAGGAATGTTACTTATCAGTAAACTTAACTACTCTACAATTTTACAAAAAAGGAGTTTTTCAACTGGAAAGAAATAATTTTTTTTATAACAGTAGTGTTGCCAGAAATTTCAAGCAGTGAAAAGCAATGTGAATAAAAAATCTGATGGAATAAAGTTTCAATTGAAAAAAAAAAAATAACAGCAAAAAATCCTTATGGATTATCCTTATATGTTTTTGTTTTTTCGCTATTAAATAAATATTTGACATGAAATATGCTGATTAATGTAAACCAGGAGGAGCGAGAACATGCTCAAAGCTGACTTTCTAATAGCTGTTAACGCATTATTGAGAACTGTTAACGCAAAAGGGTTGCCACATAGTTAAAGAGTAGAATAAAGAACACCGAGCCGGAAAACCAGAAATTAACAATTATATTAAAATAAATAATATATATAATTATCAATATGGATGTTGACGCTGCACAAAAGACTTGGGAGCTGGAAAACAATATACAAACACTGCCAAGTTGCGATGAAATATTTCGCTATGACGCCGAACAACAGCGCCAGATAATTGATGCCAAACCTTGGGAGAAGGATCCACATTTCTTTAAGGACATTAAAATATCTGCACTAGCGCTGCTTAAGATGGTAATGCATGCTCGTTCCGGTGGTACACTGGAGGTGATGGGTCTAATGTTGGGCAAAGTTGAAGACAACACAATGGTAAGTCAGTGTGAAAAATTTGCCAGCCTATATTATCATAAAAAAATTCTTGTTTGAAGATTGTGATGGACGCATTTGCACTGCCAGTAGAAGGAACCGAGACACGCGTAAATGCCCAGGCACAGGCCTACGAATACATGACTGCCTACATGGAAGCCGCCAAGGAAGTCGGTCGACTGGAACATGCAGTTGGCTGGTATCACAGCCATCCTGGCTATGGTTGCTGGCTGTCGGGCATCGATGTTTCCACACAGATGCTAAACCAGACTTACCAGGAACCTTTCGTTGCCATTGTGGTCGATCCAGTGCGCACTGTCTCGGCGGGTAAGGTGTGCCTGGGTGCATTCCGTACTTATCCAAAGGGCTACAAGCCACCCAATGAGGAACCATCGGAATATCAAACAATACCATTGAATAAGATCGAAGACTTTGGTGTGCACTGCAAACAATACTATCCGCTGGAGATTAGCTACTTTAAGTCAGCTTTGGACCGCAAGCTATTAGACTCGTTGTGGAATAAGTACTGGGTTAACACTCTGGGCAGCTCCGGCCTGCTTACCAACACCGAGTACACCACAGGGCAAATCATGGACTTGTCCGAAAAGTTGGAGCAGAGTGAAAACTTTTTAGGTCGCGGTACATATACTCAATATTCACACTAGACATGTATTTTATAATCAAATGTATTCATATTACAGGCACGGATGTCAACGAGAAGCGCTCCGAGGATAAACTGTCGAAGGCCACACGTGACTGCAGCCGGTCAACAATTGAGCTCATCCACGGTCTGATGGCACAAATTGTGAAGGACAAGCTATTCAACAAAGTGGGTCTTGGCAAATAGGCCGCAAAGCCTAGGAAGCCTAGCTTTTATAACATTTAAAATAATTCTTTGAATTCATAAATACATAACATATACAAACCCATACAGTGCAGACTCCATAATGAAATGCAAATAACTAATTTCGGCACGAAATAAATGTAAATGTCTCCGCTTAACTTTTGGGTCCACAATTGCCATGGCATACTGTAAAGCATAAGTCACAAGTAAAATATTATCGCTCTTTGCTGTTTACGCAGTCGATTCCATGTCGGCGGAAGGAAAGAGCGCTAATTAAGTGCGTTGTCACGTTTATCGTCGACAGGTTTGCGAGTGACACGAGCCAGTCAACAATACTTGCGTACGTTTACATATAGACTTATGTATGTGTGTACCCGTGTCCTGGAGGAAGCCAGTCAGCCACCCACCCTTTATGTATATATAAGTGTTTACCGTCGCTTAACCGCTGTCATCAGCTGCCAACAATGGTTTTAAGCGCCTTATAAATTTTACTCATAAACCATGTTATGAGATTTACTTTTTGGCTTTAAAAATAAATGGAAGCCTTTAAATTTCCAAAAGGGATATTCCCTCTTTGTGCAACAGGCAAAATAAGGCGTGAAAAGCACGACAGAGAATATGTGTGTCACCTACACACCAATATCATAAAATATTAGACTGGAGACATTGAGTTTTTATGAAGATTTCTGTAAACCATATGCAGATCAAGTTTATTTGAAATGTTTCAGTTTTTATTAACTCCCGCATTCACTACGTATTTTTCAATAGTTTAATAAAGGTGTTTAAAGTGTTTTCAAAATAGGGTGAAGTGTTCTATTTTGCCAATACCTTTAAAAATATTTATCCGTAGGACAGACTAATCAGGGGATGGCTACTCGAGGGATCCGACATTACAGCACGTGTAAAATACGAGGAACAAGAATGCAAAGAACGCATTATGTGCGTGCGAATTATTGCTGGGAAAGCAATAAAACAGAGAGTATAGATACTTTATTGTTGAAGCAATATTGAAACAAAAGCGTCAATTGGCATTAACAAGGAGCAATGACATCGAATGAAACATTGTCAACGCAGGTTCGGACAGTAGAATGGGAACGGTGTCGTTGACAGCCCAATGAAAGGGCAAAATAGTAGAGGGTTCATTTAGGGTACCCAAAGGGTTGAGAGAGGAGCACACGAAACTGAAACTCGCCGCAGTTGGCTCCCTATAAAAGTCCTGTTCGGCACCGGCACGCGCTTCATTCGCAGGACGAACACGCGCCGTGAACGACACACAATTACATATACAAATAAATCACACGGACAGCACGAAATAGGACGGAGAGCAAAGCATCCGACGGGAAAGCAGCTCACACAACGGAAACTACGCCCGCCTTCAGGAATTATATTAAGAATTTTCCTGTGTATGTTGGCAAATTTAATTTGGTTCAAGACATAAATAAATAATGCCCTTTGGCGCCAGTGGAAAGCTACGGACCGGGCAAAAGTGAAAGGATTTTTCGCTTAAATTGAATTTAAAACCCACCTGTTGCTCCTTAAAGACTGGTCCTGAAAAGTTAGTGCAAGTGAGTGCTGGAAGGCGGAAGTTTAAGGCTCTCGAGGGGATCTTCTTAATTCTCTTAGAATTAAATATATTGGTTAAATATAGATGTTCCTTCTGAAATCTTATAGTTTATATAAACAATCCACGCTATATTGTCTATAAGTATTCAAAAGAAATGCTCTCATAAAAATACCCTCTTTATTTAAAATAGATATTTGTATTATCTTACTTTTTTTGTAGGAAACTAAACCTAATCCACAATGTATGGAATGTTGTACGAGAGTGTGCAGCACTATGTGCAGGAGGAGTACGGTAAAGATATCTGGGCCAAAGTTTGCCGCATAGTCGACTGCAAGCACAATAGCTTTAAGACACATCAGATATATCCGGATAAGCTAATGCCGGATATTGCCGCTGCCCTGTCTGCATGCACTGGAGAGTCCTTTGACTTTTGCATGAACTTCTTTGGCAAATGTTTCGTGCGATTCTTCAGTAATTTCGGCTATGACAAGATGATACGCTCCACGGGCAGATACTTCTGCGATTTCTTGCAATCCATCGACAACATTCATTTGATCATGCGCTTTACGTATCCGAAAATGAAGTCACCCAGCATGCAGCTGACCAGTATGGATGATAGCGGGGCCGTGATATTGTATCGCAGTGGAAGGACAGGAATGTCCAAATACCTGATCGGACAGATGACGGAGGTGGCACGCGAGTTTTATGGCCTGGAGATTAAAGCCTATGTGATTGAAAGTCAAAACGACATCAGCGGAGGCACGGCGGGTCCCATCAAGCTGACGGATGGTCCTTTGACGGTCATCGTCAAGTACCGCCTGGACTTCGATAACAAGGAATACATGGCTAAGCGGGTGAACACGGAGGCGCATCCATCACAACTGAAGATGCCCACTGTGAATTTGAATGTTTTCCTCGAGCTGTTTCCTTTCACCTTTGTGTTGAATCATGACATGAAAATAACCCATGCAGGCGAAAAGGTTGTCGAGACATGGATAATGCATAATCCTGGAGCCAATCCTAAGGGCTTCATTGGCTCCCATGTCATGGATTTGTTTTATTGTCGACGGCCAAAAGACACATCTATTGACTGGGAAACATTAATTCAAATGCGTGCGGTCCTCTTCGAATTTGAGCTAATCCGTACCGGTCACAATCGAGCAGCTTACGATGCAGTACTCAACATGGACTTCGAGAACTATGATGACATGATGCTGAACGAGGCACAGACAATGGCCTTGGAGAAAGCTAAGGAATTCAGCGAAAAACAAAAAAATGAGAATGGCGACGGCGAAGAGATTGACGAGGAGGAAATTGATCCGGCCACCGGAGAACGTCGCTCTTCACAGGGTCTTCGATCAATTTTACTCAAAGGTCAGATGTTTTATATCAAGGATGTGGACTCCTTGATCTTCTTATGCAGTCCGCTGATTGAGAATTTGGATGAGCTCCATGGCATTGGTTTGTACCTCAATGATCTCAATCCCCATGGGCTCAGTCGAGAACTGGTCATGGCAGGATGGCAGCATTGCTCGAAACTAGAAATTATGTTCGAAAAAGAAGAACAGCGTTCCGATGAGTTGGAAAAGTCCTTGGAGTTAGCTGACTCATGGAAGCGTCAAGGTGATGAACTACTCTACTCCATGATACCTCGCCCAATTGCCGAGCGCATGCGCATGGGCCATGAGCATGTCTGTCAGAGCTTCGAGGAGGTCTCAGTAATCTTCATGGAGGTAATGAACATCTACGACAGCGGTTCAAACAATGTCCAGGAAGCTATGCAGGCAGTCAACACTCTCAACCAAGTTTTCTCCGCTCTGGACGAGGAGATCGTATCGCCGTTTGTCTACAAAGTGGAAACTGTGGGCATGGTGTATATGGCGGTGTCAGGAGCACCGGATATCAATCCCTTGCATGCAGAACACGCTTGTGATCTGGCACTGCGAGTCATGAAGAAGGTAAAGTCTCACAATCTACCCGATGTGGCCATTCGAGTGGGTATCAACTCTGGTCCTGTGGTTGCTGGCGTTGTGGGAATGAAGGTGCCCCGTTATTGCCTCTTTGGGGACACGGTGAACACGGCATCTCGTATGGAGAGTAGCTGCGACCCGTGGAAAATACAATTGTCGCAGTTTACAGCCAATAAGGTTAGTGCTGTGGGATACAAAGTGGAGTCACGCGGAAAAGTCACTGTCAAAGGAAAGGGTGAAATGGAAACGTACTGGCTGCTGGATGGACCTGAAGACAAAAATAATTGAGCAACTTCAATAACATATTGTTGAATCTTATGCTATATATAAATATATATACTACATGCCTTTATGTCGAGCACCTGCACTGCAACTTTCTGTGACACTTACCAACACTACGTCTTACAATAAACTTTTACTATCATGTCTTTGCATTGAGTTTTGTACGGGGTACAGTTGGTCTTTTCAGGTCAAAGTTATTTATACAATTACAAGAACTAAAGAAAGAAAAGATATACATTGTAGTTGTAAAAGTTTCCAAGTTTTCATAAAGTTGATATGACTATCAAAATAATGGATATCAAAATGTATACATACATTTTTATCTTTCTCTTCCCTCTAAAATTTTTAAATTACGCAAAGGCAATTTTTAATTAAATTGAGATTTAGTACATGCTGGTAAACATCGACAGTGTCATTAAGTCGCAGCCCTTCTTCAGTTACAACTTACGATTTTCAACTTCCCTCATTGGAAACGAGCACTGTATGATCAGATTACATCTCCCTCTTCTCGTGAAGCTTGCTTGTGATGCTTTGATAAGCTCAATAATATTTTGTGCCATAAAAAGAAATGTCCTTACGTCCGTTACCTTAACGCTCCAGCAACCTACTCTTAGGCTATTCATACCCACCGACAGTGTGAGCCCTCATAATATCGTTTTTAATAACTTTTATGGACTGTTCGCGTGCCACACAGAGGGGCCCACAGACACGCAGGAACAGGAACAGACACGGACACGGAGAGCAACTCATCAAAGTGCGGCAGGCAATTTGAACCAATTTAAGTCGCAATTGTTGCCCCTTATAACCCCATAATGTGGGTAGAGTGCAATTAAATTAAGATATTCCGCGTGACCAAAACGAACCCAAAGTCGCACGTATCCCATTTACTTATTTGCACTCGGTCAGGTCAGGCCGGTTCAATTAATTACGGTTCGAGTTCGGTTCAGACAGCGGTCATAAGTCAGGAAAGCATTAGATATACGTGTTTTTGCGTGTCCGGATCGCAAGAGTTCCGTTTCCACTTTTAACAAACATTTGTCGTTGTCTTTCGTTAATGGTCTTTTGAGTATCCTTTAAATGTCCAAATGATTTCGATTGGCCCAAAATAACGAAGCCCAGCATCGGTCCTCTGAAACAAAACAAACAAATACATATTCCATATACATAAATCCTTATCTTCAGCATCATTGCGTGGCCGACTCAAGGCATAAAATTGTCAACGTTTTAGACAAAAATCCTTTTCAACCAAGGATGTGATTGCTGTCGGTTTGGGTTCATTCAATTCCGAAATCCGCATTAAATTGCTTTAAAGCAGACCGTAAAATGTGGAGCTAAGGACCTTGCAAATATGTACGACAAACACACCCACACACACACACAAACATGCATACATATTTGGGTGCTTCTGCAGTTTATAGGTATGCGTGGAAATGTCACAGCATTAAATACAGAAGGACCCGAAAAGGAACTCGCACCGGGTCAAAGGCAAAGGCTACACAATGATACATATATTTTATGAAGACGGATGAGAAACGGCAACCAGGGCTGCGACTCAACGAAAATTAATAGAAATTTGTGGAAATATATTTAGACTTTCGAATGTCAGTTGATGCTTTTAAATCTGTAACGTTTTAGTTTAGTATTTAGTATTCTATATAATTAATTTACATTTATCGTCACTTTTAAAGTATGTGAGTGCAGCCCTGTGTAACCCACTTTGATCCAAAAGGACAATATTTCCTAGGAACTGTCAAAAGCGTAAGCACGAAATGGAGGGGACCAAGAAATTACTCCCTTTCATTTGAAGCTTTATCGAGAAGCAAGCGACAATTGGCATCAAGCAGCGGACCTAGAGAGACGAATCGCTACTGGGGTGTATGGAAGGGCAGCAAGGGGTGCGAGAGGGCTACAAACACAAACGCCACAGAGCATTGACATGAAATGAAACACTAACGATGATGATGGAGGCGTTATACGAGCGAGTAAGTATGTATGTGTGTATGTGAGTCTAGGTTAGTGTCACAGTCGCAGACAGCAAGGCACAAACACATCAACAACGAAAGGAGACGGGACGAAAGGCGTATAGTGCGTGCGGGAAAGTCGAACAGGCGCTCCCGGCTATAAAAGACCTGACGACCAACGAAGTGCGCCTCATTCGCACGACAAGCGCCCGCTGAAAAAGCTGCCCATCAAACACGAAGATACACGACGAAGTTTAAGGCGCCCCCATACTGATGGAGCTGTAGCTGAAACAGTAGCAGAGGCAGCAACAGCAGCAGCATCGTTAGGCTCTGTGGGGCAACAACAAAAATTAGTCCAACAACAGCAGCCGACATCGACGGAACGTCAACAGCTAAACAGAGTGTTAACGGAAACGCCAGAAAATCCAGGCATCTCTCTGTGTGTGAGTAAGAGTGCCAGTTCGTGTGTGTGTGTGTGTGTGTGTGCTATACTAAGCATATGCTTAGTCTCCTCTCCGGCCAACAATTCTGGTAATTTATAAATAAATAATGTGCAAACGTTGCTATGGTTAAATTAAAAACTAAAGCCGCTGCATAAGTAAAATTTCGAGTGATTTAATGCTTCTTCAGCCTGTAAAGTCAATTTATAAAATTTCAATGAGGATTTGCATAGGACAAAAAGCAAGCGGAAATTTAAGGCTTGATAAGCTCATCAATATGCTAATTTTAGTGATAAGCAGCCTGCGGTATATTCATCCCCAACAAGCGGAAAATCACAAAGAACACACTCGTACAATGGGAACACACAAGAGCGCACTCAAGAGTAGTTTTTACGACTAGTGAAACATTTTACTGTACTCGTACATACATACATATGCAGAATAGTCTCTTCTTTGCATAAATACTTTATAGGTTGCTAATCGAGTAACGGACCCAAGTAGCGTCATAAAGCGATTATACTAATTGCCTTTGACTTGTCCCCTGAGTAATGGTCATTGATAATATATGACTTGGAAGATAGAACGGGCGTTTGTATAGGAAGCACTCAATTCAATTACGGAACAACTTAATCAATTTGCTCCTTCATTAGGGTCTTCTACAGTTTTCTATTTCACTTAAATATCAACATACATCATAGTTTAGAATTTAGTTTAGATTTGCTTTACAATTCTTTAAAGGGTTTTATAGGAATACTTTACGACCCAATATATTGTGTTGTGATTTATAAGATAGTGATAGTTAGATAAGATAGAGATAGTGATAATGATAGTGTTGTTCGCTTTGATGAAAGTAAGAGATTATTAAAAGTACGCATATATTTGTATACATATTTATTTATGTATCATAAGTATGTTGTAATGAATGCCAAATCTAATATCCCGTAAAACCTTTAATGTCGATGTCAAATATTAAGTTTAACCTTCTTTTTTGAATGAATTAAGAATTTAATTTAAAACTCACAATATTAAATACTTGTACAATTTTGTGGGACCTTATTTAAGATTCGACTTAGAGCAAGGGAAAATTGAAAATGAAACATGGCCACTCAGGCCGCAACAAAAGGAATTAGCGACCGTGAAAGAAAAAGAAATAAGTCGAGAACACACAACGAGCTTCTGTTATTTTGCGGACGTGACAGGCAAAAGGACATGAAAAAGGAAAAGCGTTCTCTGCGACGAAAGTGCGGCGCGTGCCTCGCGCGTGAAAGTAAAACCAAATTAAACTGCCAAGGCAATAAATCAAAAGATATTTCTCCCAAGCTGCTTAACTTGATGTGTGCAGGAGACGTTCAGGCTTGTCTGAAAGATACAGTTATGTGGTTACAGACCTCTTACGTTGCTGTGTTGTTTCTTCGTGTGGATGCTACATTTATCAAATCTCTGACTCAATTTTCTGCTTGATGACATGGGCCAAAGGGTTAAGCTGAAAATAATTCAAATCATTTTTAAACAATCAGCTATTTTTGCTATCAATCAAGTTTAAATTGCACACCATGCGTTTTTTAGTGTTAAGAGAAAAATTTGTATTATCGTGAGCGAAATTTTAAAACTTTAAAACGGCTTTTGACTACAATATATAAAGATCGTAATCCAGTCTATAAGTCACTTTGAACTAGTCAATCACTTCTGTAAAGTTGTGGGTAATCCCGTTAAATAGAGGTAATTAACAAACAGGATACCTTTGAATGTTTCTATTGTATATGGTATGCACAACCAATTTAATCTCATTTAAGAGCATCTCAGCATACGACCATCGGCAATCCCGAACAAATTGACTTAAGTTCTTTACTGACGTTAACAGATGTGAATAATGGAAAAACTTTCTAATACGCTGCCCTAATTATGTGCTTTGCGAACTTTTCCTCGTTTCAGATAAACTTGTCGTAAACAGAATCCAACCCACCTGACGCCCACCGTCCCATAGGTCGTTTGGCTAATCCAAGGGGAAAAACACACGTAAATTGACTATAGAAGTTTGAACGAGCACAACAGACATCATGTATGGAATGCTATATGAGAGTGTGCAGCACTATATCCAGGAGGAGTACGGCATGGAAACCTGGAAGAAGATATGTCAGATAGTCGACTGCAAGCACAACAGTTTCAAGACACATCAGATATATCCGGATAAGCTAATGCCGGATATTGCCACTGCCCTGTCTGCATGCACTGGAGAGTCCTTTGACTTTTGCATGAACTTCTTTGGCAAATGTTTTGTGCGATTCTTTAGTAATTTCGGCTATGACAAGATGATACGCTCCACAGGTCGATACTTCTGCGATTTTCTACAGTCTATTGATAACATTCATCTGCAAATGAGATTCACATATCCGAAGATGAAGTCGCCTAGCATGCAGTTGACCAATATGGATGATAATGGGGCAGTTATTCTATATCGAAGCGGAAGAACAGGCATGTCAAAGTACCTGATCGGGCAGATGACAGAGGTAGCGAAGGAGTTTTACGGCTTGGATATGACGGCGTATGTAATCGAGAGCCAGAACGATATTTGCGGCGGAACTGCAGGGCCAATTAAAATAACCGATGGTCCCTTGACGGTAATTGTCAAGTACCGTTTGGACTTCGATAATCGCGACTACATGGCCAAACGTGTGAACATTGTGGCGCATCCTTCGCAACTTAAGATGCCCCATGTGGACCTCAATGTGTTCCTCGAGCTGTTCCCCTTTACCATCGTCCTCAATCATGATATGAAAATAACGCTTGCAGGTGAGAAGATCATTGAAACGTGGATACTCCACAACCCAGGCGTCAACCCAAAGAGTTTTATTGGCACCCATGTCATGGATGCGTTTAAATGCCGCCGACCAAAAGACACTAAAATCGAGTGGGAGACTATTCTTCAGATGCGAACAGTTCTCTTCGAATTCGAGCTCATTCGAACTGGACACAATCGAGCTGCCTACGATGCGGCACTAAATATGGACTATGGGAACTTCGATGACGAGAGCCTCAATGAGGCACAAACTATGGCACTGGCAAAGGCGCAAGAGTTTGAGAAGGAGCATGAGAAAGATGAAGCTGCAGCGGCAGCAACAAAGGAGGAGATTGATCCA
Organism: Zaprionus ornatus; assembly: GCA_018904035.1. Lineage (NCBI taxonomy): Eukaryota > Metazoa > Arthropoda > Insecta > Diptera > Drosophilidae > Zaprionus > Zaprionus ornatus. Next base: position 19,208,669 of record JAEIFZ010000115.1, on the reverse strand, counting down.
GCTACTGGTCAACGACGTCCCTCCGTCGGTCTGCGATCTATTCTACTGAAAGGACAGATGTTCTACATCAAGGATGTTGACTCCTTGATCTTTTTGTGCAGTCCTTTGATAGAAAATCTGGACGAGCTTCATGGTATTGGTCTATATTTAAATGATCTTAACCCTCATGGTCTCAGTCGAGAACTGGTCATGGCGGGATGGCAGCATTGCTCGAAACTAGAAATGTTATTCGAAAAAGAGGAACAACGTTCCGATGAGTTAGAAAAGTCCTTGGAGTTGGCCGATTCTTGGAAACGGCAAGGCGATGAACTACTATACTCCATGATACCGCGTCCAATTGCCGAACGAATGAGAATGGGCCAAGAACACGTTTGCCAGACTTTTGAAGAGGTCTCAGTCATATTCATTGAGGTGATGAATATCTACGACAGCGGCTCAGCGAATAATGTTCAGGAAGCTATGCAGGCTGTTAATACTCTTAACAAGGTATTCTCTGCGCTGGACGAGGAAATCATATCGCCGTTCGTCTATAAGGTGGAAACTGTGGGCATGGTGTACATGGCGGTGTCAGGAGCACCGGATATCAATCCCTTGCATGCAGAACACGCGTGTGATCTGGCACTGCGAGTCATGAAGAAGGTAAAGTCTCACAATCTGCCCGATGTGGCTATTCGAGTGGGTATCAACTCGGGTCCCGTGGTTGCTGGCGTTGTAGGTATGAAGGTGCCTCGCTATTGTCTTTTCGGAGACACTGTAAACACCGCATCTCGTATGGAGAGCAGCAGCGATCCTTGGATGATTCAATTGTCTACTTATACTGCACAGAAAGTACGTGAAGTGGGGTACAAAGTTGAGCCACGAGGCTTTGTGAAGGTCAAAGGTAAGGGCGATATGGAAACCTTTTGGCTGCTGGAGGGACCAGAGTGAAACTACAAAAATATTGTGTAGTATGTTATTGCTCATCAAAACTATCATTACTATTAGAGACTTTAATTTAGTAAAAATAAAACAACTTAATTAATATTCGCGTACATGAAAATCTATCCTTTTTTATTGACAATACGTTCCTTGAATCTATATTCAAAAGAACGATAAATAGTCGGATGCGAGATTATCGAGTATGCTATCGATCAGTCGTCATGGAAAAATTAGTTCGATAACTACTTGGTCACTGCATTACACATTTGTGTTTGAATTATTTACTTTCTTATGAAAAGATAAAGATTGAGATAAAGCGACACAGTGGAAAATTATACAAGAGATGCTGCGATACGATTTAATTGTTGCTGTTTGTGAAAACTTTGGCATTGGATTTAAGGGCGATCTGCCATGGCGTCTGAAGTTAGTTCATGGATCACATAATTTTGCATTAGTTTTTAACTTTTTCCAACTGGTAGGTCGGAGCTAAAGTATTTCAGCCGCACTACAAAGCGCATCTGTGATCCCACCAAGCGTAATGCTGTTATTATGGGCAAGAACACTTACTACGGTGTCCCCGCTAGCAAACGACCACTGCCAGAGCGTCTCAACATCGTTTTAAGCACAAAACTAACTGCAAGCGATCTGCCATCTGATGTATTGCTTTTCCGCAATCTAGAAGCGGCTATGAAAGCCTTGGAGACCAAAGAATGGCGCGACAAAATTGAAAAGGTTTGGATTGTTGGCGGCACTGGAGTTTACGCCGAGGCAATGTCATCACCACGTTGTAATCGCTTGTACATAACCAAAATACAACAAAAATTTGAGTGTGACACCTTCTTTCCCGAAATACCGGAAGACTTTCACGAGGTACCGCTTGACGAGGACACTCCACAAGGCGTGCAAGAGGAGAACGGCATTAAATACGAATACAAGATTTTAGAAAAACAATAACATATAATAAAGCTGTACATATTTGTATCATTTTTTACTACTGCCACGCACATCATCTGCTGTTATTGTGTTTCCCTCGAGTCCCTTAGCTGCTAGCATAAGCTCGTAGAGCTGTACAACTTGGTCATCCTTGAGCATATCCACAGACTGCGGATCTAGTTCCTCACCCAAGTCGCCTTTCGGTTTACCGCGCAGACCCAGTTGCTGTGTTATTGTGGAGGCGTACCGCTGCAAAGTTGCACAAAAATTAGAATGCCTAGAGATCGCTTACGTAAATCTTACCGCCCATTCGGTCATGAAAAGTTGTGCCTCCATGGGATTACATTTAAGATGACGCCGGAATTCATCACGTACGTAATTGTCCCCCAATGCGCGTAGCTCTGTCGGAAGGCCTTATAAGAAAACTTGATGAATTCAAAAACATTGTTTATGTTTACATTTTGCGACAGAACTCACCCCGATGTAGCCTTAAAATGGTTTTATACAATAATCGCACGCGCTGTGGATGTGTCAGTTGACTTAATAAAATTTTGGACATTTTCTATTAATGTTAAAAATAACTATTTTTAGAAGTTTTATTCACAAATAAATAATTAATAATAAATATATAAACTATATGCGCTAGGCAGACAATTCAAGCCCAGGGCTGGATTTTCTATCTTAAAATTATCGATATATCAGCTGATACCCAGTTTCGATAAACGTTCTTGGCTAGGAACCTTTACCAAAGATTTGAAATGCCTAAAATGCAAAATAATTATTATGATTTTAAAATAAAAGTAAATTCAATATATTATAAGGTTGAAAAATGTTTTTTTTAAATACAAACCTTCAAGAAAAATAGATTAGGTTGGCAGTTCTTCAAGTGTGAGATATTTACTACTTTTGAATTTAACTGCGTTTTTAGTCAGATTGGCATGTCTAACCCGCGCGTCCCTTGCAAAAAGAATTCCTGTACAGAAAACCGGGCAGATTGTGGTAAAAGAAAACATAATAAAAGTTTGTAAAAACCAGTAAAAACAAGTGAGAAGTGAAGAAAAATAGTGTAGGGTCTTACATATTAAATTATTTTACCATTCTGTCGCTGTTTGTTTTGAGTTAAGCTTAGTTTTTGTTGTGGCTTCCTTTTTCACGCCAAGCGAAAGTTGCAGCCGCCGCTAACGCTCTCACACCCGCCCACAATCTATTTTTTCGCAGCTGCATTGTTAAACTGTATTCAGCTTTGTTTTAACGCTTTAATGTATAATGTCGCTCGATGGCGCGCAGTTAAACTTTGTAAATGCCTCTGGTGTAACAGTGGCACATGCAGCCAAAGGACGCAAGTTTAATGTGGGCTCCTTTCTCGGTTGCGATTTGGTTTTGCCCGACGCCGAACGCCTGCACTGCGAAATACAATGCGATGCCTTTGGCAGGGTAAGTTGATGTTTTGTGTAACTGAGAAATGCGCGCGTCTTCTGTTTCTATCGATTTTAGAAGTAATTGATAATATTTATATTTTCATATTTTTTGGCTATTTTCATACATAGGTAACCATTCACAATCACTCACAGAATGATCCCATAATGGTGAATGATCAGGTCATGCACGCAACAGCCAAGCGTCCCTTGCTGCATGGCTCTAGAGTTCAAATTTTGAATGAGGTCTATACTTGGCACTTTCCGAAATCCGATGATCGTATCACACCGGACAGAACGCTACCTGATCAAGCCCCAAACTCATCGCCAACCGCTAAAGTAAGTTACCCATAATGAGTTGTACAGTTAATGTTGCTTATGCCTCTGGCGTCCTGGCAATTTCTTATTTTCACAGAGTCACCGACAACGGCGTCAATTCGACAGTCGCCTCACTGTGCACAAGTAAGTAAGCGCATGCCACAACTCAGGTAGCCATAGATTGCCCAAAAGAGCAGACTGACAATTAACCCCTAAAATGTATGCCATTCACTCAAATTCAAGAAAATCAAGACTTCTCTATGTGGTAATCTGCTACATAAATATTATATATAGAAAAAAATATAATAAATACTTTTATCTTATTTTAAGTTTTGTAATCTTGATTTGCTAACCTCACATAAACATTTCTTGGACCATACATAATTACAATAAATAAGCAATTGTCATAAATACAACATAAGTTGGGCTTCTCATATGCTTATTTTTGACTACCTGCCGATAATTAATTATTATCTGTATTATATTCAATTTGTAATATTCAATTTGAAAAAAAGGTATTTTTACATTTGTGAGTTAGGTTTTTTAAAATGCAGTTTTATTCATTAATTATATTTAGTAAAATCAGACACTGTGTGATTAAGTTCAATTTTAATCTACACTGTGGTATTTTCAGTTTCCGGTACTCCATTAATTCCGATGATGAAGGCAATACTTCAGTCGAATCAAGAGAACTGGAGGCCAACTCGAGCATCAATGCCGACAAAAAACAATCCCCAGAAGGTAAACGTAGTACTACACCTCCAGCTGGAGATCTTGATCAGACAACACCAAAAGTTGATCTGCTGGAAGCAACGCAGAATAAGGAGAACACGAGCACACAAAGCAACAAGCTTATGATGGAACTCTGTGCTCGCTCCGACCTTGTTATCACGTCTTTTTCACCGCGCGAGACTGGCGTTCGGATTGAAAAGTCATTTACGTGCGTGGTAAAACCTTCTACAGGACTCGGTGCAGCAACACCCAAAAGCGCTTACAATACACCGAAGAGTGTGCTCTCCGAGCTTAACGATGAAAGCTGCACGCCGTCTACATCCAAAAAGGCGCTAACTGGCAAAAAAGAGACGTCAATGTATTTAATTGATTTAACGACACCACAAAGGCTACGACCAACGTTGAGCAAAACACCAAAAACTACGCCAGGCAGTGCTGTTGTTATTAGCATAGATTCCTCAGTATGTTCGGATTCTTCGCCCAGTTTAATTGATATTACTTCGACAACACCAGCATCATCAACTCTAGCTAAACAGGAGCTACAACGCACAGTTCCGAAGACACCCAAAGAGCAGCTGCTGGCGGCAGGCACCACCCCCAAACGAACGCCGCAATCACTAATAAAACGTGCACTGTTGACCAGCGCGAAGAAGAAGATAATAGCGAATATGAATAGTCAAAAAACACCTGTGGCATCACCTAATGTTCGCCAATCGCTCCTCGATACACGACGTCAGTGTCTGACCGCGCCTCGTCGCCTTCCATTTCATCCACAGCCGCAGTGGCGGACACCTACACGACGTCAGGGACTAGCAGCACTGACCACCAATGCACCTCAGACGTCGCCTCGTAAACGTCAATCGATGACATTAAGCAGTCCTCGTGAAAACAAAATTTCTTTGCTTCGCAAATCGCTGGCAGCCGCCGCAAAAACTAGTCCAAGTGTTGGCTTAAGCAACAAGTTAGTTGCCAAAGCACGACGGGCTCTTAACTCACCCAAACAGAATTCACCGAAGAGAATTGAATCACCAAAACGAATTGAATCGTCAATGATTGACACGGAGAATGTAAATCAATCACACGAACTATCTCCGCATGAAACCTCAACTCCAGATGGGACACCGAACTCATCAGCTGAGCTGAGTCGCACGTTTACGATTGACGACAATGATCACGATAAATCTGAGTTGATAACCGATGAGTACGCTACCAATAGTAGTAAGGCAACCCCAGATATTCTACCAGATCAAATAACTTGCAAACAGCTGGAAGTATCCATAAATGCAGACCAAAATAATGATAATTGTAAAGAAGCTGCAGAGAAGGAACTACTCAATAGAACTTTCGATGCTAATACTTCTCAGGAAAATACCAATTTAGAATTACCTTCTGCAGATATTTCAAGTAAGGATTCTGTTGTGCAAAGCCTAAAGATTGAGCAGCGTTCAGGTATTGACAAAAGTCTCCCTGTTGTTGGTATAGAGAAGGTTTCAACTGAAAACAAATCACTGACTGAGCTCGAAAAAGAATCGCCTAAGAAAAGTCCTTGTACAGTTGAGTCAGTTGATGTTATTGACGATAGCATCTGTGAGGAGCTGCCCACAACCCAACTTGAAGGTAGGTCAACACGTTTTATTTTTATTACAATTGATTGTGTTAATAACAAAGTGCTTTAAATACAGACATAGGCACAATTCAAAATCTGCAGCTTGTAGGGGATACAGTTTGCGACGAGGTGCCAACAACTGGAGAAGATACGCCAGCTGGTGAGTCCTTCAAAAATCATAAAAATTATTTTAAATTAAAAAAACGTAGATTTCTTATGTTCATATGTTAATAAATCAAAAAACAATTCAGAAGAAAACACAGCAAATAACATGAATATAAGTATAAATTGTATATAAAATTATTAATTATTATTAATATTATCTTTGTCTTTACTTAATTTACTTGAAGTCCCTGCAAACTCAGACGAGCAAGATGACGATGTGAATGTCATAGTGCCCCCAGGGGAAACTTCTACAACTAGGAAAAGTTCTCGGCGTTTGTCAGTCGACACTGGAAGCATGACACCAAGACGGAGTATAAGACGTGCATCGATGGAAGCTAACATGAAAATTGAACAGTGGACAAAACCAACGCGGCGTGCTTCGTGCTCGTCTGTTATTGAAAACCAAACAGATTCTGCGACTCTTGCGACGCCCAAACGGAAACGACGCCTAACTGAAGAGTTGTCTACCCCCACGCGCAAATCTCAGCGGTTATGCAATACACCAAAGAGAACATTGCAGGTTGACGATGCAGTTGGCGATATGGGTGTCATTGTAGAGGAGGATGCAGGACAGGCTGAAGGTAAGTAAACGATGTCTATTAAAAGATATAATATAATTATATTTTTCTTTAAATACAGCTGTCAAATTGCCTCTGATGACGGATGAAGATTACGGCACTGAGTTGCCAGCAAAAGATATTGAACAGGACAAAATAGACTACCACGGGATGCGGGAGTTGCTGAAGACACCCAAGAGTTGTAGTACCCCACATTTCAAAGGTCTGCGGGAAATGATGCGCACACCTAAAGTGCTTGCTTCACCCATGCTAGACAATATAGAGGAACTGCTGGAACCTGCAACAAGCGATATATCGGGCACACCAAAACGCCAGCGAACTGTTAGTCGTGTAGCATTGGAAATGTCAAAGTCCGAACCTAACCCAGCTGATGTTCAGGACATGTTCTTTAAAACGCCACGCGGAAAAAATATAATGATACCAACTGAACCTGCAAGCGCCGTCTTGGAAACCCAAAGTTCACTCGCAACAACAACAGAATACGACTTGAACGCAACCGATGCAACGTTGCATTTGGATAAAATCTTTGACGACGTTCTTACAACGGAAGCAAGTAATCCTATAATTGCTGTCGATGAATCCGAAAATGAAATGAATCTGAATGAAACTAGCACGACTAATGTTTCCGAAGTGGATCCTTTGGGTGCATCTACTTCATCAAATCCAGGAGCAAGTGATACGGTTTGTTCGGAAGCACTTATGAATATTTGCAATACGGCTAGTGCGCGTAAAGATCCCCTCACAAGTACTACTTTGAAATGTGCACCTAAATCTGAACTAGGTTTAAGTGCAACGCACGCTGATTCCTCTTCAAAAACCCTAACAACGTTGAATGATTGTGAAATGAGTGGCATACAGTTGCTTGATCAGACAACAGATTCAATGTTTTCGGAGCCTCTGGTAGTCACGGATGCGGATTCCTTTGACTTAACACTGGAGGAAACCAAAGCCGCAGAACTAGTTGAACCATCAAATCGAACGTCAAGAAAAAATTTACAAGATGAAGGATCCGATACAGACTCAATGGTCGGGTTGGCTGAACCTCTTGTTTTAAGCGATGATGAGGCCGATACAGAAAAACTTAAACAAGGTGGAGAATCGAAATTAAAGGGTGTATCCCTTAGTAATGCTAATAAAGAGCAGCCTTCTGGGGAACCTTGTAATTTAAATGAATCTGCATTTAAAAATTCGTCAGTTGACATAATATCGACAGAAAAGTCAGATGTTATTAATGAGAAGACGCTTCAAGTTGACTCTGAATCCGAACAAGATGTTACAGTTGATCAAGCGAAGATTCTACAGGATGCAGATTCTATTGTAGAAATAAATGAAATTGAAACTACGGATGAATCATTTGTACAATTCAATAAGGAGCAAAGCACTATTTATCCTGCTGATGAAAGCAAAACCGATTTTGATAATACAAAGGAGAGTCAAAGTCATCAAGAAGATGAAGAATTATTGCGCGAAGATTTTGGTAATGAAATAAATAAAAAGGAAAAGTCTAAAGCTGAGGCAGATTTACCTGAAGACAAACTTGAAAATAAATCAAAGCCAATTATTAAATCAAATACCTCAAGCAACAGTCAAGTAGAATCAGAAAAAGTATTGTCGAATGATGTCAATCATACAGAGATTGAAGCCAGTGTCGAAGGTACTGTTGCAGATGAGTCAGTTGTTGAGCTCGAGAGTCCTGTCGAAGCTGATAAGACGGAAAAAGTTCAGGATGAACCCCAAGATGAAAAAGCAACTGTTAATGACTGTGAATCCAAAGATGCTGAAATTTCGGAGTTAGGCTCAGTGCAGTCCGAAATCGAGATTGAAAACGAATCAACAGTCGATTTGAACTCTTCTGTTGCCAAGCCTGCTGTTAATAAAGACCTTTCAAGCCAAGCCAAACTACATGGTCTAAATTTGTCTATAGCTTGCGCCAACGTATCCAGCAATAAAATCCCGCACAAAGAAAGTCTAGATGACATGAAAATACTGGACAATGTAGAATGCATTATTGAAAAATGCGAAAATAAGACTTTGGTAAAGATAGAGTCTGTTCCGGAAGTCTTAACCGCATCTCCAGAAAAGTTCTCAACTAAACTAGTAGAAGTCACAACATTAAGCGAATCAGTGATTGATTTGGATGAGTCAGGTGTGGACGAATTTGTTAAAAGGGCCACGCCTCAAGATAAACCAGAGGACGAAAGTGTATCAGTCGTTGCAGAAGTTGATCTTACATCTGAGGATATTGACATTAAACCCACAGAAGAAGTCAAATCAGCCGACGATGAGGATAAATTAAATACATCAAAAGAATTCCCGACTAAACCAGAAATACAAATCACAACATTGGACGAATCAGTAATTGCTTTGGATGACTCAGTTGTTGAAGAATCTGATAAAACGGCATCGCTTCAAGATAAATCCGTGAGCAAAAGTGTATCAGTCGTTGAAGAAATTGATCTTACATCTGAAGATATTATCATTGAGAATCCAGAAGAAATAAAATCAGTTAAAGAAAGGGATGAATTAGATATATCAGAAAAAATGGAACAGGATACGTCAGAAATACAAACAAACGAAAATAATAAGTCTCTTGATGAAAAGGTTTCCCTATTACTTGAGAAGGAGGAGCACACTCATTCCAAAGGTACAATTGACATTCCAAATGAAAAGAGTCTACAGCAAGGGGAATCAGATGTCGGAAAATTAAACGATGCCATTAAAGAAGAATTCGAAATCAAAGCTACGAATGACCAGATTGTTAAGACCATTGAGTCCGATTCATCAAATAAGCCTAAGGAAACTATCGTTCCGGAAATTGTTAACACATCAGCAGAAATTCAGCCATCCGTACCAGAAGGATCTGAAACCGTAAAGTTAGACGAGTCAGTGATCGACTTAGATGCTTCAGACGTGCAAGAATTAAGTAAGGAGGACACACTTCAAATAAATGAAGTCGGCGATGAACCAATTAGTTTGGAAAGCTCGTCATGTGAAGCGAATGTGTTAAGAGAAGAAGCTAAAACTGAAAATCCGGACATTAAATCTCCAGAAGAAAGCTTAATACAGGATGAGGTTTCAATTGAAACTGCAGATGAATCCGTTATTAGTCTGGACACATCAGCTGCTCTAACTATTGACAAGGCAGTTGTTGATGAAAATGCTATTGTTTCCGAAACCCTAACAACAGCTGGATCTGAAGAAACATCAAATGCTCTTAAAGCCGATTTTGAAACAAGCACATCTCCAGAAAAGCCATCAAATACCAACAATGAAGATAGTGTAAATGAATCTAGAATTGGCCTAGATGATTCCAGAGTAGAAGAGGTTACTGAAACACATAAAAAAGCGATAGCTATTGATGTAGAAGGTTCTGACAAAAAATGTACAACAACAACAGAGAAGTCTTCTGACGAAAACAATGATATCAGTTACGACCAATTGGAAACTAATTTGGAAACTACTAAATCAGATGTGTCCAAAATGAGCTTATCTCCAGGAATTTTATCGAATGATGGTGAGAGAAATCAATTAACACAGTTCAGTGTTAGTGTGGAAGACGAACATTTAAATAAATCTGTAATAAATGTAGATAAAGAACCCATCGCGAAAATAGATTTAACACACACAGATCAACAAAATCCAGTACTCGTATCATCAAATTCGGATACACCAACTGCTGCACCTGCTGAATTTAATAGTAAAACAGCAGTTGTTGAGGAGGAACTCTCTGAGGCAACAGAAGCTAGTTTATCTTTAGAAGACCTTACAGAAAACAAAATAAGTACATCTCCAGAAAAGTTATCAGACACAAATAAAACCTTTGAAGAAAAATGTACAGATGATGCTCACGATGGTCAACAAGAACAGAAAGAACTTATAGCCGATGACGTATTACCTGCTGAGATATCCTTACAAGAGACGGAGGACCCAGGGTTATGTAATAATTCTGAAAATAAGGACGAAGCAGCTATGAAAATTATAAGCGATACCGTTTTTACTGATGAAATTTCCTTAGTTGAAACAGATGGTAAAGAAGGTTATCTACCTGAGACAGATACAGAAATCTTATCTACGTCCACAGCACAACCTGTGCTAAAGCTTGATGCTACAGATGCAGCAGAAGTTGAAAAATCAGCAATTATTATTGGTCGGAAGTCATTGGAGAAGGAAACAGTGGAAGACGATTACGAATTACTTGCGAAAAATATTGATGAATCTTTGCAAATACTGAACTCCACGGTTACAACAAACCCAGACGAAAAAAAAGATGAACTACCCCAACCAGATTCGGAATGCTTATCAACGTCAACAGCAAAAACATCACTTCCGGAAAAAATAGATGAATACTCCAAAGTACTGGATGACTCGGTAACAGAAAAAACAGACGGTAAAGAAGGTTATCTACCTGAGCCAGATACAGAAATCTTATCTACGTCCACAGCACAACCTGTGCTAAAGCTTGATGCAACAAATGCAGCAGAAGTTGAAAAATCAGCAGTCATTATTGGTCGGAAGTCATTGGAAAAGGAAACCGTGGAAGACGATTACGAATTACTTGCGAAAAATATTGATGAATCCTTGCAAGTACTGAACACCACGGTTACAGCAAACCCAGACGAAAAAAAAGATGAACTACCCCAACCAGATTCGTCAACAGCACAACCATCAATAGAGACTATTTGCATCAGTAGCCCTGATGAACCAGTAATTGAGCTAGATGACTCAGACGATGACAGTAAAGAAGTAATTAAACCTATCGAAGGTAAAACATCTACAGAAGAACCCATGGACTTTGATGATAGTGCAAAAATAAACAAAGATGACTCGTTAACTAAAATAGATACAATTGTAACAAAGCCTGAAACTGAATTAAAGGTCACATTGGGTCTTAACATTATTCATGAAGTTCAAACCAAAGAAGAGAATATAAACGAAAGTGATAAACAAAAGGACCTTGAGGAAAAAACATCAGAAACTGAAGAGAAAAGGTTAGAGAGTGTTACAAGTAATGGTGGAACTGCAATAAAATCATCAGAGAAAACTGAAGAAGCTCAAGATACTGCAGATGAAAAGACAGAGAGTGCTTTAAAAGAAGATACTGTTTGTCAAACAGATATTTCAGCAACGGAATCGATACCAGTGTGTCCTAAACTGCCTGCAGAACAAGAAGCCGAGTCATCTTCTTCAAATAAAGCGGAAGGTGATCAACAGTCTCTACCAGAAAAGAAAGAAAAATCAACGGAATCTATTGAAGTAATTGACTTGGAGGTTGAACAAGCAGGTGCTAATCTACGTATGGATACACAAATCGATCAAGCAACGTCTGAATCACAACCTTGCGAAGAACCTTTAATATCGACGTTAGAGCAAAATGAAATAAAGACAACTGAATCAATTCAAATTGAAGAGAAATCTCTTATGGACGAAAGAGATCAAAAACTTCAGGAGCCATCTTCAGATGCGAGTAACAAACCCGAGAATGATCTGTCAACTCTTTCGGAAAATAAACAACCCGGTATTTCGATTGTAAGCGAACAAAACGACGACTTGAAGATTGAGGGATTGTTAACCGAAGATAAATTGCAGCCAGTATTCAATGAAGATCTAGAAAATAAATGTTCGAGCATTGAGAAGACTGACGATAAATCTGAAAACCAAGTAGTAGACAAACAAGTCACATTGGAAATCGATCGGAAAACAATCATCGAAGAAAACAAACTACTCTCTGAGAGTCCAGAAACTCTGCCTGATAGCATAGTGGATGAAGCTGAGCAACCACCAAAGAAACTCACTAAACAAGGACTCAACCCATCAACTCATATGGAGGTAGAATCTAAAGAAGAACCCAATAAGGTACCACATAATCGTCGAGCAAAAACGCCTTCAAAGCGGCTTCCTAGACAGCAGGCGAAGAATACAACTGACGATAGCGAAAAAAATAAATCGGAAGTGACAGATGAATGTGAAATAGTTGAACCGGAATCAAATGTAGTTAAGGATCCTGAAACTTCCAAAAAGGATACTGAAATAGAGCAGAAACCCAAGCGAACACGAAGAAAGTCAACGGCTTCAGATGCTACAGAAACTGGAGTATTGGAAGACTCTAGTGCGACGACGCAGGTTAACAAAAATACTCATATCGAAATTCAAGTGGAGAAACCTAAACGTCGTGGTCGTCATGCGTCTGCAGATGTAGCAGAAAATAGAATCAATTTAGAGGATGCAACTATCACTGAGAAACAAACAAGACGTGGACGAAAACCATCGGCTGATGTAGTCGAAACTACAGAGCACTTAGAGAAGCCGACCAACTCTGAAAAACCAAAACGGCGTGGACGGCATCCATCGGTCGACGTAATCGAAACCAAACCACATTCAGAAAAAGAAATTGCTGTAGAAAAACCCAAACGGCGTGGAAGAAGAGCTTCGTTGGACGCAGCTGAAACCAAAGAGGATGTTGTAATCGTTGAAGCTGATGTCGTGCAAGAGATAAAGCCCATCGAGAAGCAATCACCAGAGCCAGTTGAGGAAAAACCCAAACGTCGGAACCGGAAGGCATCCGCCGAGGTAAAAGACGAAATCGAGCAAGTTTCAGTTCCCGAAACGAAACCTAAGCGAAATACTCGCAAAGCATCAAACGAGGTAAAAGACGAAATCGAAAAAGTATCAGTTCCCGAAACGAAACCTAAGCGAAATACTCGCAAAGCATCAGCCGAGGCAATCGAAGGTCAGACGACTTCAAAGGACCACTTGGAAAGTATAGAGGAAGACGCTGAGCCAGAACAAAAAAATTTAATGGTTGAACCCCTGGAATCTGGTCCAAATGACAAACATAAACCATGTGTTCGCAAACGCTCAATGTCAGTAGTTGATGTCGAAGAAGCTTCGGTGGTTGCAGCCGAAAAGGTTGAAGCGGATGATTCGGAAGCGGACCACAAAGTCAAACGAAGAGACCGCAAACCCTCAATATCTGCATATCCTGTTGAAGAACTTATACAAAAAGATATTGAGAAAGTTGACTCAGATGAAGATCACAAAGTCAAACGGCGAGGCCGTAAGCGGTCAATATCTGTGGAGCACGTTAAAGAACCGGAACCAGCGCCTGCACAAAAAGTGGTCAAAACAACCAATTCGGATGGGGAACATGAAATTAAACGACGTAGGAAGTCAAGTTCTGTGGAGCTTGTTGAGGAAACGCAAACCGAAGTCCCACAGAAACTGGTCGAGACTGCTGCTAACCGGGAAAAGAGCGTCACTCGTCGAGGTCGTAAAGCGACAACAGATGAAGATGCATCTGCTGTAGCTCCCGAGCACAAGCCAAAAAGGCGCGGACAAAAGACAGTGGCCGATGAAGCACGTTCTGCAGAGAACCCAGAGGACCCGCCAAAGGAAGCCCCACAAATAGTGGTCGACACTGAAAGTCTCCAGGAAAAGAGCGTCACTCGTCGAGGTCGTAAGGCGACAACAGATGAAGATGCATCTGCTGTAGCTCCCGAGCACAATCCAAAAAGGCGCGGACAAAAGACAGTTGCCGATGAGGCACGTTCTGAAGAGCATCCAAAGGACCCGCCAAGGGAAGTCCCACAAATAGTGATCGAGACTGCAACTCCCCGGGCAAAGAGCGTTCCCCGACGAGGTCGTAAGGCGACAACAGATGAAGATGCATCAGCTGTAGTTCCCGAGCACAAGCCAAAAAGGCGCGGACAAAAGACAGTGGCCGATGAGGCACATTCTGAAGACCATCCAGAGGCCCTGGCAACGGAAGCCCCACAATTACTGGTCGAGACTGCAACTCCCCGGGCAAAGAGCTTTCCCCGACGAGGTCGTAAGGCGACAACAGATGAAGATGCATCAGCTGTAGTTCCCGAGCACAAGCCAAAAAGGCGCGGACAAAAGACAGTGGCCGATGAGGCACATTCTGAAGACCATCCAGAGGCCCTGCCAACGGAAGCCCCACAAATACTGGTCGAGACTGCAACTCCCCGGGCAAAGAGCGTTCCCCGACGAGGTCGTAAGGCGACAACAGATGAAGATGCATCAGCTGTAGTTCACGAGCACAAGCCAAAAAGGCGCGGACAAAAGACAGCGGCCGATAAGGCACATTCTGAAGACCATCAAGAGGGACTACCAACGGAAGACCCGCAAATACTGGTCGAGACTGCAACTCCCCGGGCAAAGAGCGTTCCTCGACGAGGTCGTAAGGCGACATCAGATGAAGATGCCTTAGCTGCAGTTCCCGATCACAAGCCAAAAAGGCGCGGACAAAAGACTGCGGCCGATGAGGCACACTCTGAAACACATACAGTAGAACCAATTGCGAAAACCGCTCGACAAGGGCGAAATCCCAGCGATGATGTTGCTTCTGAAACAGAGACGCCCATTGAGAAGAAACCCATACAGAAGGAGACAACACGCAGGGTACGCAAACGTTCATTGTCAGCACCAACCGACAATGTAGATGAGCAGCTTAATTTTGAAACGCTGCCTATTGCTGACGCAACTGTGGTCAGTGTTGCGGTTGTATCACCAAAGCCTCAGCAACGTCCCATCTCAGAAGACGAACTGACACCTCGCCGACGAGAAGGACGCAATTTACCCCGTAAGAACTATGACGAAACTTCAGACGAGGATAAACGGACGTCGGCACGCAAAGGTCGCAAAGCATTGTCTAGTAAAGTGCCAGGCAAAGCTACAGAAATAGAAACTTTGGAAGTACCAACAACTCCTCTACCCATGAAAAGGTCACCGGTCGCTTTAGGAGAACCGCAAGTTGAGAATGTGGATTTGAAAACACCTAATGTCAATACTGCGGGTTTGCCAGAGCCGACGTCTTCACAAAAACGGGAGGGACGCAATGTGCCGCGTAAAAACTATAATGAAACATCAGATGACGAGAAACCAGGCACATCGCGAGCACGTCGTGTTCGGCATCCAACGGCTAAAGCTCTTGAACTGCTGGTAGATTCAGCAACTCGTCCGGCAACTCCTAGACGACGCAAGGGCATGGCCACTGCTGCTAATGTCGATAATGATGAACCTGCCGAGAAAAAGACCAGAGTGGAGGAATCAACTCCCATTACAACCAAAACGCGTACTACTGGTCGACGTAAAGCTCAGGTTGTGGAGGAGCCAACTTTAGCTGCAGTAGTTGCCGTTCCGGTGGTAACCACTACCAATAAGAGGGGTGCACGCAACCGCAAAGAGAGCGCCGATGAAACTGAGGTCGCAAAGGTGGAGCAAATTCAGCCTGTCAAGCGAAATGCCAAAACTACGGACGAAACAACAGAAGACCATCCGGCACCCAAAAAGCCGCGCGGTCGAGCACGTGCAAATACTCCGGCCGTGGTGTTGCCTGAGGAAATCATTGATCTTGACGATATTATAGAAGTGGCGGTCAACAAGCCATCTCCTGCAATTCGCGGACGTGCTGCACGCACTGCCAAAGTGGTTGATGAAACTGAGACCGTTCAGGAAACGCGACCACCAGCACGTACCGGACGAGGACGTAAGGTGCACTTCGAGACGACTGAGGACATACCGTCAACGGCGACGGAAACCCAGCCAGCCCCTGCCGAGGCACCTAAACGTGCCACACGCTCTCGCCGAAAATAAGCATTTTACTTAATTTTAACTTTTTAAATACTTACACAATTAATGTTTCATTGGAAAGTTTTTGTTTATTATTTATGCCTCCTGTGTACAAAAAGTTTACAGAACGGTAACTAATATTCTTAATTTTAAGTTTATAAAATAAAAATATCGTTGTACGTATAAATATATAAGAAAATAAAGCATGCTCCCACACTCACGAATACATATATAATTCTTAAAGTCTAGATGTATTTAAAAATAAATGCATATGAATATAATAAGAATTTAAATACAATAACTTCAACGGAGATCACCTAAATAAAGAAATTTCAAATGGAAAAAAAAACCTTAATTTTTACTAAATTGTCTGAACGATGGTATATTAATTTCAATTCCATTGACACCCAAGTAAAAATATGTTTCGTATTCATATTTGCATTGCTCTCAATTATCGTTTATTGGTTTTGTTCTTTCAATCATGCACAATATAATTATTTCGTTACAAAAAAATGTTTTGCTTTTTGGTATAATCGTATAACTAATGTTCGTTTATTATATTATGTAGGTTGGACTATGTCTTTCAATTCGACAAGCATAAGATGTAGTTCTTTCTCTATATGGGCAGGAGAGGTTTCGGGGTTCGACTACATAACAATAGATTACAAAAATTTGGTATAATAGAGTAAAATCTCGCGTATAAAAGCTGCCTATTTAAAGCATGTGTGTATATATTGCGTGGTTAGTACATGAATAGAAACACCTTAGATTAAAAGGCTTGAGAACATGTTGTGGCAGCGATTCATGATGTTTTTAAGAGAGTTGATAAAGCAATCGAAATACATTAGTAATACACAAAAAACATAATGAAATAATAAATACATACTATAAAAATGATAAGGACGTGTACTGAACTGTTGCCAGGGGAAATAGCAACAGTCCTGCATAAAAAATAGCATCTCTACATCAGAAAAGCACAATATAAACTTAGCATAAAACATAAATACGTGTGTATACATAAAACATATGTACGAATAGTTGCACTTTGCACTGGGTAATACTATCATAAGCTTCCATGTATATAAAAAAAATCTACAATATGAAATAAATTAAGCAACTTTCAAAAACAAACTGTGCATACGATAGCTAAATGTAAATGCAAGTGATTTCTGTGCGCGCACGTTTTGAATTCCTTTAGATTTGTTCGTTAGCTTAGGCCTTCATTAAGAGATGAGGCTCAGAACGCAACGAGTCCGTGAGGTATTGCGTCTTCATTGTCTTCTGAAAATATCGTTTTTCGTTGGGCGAATTAACCATGTAAACGATCGGCCGCACACCCACATTTCGCCATAGATCACCAATGTGCCTGCAAAAAAATAAATTATTAATAATCTACAATATATTAAATTTAATTGATTAGCTACTTACAAATTAAACTCCTCCTTGTTAAGAAATACAACACTAATACCAATTACCGGCGCAATTATATTGCGCAGAATTGCACCATAGATTGAGGTAATCAGAGTTGAAGATTTGAGTATGGACAGCGACAGGTAGCTCTCATGCCATAGGCCGCAAATGATTTCGGGCCTCAGTTTGCGAAGCTGTCGATGATAACGAAATAGCATTATCAATTTAGACAAGTTTATCAAATCAAAATACTCGAGCATAAAAATATTTTATATCACAGTCATTAGTCACAGTATTTGTTGCTTAATTACTTGATTAACTATACACAGCATTGAATATCAATGATATACCTGATATATGGCTAACGGCGAACGACTTATTACGACGGTACGCTGTGTAAAAGTCTCGTTAGCATGCATAAACTTCTGCAGCTGATCTATCATAGCCGCACTAGTGTCCTGCAGATGCAGGAACAAAGTGGTTGACGTGCTCTGCTCTTCCAGAAAATCGGCCAGCTGCTTCAGCGTAGACACAGACTCGGGCTCGTACTGTGAACTATGTATATGTAAAACAATCATTACATAGTATTGAATTATACCATATTATTTTTTAATGCTTACCGCATTGGATGATGATCGCTGATATTCAATTGTTGCAGCTCGCGCAGCGTGTGATGCGACAGGTTACCCGTGAGACTGGCCCGTTCCACAGTCAGTCGATTCGCGATGACAATCTCATTGCAGGCTGTTATGCCGGCATCCAGGAGGACATTGCGGTAACCACGTGCGAGGCACTACAGAACAAGGAGGGATGTTATTGATTTTCATACATACATATGTCTTGAAACAACCACCGATTGACTCGGCTGACGTCACACAAACGCGCACGTACACACACCTTCTTGACAGCTGCTTTCGAATTCTCAGGCGCATCGTAGCCGGCTCCACGGTTCGCAATGGGCCAGTAATTGGGCCAATCGTCTGGCGTATTGAGCAGACTAAGCAAACGCTTCTCGTTTGGGCTGCGCTGAAGCTTGACGAATTTTGATGCCACACATATGATAAGCAGCGTCAGTGTGCACCACGGTATCGCCAGGTTACAGAAGAACCACAGCACATTAAAGCAGAAGAATATTAGGCTAACCGAACAACACAATAGCTTGTAGATCATTTTTAAGCACACCCAGAACCAGCGCCACCACATTCACCACAAGACTGTTGGATGTAGATTGAAATTTTAATTATTGCTGGTGTTTCTTTTTTCGTTTTTGTTGTTCTTGCTGCTGCTGCTGTTGTGTTGTATTGTGGTTTATTTATAAACATCTATTTTGTTAGTTTGGTAATTATTTGCATTTACCCCAATAAGAATGCGCGCCGCCGACCACCACCCGTTGCCACTCCCACAATTGTGTTGATTCTGTGCGTATAATGCTCGGCTTCACTGTGCTCTTGTTGTATTTTGTTGGTTCACACAAGTCGTTGCAACAAAATGCACTTCACAGCTTTGTATGTAGGTGAATTGTTAATTGAGAGAACCGTCACTTAATCATCCAATCGTAGCCGAAACGAAGTGTGCGTAAATTTTCCAATAAGAAATCTCGCTAGTGATGGGCGCACGCTATTGATTGCTAAACTATCGATAACAGACTAGCTACGTGCGACCATGGCGCGCATTTAGAATTTAAGTTAGTTATATAGATATTGGAATTAGTATAAATAAATATTTTTAAATTATTTATGTTCCACTCTTTATTTAAAACTTATACAGCACGTATTGATTGATTTAATGAACTGTTTATGTTATTAAATTTAAATTTACTAAGTTCACTAAGAAAAAATGAAGTTGACTTTATTATACCACGCAATGTTTTATGGTGAAACACTGACTGAAATTTAAATGTTCCATTTATAATTTAGTCAACAAACGTATCCAACGTCTTATGCTGGGATGTGAGAGGCGAGTGTAAACTCCGGGATAATATGGATCTGTAATGAATATGTAAGAATCATATTAAAAAGAGACAGAAAGGGGGTAGCGAAATGAAGAAAGGGGGAAGGAGAGGGTGAGACAGACAGAAAGGAAGAGGAAGCAAGAGAGACAGCTAACCTGCACAGCCAACACCCCAGGACACAATGCCAATGAGCTTTCCCTGATCGGTAAGAGGACCACCGCTATCACCTACGAGGAAAAAACAAGATTAATTACAGTTCGAACATGACTCATGGTTAAAAGTACTTACCCTGACAAGCATCCGTATTACGAGCTGCCGCGCAGAACATGCTAAAAACAGACATATATCAATTATAAATTTTTCGTGTGGTATCTCGATTTGTCTTACGCCTCGCTAACGCCGCCGTGGAAACTCAGGTCTCTGTGGCATTTCTCATGATTAACCGTCAGTACTGTTGTATACTTTAGCACTGGGGAGAGCATTGCTTCGCTGGAACTCATGTGACCCCAACCAGAGACCACGACGGGCGTATTGTCTGTGATGGCCTGGCCAGCCTCTGGCAAACCGATGGGCGCCACAGAGGTGTCCATGAACAGGGCTCCGGTTTGAGTGCGCAGTAGGGCCACATCAAAGTTCATATCCTTGGCATCGTACGAGGGATGCTTGTAGATAGTGCGCACCGACATAACGCTACCGCCGCTCGAGCGTCTAACGCTGCCCAGGCGCAAAGTGAACTCCTGCGGTTGATTCTCATGTCCATCAATGCAGTGGGCAGCGGTGATTGCCCAGCTACCGTCCAAAACGGAAGCACCGCAGATGTGCACGGTCAGGCGGCGCAGAGACATCTGGAAGGGAAACTCGCCCTCGCGAGCCTCTCGCCCATTGACTATGCGTCCATCTGGGCGACGTTTGGCAGCAGCAGCATCGCAACCACTGGACCAAAAGAGGGAGACAAGAGCAACGAATAGAATGATCTGCATGATGCCGCGGAGTCTTCGAAACTGAACGACAGCTGTTTTTTGATCATCGTTGGAGTTTTGCTTGGCAGAATATTTGACACCCGAGTTGCAGTAGACGTCTTTTTTATCAATTCTCTCGCTTATCAATTCTTGTATTCTACTTCAGCCGAAGACAATCGGTGACTGTAATTAACAGTTGTTAGTGGGTGGGTTGTGTCTTTCTATAGTTTTTTTTCGTTGATTTACTTATTACTTAGACACAATGACAATGAACTTCCATCTGGGGAATTGTCGGAACAATTGGAAAATCCACAAATCAGTTATAACAACAACCTCTTTTAATTGGTGTAGATTTCATTTCAAGGGTTCTACAACTCTTTTGTGATAAACAAGTGGTTTAATTTATGACTAATATACGATTGATTGTTGTTTTTCTCTTAATATAACGTATTTTGAACTTTTCATTATAATTTGAAATTATTGCGAGTACTATTCGATTGCGTGGCATCGATATAGACAATTACCGATTTATCGATAGTTTTTTGAATCTCGAACACAGGGAGTTTTTCTGGTAGACACACGCGGTCACATTGAAAAGTAGTCTCGCGCTTAGTCTTGGCCCAACAACAACGCTTGGTTTGGGTACGCTCCGCGTTCTATTGATTAAGTGAAATGTTTACAATAAATTAGCATTAACAACGCAATCGTCGGACCTCTGAATACAACTTGTGTTCACTTATTTTGAATGAATATTTTTTATTGTATTTGATGCAACATATAAACCGTTGCTCAGTGTAGTTAACTGCTGGTGTATTTTGTAGAAGTGTGAGTGGGCACAAGGATTACGCGATACACAAGTGTGTGGTAGTGTGAGCAATTTAAAAAATGGACTTCAGGTTTTAAGAAAAATCATGCAACAGGAGTGAGTGTATTACAAGTGTCGGACCCAACAAAAAGGTGTGTACAATTTACAGGTCACAATAACAATCAATAGAATTTCAATCCTGCCAACACAGACACTTATATACACGCAGACATACACATACACATACAAAATCAACCCTCAGCTTATCACTCTAACAACAAAAAGAACCCGGATTCAAGTTAAGTTGAGCGGCAATATAAACTAACCCAACAGGATAACTTAATTTGTATTTGAGCGTGATTTCAATTGCAGATTGCAAATCATGCGTGCGTGTATGTGTGGGAGAGTGCAAGCAATTACCGTTAAATAGCACCTGACGCTGCAGCATCAAGGTTGTCTGTCTGTCTATAGCTTTCCCCCCTTAGCAGTGGCAAGCAATTCACTTTGTATTCTCAATTTGTATGGCCAAAAATAAAACCAGACCATAGAGTCTGGCCACACCACAATATTTGCATCTCCTTTTTGCTTTCGCCAACGCCGCAGCCGCCTCTTACAAATTGTTACAAAATTGCTGGGCAGGCGTGCGTTGTCTTTAATTTATTCAGCATCAGCAAAGCAGCAGAAGTATTGTAGAAGAGGGAGCAGAGGCAGCTCTCATCTTTATTTAGCTTTCTTGCTTACTCATTCATCCATTCATTCATTGAGTCTGTATTCAACTCTCGCCCGGTGCAAAACTCGTTTCTCCTCGATGCCTTTCATGCAATTTTCGTTTTATATGTTCTCGGCGTGGC
Organism: Zaprionus ornatus; assembly: GCA_018904035.1. Taxonomy (NCBI): domain Eukaryota; kingdom Metazoa; phylum Arthropoda; class Insecta; order Diptera; family Drosophilidae; genus Zaprionus; species Zaprionus ornatus. Next base: position 19,186,440 of record JAEIFZ010000115.1, on the reverse strand, counting down.
AATTGTTTTTGTTGTTGTTGTAAGTGTTTGTATTGTATAATTCAATTTAAATTGATTTTACTCTTCTTCTTCTGTTCGTCTCTGTCTTGGCAAAGTGTTCACCCTCTTTGTCTTACACGCTTACATTGTACATGTGTGGTACACACATACACCGTCACGCGTGTACATGTATGCATATATTCATGTACTTCATGCATTCCCTTTCTCATCGACTGCTTTCTTTGACCTTTTTTCCACACACTATTCGAATCGCAGCCGCCTGTCTCTCTCACCTTCCTTCGCGTGGCTCCATCAACAAAAACAACAACTACGCACACCATATTTGCTCTTGAACCTCATGCCCATTTCTAATCTCGCATTGGTTTGGCTCTTCTCTTTCGTTGCTATCGTAGCCTTCTGCTGTTTGTTTGTAATATATACAGAATGTTATGTCTATACATATTTCTTTAGTTTGTATGTATGTATGTAACTTGTAAATTTACCTGACCACACACTTGGACTTGTTTGCCAGATAAAGCTTAATATAAACAGTTTACCTAAGGAATCATCAAACAAATGTCAACGAATTTGAGTACAATTCACAGTTTTAATCAACACTTCGTATCAAATTGCTGACAATTTACCCAACTAAATCGATCTGAGCAATCTTATTAATTTTAGTTTGTGTTCTGTGCATGAATAAAGTATAATTAGTTGTTGCAGTTGGGAAAACCTAAGTTCAATTTTATTATTTCGCCAATGATATGCTAAAAATGCTAACGAGACTTGTGAAATATATTTCTGTTATTAGCGGATCGTGAATTAATGATTTGGAACAGCTTGTTATCAGCACGCGATGCAAAAGCGGGGATTATTACTCAACACATATTGTCTTTAATTAATATACAACACATACAAATGTCTTATCTATATACTAAAAATCTATGCATATGTTTCATGGGCTTAAAGCTTCTAAATTTGATTGTAACACGCGATGATTTGAGAACATTCTACTCGTTTTACCTTGTAATTTACAATATTTTTAGTCTCGAATAACTACGAAAAACTAAACAGTATTTCGTTATTGGATTCTCTGAGAGAAGTGAAAAATCCCTTTACGAACACCCTCTTTACGCGACTGTGCCATAAAGACGGACTTACAAAATGATTAAGCTCGTTTCCCTGTTGTAATTGAACTTCGCTTTTTGGGTGGTATTCGCAGTAGAGCGTGACTTGAATTAAGGCAACGATTTACTATACTGGATACTGTTGCAGTTGGAAATATTTGGTCGATTCACTGACTTGGGACCACATAAAGGATGGAGATGGCAGAGACAAAATTGCAACAGTTTAAATAAGAATAACAACAACAAGATGAACTGCTGGGCAAAGCAGAAGAGAGAAAACAAAAATACAAATACAAACAAACAAATAAAACAATAATAAACCGCAAAAAAACAACACAGCCCAGCACATGCACACACACACACAAACACACACAGTGAAAGCAAATAAAACGAGATTTCAATGCAGGAATTTCCATTTCCATTACAAATGCTGTGGTTGTTTTGCTGCCGCTGTTCTTGTTGTTTCTGCTGCTGCTGTTACTGCTGCAGCTCGGTTGAGTTTTGTCAACTGATGCAGCTACCGGTTACGGCTATGGACATGGCCACATGGCGGATTGCTATGGGAAAATGGGAAAACAGCAAAGCGATGTCAGTTGCCAGTTGCCAGTTGCGAACTGCGACGAGTTGCCGGTTTGCAATTTGACAAACATTGCACGCACTCGACTGACTGACTTTTCTACCGTTACGTTTTAGTTGAGTGCAACTTAACTGTCACTTGGACCCAAGCCCAGAAGAGTCTATGGACGTATACGTGTGCCAACTAGCAACTGGCTAAGCGAATGAGGACGGTGACCGACTACTGCCGATGCTGCTGGCATCTCTGCTGTCTGTCGACGCAATTGACCTGCAAATCAAGTGAAATATCCTGCCACTGCATCTTTGTTGTTCAATGAGTCAGCACCATTTGAGGCACATCTGCTTCGCCGGCAGCAGCAGCAGCAGCAGCAACATCAGAGGCATCGCTAGCATCACTTGAGCAGATTGTTGTCTCTGTGATGCTTGCGGCGCTGCTACTATTTGCCGGCCATTGACGCCTCCGATTTGCGGTAGATATAAAAGCAATAGGAACTGCATTAAATATGTTTATTGAGATTTGTGCAATGAAAGCAATGCTAAAGGAAATCAGTTATAAAGACGATCTGAATGCATTGGAGTCCTGTATGAATGCATCCAACATACGCTACTGTTTCAACCATTTGTACAGTCGTTTTTAGCATACAATGTTTCAATGTTTCATCCACCATAGTATAATATTCTAGCTGCTTCTTTGAAACACATTAAAATAAGTTAATTTAATAAAGAAACTCAATAAAGTTTATAGGCTTAAGATAGATTGATAATTGCTTTCCAATTTGTTTCAGTCTGATACTGAAATCCAAAACTTAATAAACTTTTATTTCAATCTTATGTGATCATTGAACCATAAGAATGTGTCAAGTGTGCGCACTGACTCTTAAGTGTGCCCTTCTTTCGGCATTAACTGCGCCCTCCCACCCCGCCACCCCCCTCTACCCAACGCTGTTATTTCTCTTGCACTTGGTCGTCTTCCACTTCCCAAGGCAACGCGTCGCATTGCGTCGTGTTGCCGGCATCGTTGCGGCGCATTTTGCGTGGGCTCAACAGCTTTTTCAAGGGCCTGTGCCAATTGCAATTCCCCCCCGACCGCCAGCACGCAGGGAACAAGGGAGGAGACGCTTCTGTTGTCTCCTCTGCTTGTCTTCTTGTGTGCTGCCTGCTGTCTGTTTTAGTCTTTGCTTTGAGTTCTACTTCGCCATGGCAATCGATAAACAGCGACCTTCTCCCTGCTTAAAAGTTAGTTGATGCTTTGTTTTTAGAGCTCTTTGGCGTGCCTCTGCCCTGCTCCTAACCCCCTCTGGTCTCATTCCCCACTTGAGCTCGCACTTTCGTGTTCGCTGCGGTTTCTTATGTTACTTGCAGGCATTCCTAAAGAGTTAATTGCTGTGCTGAACAGAGCTCGGCTAAGCCGAAGCGCAGCTGGCAAAGCGAAAAACGAGAAGTGAGAAGCGAACAAAGCGCACCCTCTCGAGTCCTGCCGGCACTCAAAAGCAGGTGCTCAAAGCGCTAAGCGGTTCGCAGATTAATGCCATGGTAAAGATTTCCACGTTGTTGGCCGACAAGTGCGACTGCGACTATCTAAAAGTCAATTGCCTTACAGGCAACAACGTTCAAGACCTTTTCCACAACTGAACTGAACTGGATTATTGTAATTCGGTGCGAAGATCCTGAGATAAAAACGAACAATAGGCAAGAGATTTATAAAAATATTTTCATAGATTAGTATAAACATACTTCTTTAAGTAACAAGTATTACTCAAAAAGAGTTTCGTATTTTAATGCAATTATGCTATCTTGAAGTCATTTTAGTTAATATGGATTTGTTTTATTTTATTACAGTGAATATATTATATAATTATATCTGTAATTATAGTATAATACTTAATACAATTATATTTACTTTATATATTATTATATTGACTGTAGTACAATAGAAGTAGAAAGTATTATTATATTGACTGTTGTACAATAGAAGTAGAAACTAATTAAAATTATTCGAAGATCGCATAATAAAATTTTAAGTCTTAACTCATTCTGAAACAAATGTTTTTAAATTAGTAAAGTATATAGCATTAACTAAATTTATAACCTAATTTAAATAAGATTAATGCATTAAAAAACACTTTTAAACATATGTATGTTATACAATATAAGTTAAGAGCCTCAGAACAAATTAAAGAAACGAGTTTAAAACTGACTCAAAATGCAACAACAAGTTTGCAGGTGGAGTGAGAGAATCGCAACAAACCAAACGGGGCAACCCCAACGCGGTCGGCCCCCTTAACCCGAACGGCAGCAGCAGCAGCAGCAGCGACTCCAAAAACATCAAAAGCCGACGACGACGACGACGAGCAGCTGTTGCTCTTGTTGTTGTTGTTGTTGGTGAACGAGCGCGAAGTTGAAATTGAAGTCGAAGTTGACGAAGTCGATTCAGTTGCGTTTTGTGCGGCATCAGCGTCGGTTGGAGACCTCCTGGGCGTGACGTTAGCTGCACTTACAGAGTGTACGTGTGTGTGTGTGCGGGTGTGAGCGTGTGAGCGTGTCTTTGTCCGTGTGTGTGTGTGTACGAGTTTCGTGTAAATCGCAACGCGACAGGACGTGAAATAAATCTAAACAAAGTGTTTTGCTGGGGTCGACATTGTTGGCTGCAATTTTGCTGCACCGCAAAGGAATTGCATTTAATTACGCTTGCGGCACATGCAATTTAAAAGCGCAGCTGAACTGACTCAAATTTCCACTGGCTGAAAGCGGAAACTTATTCAAAGTGATGCATTTATTGTTAATTCCCATTCACTTACCCCCGGACATTTTGTATTCGCCATAAAGCCGCAAAACCCAAATAACTTTCGCCGGTTCTTGGTTCTGTGTTGATTTACTACGTTCGCTTGTCTCCCTGTTGTGCCACCGTTTAAGGAGATACGGAATATAATTAAAACTTGCACTGTCGCTGTCGCTATGTGTGTAAGTGAAAATTTATGAAATTTTATCGTAGTCTAGAAACAGTTTGAGACTTGTAGGGATAAGCAACTGGCAAAAACTCTGCAACAGTAGAATGTCACAGTAGAATGGTAGTCTATGTTGTATATTTTGCTTCTCCTTTTGCGTTTTTACATATTTAATTTCCTTTTCGCATTAATTTTACCTTTTCCTGTTGTGCTGTTTTCGTTTCTCGTTTTCCACCCTTCCGGTGAATATCCTTTTCCTTAGTTTCCACGACCGTTTTGTCATTGTCTTCCTTAACTCTTTCATTATTTTGTAAATTTTATTCTATTTGGACTCTCAACTTTATCATAAAGTTTCCTGCAAATGTTGTTATACTTCCGAAGGGTATTCTAGAATTTAAAGATGCATTCTAAATGGGATAACTTTGTGTACCCCAATTCTGTTTAAATGAAACCGCCATTATTTTGCATATTCATTGTGACCAATGCGAAAATGAAGTCGAGAAATAATAGCTTAAGCGAGTATGGAAAATTACATATTGCAATTTGTCGGGTGAACGACAATCAGTAAATTGCTTTAAACGTTTAGTCGATGTCGAGAATGATCCTATTTCTGCATACTTAGTGCTCGCCCCATGCCGTTTCTGACAGGCTTTGCATGTCCCACCGCCGGGGGTCCTATCGATTACCCATATCACTTTATTTACCCTGAGTACTATGTACACGCGTGTGTCTTTGGGTAGATATTGCGGGCCACAGACAGACGTTCTTATAATATCTTGTGTCACTAAAATTAGTCGCAAGACCCCCCGCACAAGGCTCCGAGGAGCACTCGTTGCATGCTGTTCCATTTATTTCATTACTTCATACTTGGATTTCTGCCCTGTTCCCCTCTTTCTTGTTCATTCTCGTCTATTGTCGGGTTATTATTGTTGATGGCGTGCCGTCAATTTTCCGGTGGCGTCTCTGCTCGCAGCTCAAAGCACTTTTTCTCTCTTGTACGGCAATTGCGGTTGGATCCCTCACTGTGTGGTGGACTTGGTTATAGTATGGTATGTCATGTCATCATGCAATCATATCGTTTTACCATATAAACCGAGGCGCACAATATAATCATCATCATATCAGCCGCGGACAACAACAGCAACAACAACTGCAACAACAACTCTTTGGCTCACCATTGTCAGTTTCTAATGATGCGTAACAAAAGATGTCAAGTGTTTGTGGACCGGGTGGGGATCATGAGTTGGCCAAAATCATTGGGACACGTCTATGTTCCGCTTGTGTGCATTAGTGGGTATCTGGTAATGCCCCGTTTAGTTACAGTTAACTAACCACAACTACAGTTAGCACAAATTCTTTAGAACCTAGCACCAGTTAGATCGGTAGGTGGTAACGGGTCAGTTTTGTACCCAACAAGTATTTAGTATACGTGTAGTTCTTTGGATAAACCGAGTACTTCAGTTCACTTAACCGATACATTACGAAATATCATTGAAATTAAACACCTTGATGAAGTTACAATATGATACAATTATAATACCCTGAATTCCCACAAGGTACACAATACACACTCGTGTACGAGTGTAATTACAAGTGAGTAACTGTAAACCTTCCAGACATACATACTTACAAACAGTATACACAGACCATATATGTATGTATGTATGTATGTATGCCAACAATGTGTGTGCAAGTATTTTCCCAGCATTTAACCTGGTTGAAAATGAAGCTGAAAAATTTCATAATCAATGCAATAAATGGCGCTATTGTTTGTGCTCTCCTCTTTCTAGCCTTTTATACTGCCTTGCAGAGGGTATTTCTATTTTGTCAGTAGATTCGTTGCGTATACATTTGTGTAAATAAAACTAAATGTATCTGTCCATCAATAGAAAATTGAATGATGTTCCATAAACGTCATCGAATACTAAGAGTTCCTTGAGTCTCTTAATACTTAGACTGCGTAAAAGAGTATTAAAAGTTCCGAAAGTTGTTGCCAAAGGAAATGTTTCTCACTAAGTATAAGTACGTTTTCTTTTTCTGTTGCGGCACAAGGAAACATGGCAAACAAAAGAAAAGAAAGAATAAATTTTCATTTTCTACTCCCTTGCGTGTATTTTTCCCGGAATGTAAAGAGGAGGAAAACAAAATATTGACGCCCTTTTTGGGAGTGAAACTCTCACGTTCCATATTTTATGGCCAGACATATAACGCTTTATCAGCATTTTGCAACATTTACTGCTACACTTTAAAGCTAATATGAAGCAACTGGAATGGCAGTCACAATTGTGGACAAGTATGGAATGTATGTACCTATCTAAATACAACAACTCTGAAACTCCCTCTAATGAATATGCAATGGAATTACCAAAACTAATTGCCATGCGTTTAAAACTACGACATTAACATTTACATTTACATACATATATGCAGCATCCGAAACGGGGCTACCGATTTGCATACAATTCGTTGTTTTAAACAGTTCTGTGCATAAGCCATTCTGCCTTGGGACCCTTGAAAATGAATTCTATTTCAGAGAACGAGGAACGGAAAAGTTAAATTTCACACAGATTAGAACATGTTACAAATGATAAGACATGAATATATGTTTTAATAGAATCTAAAAGTTATGTTGTTCCTTAGCTTTATATGTTTTAAACTTGCCTATAAAATATTAACTCAGCAGCAGATAATCATTTTGTATGTTAATAACATTTTATTATGATTTTACATAAATTAAGCTTACTCTCTTTAATATAATTGCATTTTTACTTCAACATATTGCCTTGGGGAAATCATGCTATATTAGTTCAATGTTCAATGTTTAATGTTTAAATGGTAATCACAATTGCATGCCTAGTTATCTCTAAATTGCAAATACTTTAAATTGAGCTTTCAACTACTACAATACCGCATTTAAAGAGCCGTTGCAAGGAGCTTTCTCCTCTTTCTTCTCGGATTGCGCTAATCAATTAAAGAAAGACCTCCACGGCTAATTGAATTGCGCATTGTGCTATATAAAGTCGACTTTCAAAGGAAGTCTTTATGCAAATCTTCAGGCTACTTACGGTCATTAGCTAATGGAACGCTTCGTATCTGACGGAACCGGACTGTGGCCGGGTTAACGCCTTGGTGTCAATTGTCCGCTCCGATTGCGACAAAGTTCTGAAAACGGACAACAACTACAACAAGCCCATTAGGCAATCGTTTTACGACCCAGTTACTTCTCCTCGCAAGAATGTAACACACAAACAGACAAGAGCTTTGTGAGAAAATATGTAATATGAATGGATAACATATGTTGTATATTAGAGGCACCACCAGACATAAGACTTTTTATCCAACAGACACACAAACATTTCGCCAGGCTTGGTATTTGTTTTACAAATAAATAAAACTGCTTAAACGAATAGTCCTTAATGTACAGTGGGACAAATATTCTACTAAAAATAAATATTACTGAAATTGTATTTAAAGCTTTCCCTTACTTCATGTACCTTAAATTTAATAGTAGAAGCATTTAATCACGCGTTAAATATTTATAATAATCCTTATGCAATTCGAGATGTTTGTATGGATATACGTATAGCTTTGGTATTATTATTCTATTGAAATTTCTCCCATTAAATTTCACAAAGAAAAATATTTATCTGACAGAAAATTTTCCCCCATGTATAACTTTTGATGGGTCATATGTCGAGAGAGCAACGTTGTTGTTGCTGTTATGGCTGTTGTTGCTGTCGTTGTTCATATGTCACAGTTGGCGCTGTAAAAATGACTAACTGGACTCTGGGCTTGTTGTGACTTGTTTACTGTTGTTATTGTTGTTCTTGTTGTTTACGTACTGGTATCTTTATGTGTGTATCTGTATCTGTTTTAAGCTTCGCTAACGGCACTCGGTCCTCTGGCGCCGTTGGCTTTCAACTCGCTTAAGCTGCTTTTCTAGCTCGATTGCAACTGAAATCGACATAAAGCAATTTGTGTTGTTGTGGGTGGGCGACAAAGAGTCGGTTTAACATGGTCTATATATAATCTTAAATAACCTTATATGATTAAATATGCAGAAGTTCTTTTAATACATTTTCAAGATAGTTAAAAGCTACTCAACTCTTGTAATTTGTTGATCTTTCTTGTCGCTGCTTGGCTGACTTGACTAATGGCCTCTGGGCCGTAACATTTGCATGAGCTCAACCCACACACGTTCCCCCATAATTCAGTCGGATGTGCTCCCCATGAAAATTGTCATATTTACGACGAGCGCGCAGCAATTAACTATCTTTTTTTATTTGGAGCTCACTGTAAGCCGCAGTTTCTGTTAGTTCATTTGCCCTGCTTCGTTGCTTTCTTTAATTAAAATGTTGAACTTTCTACGAATTCTTGGGGAACTGTCAACAGCAGAGTACACTAACTTGAAGTCAGATGAAGGTTCTCCTTAATTATAGACAAACTTTAGAATATGTTTTAATTTAATTTTTATTCTTTCTTATTTTACAAACAGTTTGTAAATTTGTAAAGCTCAAAAAAATAGATGATATGCATGATATTTGATTTACAATCCCTGAAGGGGTTCATGAACCAGAAAAATATACAAATCGGATAAACAACATGATATTTGCTGCTAGTCAAATTCCATTCCATACAAAATAATAAATACTTTTAACAGCGAGTGTAGAAAAACAAGAATAGCAAAAAAAAAAAAACAATAGCCTGAAGTGTATAACACGCATAACTCGGGTAAACAAAGTTATAAATTGATTTCGAGTGCTTTTTGGGGAAGTTCCTGAAATCAAAACTGAATTTTTATTTGCGCATGCAATAACAAAAAACAACAGCAGCAATAATTGCATTAGAATTGAAAGTGTATGTAGACCTTACACACACGTGTATGTACAATGTGTGTACATATATTTTATGGCGGGGAAAAACAATAACTTCTGGGGGGACCAAAGATCGACGATATTGTTGTTGCGAAAACAAAGAGAAACTTAGCACCAAAATGACAGGCGAGAAAACTTTACGACTTTTGACTTGGCGCTCATGTTGTTGGTGTTTCTCCTACCATAGTTGTTGTTGTTACCATGCAAACTGTGTACAAGAGCAGAAAAAACTAAACCAAAAACCCATTCCGAACTCGAATTACTCCAGAGGCAAGCGGCAAACCGGGCAACATGTCAAAAAGTCAAAGGCACAACCAACCGGACGGGATCCTGAAAGCGCCTGTCTGTCCCCTGGCCATAACCAGAGTGCAATTTACGATGAAATCAAATTTGGCAAAAAAAAGTTTCTGCCCTTCCGTTTCTACTAATAACTGGAATGTTAGAGAAGCCCGACAGGCAGTTCGATTAACAAACTTGTGGACATCTGAATGGAATATTCCACACACACTTTCATATATGGCATGAATATCTACATAGTCTGAGTTGGTGGTCAGCATCACCTCCCCGTAATTTTGTCGGACTCGAATTGAAGCACGCAAGTGACGTTGTTCCGGGCCGGAGGCGAGTGAATGAAATTAAAATACTTGTGTTATCTGACCGGAAGCTAAAAATAATTTTTGCGTAAAATCCGAATAGAATTTTGGGTAACGAGAACTTGTTGATAGCAGGAAATGAAATTAAGGCAGACTTGCAAGAGATTAATTGTGTAACAAATTAAATAAGGAATGCCGTACAGCAAGGACTGTGGAGCAGAAGAATTCTTTATAAATGTCGTACTTTAATTCAGAGTTTGATAAGAGAATAGTATAGAATTATATATAAACAATTTATCATTTAGAAATATTTAATAGAGGTTTATTTACATTTGTTATACTACTGGAAAGGAACTTTTGAAATTCAAAACTCAACCAAAATTTCTGGTTTCTATAAAGTTTTATAAGTTAAACTAGTTTACCATCGAAAAACTGCAGCGATAAAAATCAAGTTAAGCGACAATCTCAATCGGAGCACACCAATTTGCGTATTGACAAAGTTATGAAAAGCCAACAAATGCTACATATAGTATAGTATATCTGAATGAAGCTCAAAAGGCGCCGAGAGTCACTCACAGCACTTGATAAACGATTGCTGGCAACGGAATAGACGACGCGTGTCTTGGGAGAAACGTAAAGCAAACGTTAAGATGTGACAAGAAGTCATGCAATCTGCCAGCTCCAGTGAGTGCAGCAAGGGGCAAGGGGGGGGGTCGGGGAGTGGAGAGTGGGGAAAGGTGTAGGTAAGAGAAGAAAAACAGTCCCCAGTTGAAGTGTAGCACGCGCAGTTTCTGTTTGAGTTACAGTTCTCTGGCACTCTTTTGCCATCGTTGCAGCTTCCCTTTCTCCACGGTGCTCCCCTTCCCTCATCCTTCCCCTGCAGCCCCTCTCAGGCGTACCTAATGAGCTTAAGTATTAATTTTACACTTTTTACGCTTTGCACATTGTGACGTGCAGTTGAGATGGATGCAGGAGGAAGAGGGAGAGAGAGCGCTTAAATTAACTAGTGAACGTGTCGAGAGGGAAGCACATTTGCATGTTGTTTGGCGACAGGTGCCCACCGCCTGCTACAGAGGGGAAAAACGTCACCTAATGGCCACCGATTAGCATGCGAGGGGTTGCCACTGTCGGTGTAAGTGTGTGTGTGTGTGTGCGTGCAACTAATTGAAATATTGAAGCGGGTTACAAAGGGAGGCGGATTAGCACTTCAAATGACGAGTTCATAACGCTTTTAAATTTTGATTAAATTGAATGCAAGTCAAATTTACAGCAACAACAACAACAACAGTAACATCAACAGCAGCCGCAGCCACAGCGAAACTTTTTATGATTTCGAAAATTGTTTTGCCATCACGCATACGCAGCAGTGTGCACCCAGTGCAGCCACCTCGTGCCCGCGCCCACCTCCCTTTGCAAGCAACTATCAAATGCATTTATTTCATCATTGCAAAAAGTTGAACAAACTTTATGCGTGCGTTCATGTGAAGAGTTTTTGATTGAGTTTCGAGTCTCTTCACCATCCTTTCGTTTCGTTTTTGTAAACTCTCCTTTTTTACGTTTGTTTGTCTAGTTTGTTGGCTTGTCGAGAGAGCAAACTAATTTGCCTGACTTGACTTTCTGACTTTTCAAACTTTATGTGCGGAATATGCTGAAATTGTGGTTCATAGCCCGCATAACGAAGCTAAATTTAAACTAAAACATTAAGCAAAACTAAGTCATCTTAATGATTTATTTAACCTTTATTCAAATGAGTTATAATTTTATAAAGTTGTTTTTAATTTATATGCATTCAGTGGGCTAAATGATGTGCATAATGAAATACATCGATCTTGGATTTTATCTAGTTACAAATCAACTAAATATTAATATAAAAAGAATCACTCTTGCATAAGTATAGGAAAGAATTGTAACTTGAGTTTCCTCAAAAATGTAGATAAATACGATTGAATGATTTTCCGCAATAACAACAGAGAATTACATATGTACTTTAGCCTTACGTTACAAGAGATGAAATACAATGTATGAATTATTAATTTTCTACACAACTAATTCAATCCATGCAACCGGAAAATGGTTAGTGTTAGACAAGTTTTCCATTTACTTTGTAAATTATTCGCATTCGACAAATGAAATGTTGTTTGATAAATGCAAATTCCCAGTAAATATTCTTCCATATTTACTGGGTCGAAGACAACTCCAGGCAGACCTCCTCACTCGCCCCGAACTGTCCCACATATGTATGTCTGAACAATTTTCGTGGCAGACATGCGAAGCGTTTTCGGGGATGTGGCTTAATTAAATTTCTGCAAGCAGTGCTCCTTGCCCTGCGGCATATCCTGCATATGCGGCAGCCGGCCGAGCTCGTTGGCTCGCTCGCTTATTGTCCTGCATGAAATATTCAATGTGATGTGAAATATTACTACAGCACTTGTTTTCGAAGGGGAGCAGGGAGGAGCCAGAGCAGCAGTCGCCAAACGGCAGTTTCTTGTATTTATGAACATCAGAAACGGAAATTTAATGCAATCCTTTTATTGCATTCGCTTTCACATGGCCATAAATGCCCTCTACTTCGTGTGAATCGAGTATCAACTTTAGTGATTTATACTTAATATATCTATTATATATATCCTTAATATGTTCTTAACATTTACATAAAGAATATGGAATGCATTTATATCATCTATTTTCCTGGGTATCTCTGCTAAATAAAATCATTTTCCTTAATTTTCTTTATTGCAGATGTAGAACCAAGTACCAAGAGAATCACGAATTGAGGAGTCTTCAAAGAAACCTAGTTGATCTGTGGAGTAGAAACGAATCAACATCAGAACTAGATCGAATCGCAACGCGACTGAAGCCACAATGACCTTTAAACTCTTTCGACGCGGCTCGGCGCGTTGCATTGGCCTCTTGTCGGCATTTGTAACGATATTGCTCTGTCTCTACTACATTTCCATTGGTCAACCCAATCCAACACATATTCCGGATGCTAATACAGTCGGTTTGGCTGTGGGCATGGGACGTGGCCAAGCGCCCTCGGCAGCAGCACTTGGGGGTTTCAGTGTGGGAGGCGGCAGCACGTCGCAACAACATCACCATCAGCAACAGCAACAACTGCAGCAGAATCATCATGTTGCCAAGCAGGATGCCGCTTTGCACCAACTGCAGGACGTAGAGGATTCCAGGCTCAATAATGAGCTAGATAATCAGCGGAACATGCACTGGGGTGACAAGTGCTATATCCTGTTGCAGAGTGAGACGAATATTACAGCCGCAGAGGAGCACAGTCGATTCGACTTTCAGGTAGGCTAACAAATCCTCTTGAATCCTCTATTCACCTAATTAATTCCACCTTTACTATAGCCCGAATGGATGCGCTCTAAGGAATACTGGGATCGTGGCTTCGAGGAGCGTTACGAAGCGCAGAAAAAGGACAAACAGCGACCACCTCTGAAGGTGATTGTGGTTCCGCATTCCCACAACGATCCTGGCTGGTTAAAGACATTCCTGAACTACTTCCAAATGGATTCACGGCAGATATTGAATCTCTTGGTTACCAAAATGCAGGAATATAAGGATATGACGTTCATCTGGTCTGAGATAAGTTTCTTGCAACTCTGGTGGGATCAGGCGCATCCCACTAAGCAGCGAGCACTGAAGCATTTGATTAAATCGGGTCGCATCGAAATCACCACCGGTGGTTGGGTAATGACTGATGAGGCCAATGTGCACATTTATCCAATGCTGGATCAATTAATCGAAGGTCATCAATGGCTGAAAAACAATCTGAATGTGACACCCAAGGTAGGCTGGTCCATTGATCCATTTGGTCATGGCAGCACCGTGCCGTATTTATTGTCCGGAGCTCAGTTCGAGGGAGCGATCATCCAACGCATACACTATGCATGGAAAGAATGGTTCGCTCGTCAGCAAAGCGGGGACTTCATATGGACACCCTACTGGCGCTCGGCCAAGGGGCAAGGGAAATTACTCACCCATAATATGCCATTCGATATCTACTCGATCAAGGGCTCATGCGGGCCACATCCTTCGATATGTTTGAATTTCGATTTCCGCAAAATACCCGGAGAATATACTGAATACTCACTGAAGGCACAGTACATCACCGATGAAAATGTGGAGGAGAAGGCACAGCTGCTGTTGGAGCAGTACGAAAGAACCGCCTCGCTGTTTCCGCATAATGTTGCGCTCATTCCGGTGGGTGATGATTTCCGCTATAACAAGGAACGTGAAGTTGACCAACAGTATCACAACTACAAGAAGCTCATCAGCCACATCATGGCCAACAAGCGTCTGTATAATGTGGACATCAAGTTCGGCACACCCAGCGACTACTTTGAGGCCATACGAGAGCGAATGGGCAAGAAACCCTTTCCCAGCTTCAAGGGAGACTTCTTTGTCTACTCGGACATTTTCTCCGAGGGCAGACCAGCTTACTGGTCGGGCTACTTTACGACACGCCCATTTTACAAGCTACTCAGCTCGGAATTGGAGCACAATTTGCGTGCAGCTGAGATACTTTTCACGATTGCATACAACACGGCGCGGCAGGCACGTCATGAGGACTCCATCAAGATCTATGAGAAAAACTATGAACAGATCATACACGCCAGACGCAATCTGGGATTGTTCCAGCATCACGATGCCATTACGGGCACCTCCAAGGCGGCAGTGATGCGAGACTACGCAATGCGACTGTTCGACAGCACACAGAACATGGTAAAAATGCAGGAGGCGTGCGTTGAGCTGCTGCTCCAGAATGGCAGCTCTCACGAGCATGGATTCCTGCTCAGCGAATTCGAACGGGATAACTTTAGCAAACTGCCACGCAAGATGCCCATTCAGTTGGCAACTCCGGGTGCTTCTCTCAGCGATGAGGCCACAACTGCCAGTGCATCTACCATGGCAGGCGACGGAGTTGGAGCAGCAGCGGCCGCTGCTGTACCCACTAAGAATGCCGAGGCCAGTTTTGTGCTCTACAATTCGCTTGCCAAGAAACGTGTCGAAGTTGTTGCACTGCGTGTGCAGCAGCCTAATGTGCGCATCTATAACGATCAAGGCGTGGAGCTCAAGCACATTCAAATCAATCCCGTGTGGAACATAACAGATGTGTATGAGCAGGGCTATGTCGACATGGTGCCAGGTGGAGCTGCAAACGCCGGACGCATTCGCACCTCAACACGTCAGTACGAGGTGATGTTCGTAGCGGAACTGGAACCCCTCTCTTTGACCACGTATCGTGTTCAGGTTGATGAGTTCAACTATAAGCGGAATATCGCCACAGTTTATTGCGATGATTGTACGAACAAGGGGAATGGAGCGGACGCCGCATCATCAACTGCAATGCCAGGCCCCACAAAGGTTATGGACTTTGAGGCACGAGCCAAGCCAGCCGGTAAGGTCATCATACGAAGCATTTGACGGACTTTATATTAAATATGTACTATATATTCTTTTCGATCCCCAGGTGACATACAGTTGGAGAATCCCAGCATGCGGCTGCTCTTCGATGAGAAAACTGGTTTCCTTAAGACCATCACCAGGAAGAACAAACAGCAGAAGCTACTGCAGCCCATGCAGTGCGCCATCAAATTTGCCGCCTATCGCAGTGCGCAGTTCCATTCGGGTGCGTATCTCTTCAAGACAGATCCCGAGCAGAGTGAGGCTGAGAAGGATGTACTGGAGCAGTATGAGGATGTGCGCATAATTATCACCTCAGGACCCATTGCCAGCGATGTGACGGTCATCTATGGACCATTCATGGCGCATACTGTGCGCATCTTCAATACTCGCACCCATTTGGACTCGGCCATTTACATTGAGAATGACATTGACTTTGAGCCGCCGCCAAAGAATAGAGAAACGGAATTATTTATGCGGCTGGTGACGAATATAGACAATATTGCTCCTGCGCCATTGCAACGTGATCCTCTTAAGGAACCAGTGGATCCGAGCAGCATTCCTGAATTGCCAGTTTTCTATAGTGATCAAAATGGTTTCCAGTTTCATGAGTAAGTGATAGTCCGAATAGCACAATGTATCTATCTAAATCTTCCTTTATTTCCACAGACGCATCAAGGTGCCCGCAATTGGCATCGAGGGTAACTATTTTCCAATTACCTCGGCCGCATTTCTGCAGGATTCGCGTCAGCGCCTCACTCTGCTCACCACTCATGCACAGGGCGCTGCCAGTTATGAGCCCGGCCAGCTGGAGGTAATGCTCGATCGTCGTACACTCTATGATGATTATCGCGGAATGGGGGAGGGCGTGGTAGACAGTCGCCTGACTCGTCACAAGTTCTGGCTGCTGGTGGAGGATATGCCATCTGGACGAAATGTGGACAAACCGCCCAGCTATAAGGTGCCCAGTCTGCAAGCACAGCAGTTGGCGAATGCGCTGCGTTACCCGCCGAATCTCTATTTCTTAAATAACTTTGAGCAGCAACAGCCAGCGCTAAATCCACTCGTGCGGCTGCTACCACATGGCGCATTGCCATGCGATGTGCATTTAACCACATTGCGCACACTCTCCGATCCGCAACTGCAACTGTTTCCGTCCGGGTCGGCGTTGCTAGTGCTGCATCGACAGGGCTACGACTGCAGCGTGAGCTCTCAACAGCTGGACATGAGCAGCCTCTGCCCGCTGACAGGTAATGGCCTGGGTGCTGTTAGCTTTGGCAACTTGCGACTTCATAGCATCGAATCCACCAGCCTCACAGGTATTGCGCATCCAAAGCAAACGCACCGATTACGCTCCCTGGCGCAAATCACGCTGGAACCCATGGAGCTGCGCACCTACAATCTCACCTTTCGCGGCGAAGTGTAAACCCCGCCAGGCCAATATCTTGTGTAGTGTTTAAATGATCGTTGTATCTCATTCGTATCTAAATCCGAAGTACATTTATTTATTTATTTCAATTTAAGTTTAGAGTTATGATTAGTTAAAGAGACAAGGACAAGTACATGTTATTTAGCTTTATTTACACAGTTCTCTTTCTCTCAGTGTTTCGTATTCTAGCTCCAATTATAAAGTACAAAGCCTCAAAGCATAGATACATATTATGTTGACTCACCAAAATAGGTAACCTCACTGCCCTTCAGCATTCCGCTAAGCACCTGTCTCTCACTTTCCAAAACTGTACTGTCCAATATTGTGTGCAATACGTATTATCGAATCTCTAGATATATATTCGAAATTTCAAATCACAGCTTGACTTGGCAGGCAAAATTGAATTTGAATTGAGTTTTATTTAGCTTATTTTGAAGAGCTTTGATACTTTTATATATAAGTTTGATATCTAATATATATAGAACTATGAATATATAGCCTGCAAATATATAGAAGCAAATATTTATAGCGCCCGCGAATTAGAGCAATTTGTTCGTTTTAGAAAGAAATGTTATTTTTGTTGCCTTCTATTTAATTTATTTAGACTGATTAGCTTAAAACATTTGCAAAATTAACATATGCTTTGTTAGCAAATCACGACTAATAACATATATCTCAATTGGAAACTAGAGAACACATTTTGACGTAGCATAAGATTTTTAACTGAACAAGTATAGCGAAAAGTTAAGCCAAATATTGAAATACATTTATACGTGAGAGTAAATATATATTATATACATACAGACACAAAAAAAAATATTCATTAGTAGAAACCTTAAGGCGCCTGTTCGCTTGTTTTGTATATAGATGAAAAGGCACGGTAAAAGATAGCTCTAAAACAATCTAAACTAATCCACTTAGGCTAAGCGATAACTTGTAGTGCTGTACTTTATAAATAGCAAACGTAAACGAACCTTTGATATATATTCATACCGACAAAAGCTATATAGTTACTACTAAAAATGTATAGCCTCACATGTACCGAGCATGAGAAGCGTGCAAGCTAAGAGTATACAAAGAAAATATAACCCGAATACAAAAGAAATACGCAAGAGAACACTTTAAAAATCGAATCAAAGACATTTTATGAGTTTAGGTTTTTTTAAGCAAAGTATAACTATGTATTTATATTTGATAATATGAGTATATGAATATATAGAGTATGATACATTCTATGTAATTTTATGAATGTTAATGAATAAAGTATTAATTGAAACCAATCTTCCGTGCTTAGTTCATATTTATAAAACTACAAACTGTTAACAGTTTGATATAGCTAATTTTGGATAATCCTTTTTTGGTCCTTAAATAATGATAAAATAAAACTCGGGTGACCCGAGACATCAGGACAAAAATCCCATTTATGTTTGTCTTTGGATCGCACACTAATGCAAGCAGGATCAAGCAATTAACTGCTTACCTGATGCGGCCTCCGGGACTAAAATTGAATCGAATCTTGGAAAACGAGCTCTGTTAGCGAAATAACAAGCAGTTTTTCATTTGAAATAACGACAGTTTTCCTACTTTTTTAATTCAACATGTTTTTTTTAACATTTAAATGTTCGTTTCCAAGATTCCAAAATGCGAATCCACTTTGCCATTTTTTCCAAGTTCGATCACTTTTTAAGGCGAAATAATCGTAACCGTTTGTAACCGATAAGTATGCAGCTCTGTTAGTTGTACTGCAATGATCCGCAGCCACAAATTATGCTACAAAGTTAGTATAGTTTAATTTTTCGTCACTAGATGGCGGTGATGATATTTGTTGACAATCAATTATAATTAATAAAAACATGTGGTTCTATTTTCTCTTAAGAAGACTTTTAAGTCAAATTCGCACAGTAGATATATTTTTCTTTATTCCTGCTGAACTTACAGTCATGGTTAATATACAGGGTATCACATTTTGATAAAAGTAACACTTTAAAATTGTTTTGAACGAATTACAGGAGTGCTCATTGTTTTCATCTTACGACTTACATGATTCTCAACAGATCACTTATCCTACAATTGTAGTATATATATTTTGTGTTTTGTTAGCCCGACCTGTTTTTTTGAATCTTGCTGATCCTAATGCATTGCATTAAACAACAAACATTGATTAAATATTTACTGGGTAAACTGTTTAGCTTAGTCTGGCACCACTTCGTACATGTCTACCCCCTTCTTAAGTAAATAGCCGGCCATATTAGCGAGATCCACTAGCTTTGCGAGCCCCGTTATGATGCCCGCGCGTTTCCCGATCTCCTTTAGTTCCTCATAGTTAAAGATGCGTCGGTTCACAGCAGACGATCGCAACTGCATCATCTGTATAAAGCTCTGCAGCTGTGCGTTCTTGCTGGATCCGCCACCAGCTGCGCCTGTCTGTGCAGCGCTAATCCGAGTTTGTGCCATGCTCTCTGTGAGCACAGCAATTACATCGCGCACGTGCAGCGGCGTCACAATGCTGGACAAGTCAATGCGGGCACGTGCCTTCGAGAGACTTATCAACCCAAGCAGTTGGCTGCAAAAAGAAAAAACTAGAAAATTAAAGAACAGTTCGTTGCCTCAGTCATTTGTTTTTGATTATAATTATGCTTCTAATGCGTAGCTGCTATGGCCGTTTCGACTATTCGTCAATAGCCTACGGGTGTATATAGCAACACAAACAAGGGAACAGCGACAGCAACCTGTTGTTGCCTACTGCCGCTTTGTTGTTTACAGAATTTTGCGTGTTAATTATTTACTATAATAATTTTCGGAAACTTGACCGAATCTAATATATACAAATTTGGTAACCGAATGATGCGTGAAACTAACTGATCTGCCACAAATATGGCCCTAGCTAAAGGGCCCACTTGAGAGTAATAATGCCCAATATATCTCATCCGTATGTGGGCGCAGCGAACATGTTCCAACGCATTTTATCGGAAGAGTTTTGAAACATCCACAACAATCGTTAATAATGAGCAATATTACAGAGATGCTGGCTGGCTTGCATGGGTTGTGCTTGGTCGAGGCACCAGCTGACAGCTTGTTTGTCTAGTTGGCCGCCCGCGAACCTGAACTTAGAGCCGACTGACTGAAGCTCGAACACAGGCCGTGCAGCACTCACCTCACACAACACACACGCACCTTCCACCATTTCCACTTTCAATTTGTATTTTCATTCTCGGCTCGCACGTTGGCGCGCACGGTTCGGTTCGGTTTAGTCCGGTACGTTGCGATACGGTTCGGTTTGGTTCAATCGGCGTTTCCATCGTGCTGCGGTGTATGTTGGAAAAGCTCATTGAAAGCATCAATCGGAAGCATAGCGTAATCGCCTAACAGTGGCATTGAAGCGGTTTTTATTTAATGCTCAGTTTTTGTTGATGAAATTTTTGTGTTGTCCAGCGGCAAGATTTGGTGTCGCAATTTTGTTTCCCTCCTCTTCCCAAAAACCAAAAAAAAAATAAAAAAAAAACAAATCAATATTTCAAAGTGCAATACAAGTTTAATTGACTAACGGACAGTGCACACAATAATCATGAGGCAGCTGCAACTTCTCCTCGCCATGGGCGTGTTCCTTGCCTTTAGCAGCATTCACTGCTTCGAGATGAACAGTAAGTAATCCGTTATGCTAATCAGGGATTTGACTTACTCAACACAAGGGAATTATTACCAACTTTGTGACTAGTAAAAAGTTAAATTTGATTCCGCTGCACGCGATCGTGCCAACAGTTTGGCAAGAAGGCGGAGGCGTCACATTAAATGATTCTAATTGCATTTAGATAAGTTCAAATTTACGACAGTTTGTATAATGCCCGAGTGTGAGTAACATATACTCGTATAATGCATAGTTTGGATAGAATGCGCACGCTACTTTAAGCGGGAATGGAATAAAAACCCAAATACACTCATATTTTTCCCCTGAAAGTTTATCAATTAGATAAACTATACTATTTATAAAAAGTCTGAGAAGAACGTCTTAATATTTCCTAGAGTTTAATGACAATTGAAGTAAATAACATATTACAATGATTTATACAATTTATTATTAACCTACAAAAACAATTCTGAAATGAAAGTCAAGATGACTTAAAGGATTGCAGATTGCACAATCTAATGAATTACGAGTAGCATGTAGAGAATATGGGAAAAATATGGGAGTTTAGGCGTTCATATACTCTAGAATCTCTAATTTTTCCACAGTGACAATGGAAGTTTTATAATGATTTGGCAAATTTGTAACAAATATCTTAAATGATTTGTTAATTAATTTATTTAAAGGTTTAGCTAACTGATTGACGAAAACCTTCCAGAATTTGTGCTGTCTAAGTTCTTGAGTTATAATAAATTATCACATTTCTCCCAGTTCAAGTGTGTTGTTGTTGTTGTTCTGCTCAAGTGAACATATCATCCCGAAATTGACGATAACAAATTACTCACTTTGACGTTACGTGCAAAAAATGCAGAAAAAATTCCCCGAAATACATATAAGTCAACAATTGAAAAGTCGGCGGAATTTGCAAGTGCTTGAGAAAGGAAGAATACCATGACTTTGCATTATTTACATATCAATTTGAAGACCGCAAGTCAAATAACAAGCACATTTATTTATTCAATTCTAAATTTGTGCAGTAATTATAGCACTTAGTAATGCTGTCTGTCGGTCCGTCTTTTTGGTCCTTGCTTGCATTTGATATGCGCCAAGGTTCATGGACTTTAAGGCGCAGTTCAAGTTTGTGTCCTAAGTCATTTGGCTAATTCACAGAACTGGCAGCAAAACAAGTTTCCCTTCACATGGTCGTTCGCAAAAGGAGATATTCTTCTTGCAGTTAAAGTTACATGTTCTCGACTAATGAGTAGGATTTCATTTTATCGAAACTAGTTTTAGCCCTGTACCGGTCGGCAGGTTCCTTAATGATGTACCCTGTTCTGTTCTCTGTTCTGTGCCATCTACAGTGACGCAGTATTATGAGATGCCGCCGCTTTACGACTTCGATGACTATGATCGCTGCTTGTACGAGTTTGCCGGCAGCGAGACAACCACAGGTTCGGCCTCCTATTGCTTTGTGCGCGCTGACATCGAACCGGATAGTCAGGCGGCAGCTTGGCGTGCTGTCGAAGAAATCTCCAAGTATGACAGGCATCACTTCGATCATCGTCATCTCTACTTTGGCCTGTGTGTGCACAAATGTGAGGCTGAGCTATCAGCGCTAGATGCAGATGCTGTGCATAAGTTGCAGACAGGCATTCTCACGGACAATGTAAAGGTAAGCTTGGCGGCAGGGGGAACTAACACCTCTGGAGTGTCCAATTCACGTTCGTTTTCCTTAACACTTCTTGTATTTTCCTTGACCATGAATCGCATGTGACACGTGACTCGAGGTCTATTAACAGTTCGGTGATTCAATGGCATTCTGGGCTTATCCAACCGAGATATTAACACAATGATATGAAACTCAAAGTGCTATTGAAAATCCAATGAAAACCTCAATGCATGCGCAGCAGATAGCACCAAATTTAATTCAATTTGACGCCTTTGCTCAACCGCCAAAGAAAAACATTGATTTCAAAATTTCCCACCACCATCGAAACGAAAAAAAAAAAAAATAATAAACCAAAACAAAACGAACGAAAATAAAGTGTTGAATGAAAAATAAAAATGTTCGAACTAACAACAATAAAATACCGAACCAATGCGAACAAGAAATGAAAACAAACAGATAGAGATAGTTAGGAGTAGTTTCAATGTAACGAATAGTGTGTACACTTTAAGGGCAATTTAAATGAAAAGATGTTTAGAAAACTAGGAACAAAACTTTAAGATAGTTTCATGGTTAAATAAGTATGCAACTTAGAAACAATATGGACCAATTTGCTATAAGAAAAAACTGGATATGTAAATACTTAATGTTTTGAACGACGAACTCTATCAGTAAGTCGAAGTACTCAAGTGCATGGGAAGCCCTAACGAGCAGGTTAAATGGCTCACAGTTTATTCAACTCAATTCACGGTTACTCGTCTCTGCTGAAAGTTGTGTAGAAATTGGTTAGAGGTTTGTCAGAAATAATGCATTAAATTGTAATGCAAACTTGATGATTGGTTGCGCTTCTTCATCTCCTTCGTCTTGGCGCATCATTTAGGCGCGTCTGCTGCATACATAAGCAATGCGATGCAGGGAATGGGGCAGGAAAATCCACTGATTGACTGATGTCATGCGGACCGATGCGATGGATACGAGCGATACCATCGGTTGACCGATCAAGCAGTAGCCATCGAAATGCAGTTTTACATTCGTGGGTTGCACCAATGAGATCGTAAAAAGAAAAACAAAGCAATGCGCGATGCACAGATTAATTAGATAAAAAATCCGAATTGGAGCATTGTGTGTATCCAGTTTGAGGGCCAAGGCTGTGACATTTTATGGCCAATTCGATATCAATTTCATTTTTGATGCATTCCAGTTTGAATTTGAATTGCCCTCGACAGGTGAACACGTATCTGGAACTCTTCGCCATGGAGTCGGGCAACCGGGCGCGTTTTAATGACCTCACCAATGCCTGCCTCAATTGGCGCCTGCAGAGACGCGGCTACGGAGTGCGTGCCAAAAGCGTTGTGGAGTATTGCGATGCGACAGACACGGCCGGCAAGGTCACCCAAGATGGTAAGCGTGTGTGTGTGTGACTATGTAGAAGTTGATTGAAGTTGATGTAATGCGTGTCTCTCGCACACAGATGATGCCTGGAATCTGACCTTCTATGTGGTGGTTGCTGCTCTCATCTCCCTGGCCATTGTTAGTAGTCTCATCGATTTGCATTTGAAACGACGCCGGCATGACAAAATGCTCAAGGAACGGGATCACTACAAGACACAGCCACAGAGTGTGGTGACGCGTGTGCTTCTCACCTGGTCTATAGCCCGCAATTGGTATCGACTCAATCAGGAGCCAAATGGCAAGATCGGAAGAGAGTTGCGCTTTCTCGATTGCTTCAAGTTCTTCGCCATGTTCTTGGTCATTTTTGCGCACACCAATTGGGTTATCTACGAGGGTGCCATCAGTAATCCACAGGACCCGGAGAGGCTGCTGCATACGGCAGCCGGTACCTTACTTATTTCCGGGTCCCTAATAACAGTCACGTTCTTTGTCATCAGCGGATTGTTGCTCACCATCAACTGGCTTGCAGTGACGCGTGCCATTGAAGACCACAAGCCCGCCTCGTGGGGCGTGACCAGATATGCCAGTCTCTTTGTAAAGTTTAATGTCTTCCGATACATACGCCTAACTGTGCCTTATGCCTTTGTGCTGCTTCTGAGTGGCGTCTACTTTGAGAACGCCAGCGGTCCACTCTGGCGTCACATCTATGAGCGGGAACAGTTGGCCTGCCGCAAGAACTGGTGGACCAATTTGCTGTTTATCAACAATGTTGTGCGCACAGACGAGCGGGTAAGACGCCATGGAGCAAAGTCTACGCCGTGAGGACCACTCCAGTATAAGTTCTTTATCCTCCACAGTGCCTGCTGCAAGGTTGGTATCTGGCAGCCGATACGCAATCCTTTGCCCTGAGTTTGGTGGTTCTTATGATTGGACATCGCTTTGGACGGTGGAGTAAACATCTTTATGTGATAGTGCTGGGCATCTTTATGGCACTGCCAGCTGTGCTTACCTATGCCCTCGACTACTATCCCATATTCCTTCCCACACCGCAGTAAGTATCAGATTGAGTTGCATTGAACTGTTCTACCTAAACAGAACTCTTTTATAGGACCCAGAAGGATTCTTTTATAGCGGATCGACAGTTCACCGAGTTTTACACATCCTTCCAAATGAACTTCGGTGCGTATTTCTGTGGTGTTCTGGCCGCTCTGGTCTACGATCAGCTCTCGCTGAAGCAGTACAAGCTGCGCGAGCTTCGCAGCTTTCAAGTTCTCTGGTTCACCCTGATTCCCGTCGGCATCTTTTGGCTGTTCACGGCACATCCAATCTATCAGCATTATTATTCTGAAACTCCGCGTATCTGGGGTGCAATCTATGCGGCTGTGCAGCGTAATCTCTGGGCTTTTGGATTGGGCATTTTTGTCGTGGGCATGGCAGGCAAAGTGGGATGTAAGTGGAATGTACATTATGAATATATGGAATAAGAGTCTCATTCTTTGCCATTTTCTAGGGGTGCTACGCAAGTTCACCTGCCTGCCCATCTTCCGCATTCTGGGACGCCTTACCTATGGTGCCTTCATAGTGCATCTGCTGGTGGCTCGCGTGGTGCTGGCCACGGTGCGGGAGCCTATCTTCTTCGGTACTGGTACAATGGTAAAGGACAATGCTACTTTACTAGATTGATTTCTGAACTTAATCTTTCCTCTCACTACAGTTCGCCTACATATTCTACGTGCTATGCGCCTCGTATCTGAGTTCCCTGGTGCTAGCCATATTGGTGGAGTTGCCAGTTTCCTCGTGTCTCAAACTGATGCGTTAACTAAATCTGTAGCTTGTAGTTTCAATGATGACATTTACCTACTGCACTCAAATATTTAATTTAAATCCTTACCAAAAATGCAATCCCTTTCCATATTTCCTTTCGGACTCCGGCAACGTGACTTTAAGCAAATGTCATCACATACTAATAACCTAACGTATTAGAAATAATATAATTAGACTTTACGCTTAAATAACTTATCTTAAAATATGTCCCTGGGGCAAGCCTATTCTACCAAACTGATTTTGGAAGACAATCGAAAAAATATATAATATTAATATAGTTCAAAAGCTTGATCGTTATAGTATTAAATTTTGGAATGAAATCAAT
This sequence comes from Zaprionus ornatus, assembly GCA_018904035.1. NCBI lineage: Eukaryota > Metazoa > Arthropoda > Insecta > Diptera > Drosophilidae > Zaprionus > Zaprionus ornatus. Next base: position 19,160,667 of record JAEIFZ010000115.1, on the reverse strand, counting down.
TATTAATGAACACTCACCTTAAACCAATCTGACTCTCTCCGTGCTCTGCCTCGCTGTGACGACACAAATCCTGATGGTACCACTTGATAGCGTTGGCAGCGTCCTCGTTCAAGCTCGGCTTGACTTTCTCACGCGCATATGCAATAAATTTCTTCATCAGAATGGGAGGTAGCAGATCCAATTCTGTCTCCGTTTTGGGATCGACCATCAATCGTTTATCCAGATCATAGTTGTGCTCCATAAAGCTGTCTAGCTCGTCGACTACAGGGACTGACTCTGCAGCTGAAGCAGTTGACACATTTTGTAGAGGCTCCTCGCAAAGGGATTCATTCTTCTTGGCCTTCATTGCGTAGTTAGCTGCAATTTTGGCACGTTTCTTAGCGCCCGCATGGAGAGCACGAACATGCTCTGTCAGGGATATATCACGAGTAGTCGACGGCTTGTCCAGCAGTACATACACCAGATGGAACTGTTTAAGCAGGGCGGCCGTGATGCGTATGTTTTGAAGTAAATAACGCGTTTGATCGTACTGGCCACGTTGTGGATTGGCGCACGCAATAATCGAGGGTCGGGTATCAAAGGTGGCGAATGCTCCCGGCAACGAAATATTCAATTGTCCTGCTTGCATGGTCTGCAGAAGAAGTGATTGCTTCGAGGCTAATTTGTCCACGCCATCGATAAGACAATGACCTGAACTGCTAGCCATAAGCAATGCACCCGCATCTGTGACGCGCTTGTTGCGTCCACTAAATGTGATGCCCAGCTGGTTGCTAGATTGGGCGCCACGTTTTCCACTTATGTGGGCGCCACGTTCAGTGACCTGTGCACAGTTCTGCAAAATTACAGATTTTCCAATTCCAGGATCTCCAACTAAGAGCACATTAATGGCATTGTCCTCACAACCTGCTAGCAGGGACAACAAGCAAGCGGCTTTCGGCAGCTCATGGCCATGGACCTCTGGTGCCAGTGATTGCACCAACAGACGGAAGCTATTTGGATCAGAACTGATCATAGAAATGGCCTCCATATCTAACTTGTTGAAATCCCGATTAACATGACGAGCATCCTGCACGTTACAAGCACGCAAATAAGCTTCTAGGCCAGCAGAGCCACTGGTGCCAGTTGTGGTTGTGCTTGTCGCAGCGCTGCTATCACAGAGCTCGTGAAGCTTTAGCACTCCCGTGACGACGATTTCCTGCCCGACATGCACAGCATCGACGAGATCGTGACGCAGCTCAATGTCTAGATGACTTGGCACAGTGTTGTCGTAGTCGGTTAGCAGCGATAGACTGGACTCCTCAAGGCGTATGATCTGACGTACTAGAAGTCGCGTATAGGGCGAGCTGCGTAGGGCCAGGAAATTATCTTTTGCCTTACACTGCGGTCGCAGACAGTGGAATGGGCGTGGCGTATAGTTTCCATGTTGGCGCATTGTTTGTTCCGCATTACAGCGTGTACAGCGGAATGTGTGCCAGGCCAGATTATATGTGGGCTCACCCACGCTGCTAACAATTCCACGCACGGTAAACAAGCTGCCGACTCTGGCGGATGAGATGCTATTGACTAGCTCCACCGAAGTGAATTGCTGCGGACGCACGTAGATTTTCGATGGAGGCTCGTCGAGCGGAACGTATAAATCCTTTGTGCATACTTTTGATTGGCCAGCTGTCATAGCGTCTTGGGCAGCGTCAAGACTATCATTGTTGACCACAGTGTGCATCGCCAGACCAATGATAGACAGGGAACGAAGTGGTTGACAACGCACATCTTCAACCAGAGTCGGCCACAGCTTCATTAGCTGCTCATCATTTACAATAGTATCCGCACGTAATTTAAAGAAACCCGATTCACGTATCGTTTCTATATTATATTCTTGGGGATTTTGCTGGAAATAAGCTTCCATGGCAATAATGCGCTTAGATAATTCGTTATCAGCCACGAATTCTTCGCGCATAAAGTACAATCTCCAACCGGGGTAAGCCTTTGGATTGTCTACAAGCAGACTATTTACTTTCAGCGCATCCTCCGGTGCTACATAATACTCGGGTCGCAGAAAACTACAATCCAATGCAGCATTCGGTGCCCGAGTTCGTCGCGAATTACCAGCAACACGAGTACTATTCCAGCCTCTTGGTCTTGCAGTTGTTGTCGTTCCTTGGGCTACATCCCCTTCGGAAGTCGTTTGATCACCCCGGCCGGCGGGAATAACGCGACCATTGCGACGAAAATAGAAATACGGACGATAGGCACCACCCCCACGTGCTCTTCCACGAACAAACCGAGAAGGCGCACGTCCACCTCGCTCACTTCTTTCTACGTTCATTTCTAATTTGCAATTAGTTTAAACTTTTAAACTTTCTAAGACAACTTACGCGGTAGGCCCGTGCAGGGTTGCATAAACGACATCGATATAAAACAAAAAATGTTTTCTTCGATTATCCATTTTAAGCAAAAATACTAATATATTGTGTTTTATTTAAATATTTTCGTTCGTTCGATATTTTCGTTCGTATTTTTGTTGCTTTTGATCAGTGCGCAAATAAAGTGTTTGTAAAATGAAATGAGTTCAGAATACATTGTTAAAAGTAGTCTTATATTTTGCAATAAGCCCGTTGACTGGTATAATTCATTATTTATAAAAACTTTTTGATTAGAAAATTAAATTATTTTCAGGTCGCTCTCATTTTTTTTGGAAAATTTCTCAAAGATAGTTTTGACCTTATTTTTAATTTCGATGAATGTTTCTAGCAATAATTCCGCTTCATGACTATTTTCAGCCTGAAAGTCTTGTAGTTCATGGACAAAATTAAGGCATCCATCAAGGAGTCGCATCTGTTGCATTTGAAGATCAGTCATCTGGCTATGCAAATCCAAAATCCTATCTATATGCTTATCTACACGAGTTGACATTGTTATGATTGCAGCCAATTTTTGTTCGTGTTTCTCATCATTATTATTTTTAATGCTTTCAAGAGTTAAGTCCTTGAGATCGCTTATATCAATCCCCGTATCATCAGTAGAACTGGTAGATTCGTTGTTATTAGCCATTTTTACTGGTCAGTCAAGTACAGATCTAGAGAAATAATTTGCGCTTTAATGAAGTAATTGCAAATCATTTAAATTACAAAACCAAACTAAAAGTTTTTGATTATGGGGAAACTTTAGCTTGATATTCTTTTGACTTTTAAAATAAAAGTTGTAAAAAACCTTCTACATAAAATTTTCTAAAAAAAATTCCATAACTGACAAAAATTTCAAAGATATTAATGCTGGTTGAAATGATTTTATTGAAGTGAGCATACAAGTTTAATTTGTATCTGCCCGCAATATATCGATAGACAAAAATCGATAGGCATGTTGCATAGTTAGTATTTTTATATACATTGAGTATTTACATGAAAGCAGAAAGAGTTCACACTTGTATATAAAAAAGTTGGTGTTGGAACATACAAATTGTGAGAACAAAACTAATAATATCAATTATTATACTCCACTACGATTTCAACATGCCGGTGAGTTCTACATTGGGCTCATCATTTGACGTAAAAAAACGAGAAGAGCACAACCGTATTTTAAAAGGGCTTAATATTCGTCAATTTACATGAGCCACACGCATAGCATTAAAATAGATTTTTTTTCTATTGTTGACATACATTGTAGGCATACCACTCCCAGATCAAGGAATTTCGTCAACAGGTGGGAAACATCGCCATCCTACCATTGCGGACACAAGTACGCGGACCAGCCCCAAGTGCCAATGTGGACAATGACATTATTGATGAGTCACTATATTTCTTTAAAGCAAATGTATTCTTCCGCACTTACGAAGTAAAGGTAAGTCCTAGCTCAATAAAACTGTATTATTCCATTAATTCAAACTGTTTATTGAAGTCTGAAGTTGATCGTGTGCTCATTTACATCACTCTCTACATAACTGAGTGCCTGAAGCGCCTAACGCGCTGCACCAGCAAGGCACAAGGACAGCAGGAAATGTATAGTTTAGCTATTTCCAAATTTGATATACCCGGTGATGCTGGATTCCCATTAAATGCCGTCTATGCGAAGCCACAATCTGCCCAGGATTCCGACCTTATGCGTCAGTATTTGTTGCAGCTTCGCCACGAAACTGGAAACAGAGTGGTGGAGAAGGTATTTAATACTGAGGATGGAAGGCCAAACAAGTGGTGGACTTGCTTTGCTAAGAAAAAGTTCATGGAGAAAAGTCTGGCCGGTCCAGGACAATAGATACTGGGCTATTTTTACAGAGGAATTTACAATCGCATTATTCCAAGTTCGAAATGTAGTATTTATGACGACGTTTTTATTTTAAATACAATAACCACGCAATGGTGTTCACGTTATTAGTGCATCTTGGGCAACGATGTTATTTAATTGGGAAATCATGCTAAACAAAGTCTAATATTTATAATAAAGATTAACGGTACAGATGGTCGGCTTGCAAGTTGGATGCAATCTCGGATTCCCATTTGTCACCATTGCACAGCAGCTTCTCCTTATTGTAGAGCAACTCTTCGTGTGTCTCTGTCGAGAATTCAAAGTTAGGGCCCTCAACAATGGCATCGACGGGACAGGCTTCCTGCAAGAGATAACGCAATGAATTATGGTCGTAACATTCGAGTTTGTTAAGTTACCTGACAAAAGCCGCAATAGATGCACTTAGTCATGTCAATATCGTAGCGTGTTGTACGCCTGCTGCCATCAGCGCGCTCCTCGGCTTCAATGGTGATTGCCTGAGCTGGACAAATGGCTTCGCATAACTTGCACGCAATGCACCGTTCCTCTCCACTTGGATAGCGACGTAGAGCGTGCTCGCCACGGAATCGTGGACTAAGCGGCCCTTTCTCGAAGGGGTAGTTGATGGTGGCTGGCTCCTTAAAAATGTGCGCCAACGTCACAGCAAAGCCGCGGAAGAGCTCACCCAAAAACATGGTGCTCGCAGCACGATCTGTGATATCATCCATATTCATGCTTAATTCCTTGTTGTTAACATAAACGTAGCCTTTGGCCACTGGTACAATGTCTTTGGGTTCAGCCCGCACGGCCATCATCCGGACGCCATTAGTGCCAAACATGCGCTGACCTGTTTAAGAAACATATTTGTTTAATTGTTCAACGAGCATAAGATCCATAACTGGCACTGTTGCTGATTTGTTTTTCTATGACATAAGCTTACATAACCTCATTCAATGAAATTAGCAGGCAATGTTTATATTTTTGTATTCTAGTTATTTGTTCGCTGTTTCAATCACTAACCATTGCGCGATGCTGTGAAAATCCGCATTGTAAGCGACATGTTTGCGGCGCACTATTTTATATCGGAAAACACAATTACTGGAATTGTTTTGTTGTGTATGTTTTTGACCGATAGACGTATTTAGAGGTGCGAGAATTCCGATAGTATCGTATTTATAAATATATCTGTCATCGATACTTCATGTGGAAGCGCTAGGATTATCGGAAACAAATTCGATAACAGGGATGCAAAAGAAAATCTATGATAATCCCAAAGAAGTATCGCGAATGTGTCCGTGTCGATTAGTTCATTTTAAAACAGCGAGTCACAAAGGCGTTTCTTATACTGTCAAAGTCCTTCCAGAACATTTATAAGTTATCTGAAAATAACATCGTAATTTTAATAATTAATCAAAAGTTGTTAACTCACAGTACCAATTAACATTCGGCGTGGTGGTAAGTGTACAATCGAAGGTCAGTCACATTAGCATTTCAAATAGTGACGACATCGTTATTTTTGTTTACAAAAGCAGAGAATTTCACAAATGTCCGCAAGAATGCCAGACTTGGCCTACCTCGACGCACTTTCGAACAAGGAATTACATAAAAAATGTTTGGAGTGTGGTCTGCCCAATATACCTGTAACCGATTCAAGTCGCCAGGTAATCTTGCGCAGACTGCAGTCGACCATTTCGGGTGTACCCTTGAATAAAAGCAAAAATGCTGGCTCGGCAACAAAGAACACAACGCCTAGACGCGAAACAATCCATAGCAGTAAAGTGACACCGGCACCAGAGACGCGCAATAGCTCAAATCATGCAGCTGTCGCATCTGTCACCAGATACAATACCAACAACAACAACAGTGTCAACAGCCGCCGCACAATTGCTGCAACACCCAGCAATTATTATCCACTGGACAACACATCAGTGCGATCTCAGCAAACAACAACAACGGTCTCAGACGTTGGATCCCAGTCGGAAGATGACGATTTTTATCCCGGTAATTCGCCAACATTTAACGCTTCTCGTGATGATTCAAGATTGCGTCGCTCGGTTTCGTTGACGAAATCGGGCGTTTTGACCACGTCATATACCCGGGAAGTGGAGAAACCATACTATGAACAAGAACAAGACGTGCCACAAAGCTATACTTACAAACGTCCTCAAGTTTCACCCACGCAAAAATTGCCCATCTATGAACCTCATATCGAACGAACCTATAGATCAGAAAATTCTAGACAACCTTTGACTCAAACTTTGTTGAACTCGACTAGTTATTCCGAAGATACAGCTGATTTTAATCCACACCAGCCCATGCTGCACAACCCACGCAACACATACAGTGGCTCCGCAGCTCCTTTTAATGCCGCAGGTCCACCGACCTCGTCGATCAGACAACGTCAAACTATTGGATCCAGCGGATTCGCCCCAGGACGTCTTATACAGCCTACATTTCAAGCAAACACGCTCTACCCCCAACTAAATGAGTTCTATGAACCTAACAATACGAATACATCAGAGCCCATGGATACAGATACGGACAGTGAAGCTGAGGGTGCGATTCCGCGACATGCAAGACGTTCTCCCAATGCCCCCCGCATTGAATCGCCGTATTTAAGCACTTTTTCTCGACAACTGGATGCAAGAAAACAATCATCACCGCTTTCAAGGCCACAAAGACGTGCCAACATTGGGAATGAAAATATTGATTCACCCACTCAACAGTTTCTTGTATTCTTCAGAACCCTAGATCAACAATATCATATCAAGTTCTATTTCTTTCTAACTCTGGCAGTTGTTTTGGTAACTTTGATATACGTGATTTTAACGCCCTGAATATAATGGATCTAATAACTTTCATATATGGTTTTGGCTTGTCTAAGATTTTTGTTTGTATATCTCATTTAAAATATACTTTCAGTCCGTAATCCTCTCAGTTACAACAGTTAATAAATACTTATAAACAATGACTTTTGGTTTTTTTAAAAGCATGTTTGCGACAAAAAAATTAAACTGTTTTTATACTATTTTATACATAATCTATATGCAAATCTCTTTGTTAATGGGCAGTCTGTTAAAACTGTACTAGTTGTAAATTAAGGAGCCAATTCGGATCTTTACAGCGCTCTCAATTGATGTCCTATATATACACTTTCAATATGGGTTTAATTGGAGTCCATTTGTCAGCTGATCGTTATGATAACTTAAACGCAATTTTCGTGTTTGACCCCCTTTCCCGGCTTTGAACAACAATTGTATCTGTTCTTGTTTCACTTATTCTTTTTTATATATAATTAGAAAAATGTACTACATTACAATTAAATAAACTAATTAAATTTAAACTTTCAGTGTTTTATATTCTTGTTTTGTGTCTTGCGTTTCAGTTATCGAACATTGTCTTTAACTAGGCTACTATTTACACGGTATTTAAGAGTTGCAACACAAAAACAAGTGTAAAATCGTACAACTTGGGTGCTGGGGGTTTATCGGCCAAGGCAAATGCAATTCATGATTAAGGGTTATGGGGAAGGGGAAATGGGAAGCGGAAAAATTGACTGACTAACTCTGAATCGAATACATCACAAAGAAAACTTGCTCAACAATGGCAACTGGGTTCCAGTATTTGTCAGCCTCATTTAATTGAAATGGAACTTAAACTGGAACGGCGAACCGTGCTGGAAGTGGGCAAACGGATCTGCACCGCGGAAGCCATGCTGATTGCTCTCTGGATCCAGAGGATCTTCACCATTATCGAATTGTCGTCGCTTCTCGGGATCTGTCAGAACTTCTTTGGCAGCGGCGATATCGATGAATTTCTTCTCAGCCACCTTCTTCTCTTCGTCCCTGAAGTTGTCGGGATGCCATTTCTGTGCCGCTTTGCGATAGGCCTTAACGATCTCCTGTTTGTTGGCATTCCGTTTAACACCCAGAATTTTATAGTAATCTCTACGTTCTGCTTGCTTTTGCAGTTTTTTCGCCTTCTGTATGCCCTCCTTGGCCCGCGAGTTGTTCTCATCAATCTCAAGAGCTGCCTGGAAGTCGTGAATGGCATCGTCATACATCTCACTGCCCAGCAGCGCCTCAGCACGATCACAATACAACTGGGCATCCTTCATTATGTCCAGCGCCTGTTTACATTGCGACAACGCCTTGCCATATTGTTCGTCTGTGGTGTAGCAGGAGCAGAGTAATTTGTGCGCTTCATAGCGGATCATTGTCTCCTCGGGCTCATGCTTGAGCACCGCCTCGGCGGCTACGATGCACTCATCGGAACGCTTCTCTTCGCGCGCCTGTTCGGCGGTCACCAATTGTTTTTCCACTTTGCGCAGCTTCTTGTAAAATGGGAAACACAGCTTGTGCTCTGGATCAAATTTGAGACATTCGCGGATTTCTTTCAATGCATTGGTGGCATGTCCAATGTTGTACAGCAGCCGCGCAATATTGTAATGTCCTTCGGTGCTGTCCTGTGACAATCGGTTCACCTGCCGTAAGTCCGCAATCGCTGATAATGGATCATTGACCTTTAGGTAGGCATCGGAACGTGCTTGCCTGAATTCCACAGACCACGGCGAGATCTCTAACAGTTGTGTTATCATACCGATGGCATTCTGATAATCATCGTTATCCATCAGATGCTGAATGAGCTCCCACTGCTCCTTCGCTGGCCTCACTCTTGCATAGTGCTCGTTAATAATGCCATTCTGCGGTTCCTCTCGAAGCACATGTTCGAAATCAACCAAGGCATGATCATACTCTCCGCTCTTCATGTGCACAATTCCCCTTTGGCTGCGCGCTGCTGTAAAGTCAGGTTTCAGTTCCAGTACCCGACTGAAATCCTGTACAGCAAAGCGGGTCTTGCCCAGTGCCAGATAAACAGTACCACGTTTAAATAGCGTCAAGTAGTTGTTGGGATCGCCCTCTGCAAAATGCAACAATCATTCCAACATAAGGTTTAGGGAGCGTAGATAATAATTATTTATTTTATATACTCACCAACAGCTGCGTGATAATGTGTTAGAGCGTCTGACAGCTGACCCCGAGCCAAAAAGTCTTTGCCCAGTTCCAGATGGTTGTTTATGTCTTGATTTGTTGACGATGCCTCGGCGCCTGGTTCGAATGACGTGTATTTAAACAGTTGTTATCAATAAGTGTTTGTTGCGATTGTATTTTTTTGCAGTAAATGTAAATATAATTAGACTCACCTTCCATGAAGAGCTCCAGAAGCAACAGCAGCAAACATGCGGCTAATTTTTTTTCTCCGCCGCCAAACAGCAGGAGATCGCTCAATGGCAATGCCATGATGTCCCCCCTCTACGTCACTCGCTCTATTTATTTGTATGTGTGTATGTATTTGTGTGTGTGTGCGTGCGTGACAATGTGCTAGTGTGGGCGTGTGTATGTGTTTGGGCGTCCTAACCAGTTGATTGAAAGATAAAGATTTTGAATTTGATTCACACGTCACTCTTATTGCTAAAACTTTGGCGTGGCAGAGCTTCTTCTTCTTGGACGCTCTGCATACATATATATATATGAGAGCATAAACCCCAACCACTAATCTTTACCGTTGCACCTGCTTTCTAGATGCTCACGTTGTTATTGTTGTTGTTTGTGTGGTTGCTTTGTGTTTCTAAATCCGTTTTTGTTTAGAGAAATCTTTAGTTCTTTGTTTCCAAATAGCTTTATAACTTTTATACTAGACAATTTGTTGCTCTATATGCATCGCGATCGGTAACCGACTCGTTATTAATATACCTCTGCCTGAGTTGAAGTAGAGTTCTGCCTAAAAACCTAAACACTGACGTGTTATGCGAGCTACAAGAAGCCACGGCAGCAGCGTTGCCAGATAGCCAATCGGCATATTTCACTTTTTACTTTCTGGCAACCTCGTGGTATGAAGAACAGGGCTGTCAACTGTTTAAACGATGAATATTGCTCAAATTCGTTAAACTTCATTTCAGAATATTCAAATAAAACATATTTGTGTGGTTTAAATGGATGTATATATATATGTATACATATGGAACTCGAATTCGGTAAATACATATATTCCACTAACACTACCAGTATTATTGATATTCCTTAAAATATGCTTTTCTTAGTTGTAAATAAGTATTTTTGTTTTTTGATTTAAATAAATGCAATATTTTTGAGCATTAAAATGTTGCTTGCCTTATAACATAACTACATTATATAACATCTTTTATTCTTACTACTAAAATGGTCACCAATAGTTATGTACTCATGTAACGAGGAATACGTAAGAGGCATAGAAATATGTTTGTAAGTATATATGTATGCACATAGATTAAGCTTTGGATGGATGATAAAATACTACACTACGAGTTGTAAGCCATTGTGAGGATAACTTAATGAGTAAATAGTTCTATGTCGTAGGCCTACAAAGTTTAAACTTTAAAGCTTTCAATATCCTGAACGAGTCAGCGAACCCTGTGATCGATCATGATATTAATATAATTTTCTTAACTGGGCAATGAAGGTAAGTCTAGTGATAAAGTTTAATGGAGGGTATAGTCTCGTAGATGAAATTCTTGTACGGTCATGGCTTTTTGAAAGCGCTGTACACACATTTTTCCTTATATACTTCTTCTCACAGTAACCTATTTTCATAATTATTATTCTTGTTCCACTTGGATTATTTCATTGGTACACTTAAGAAATCACAATGTTGATTAAACCGTCAAGCGAATCATTATCATGAGACTGGTTGGAGTCGTGTGCTTTCTTCATGTGAGCTAAAAAATACAAAAAATTATTGATATAAATGTAATTCTCGACTACGTTTGAAATTCGATACATTACTTTTAAACTTGATGTGCGTCACAAAACGTTCCTGGCACAAGTCACATTTATAGTAAGTATTTCCAGTGTGGACACGTTGATGAAGACGAAGCGATTTCTCGAACAGATAGCATCGTCCACATGTCTCACATTTAAAATTCTTTTCTAGAACTGCAATAAAGATTGATCCATATCAATATTGTATATATAGTATACAAGTTTACAATATGATTCATGATTTACCTTCATGACTTCTCATGTGCTGTGTAAGTACATATTTCAGCGCAAAGGCTTTGCCACAGACATCACAAACATTGGGTTTTTCGTTAGCATGTGTCTTCATATGCCATTTTAGATCCTGGGCACGCTTATATCGCTTGGAGCAGTGAGTGCAGGCGTGCAAACGATCAGCCGAGTGTACGGCCATGTGACGCTCCAGAGCTGACTTCATATTAAAGCGCTGAGTGCAGCTACCGCATTGGAAGAGACCAGTGAACTTTCTGTCCTGTTTGCGCTGAAGAACCCTCTTATTGTTTGCAATAATGGGCGTTGCGGGCCCTCTCTGCAGGTGATCTGTTTCCATATGACGGATAAGATCTTGCTCGTTATCAAACTCCTGGCGACATGCCTGATACATGCATTCACTGCGTTCTTGATGAGTCAGATTTTCAGTATGCAGCTCCAACATGTGAATTCGTTTCTCGGAATACGATGCAAAAACTTTGTTGAATTAAAAAGATGCAATTTATTAGTAATATTTTCTTGAGAATGATTGATTATGGAACTTTATATCATATATTTATATGTGGGTGTCATGAAACAGCAAATGAGAAAAACAGGAGGTATCCGAGTTCCATATTTGAATTCTTGGCACAGAAATAAGATAAAAATCATATTTTGTTAAGCCGTGCAAGTATGGAATTCGGAATAAACCTGATAAAAGTTTGCATGCTTCTCTCCAGAGGATATCGTACAGGGTTTATGCAGTAATTTTTTAAAGGTGAAGATTTGTATCTAATTTTTCAATATATTTCAACAAACAGTAACGTAATAAACGATGTTGGTTGCATGCTTGACTAAAAGGTATACAAAAAATAGCTGAACCATGTTTACCGTTATATTTCTTACAGCGCATACACACACAACTTGACTAAAACACAACAAAAAGCAGCGGATCGGCTTCTTCACAAGTACGATATGTATAGAAAATCTTAAAACGGTTGCGATGAATGTCATGATGATACGACAGATGGATAATTGATAAGTTCTTCTTATATGTATGTTTAACAAAATAAACTTTTAATGTGAGATGTTTATATTTAATTTAAAAACGATCTCTTAGATAAATGCTAAAAGATCTGAAGTTAAAAGCTCACAAAACAAAAAGTTTACCTATAATTTTGCACAAAAATCCCATTAAAACATCATTAGGAAGCAATAACATTTTTCTTATGCATTATTGTATACTTTTTATAGGAAACTAGACATTTTCAAATTATATCATTAGGTTACGACAGTCCTCAGCCATTTATTTTTATGTCAATGTTTTTAATTTGTTGCCTAACAATGTCTAAATCGAAATATTGTGCAAATGTCTATGCTAAATTAAACTCACCCTCTGTGCAGATAGCGCATTTAAACGGTTTCTCCCCACCGTGTTGCCGATAGATATGCCAGCGTAGGGTCTTCACATGTATGAAAGCTAACATATAGTAGAAATAAAGATAAACAAATACTAGTATTCAAATCTAATAGAAAGCATGCTATTGGGTACCTTTGCCACAAAAGCCGCAGTATTCGCTCTTCCGGGAGCCTGTGGTATGTGTTGCCTCATGACATTTGAGATGTCTTTGATTGATAAAGAGTCTATCGCAGCCACTGTGTCTACACTTCAGCTGTCGCTCCGGATTGTGCCAGTTCATGTGGTAGTGCAGACTTTTGCGTGAGAAGAAACGTTTTTCGCACAGGCTGCACTCGAAGTCCGTTTCCGAGTGATATTTCTCCACATGGTGTCGCAGGTTATGACGATCTCCATACTTTTTGCCGCACACCTCGCAGACAAAGTGCTTGACCACGTGAGAGTTCTTCATGTGCACAGTACGGGATGCGGCATCCTGAAAGCGCTCTGGGCACTCTGGGCAGTTGTATGGTTGGTCCGCATCGTGTTTACTACTAATGTGCTCCAAAAGCAAATTTTGCTGTTCAAAACTTTCCTCGGTTTTGTAGCAATATTTACATGAATAGCTTATGTTCAATTCGTTGAAATCTGTTGGAACCAAATCTGATGTCTCATCTACTAATTGCAGTGAATCTGTTTCGTTGATATTTATCGTTTCTACATAGATTTCAATGGGCGACGTTGTGGCCTCAATAATGGCAGTGTTTTGAGTTGTTGTTGTTCCAGTCATCTCAGTTGGTGTGTCTGTTCTCCCGACATCAGCAGCATCATCTAGCCCCAGTTCCTCCACCAGTTCCGCTTCATCGTCACTTCTGTCGTACAACGTGTTGGCATCGATTTTGTCAAAAATATTCGACAGCTTCAGTTGTGCGTCCTGGCAGGCTAACCGAAATGTATAAATGGAGCAGAACTTCGAAAAGCAGTCGCTGCATATTTTCTGTGGCAGTCCGTCGTTGGGTGAAATCTAAACAATATGAATCATATTATGTATAAAACTAAACATAAAATGATTTAAATTACATATGTATGTAATTAAATTAGTAGTATATGCAAAAAAAAGCCGTTAACTTCAATAATCGATGCGTAACCTATAAATTCCAACTTCAGTAATCGATGCGTAACCTATTAATACAAACATGACTATTGCTATCGTTATCGAAGCGAATACCCACCGTTGCACGATCAAATGGCAAATTAAATGCAACTCACAAACTTTCACAAATTGCATGTAGGGAAAATATACATGCTATGTGCGGTGACTCGACTTACCTGTAACTTCCAGTTAAAAAACTCCAAACGTATTTGCGCCATTTCGCTCTTCCAGCGATTTGGATGAAACAAGTCCAGCCAATAGTTGTTATTGCCATTTTCAAAATCGCACTTGGCACAAGTGCGGCACGTTTCCATGGCTGCAGCAACAAACAAACTGAACCACAGTCAACATAAATCCGTGGCGCCTAGGTCCAACTGCAACAGCAGCGACATCAACAGACATGCAAACAAATATTTAATGGGTACATAACATAGCTTCGACTCAGCTTTGCCTGTGTATGTGCACTGTGGTAACTGTGTATGTATGCCCATGTGAAATTATGCAACTCCAAAAATAACTCCAAGCACACACACACCCATCGGCACAGAGGCAATGCGGCGCATACCTACCTACAGCGGGTACTGGGTCTACTCTACGTGATTGTGCCAATTTTCAATATCGCTGGCCACAGCTGGAGTTGGATGAAAACATCTGTTCCATTTGAAACTTTTCGCAAAAGTTAGGCAATCGGATGCTGCACGGAATGGTGCCATGAACCTGGACCACTCAGAAAAGTTTTGTGCCTATACAGAAACAGGAGCAGAAGGATGCGCGGCCAAACAGACACTCTGCCCGCATCCTGAACGTGAACGAGATGTTGTCTGTAGCACACTCCCGCGCGAACTGACCTTCAATGTTTGTGTGTCTCATCTATGCTGTCGTCGTATGGAGAGATTTAATATGCCCTCACGCAAGCACACAGACTCAATGTGGCTTGTGTGTGTGTATGGGTAAATGCAACGAGCGCATGTGTCGGTGTTAGACAGCCCTCCCCTGCTTGACACACTCAGCTGATTTGCTTTGTTTGTGTACTTGCGCAAAAGCCCTACTTTAAATTCGCAAAACAATCGAGAGAGCTTTTAAACTGGGCGACAGTGTGCGGAAATACATAAGCAAATCAACTGATTGTTATTTGCAATATTCAACAATTTGAGTTAGCTTATTATTGTAGAAGATAAAGTTATAATAATACAATTCAATAATGGTATTTCATATGTTTGCATGCTCTAATCTTTGTTGAACTCACATAACAAGCGACTCCAGCCCACTGTACGAGAAAGCTTTACCGAAAAAGCTTTAAAATCCAACGACTTTTACGAATTCGTTCTAACTTGGTCGAAAAAACATGAAATTTGATATTTTTATACAAACAATATAAAAAATTAATATAAAAATAATTTTATTATAAAATAAATTAAGAACATGTTTAATTTGTTAATAATTAAATGTCCTTAGATATTTAAAGTGCCTAATTTGATCGTACTAGTTGAGGTTGGTTTTTAAATACATATACATTTATACATATGATTTTATTTTGATTTATTTATATACACAATTACTATATACTTAAAATACAACTAACTACACGAAAATTAGATAGACTTTATAGAGCATAACGTTCCCTAACAATCTCGCACTAACTGGGCGGTAAAATTCCCAAAGCTCGTAAACACAGTTTGGCCGCATTCAGCTTGGCCTCCTTTTTGTTATTGCACGCCTGCGTCGGCGTATAAGTCTGTCCATTGATCTCCACCGAAAAAAGGAACATGCGACTGTGCGATGGACCACTGTCCTCCTTCAGCATATACTGCGGCGGTGTCCACTTGTTCTTCGATGTCAGTTCATTTAGCACACAAACGGGATGCTTGTCCTGGGCAGTGAGGGCAGCTTGGGCAATATTTGACGCGTTTGTGTTCTTGTTGCCGCCACGTACTCCCGCCGGACGAGGCGGTTGCTGTTTAATATCTTCGCGTGAGACCAAACCACGCTTGTCTAGCTTCACAGTCAGCTGCAGTGGTTGCAAGGATCCCGTCTTGCTGCGCCCCAATCCCTCGCCTGGCTTCCAGCCCATCTTTTGCAGGAGTGCCATTCCCATGCCGCCCGTGACCGGCTTGTTGCATGTAAGCTGATCACGACGTGCCCAGAGCTGCGGGCCACTATTCAGCTCGTGCTGCTTCATAACCTGAGCCCCAGTGCTACCGGTGAACTGACCAGGCAGATGCTTTGACGTTGCCCACGATGACATGTCACGTTGAGCATTATGCATCATTTTGAGGGCTTCAGAGTCTGACGGATTATCCTGTTTGGTAGTGCAAAGAAATTTCTATGTGGCATTCGAATTAAAGCTACATCGAGAATCAGACTTACCTGCAGCCGTCGTATGGCACTGAGACGTTGAGTGATTATGCTGGAGACATCCATGTTTGACGGATTGCTTTGCGGGAAGATAGATGCACTTTGCGGACACGGTGCGGGCGGTAGAGTTGTCGATGGTATCGGCACTTCAGGGACAAAGCGGGTTGGTGGCTGAGCAAAAGTGGGTGGTAGGGTAACCGTGTTTTGAACAGGCTTTGGTGCTGGCATCGGCAGTACTGGCTTTGATACTGGCATCGTCGTCGGCAACGGTACTGACATCGGTGCCGGTACTAGAGTTGGCGGTACAGGCGTCGTCATCTGCTGACTACTGTGCATGCCATTACTTTCAGGGCTGGGGATACCGTCATGAAGCACACTGGTGGGCTTGAAGGCAGGTTCCTGCTGCTCTTGTTGCGGTATAGGTTTCGCAAAAACATTCCGTTGCACAGTGTCCTTAAACATATTTGTTGCCTGCTTGGCCGGTGGCAATGTTGGCAGTGGCGCTAGTGGCTCCTTAGGTTCGACGGGCACCCACACCTCAGACATACGGTGCACCTGACCCGAGGAGACAGGAAACTGCATAGTGATGGCCTTAGTTTGATCTTCACGGCGGGTGGACGGAACCAGAGGTGTTGAGTTACGTATATGCATCACAATGGGTTCACGTTCCTTCAGTTGGAATGGATGATGGAACGCTTTGGCATTGCCGTTTTTGTCAACATCCGAATCCTCGTCGGAACTCAGATCGGACAACAGCTCTCCGTTGGAGATTTTCTTGCAAAAGTCTGTGAGATCCTGCACAGACCGTCCTCCATAGCGCATCTTGAGCAACACTTTGTCTTTTACCTCTGGAGTCATTTCGGCCACGCCCGCCATGTTTCCGCGCTTAAACATACTGATGGCGTTACGACGTGCTATTTCTAGTAGGCGTTTCTTATCGATGCCCAAATCACGAGGACGTGATCGAGATCGGGACCTAGAACGGGATCGGGAACGCGCACGCTGTCGGGAGTTTATGTTGCTTTGGTGTCTTTGTCGCTTATTGTCGCTTGGCTCTTGTTTGCTGGCGAAGAAACGGCGTCGTCCATTGTTCGCCTTTTCCCGAAGATAAGTTTCCTCATCGGAGAGGGACAGTTCGTCCGATTGACGGCGCTCGACTTTGACCTTCGGCGCTTTGCTTGTGACATCTTTGAAACGATCGCGACCTCCGTCTTGGTAGCCATTGTAAAAACTGTTGTGTGCACGTTCTCTTTCCCGTTCCCTTTCCCGTTCTCTTTCCCGCTCACGCTCTCTTTCTCGATCCCGTTCTCTTTCTCGTTCCCGGTCTCTTTCTCGTTCTCTTTCTCGTTCCCTGTCCCTATCCTTATCGGAGTTTAAATCAAGTTGTGGTAAATCTCTCTTTGCTGGCACTGGTGATATACCAAAGTCGGTTGCATTGCGCTTACGACTCTCCGTTTTCTCCTCCAGGGGTTTGTTTCCTTGGCCAGTTGCCTTTTCCTTGGACTTTTCACGATCCTTATCTTTATGTTTGTCCTTGCTATCCTTGTGTTTGTGTTTATGTTTTTTCCGTTTACTTTTGTGCTTCAATTTACCATCACCAGACACGTCATCGGAATCGGAGCATTCGCCATCCGATTTACTAGGATTCGGCTTGCTTCGAGACTTTTTCTTCTTCTCCTTTTTGGATTTTTTGTGTTTCTTCAGCAGGTTCTTGTCGTCCAACAGCTCTTCTGGTGGTGCCGCATTGAATACACTGAACAGCTCTGCAAGGATTTCATTTGACGATTTGACAGGCGCTATTTGCTTTTTATCATCTTGTGAAGAATCGTTGCTGTTGCTGTTGCTAGCATCGCTATCAGTTCCATCAAAGTCTACTGGAGATATGACGCTCTCTGATTTGATTTTGGCATTTAAAGCCTTAAGTTTTGCCTCGACCTCTAAATCAATCTTCTCACGTTTTACCGCAACTGGAGCTGCTTCTCCAGAGCCCATGGGCCTTGACTGTTTTGCTTGCTGTGGTGGCTGCTGCTGGTCCTCCTCTAGCCTGTTGACAACCTCCTTCATTTCAGTCATTTCTGAAGCTCCATCAAATGGCAGCTACGAAAATATATATACACATTGAATAATATTCAATGTTTCTTGTGCTTTTGTGTGCAATAAATGGATAAATATAATAAATTTTTGCACGCTTAAATCGATAGATATTGCAAACCAAAATAATATTGATGTTACACATACCTAATTGTGATGTTACTATTTCGATAAATTAATTGTTAAACTTCGCACGAGTTGACATCCCCGTACTTTTCAAGCGCAGCCAACTTTAGTCACGTCGCTGTCACGAATTGCAATTTTTATAACAAAAAAGTTTTAATCGCTTTTTTTGTAGACCTTTAAATCTTCGGTCGCGTTTATATTTGGGGTCAAAGTAACAAATAACGTAAGTGAAAATAAACGCGCTTCGCTTGCATTCGGTTAAAAGAGGTATTTGGTTTAAAATTCGTAACAATTTTAATCGCCATTTCTTTTTTTTCGCCTGGTGGTTCTGCCCTCCTCTTCTACTACTGTCATTGTCATCGTGCTGCGTGCTGCTTGTATGTAATTGTGTTGGTTGGTTCTCTCTCTCGATGTTGATGTCGATTTTGTCGGAAATAACGAACGGACAACGTCTACGCTTCTTGCCATGCCCCATCTTTTGTTTGCATCGGTGTTGGTTTCTCTGTGTTTATGTGTGTATATGGTAAAATTTGCACTACGCGTACAGACTGTAATTGAAATATAACTAACTCAGAAGTGGACAACGAAAACCGCTGATTTGGAAATAACAGCGCAAGCATTTAATTTCAATTAGTTTGGAGGTTATTAATAGTCCCGTAAACAGACATACACACACACAGTAAAGATGACATCGCTGGACCAAAATCGGTTGCAAAACTTTAAAAACAAAGGAAAAGATCAAGATGTAAGTACATTCATGCTGATCCTTTTATGATTATCTATACATATATTATAATTATATATTATACAATCGCTAATATATTAAATGTTTTATCAACTAAAAGGAAATGCGTCGTCGCCGTAATGAGGTGACCGTTGAGCTGCGTAAAAATAAGCGCGATGAGACTATTTTGAAGCGTCGCAATGTGCCTAACATGGATTCCAACACAGATGAGGATGAGCAGTTGCCCACTTCGATAAATCTGAAGAAGCTTGCCCAGGCAGCCGCAGATCCGTCTAAGCCGGAACAACAGTTGGCCGCCGTTCAAGCGGCTCGCAAATTGCTATCTTCTGATAAGAATCCACCCATCAATGATCTAATCCACAGCGATATATTGCCCATTCTAGTTGAATGTCTGAAGCAACATAATCACACAATGCTCCAATTTGAGGCCGCATGGGCATTAACCAACATTGCCTCAGGAACTTCCGATCAAACCAATCAGGTGAGCAAACACTTGTATATGCAATATAATATTCGATAATAGGAAAACAGACATTTTATTTATTTCCCTTGAAATAGCATGTTGATACAGTATTATATTCTAATTCATTCGATCACAGGTGGTTGGCGCAGGTGCCGTACCGCTCTTCCTTCAACTATTGAACTCGCCCGCTCCGAATGTCTGTGAACAAGCTGTATGGGCGCTGGGCAACATTATTGGAGATGGACCTCTGTTGCGTGACTTTGTCATCAAGCATGGCGTTGTGCAGCCATTGCTGTCGTTCATCAAACCCGATATACCTATATCGTTCTTGCGCAACGTCACCTGGGTAATTGTGAATTTGTGCCGAAACAAGGATCCGCCGCCACCAGCTGCCACAATTCACGAAATCCTGCCTGCACTTAATGTGCTGATCCATCACACTGATACAAACATATTGGTCGATACGGTCTGGGCCATCAGCTACTTGACCGACGGCGGAAATGATCAAATCCAAATGGTGATTGATAGTGGAGTTGTGCCGAAACTAATTCCACTGCTGGGCAACAGCGAGGTGAAGGTACAGACGGCAGCATTGCGTGCAGTGGGCAACATTGTGACCGGATCGGACGAACAGACTCAGGTGGTGCTTAACTACGATGCTCTATCGTACTTCCCAGCGCTTCTATCGCATCCGAAGGAGAAGATACGCAAGGAGGCTGTCTGGTTCCTTTCCAACATCACCGCCGGCAATGAATCGCAGGTGCAGGCTGTTATCAATGTCGGCCTTCTGCCGAAAATCATTGATAACCTTAGCAAGGGCGAATTCCAAACACAGAAGGAAGCTGCCTGGGCCATTAGCAATTTGACTATCAGTGGTAGACCCGAGCAGGTGTTCATACTAATTAAGGAAGGTGTCATACCACCATTCTGCGATCTGCTTTCGTGCCAGGACACACAAGTCATCAATGTAAGTGATACAGTACTATCAATACTAATGTGATCGGCTTAACTAAGTATTTCCCCCTGTGCAGGTTGTGCTCGACGGTCTCAGTAACATGCTCAAAGTAGCCGCAGCACATGTAGAGGAGGTTGCCAATTTGATTGAAGAATGTGAGGGACTTGCTAAAATAGAACGCCTACAGAGCCATGAGAATGTTGAGATTTATAAGTTGGCATACGAAATAATTGAGAAGTACTTTACAGAGGTAAGTTTACGAATCATTTGCACCTACATATATGACTAATAACGGTCTTGTCTGTTTACACACAGGGTGAACAAGCTAACCTGGCACCGACCTCCGATGGCACAGAATACAATTTTGATCCGAATACTGACAAACTACCAATGAACTCTTTCAACTTCTAAAATAAAAACACAATAAAAGAAAGCGAGATGAAAACAAGGATAGGGAGTAACCAATAGCGTATTCATCAACAAGCAACGCATGTGTATAATTGAATGATAGCAGAGCAATAATAATTCCTTGCGTTACTCTGTGCCCATCAATAACTTTGATTCTGACAGCAACAAATTATGCACATTCATTATGACAGCTTAGATACATATACATATAATACAACAATAACAAAAAGAAATTTTGCATACTACATACACAACAACAAAGATTCATTGCAGCAATTAACATATTTTGATTTCTCGCTAACAAACAATTTTATGCATACATAAAAATTTTATGTAATCTGTAAAAAACCCTAAATTTGTTAAAAATTTGTCTGAAGCATGTTGCAATTGAGAAAGTCTACCCTTTAGCTATTACATGTTTTCAACCAATTTATTAGTTTAAAAATTCAAAGTAGGTCTCTCTTCAATTTAAGTACATCTCCCCCAACCCTTTAACGGGCTGCAAAGGCGCAAACGAAATAAATTGTAACTGCAACAAATGTGCTAAATATAGCAAAAACACACAGGAACGATAAAAAATGTAGAACTATTTGATTTGTAATGGATAATTTTAATGATATGTACGCCTTTGATTTGTAATTGAAATTACATATACATTTCTAACACGAAAACTATAAAAAAAAAACTGCAAATTCTCTGGCTTTTATTTACATTTACGGGTAATTTACGTAGAATCGCCCGATGAGTTGCCTAGAAAGCTGAAAAAATAAAGCACTTGTGTATATATGAATACACTTGAGCTGTCTGTAGTGTTTACTGCTTTAAGACGGGGCGACAAACTAATCAAGTTACAGATACGTATGTTTAAATATAAAAAAATGCATATACAAAATATATACACATACATATGTATGTAAATTAAGACATATATACAGCGTCCACGCTTCATGCTGATGCGCAATAGCTTAGTCCAAAACTAATAAATACAAAATATTTTGTCTCACTGTTCAGGGCAGTGATACTATGCGTATGTATGCAAGAAAAATGTGTGTGATTCACACTGAATACATGCATACACAAATTTGATTGAAGATGTGTGTTCCTTGCATATACATATAAGTACGCAGTGTATGTGTGTGAGTAATCAGTATTTTAGGATGGACCATAGTTACGGCGCCAATTATGTAAATATCGATACAAACGAACAATGAGCTGATATATCGATATTTACTTTCATAAACAGGTACGCAGCACATACACATATGTAGGGAAAATAAAAACATGCATATAATATTATTTATTTTACTCTAATATATTTAATTTATTGTATATTCTTAACTTTAATTTTAAGATAATTTAAAACAATCTTAATAATTTAATAGCATATCCCTTTTGACTGAATGCAGGGTATGAGCAGTACGATGATCAACGTTTCTTTTCAACAGACTGTCGCGTGATATAACTGAGACAACAAAGATAGGAAGAGAGAAAAACGAAGGAGGGAAAGATAAACTATAGTTTGTTTATTTTTAGCTTAATGCATGTGTATTGTATGTAAATGCACTGAAGTGCGTATTTATCTGCTTCCGTCAACATTACGGTGCGGAAATTGGCACAGAAAAGGGAAATTGCTACGGCTGGGGAAGTGTTGCATGCGCTGTATTCAAGGTCAAGGACGTTGTTGCAATCGCATTTGTATTGAGTGAAAATATAAACGCTAAATCGTTTCAATTTGAGATTCAGTTTCTGAAAACGAGTTTTTTTCGGGGTTTAATTTTTGCCTATTTTAGAAAGTCGAAAACTCTTTTAACAATGTTCTCAGCTGATTTTGTGTGTCTGTGTGTGTGCGCGCTTGTGAACATGTTGTATCTATGTGCCGCACGAGTGCCGCTCTCGCGCTCCAACACATAAACACACATTCACATAGATACATAGAAACAATGTTAGCAGCACAGAGCGCCGACGCTAACGTTAATGAACTCAACGCGTTTCGTTATTCACACTCATTTGCCCGCACCGTTCTTTTTTCAAAGTAGTCAGTACGGGTGAAGCAGTCTGTCCGCACGCTAGTCACTGGGCGCGAGCTGCTGGTTGAAATTTGTTTTCATCTTCTTTCGAATCGCGTATATTCCGCACAAACAAAATGTCATCGCCGACAGCTGTACAACCGCCGCCACCAGTGAAACCACCGCCGACACCGCCATCGGTTGCTGCTTCCGCTGGAAAGGGTGTCTCGTCCAAGATCTACAATGGCATAATTGGCTTTGCCGATAAATTTGTGCCCGCCAAGCTGCGACCCCTTTGGGTGCATCCTGCAGGTGGGAGATTATCTATATGACATATCAGTTTACTGTTATTGTACTTATCAATGTTATATTCCTTTAGGTCCAAAGACGATTTTCTTCTGGGCACCCGTTGTCAAATGGGTAAGTTATTTGGACAGACGTGGTTACATAATTTTCTGACCTTCGCCAATTTTCATTATCTCTCAGTCTGCTACTGCCGCTGATATAAAAATCTAAATGGCAATAATACAGAATCTGAGCGAGAGTGTCGCGGCGCGATTAAGCAGTATACGTGTATTTATTTAGCATTGCTTTATATTGTTATTTGTTTATGTTAGCAGAATAACGTGTTGGTGCTGGCCCACAGCTTATTAGCAGTGAGTGAGTGAGTGAATGAGAGTGCGATAATTGCGCATTTGTATTGGGTCTCTTTAGGTTAGCGCGTGTTTCTGTTTCTGATTTGCTTTTGTTTTTTTCTACTCGAAGATTTCCACGAGTGTCAATATAATGATAAGATATACTGGCTGGCTGCATAGATCTAATACACCTCAATGACATTGCTTTATACTTTTCCATTTCTAGGGTCTTGTTATAGCTGGCCTCAGTGATTTGGCGCGTCCAGCAGATACAATTTCCGTAACAAGCTGCGGTGCATTGGCTGCCACTGGCATTATTTGGTCCCGTTACTCCATGGTTATTATACCAAAGAATTATGGGCTGTTTGCTGTAAATTTATTTGTGGGCATGACGCAGTTGGTGCAGCTTGGACGCGCCTACAACTATCAGTTGGAGCAGGAAAAGCTGCAACAGGAAAACCCCGTTAAGGATGAGAAGCCTGCATTGACGCAATGAACAAGCTAGAACACTTTTTTTGATCTTATAAAATGGATGGATTGTGGACACGCACAGAACACAACAACTTACGCATATCGAAACTCGTTCCGTATTCTGTTGTGTTTAGTTTAAGCAAATTACCATTTCTTTATATGTGGTTTATTGTTGCCTTAAGGACGTGATTCATTATTGCTTAAGTTAAAAATGTTGGAGGCTCCGCGTATGTTTTAAATACACGTAGCATAATACGACTATAGATGATTTTTGTCAACAAATAAACGAAACACTCTCAAGACTGTAGATACGTAAAATAGAAATTAAATAATTATTACTCCGTTTAAATGAATTGAATCGGCGCGGTTACAAACGATAGTTATCGATAGCAAAATAATTGCAATCGTTGAGATGGGGTAGCAACATTCCACCCATCTCGGACAACAGCTGTTTGCGTATATGAAAATTATTTGCTGAAGATAAACGAAAAATTAAAGTCTAGCATTAAATATGAATTTAATAAACGGTATTAAACTGTACATTGAAAAGATGTGCACAGAGTCAGGGCCTGGCATGAAAATAATATTGCTAGACAAAGAAACGGTAAGTATATACGATGATTTATGGTGACAACAATATCACAGTCACCTAATAAACATATGTACATAAATATTATTTGAATTACAGACCAGCATCATTTCTATGGCATTTAGTCAGTCTGATATGTTGCAACGCGAAGTCTATCTATTCGAACGTATTGATTCTGGTCGATCTAATGAGCGACTGAAGTATCTCAAGTGCATTGTTTTCATCCGCCCTACAAAGCAAAACATTCAACTCCTGGCGAATGAGCTGCGAAATCCAAAATACAGCGCGTATTTTATATGTAAGTGGGATTTATAATGCACAGAGGCATAGATAGTAGAATAATTCATATATTTTGTTCAGACTTTAGCAACATAATACCACGTACGGATATTAAATACTTAGCCGAATGCGATGAATCAGAGTCCGTGCGCGAGGTGAAGGAACTGTATGCTGACTATTTGTGTGTGAATCCCAATCTATTTGCTTTGAACATTCCCAACTGCATGACGAATCTTAACTGGTTGCCGGATGCCCTAACACACAGTGTGCAGGGTATAACAGCGGTGCTGTTGTCTCTCAAACTAAATCCTGTCATACGCTATCGAGCCGGGTCCCAGGTTGCTCAGCTTCTGGCCAAGCATATCTATGATCAGACCACCAAAGAATCATCACTATTTGACTTTCGTGGTAATATTGATGGCGCTGCACCACCCCTGCTCCTGATACTGGATCGAAGAGATGATCCGGTGACACCGTTATTGCATCAGTGGTCGTATCAGGCCATGGTGCATGAGCTGCTGCAAATACGCAACAATCGGCTCGACTTGTCCGAGCGACCAAATGTGCCGAAGGAATTTAAAGAGCTGGTACTCTCAGGTGATCAAGACGAATTCTATGGCAATAATATGTATGCCAACTATGGTGAAATTGGCTCCACCATAAAACAACTGATGGAGGAGTTCCAGCGCAAGGCAAATGATCATAAAAAGGTCGAGAGCATTGCTGACATGAAAAACTTTATTGACTCGTATCCGCAGTTCAAGAAAATGTCGGGCACGGTTCAAAAGCACCTGTGCATCATGGGTGAATTGTCGAGCATAACGAACAAGCGGAATCTGTTTGAGGTATCGGAACTCGAGCAGGAGATTGCCTGCAAGGCGGAGCATTCGGCGCAGTTGCTGCGCATCAAGAAACTGATCGGGGATGAACGTGTCAGCATCGAGGATGCAACAAAGCTGGTGGCACTCTATGCTTTGCGCTACGAGCGTCATGCGAACTGTGATACCTCCAGCCTGTTGCAGATTATCAAGTCTCGTGGGGGGAACACACAAATTGTGCCTGCCCTGATCGAGTACGCTGGCATGCATGTGCGCCAGGGCGATTTGTTTAACATGGTCCGCATCACAGATGCTGTAAAGTTGACACGTATTCTAATCAAGGGGCTGAAGGGTGTGGAGAATGTGTTCACACAACACACACCGCTGCTAAAGGAGACACTTGAAGATGTTTTCAAGGGTCGCGAATTGGATCCAATGTATCCGGCCATCAATTCGGAACTTGTGCCATTCCGGCGACCACCCCAGGAGGTAGTTGTGTTCATCATTGGTGGAGCAACCTATGAAGAAGCCCTCACCGTTCATCAGTTGAACAACGCTGGCTACAGAGTGATCTTGGGTGGCACCACAATCCATAATTCCCAGAGCTTTATCAACGAAGTGTTGACCGCCACAAATGGCACCCAGTTCAAGCATACCAAATCCATGCTAAAGTATTGTTCCCCAGAAAACCTGTAAGGACACTTCTGCATTCCTAATCAATCTACAACTATTGCTATTGTTAACTATTTATGAACGTACACTTAATGTATAGCTTAATCCAAATAATGTATTAATCTATTCGCTAACCATTGTTTTATGTAATATACTGTATGATCTTTTACAAATACATAAATAATACCAATATGTAAGGGTTGTTAAAGAAGGAGAAGGGTCTTTTTTCCCCATTTATCACCATGGTTCCTGAATATTATACTATAACTGCACCATGACAACGCTATTTCATGCTCACTTTGCCAATTGGTATTTCGAAACCATTCTCAGAGCGAATCTCCTGATGTCCAATTCATATTTCAACGATATCTGGCATCAGTCACAGCATGAGTGCGAGCAACTGGCCATCCTCGACTACGAGCGACAGCACCAAAATGTGGACACAACTGTGGCAACGATTAGTGGCGTTGTTGGTGTCATTGCAAGTTCTGTGGCTGCCGCTGCCGATGCCAAATCCTTGTTGCAATCCAGTCTTTATGAGTTCTATTTACGTTACATTTGCCTAAGCAATCGCCTAGAGGATGTCTACGATAATGTAAGTGTATTTGGGAGTCGAGGCTACAGTGCATCCCAGTGAGTTTTCTGTTTCGTTTTACGTAGATGATTCAACCACAGAAGCGTGAATTGGTTCGTAAGCTCCTCGACGCTTGCCTCGGTCGTGTCATAGAGTTAAAGCACGATCTGGTCAATATCGATCTAATGGAGTTTAGCTACAACGCCGATGTCATTGAGAGACTGCGTCTAACGCCAATGGATACAGAACTGCGAGTACCACGCTATTTCCTTCGCGAACGGGAGCAAGAGTTGGAACAGCGTAATCGCACCATGCATGAGATACTGGTCAAGCTGGGGTGGCTGGAGGAGCATGCCTTGGAGGAGCCTCTAACGGAAATTGAAGCAATCCGACTACTGCAGATGCACGAGCGAGCTCGACAAGGACGACTCCGTGCGCACTTCATGAAAGAGATACGCAAGGAGAAGGGCAAGTCGGAGGAGCGCAGTGAGAAGGAGCGCACTGACTCCGGCCTCATGGCGGCCATGAAGATACAGAAAATGTGGCGTGGACACACAGCGCGCCGCATAACAAGACGTCGCAAGATGGAGGAGATGATACTCATTGGAATGATACCGCCACCGGCTGCGGTGCTCAAGGAACGAGCTGAGAAACTTGAGAACTACAACGCGACCGATGTACAGCGTCGTCATGTTGCACAACAAACTTATGCAGCGCAATTCGAGGCACGTCAGGTGGCAGTTCTGGAGGAGATCAAGCAGAAACATGGGCCCACGATGAAGGAGGACATTGCCGATGAGATACGTGCCTGGATCAAGGATTGCTATGACAAAACGGGAAAACTGCCCGATTTTCCCTCTGAAGATCAAGGCGGCTCGCTGCATATATTTAGTCGGCCAGGCACTGAGAGTGAGCATAGTCGCTCCTCAGCACGCTCCTCCAAAGAGTCCCGCAAGACAAAGGACAAGTCCAAGTCGCCTGCACGCAGTGGAGATTTGAACGTGAACGATAACCAGGAAGAAGATCTTAACTTTCAACCAGCTCCATCAGTTTGCCTTCCTGACATACGAGCGGAGATTGAATTGTGAGCAAAGTGAAGAAACTGAAGAAACTTGTAACAACTTTCTGTGTTTCTAGTTTTAACGACACTTGGCGCGACAGGGATGAAACAGGCATACTTAGCCAGGCGGCCTACGAGGATATGATCTATAACGAGAAGTACCAAGAAGTGGAGCTGGAATTCCGACGCGCAGTCGACGATGTGATGCGGCAGGAACTGGAATTACTTCAGACAATGGTTGGCAAAAAGGTTAAGAAGAGCAACAAAAAGACACGTCGATCAGGTAAGAAGAGCAAAAAGAAGAAGGAAAAGGATCTAACGCCAGACCGTACCACCGAGTCCCTGTACGAGGAGTTGGTCACCAACGGGATAATACGAAAATATCCCGAAATCAAATTGAAACAGTTTCTGGGAGATAAATCCTTAACCGCTCGCAACGGAACTAATCCCTCGCCGGGTGACATACGTCAGATACTCACTGAGTATTGCATTCTACCGCTTGGATCGGAGGCCATACACAACTGCACACCGCTGATACGCTCTGTGTTGCTGGCTGGTCCACGGGGATCAGGTAAAAAGGCCTTGCTCCATGCGATTTGCACTGAAGTTGGTGCCGTCTTATTTGATCTGACGCCAGCCAATATTGTTGGAAAGTATCCAGGAAAATCGGGTCTTATCATGCTCATTCATTTGGTACTTAAGGTGTCGAGGCTTCTGCAGCCGGCAGTTATCTACATGGGCGATGCAGAGCGTCCGTTTATGAAAAAGATACCGAAAACTGATCGTACAGATCCAAAGCGTTTGAAAAAGGATTTACCCAAAATGATAAAGAATATTGCGCCCGAGGATCGTGTTATTTTCATTGGTACATCTAATTTACCCTGGGAAGCTGATCAGAAGCTCCTGCAGTCAGTCTATAATCGTTTTATTTACATTCCGCGTCCCGATTATGGCGCCATGTCCCATGCGTGGAAAACACTGCTGCAGTAGGTATCCCCCATCATGGGGTGGAATTGTTGTATACTTATTTTTTTTAATTCTTTCAAAGTGAATACTCTGGTGGCATTTCCAACTTGGACACTAGTGCTATGGCAAAAATATCTGATGGATATACCATAGGCGCTATTGATGCTTGTCTACGTGAGGTCATGACTTGCAAGCGTAAATTACAACTGCGTTCCCAGCCGCTCACTAACGCAGAGCTCATCAATGTGCTCTGGTAAGTTTTCCTAATGGAATTCAGTGAATAAAACTTATATATAAATCTATTCTTAACAGCACTCGTGATCCGGTCTATCGCGAGGAAGAGGAAGCCTTCGAATCTTGGTGGTCAAAGACGCCCCTAGGTCGACGTCGGCAACGTTTTCTCGAACTGGAAGAGGAACGTCTCATTGAGGAGCAGGCGCAACAGGCCAAACAGGGAAATGGTAATAAGAAGAAGATTTAAACTATGCGCATTTTTGTAAGCATTTATTGCTATTTTAACTTATAAATAAAATCCTTATTGCCGCACTTGCAATGAACTTCATTGACGGGTAGCTTAAGGGTATCATTTTCATCCAGCAGTCGCTGCAGTTCCTTGAGCTTCTCCTGCAGTAATTTCTGTTGATCTCCCACACACCACAGAAGACTTACGTGAAACGATGGCGACTCATAAAATTGTGGCAAGCGATAATCACGCATTACAACATCAATGGACCGCAAGAGATCGGTCATTTTGACTATGTAAGCCGCATCCAGCTGGACGGCCAAGAAGGTGCGCGTGCGCTCCTCGTTTGTGTATACTCGGAGCTGCATCGATAAAGAAACAGTTCATGAAGTAGCTAAATGTATGAGCTTAAACTACACACCTGATTTAAGCAGCTGCTGAAGCTATGGAAATCAGACAAATATTAATAATCTGTTGCTCAAAAGAAAGTATTCTTTACTTACCCGGCGCTGTTTTGCAGAGCATGTTGAAGAGATTTGGAATACTCATCGATTTGATGATATTGCAGGACAACTGTTCGGCTCAAGCTTAAATGCAGTGCATTATTAGCCTGCAGGGAAATGTTTGGTGCAAATTTCTCTATGGCCTCCGTTTGAAACTCTTCCAGCTGATCAGCACAGGCCACAACAGGTATATAAACAAATGTTGCCCAATTGCCACGCTCGTGTTTAAAGCTGCGAATACGTCCACCATGCAAGGCAGAATTTTCAGTCTCATCATCTTCCACATCTTCTTGCGATTGCTTTGCTACCTTGGCCCCCAGCAATGAAGCAGCTGTGGGTAAAGCCGGTCTACCAGGCTTAAAATGTAGGAATCATGATTGGTTTAAGACAATTTACAATACCTCTTGACAGTGACTGCCGTCACGGACACAATGTTAACTGGATTCTCGTCGTCTGAACTGGAGCTGCTGCCATAATCCACCAGTGCCATTATAATTACTCATAAATAAAAAGCCTATTCCTGTAGGGCAAATGTACAACAAACACTTAAAAGAGTGGCCATACTTTATCTATCAAAATGGCGCCAATGGATTTCTGTGTGCTCTTATCAGAACTTAACATACGGTATAAAGCTTGTATGTTAAATTTTTGGTGTATTTTCTAATTTTCTATACGGGCACACTTGCATTGAGTGTCAATCATAAGTCTCTCTCAGCAATCGTCCGGCACATTTTGGCAAATCTATTTATTTTCTTTAATTTAACATTTTTACAATGCAAATGAATGTGCATTACTGAATACGATATACCACAGAAAGTTGAAAGATAACTAAAGAGTAAAACAAAATGCAATTGGGCTCCAAGCTATATGTATATAAAGGCGAATGGGGGCTGCCGTCCATCGATTTCGAATGTATGCGTGCTTTGGTAAGTTCAGTTGCATCATAGTAGACGACAACTCCTGCTATCAGGCCGGATTAGTCGCCGTATCAATTATCATTAATCAAAAAGTGTTGTCTCTTGGCGAAATACCCAAACAGTGCTTGCTACGTTTCACCCGCTGCCCTGTGGAGATTGAAACAAATGCGAATCCACTGCGATCGGGAGGCGGGAAGTTGCCCTATCTACAGATTGGAAGTGACAAATTTATTGGCTACAATGAGATAAAACGAGTGCTGGATCTCGAGGTGAGTGGCCAATGCAGAAGCCGAAAACAAAAAATAAACGGGTGAATAAACTCATCCATCGAGCTATTTATAGTCTTTCGCGTTGGCTCAATTTCTGCATTGTTCCAATTGGACATTAACTTAAAAATAATTTTCGTCTGATCTTTCAGGGTTATCCGGTAGATTCGCATTTAAATTCAAAACAAAAGAACCTTTCCACCACATACTCCAACTGGGTATTTACACAACTACATGCCTACTATCATTACTTCCTCTACGGAGAGCCCAATAACTATGAAACTACCACACGTGGTCTTTACGCCAAGCGCACACCATTCCCATTCAACTTCTACTATCCATCAACGTACCAGCGCGAGGCATGTGATGTCGTCCAAGTAATGGGAGGTTTCGATATACACGATAAGCTGGAGAAGCATGAAAGTGACTATGTAAGAAGAGCAGCAACACGATTAGAAATGAATATATCATTATACTAATAACTTTTTCCATCTATGTATGATAGCTGGTTGTAAATGCCAAAAAGTGCGTAAACCTGCTATCACGAAAACTAGGCCGCAAGGTGTGGTTCTTTGGCGACATCTACAGTGAACTGGATGCCATAGTTTATAGTTATTTAGCCATTATTTACAAAATAACACTGCCCAATAATCCACTGCAAAATCACATAAAAGGCTGTCAAAATCTTGTAAATTTCATCAACCGCATCACCAGAGATATATTCCGGAACGAGTGTTATAGTTCTATCAAACTGACAAAGGCTTCTACCCACGCGGACAGCACATTGACGCCGTCGGAGCGCAAGTTTATGGAAACCGACCTCAATACAAAGATCGTCGCAGGTGTTGGCGCAGTGCTTGCTATGGGTGCATTTGCAGCATGGCGTGGTATTTACACGCAGGTAAGTTGAACAATTCTCCACTAGGTATAATAGACCTTAACGTAGCGTCATTAGAACTTTTGGTGGTATCCGTATAACTGAATTGCACATGCAAATGAATTATTACATATAAACAATTCAGAATTAAAATTATTTTCAAGTTAAAAATTTGAAGGTAACTTTAGCACTGTTACACCTATTAACAATATCCTCATATATGTTTTTTCATTCCAGTTAACGCGATCGTCATCAGAATACGATGGCATAGACTACGAAGACGATGAGCTGGACGAGGTATTGGAGTAGACGCGGCAATTGTAAATTTTTAGATAATAGTCTACGTATATTTATAGCATTCAAAGAGAATGACAAAGTAGGCGTCTTTATTTTCGAGAGCACACAAATTCCTAAATTCAATTTACATAAATACACGAAAGAAATGTACATACTGCATGAAGCTACTATATAAATTAATATTGCGCCTTTTTGTCATTTGTTTTTAAACTATTAATTCTATGTAACTTTGTTAAAAAGAGAAAACAGCGCCATCCAAAACTTAATAAACCGTGCAACTGACGCTGCACTACCATTATTTGTGATTTTAGTGAGAGATTCGTAAGCAAACCCGGGAAATACTTTGCACAACTCAAGTATTATGGTTTTCTTGCTTGACTAAAATATTTTTTTTATTAAAAAACTAAGCTTAGCACTGTATTTTTCACATTGATTCGAAGTGGAGGACACGGAAGTCAAGCAGTGGATTACCTCGTAGATTGTTAGATTGAATATGATATAATATAATAGTTATACAATATGTGTAAGCCGTAATGGAATTACTAAGTGAATGTCGCGCTGGTAATCTTCAGTGCACATTCATGTTTTTAGGGCATCCTGTAATTTTCGACGTGCCACGCCAACGCGATCTTCCTGCTTCCGTATATCATCCTCGGAAATAATAACCGCATGCATTAGCGGCTGCTCTGGATTCATGAATGCCATGGCATTCTTGGTAAGCTCAGCCTTTGTGGAGCTCTGGCCGTGCACTCCGGCATTCAGCATGTGCAGCGCCGTGGCCACCGATTGCAGCACAGTCTGTTCGTTGACATTGGGACCGACAGTTCTTATGGTTTTTGGCAGTGTAATGTCATCCAACTCCTCGCCGTTATCGTGGCAAGCCCGCAAGCGTTCTAATCTTTTCTCCCAGAATAACTGCTTGGGCTTCTCCTGGCCACCGTGTTTGGCATCGTGCTTCACCTTGTTGGGTTCATGATTACGCACCACCGTTACCGGCTGCTTAAATATTGAGGCGGTCTGTCGTATAGGCGGCACCAGTGAAACATCTGAGCGTAGGTTGCGACTGCGAAGAACAAGATTCAATTCAGTAAACAATGGATAAATTAAAATTATAATAACTTAATTAAATTAGGAATTACGTTACGAATTAAGTTTGGCGTAGTATAAGTGGTAAAATAGGCTATTTTTACTTTTGCGCACTGATCTGTGTTACGAATTTGTCTTCATAAATATTTGCTTTAGGCCTAGCATTAAATCTAGTACCAAAGTAATTTCTGAGAGACAAATACACAATCTTATATACATATATTATATGTACTTAATGTGTTTTCCATTAGATATGCATGCATTTTGAATTGTAATTTGCTTGTTATAACATTCGAAAAATACTTATTTGTAAATATGACGTAAAAACAGAATGAAGTACATATAAATATACTTAAATTAGATACAAGTGTATGTTAGGAAAATGAGAGTAGAACATGCATATACTAGTTAAAGATTAAGTGTGATAATAAAGTACAAATAGAAACTTGGCCAAAAGTCTTTGCAGTTGTTGTCAATTTAGGACTTGAAAATGTAGTTAGAGATGGTTAATTAAGAAGGTAGTCAAGGCAGGCAGGCATGCAAGAGAGCTCGGGGAGCCAAGGATGTCGACTTGGCTCTACCTTAAATCAAATTGTTGCTGCTGCTGTTGTTGTTGTTGCTGTTGCCTCAGATTAGTCGCTGCGGTTGCAGTTGGTGTTGCTCCTAGTGATGCTGCTGCTGTAGGCGCTGGCACTGGAGTCACAACACACCCTCCAATGATGCTGTTATTGTTACTGTTTGTGTTTTGTAATTGCGCTCTACTATACTTTCGCTTGAGGGCATTGGCAGCATTACCCCCAGAGACGGGGCTGCTGATAATCGTGCCCGCTGCGTTGCACCGATACAGCGATATGGACGGTGAGGGCATTTGGCGCTGGATTTGATGCATCTTGCCGGTTTGAAAATCAAAATTGCTTATATCAAACATCTCGGCGCTTAGTTGACGTACCAATTGCGGTTTGCTTTCAATTCGTTTGCCTGTGGGGCTGTACACATATCCAATTGTTGGATGGGGCAAGTATGTTGGGAGTGTGCGTGTTTGTGTGGATGTAGATGTGTATATGTGTGCGTTGGTGTGTGTGTGGTAGATGTAATAACAAAAGAGTAGTGAGAGTGATTAAAACAAATTCGTTATCGCACGTGCAGTCGTAGTTTGCGTGTGTGTAGTATAAGTGTGTGGGCGTATTTTACAGTTTACATTAGTTTCCAGGCTCCACCTCCACCGTGTACCTGCTTTACTTAATGATCAGCCGAGTAATTTGCTTGGTTACCTGTAGTAAAAAACATCAACTCCCGAATTGCAGCCTGACTTTCTATGCACTTCCTCGCGCTGCCAACCTTTTGGTAATGCGTTGCAGTCGACGCGCTTACGTTCGATTGTTATGCTAGGATTCATTTGCTAATTTCTATATAATGTGTTTTTTGTTTATTTTCCTCTTACATTTGCAGCAGGCGTCTTTTTCGATACTTTTCACTTTGTGACGTTGTACTCACACGCAAGTATGTGGACAAGTGAAGATTATACCAAAATTAACTATCGATTACAACTATCGTTGTAAATCATAAGCATAAGGTTTAATAGAGTTTTTTTTCTTCAAAAGTGTCGCTTTTAGACTTTAATGTACTTTTACTATTTGATATAGTTAAAAATTAATTAGAATACTCTCCTCATATTTTAATTTGGGTTATTTAATTTAATTTTCGAAATGATTTCCTAAGCTACAGTGTTGTAAAACACAGAAAGTGCACAAAAAACGCGAATGGGCGCCTAAAGAAGAAGCAGTAGTCGACGACGTAAGTAATTTTCGTGTGACTAAACTAAAATTCCACTTTTGTAGTTGAAATATAAAAGCCATACAAAGAAATAATGTAATAAAGGTGTACGCAATGTTTATCATGTGTTTCAAAAGTAAATTTTAATTTCGCAGGTCCGTAGTCGCAGTAGTTTGACGTTTATATATTTCGGCAACAAGAACAAGTGGCAGCTGGAAACTTTTCAGGCCATACAAGAAAATTATAGAAAAGCTTGAAAATGTCATCTTCAGCCATATTTGTGCTGGACGTGAAGGGCAAGGTGTTAATATCCCGAAATTATCGCGGAGACAACATCGACATGGCAGTGATCGATAAGTTCATGCCACTGCTCATGGAACGCGAAGAGGAGGGACTAGTTACGCCCATTCTGCAGACGTCAGAGACCACATTCGCCTACATTAAGACGAACAATCTGTATATTGTATCCACAACGCCGCGCAACAAGAATGTCAACATCGCGTTGGTCTTTGTGTTTCTGCACAAAATCGCACAGGTGTTTGTCGAGTACTTCAAAGAGCTGGAGGAGGAGTCCATACGGGATAATTTCGTCATCATATATGAGTTGCTCGATGAACTAATAGACTTCGGCTATCCACAGACAACAGACTCGAAAATATTGCAGGAATACATAACGCAGGAGGGTCACAAGCTTGAGCTGCAACCACGCATACCCGTTGCTGTTACCAATGCTGTATCCTGGCGTTCCGAGGGCATTAAGTATCGAAAAAATGAAGTATTCCTTGATGTCATCGAATCGGTCAACTTGCTGGCCAATGCAAATGGCAATGTCCTGCGCAGCGAAATCGTAGGAGCCATTAAAATGCGTGTTTATCTATCGGGCATGCCTGAGCTTCGCTTGGGCTTAAACGATAAAGTACTCTTTGAGAGCACCGGACGTGGAAAATCCAAATCTGTTGAGCTGGAAGATGTAAAGTTTCATCAGTGTGTGCGTCTGTCGCGCTTTGAAAACGATCGTACGATCTCATTTATACCGCCAGACGGCGAATTTGAGCTGATGTCCTATCGTCTAAATACACATGTAAGTTAACGATTAAAGTTCAGGTAATGGTGAAACCCTTACTTATTGACTTCCTTATTGTTCCAGGTGAAGCCCCTAATCTGGATTGAATCGGTCATCGAACGACATGCACATTCTCGCGTGGAATATATGATCAAGGCAAAGTCTCAGTTCAAGCGCAGATCGACGGCCAATAATGTGGAAATAGTTATACCTGTTCCAGCAGACGCAGATTCTCCAAAGTTCAAGACAACAATCGGTAGCTGCAAGTATGCGCCAGAACAGAATGCCATTATTTGGACGATCAAATCGTTCCCAGGCGGAAAGGAGTATCTGATGCGCGCACATTTCGGCCTGCCCA
The DNA here is from genome assembly GCA_018904035.1 of Zaprionus ornatus. Classification (NCBI taxonomy): domain Eukaryota; kingdom Metazoa; phylum Arthropoda; class Insecta; order Diptera; family Drosophilidae; genus Zaprionus; species Zaprionus ornatus. The sequence goes on along the minus strand of JAEIFZ010000115.1, from coordinate 19,124,026 downwards.
GTGTGGAAAGCGAAGACAATACCGAGGGCAAGCCGCCAATACAGGTGCGCTTTGAGATACCCTATTTTACAACATCGGGCATCCAAGTTCGCTATCTGAAGATCATTGAAAAGAGCGGATACCAGGCCCTTCCCTGGGTACGCTACATAACACAGAACGGCGACTATCAGCTGCGCACCAATTGAGCCACCCCCACATACACATAGACACATACACATTCCAGCCAAGCTTGAGCGAAAGTCCTTGTTTCATGTAGTATGATTTATGAGTATGTTAGCTAGCTTTCATCTTCACAGTGCGTGCCCGCCCGAATTATGTGCGTTAAGTCAAAAGTATATTAAAATATATATTCCCGCAGATGAATAGCTATTTCCTATTGATGACAACTTGTTTGATATATTCCTATTAATTTCATGTACATATGTTAGCTATAGATAATATTTCTGAAGAAAGTCACCAGAGATTGTTTTCATATGCTACATATTTTGTGATTAATCGATCCGAGTTGAATTCAGAATGTTTTTGGGAAATTTCAGTTAGCTCGTCTGCGGTAATACCCCTAATATTATTGAATGTATTGTTTTCCTGTGTATTGTATTTGTATGTAAATCAAACTAATAAATTTTAACACTTTTCCAAAAACAAAAGGAAAGATCCACAACACACATGTAATTATAGGTAATTTTGCATAAGTTGCATTTTCTAATGTTTTCTACACATAAGTAAGATATTTAACGTGGCTACAAAAAAGCCAAAAAAAGGAATTATTGTATATTACGGTTTTGCATGGCATGCCTCTGAATAAAATGTATTTAACCAGCGTAAATAGGTTGTCCTAAGTATTTAACAACAATGACAAAGGGTTCCATTTTTGGGTTATACCCATGACATATAAAAGAAGATTGCTTAAGCTTAATAAATGCACTTTTGATTGAGTCTTTCCGGTTAAGTTTTTGTAGATATATCGATCATCCTGTTCCTGATCCTGCTTGTCGGTTTACTGCTTAAAGCTCTTCAACGGATAGAACTGCTTGTGGGCCTCAACATGCTGCTCCAGCTCCCGCTGTTGCTCCTGCAGATGTTCGGGAATGTGATCGTAGACTCCTTCGAACATTTCACGCCAATTCGGCTTTGGCTTTTTCTCCGAAGCGGCAATCTGCTTGAGCACTTGCTTGCGCACGCCATTTACGAATTCTGTTTCCTGATGCTCATTGAACCAGCCCTTGTGGACCATGTAGCTCTTAAGCTTCGCTATGGGATGCTCCAGGGTGTTCCACACTTCGATTTCATCAGCCGAGCGATAGGCAGTGCTGTCATCCGACGTGGAATGATGTCCCACGCGGTATGCCAGCGCTTCGAAAACAATTGGTTTGTTCTCGCGCAACACATATTCACGAGCCTTTTTCATAGCATTGTAGACGGCAAAGACATCGGTGCCATCCACACGAATTGTGGCAATGCCATACCCCATTGGGCCACGACCAGCAATGCCATCTCCTCGGTATTGTTCATTGGAGGGCGTGGAAATGGCAAAACCATTGTTGCGGCTAAAAATGAAATGATATTGTCAGTATTGCGATGAGAAATAGGGATGTATTTTAATGCGCACCAGAACAGTATAACGGGGCACTCGAGCGTGGCAGCAAAGTTGAAAGCCGCATGAGCATCACCTTCGGAAGCGGCACCTTCGCCAAAATAGCACACGACACACGCATCGTTGTTGGGTTGGCGTTTCAAAGCGTAGGCGGCACCTACAGCCTGTGGTATTTGCGTAGCTACAAAAATAAGATTAGGTTAAGCATTACAATAGAAACACCTTCTTCAGTGGAATCTTACACAGTGGACTGGAGATGGTGACAAAGTTCAGCTCCTTGGAGCCATAGTGTACAGGCATCTGCTTTCCGCGTCCAAGATCATCAACATTGCCGTAGCACTGATCGATAAATTGATCGATGCGGAAGCCACGCCAGACCAACACACCAGCCTCACGGTACTGGCCATAGATGATATCACGCATTTCCAAGGCAGCCGCACTGCCAATGTGAGAAGCCTCCTCCCCAAAGTTGGTCATGTAGAAAGAGATCCGTCCCTGTCGCTGGGACTCGTATAGAATTTTGTCCATTGTCGACAGCAGCAGCATATTCTGGAACATTTTCTCCACAATCTCCTGGCTGAGCTGGGGATCTTCCTTCTCGTTTAGTATATAACCATCGCGATCCAAAACCCGATAAATGGGTATGGGCGCATAATCCTCAGGCAGAGTCAGTTTTAAATCGTTCACAAAGGCAGCATCATGAAACCCAGGAAAGTTGGCACGATCATCCTTTGGACTGGAGCTATAGGTGCGCTGTGCACTCGCTGCGCCCAGCTGAGCATGAGAACACAAAAACAACAACAAACCCATTGAGATAACACGCGATAACAGTTGAATTTCCAACTGGAATACAAACCAATTTAATATTCTGCCGTGCTGCGCCCGCAGCATTTAACAGTCTAACAGATTTTCGCAAGAATGACATATCAACAAGGGAGTAAAAACGAAAACGGAACGGAGAGGCAATTTACTATTTTTGCGACTGTTTCTGCTGCGGGTTCAACCGTTGCCTTGCGTACTTCAATCAGCTGAATTACGCAACAAGTTGCGCTGGGTATGCAGCATATAACCTTTTACACAAGCAAAGCTTCAAAAATAAAAAAACATTTATACATAGAAAAATAAATTAAATAAATAATAATACAAGAAATAATATAAAGCAATTTTTTTTTTATTGATTTTTTAAACTATTTACCACAAAATTATGGGAAACGGACGTTATAGAGTTGCCCGCAATGACTAAACAGCATACCAGCCTCTTAGTGCTGGTAAACATTGCAAACATGGCAGCTGAGCGAATCAACGAGGCGCAATTTTGGCAGGCAATTGCGATATTAATAAAAAACTATCACGCTTTGAATAAAAAGATATTCGAGGTGCTTATTACAGAAGTGCAAAAGGAAAAGAATGGGAAACTATGTGAGTCCAATGAGGAAGAACTGGAACAAGAACTGCACACTGCTGACCCAGGCACGAGAACATGTGAGGGATATAAGATTTACTTCAAGATGTTGACCAAGAAACTGACGACAAATATTTTAGCCAATGGAATTGTGGGTGAGATGATTTAAATAGTATATTTCCGAGTGTTATACTAAACCACATTTTCAGATTTTAACAAGCAAACTTATACATGTCACTTTGTTGACGCAGAAGCATTTGATGACTTCGCTGTGTGTTTCAATGCGGGTGTCATGAAAGTGGATATACTAACTCCACAACAGCTGGATACGGAGGCGGAATCAGTAAAGGCTTCACGCTGGGCTGAGTTTGTTTTGAAACCAAAGCTCTGGAGCTGGTCACACAGTAAACGCAACGAGACCGCTCAGAAGTCGCTGAGTTTGCTGGATATCGAAAAGTACAATGATCTGTACAAGAAGCTTAAGGAAAAGCATGCACCCATATTACTTCAATATTGGCAAACAGCAAATGAGTCTACCGACCCATTAAAGTTCATTTACGAAGACTTGGCCATTGCTGCGTACCTTATCACACTGTGGAGCTGCATTAAAGCGGAACCAAAGGGATTTGCCGATCTCGGCTGTGGGAATGGATTGCTAGTGCATGTGCTAAATGCCGAAGGCTACAAGGGATATGGTTACGATGTGCGCAGGCGGAAACTTTGGTCACTTTATCCGGAGAGCACAGGTGCGCGTCTGATTGAACAGACTGTGGAGCCCAAGAGTTTTAGCTTCGGATTCGATAGTGTCGACTGGTTAATAGGCAATCATTCAGATGAACTTTCCCCCTGGTTGCCTGTTCTTGCAGCGCGACTGCAGACAAGCTTCTTTCTGCTGCCTTGCTGCCCCTTTGAACTTTCCGGAGCCAAGTTTCATCGACGCAACACCAACATAAGCGCCTACCAGGATTTCTTTGCCTACGCACGACAAATCTCGGACCAGTGTGGATTTGAAACAAAGCAGGATCGTTTAAAGATACCAAGTACAAAGCGCTTGGCTCTAATAGGCCTCAAACAGGCAACACAAGCTGACCAAAATTTGGAATACTTTGTGCAGCAGGAGTTGCAAAAGTACCAGACTGGAGAGTCAAAAGGCAGTGTGGTCAAGCTGCGGGAGAAAGTCGAACTTGTTAGGAACTGCACCCAAGTGGAGAAGAGTATTCTGGATTCATTGGTCTTGAAGATCTTTCGCATGTTACTTGGAAATGTCACAAGAGAAGCTGATGAGGATGCCTCATGGGCGCAGGGACATCCACTAACAATGCGCGATATTGCACAAGGTCTTACCAAGGAGGAGCTTTGTGGCATCAAATCTGAGTGCGGTGGCATTAAAACTCTGATGAGAAATAAGCACGAAGTTTTTGAATTTTGTGGCAATGATCGCATTAGTATTCGTATGCCCAAGTCGGTAGCTCAGAGTGTTAGATCTGGAAAATTGCAGACTACCAAGAAGCGACCATGTTTCTTTAAGCTGCACCATCCACAGGGTTGCCCGCTTGAGGATAGCAAGTGCTCATTTATACACTAGTTTCCGTTAAAAAAGGATAATGATAAGAAATAACTAGACTAAAATTTAAATATACTAAGGTTTGTTGCAGGTAAAGCAAATATAAAATATACAATAAATTTTCAGAATTCTTGTAAAACTTTTTTTAATATTTAGCCTACTAATAATTCCTTCAGTTCTAGTTCCTCTCATCGACAAACAACTTTGTGTTCAGTTTAAATTGATATATTTCATGTCTACGTTTTAAATATTTTCTTGCATTATTCTCTAATTTGAAAGTGTATTGATATCATTTTTATTGTTATTAATTTTTCTCTTTACCAATACGCATGAATTATTTTCGTCATAGTTTGTATTTAACGGGAACTGTCTGAGCTGTTACTACGGCGACGGCGACGAATTGGAGACCGTGAGCGACGACGTGGTGAACGACGTCCTCGAGGTGGAGAATTGCGACGTCCGCCTGCACCGCCGCCACGATTGTTGAAGCGGTTGAATTGTGGCGGAGAACGCCAACGTCCGCCTTGTGGACGACGCATCTGTGGCGATGGGCGCCGCATTGGCGGTCGCTGTTTGGGCACTATAACAGGTGATACTGTTATCTCCTGGCCATCTATTTGACCTCCGTCCATATGCTTCATCGCCGATTCACAATCCTCGGATGTTGCGTACTCTACATAGGCCATGCCGCGTCCAAAATTTGGATGGTAACGATCTGTCGGAAATTCGACATTCTTAACAGTGCCAAAGCTGCTGAAGATCTCCAGTACATGATCCTTATTCACATTGCGGGTAAGTCGCCCAACGTGAATGCGCACCGGTTTCGGTGTGGGCGATCTTGAGCGGGTTCGACTACGGGAACGTGAACGTTCCCGACGTTTGGGTGGCGGGGTACGTTCTACTGTGCCGCGACCACCACCACGACGACGAGGCGAACGCGAGCGACTGGCAGAGCGGGTACGTTCACGTTTTACGTTGTTTGCCTCGGCGCCACCACCGCCACCGGCCCGATCAGTCGAGGTGCGACGAGCACGATCTCTGGAACGGGTTCGGCTACGCTGTACACGGTCGCGATCTCTTTCCGTACGTTCACGTTCAGATTCCTTGCGAGCCTTACTGTTGCCGCGTGGTGATTTTGTTGCTCTGCGAGGCGAACGAGAACTATCTTTGCCGGTAGCGGCGCCACCTGCACCACGACGTCGGTTCTTCTCACTGCGATCAGAATCACTCGACGATGAGGAAGATGAGCTGGATGAATCGCTTGAGCTGCTAGAGCTGGATCTAGAGTTTGAACCAGAACTGCTTCTCGACGATGAACTTCCTGATGAGCTGTGGTAAAGTAAACGTTTACAATTAACAAGGGTAACAAACGCCGGCGTCAGAACAAACCTTCTACTGGAGTCACTGCTTGAAGAGGCCGACCCCCTTCTTTTACGCTCTCGTTCTCTGCGCGATGAATTTGATGCCGAAGTTTTTGCGTCCTTCTCTTTAACATCTTTCTCTTTATTTTCCTTTTCGCCCTCGGCGGTGGGAGACCGGGCACGCGCCCTAATGAAAAAAGATTTTACTGATAGTAAACTAAATTAAAATACCATTTTTACGTACATTATGTTATCAGGCCTTAGCTAAATATGTTCAACAGTAATTATTTATCAAATTATGTACAAAATTTGTTTTAAGAATCAATTTTTTTTTAAACACGAAATCCCAGCCGAATATTTAATGGCGTTCTTCCATCGATGATTTAATGCCGACGATGTATCGAAAGGTTGCTGTTAGTAACCGATAATTTACAGAGTTGTATCAACAGTTGTATAATTTACAGAGTTGTATCGACATCAGATATTCGATTATTTTAAAATGCAATACTGTTGGGGAACATAACAGTGAGGGCGATGATTCGATATTAAAATATATACAGATATATACAGCGCTTTTGTCAGGTCGAGAGTGGCAGAGGTAAACTCCCATAAAAAAAAATCAGATTTATTTTAAAACAAGTGTAATTGTTATAAAAAGTAGATATTTCTTTGTGCTTTTGTACAACGCAAATTGTGCTTGTCAAAGTAAACGCATTTACGTAGTGGAATTATATAAAACGCAATTGTTTAATGCCAGTTTTTATCTGGATGGTGACGAAGTGGTTGTCATTGTGATTTCATATACATTAGTACGTATGCATGTATGTATGTGCACACAGACATATACACATACACATAAACATACTTTTGTGAACTTGTGTTGATTTTAAGTGAGCTATGACCAAAGGGGAGCGGTTCCAAGCCTCTGTGGGGCACTGAGTTTCGATTTTTTTTTTCTTTTATCCATAAATATGTATAGTTGCAACGCATTTACAATTGATACGACCCCTCTCCACACGCAAAGAGAGTGAGATATTGAGAGAAAGAGAGACATCTGGTGAGAGTTCAAGCAAATGGGGGAGCAAATAAACTGTCTTGTCTGAGCATTTTACCACACTACCTCTTTGTCCGTTGAAGCGAGCTCTCGTGCTGGTATTTTTCTCGCTCGCGGTTGGTGTATAAAATTTTATTTTTTTTACCCTGTTTCATTTTGCAATCGTATGTGCCTGTGTGTCAGTGTGTGCGCGCGTTAGTGTGAATAATGTTAACATATATACTACGATATTTTTGAACGTAACAATGTGCATATAATAAAGAAATACATACAAAGTTAACAAGAGTCAGACAACATTTTTATAGTATACATATTCACGTATTCTCATAATCGAAGTGTGTATGTATGTAGATATGTATGTGCGTGTACAAAGAGCAATCGTCGTCGTTGAAGTTCCGACTGCCATGACTACGCAATAGCAACAACAAGCAGCGACAAGAGACATTGAGACTCGAGACTGCGTTAGGTGGGTTTTGCTTTTCTCTTTCTCCTATGCTTATCGTCTCGTCGTTACTCTCGTTTAGCCATGGAGGGAGCTATGTTTGTGTCCGTTTGTTTGGTTTGCCTTATCTTTTGTGTGCTCTCTCTCACTCTCGCTCTCTCGGTTATTGTATGTGGTTTTGAACTGTCCACAGTTAAAGGCACAGCGGTGTATGTAGTTATGTATACAGCATACCTACAAACACACAATTACACATATAAACATATTTACATATTTTCTTTTGATAATTTATTGTTTTTATTTTGAGAGGGTGGCAAAGTGTGTTCAACTTTTTATGGGGCCCTGGCCCTCAGCCATACACACACACAATCACAAATTATGTATGTGCTCCGATGTAAAGTAAATGTGATGTCTCTTATACATAAACAATTCAAAAACATGAGTGTGTAGCTAATGTGTGTATGTGTAAATGAAAGTATTTTGATTGTGGACGTTTTTCCGATTCCTGAAAGCAAATTGAAGCTCAGATACAATCTTATAATTGTTTATTTCTTGCATAAACACACACAAACACATGCACATGCATACATACGTACATACTATATCTTTAACTGCCCGCTTAACTTACATAGTATAGTAAAATATATATACATATTTTATTTTATATAACATGTGCATTACACTGGCAATTAAAACCACGCTTTTTATATACAAACACATAAATGTATATGCGTCCAAACACTTTTATATCCATTACCTATTTACTAACATATCTAACACAGAAAAACAAAATAAGTAATTAGTTTCAAAACTGAATGTAATTGCAAATGTTTCTTTTACTTTTATTTTCTTTGTTTTTAGCATACATACAAATATTTTATTGCTGGTTTTGGTGGTAAATTTGCATTTGTTAATGGCCGCGGCCAGACGAGCCCGCTTTTTAACTCAAAAAAAAAACAAACATGTCACAATGAAAACCGACCATCAAGTGTTTTTCTATTGACTATCCCATATGTAAAAAAAACAACAATAAAACAACCAAAAGTACTGAAACTTAACCGAAATGTATACTAAGTACGATATACCACATAAGACTGCCATTGCCACGCGTGTATCTGTATCTGTATCTGTATCTCACTGACCAACTACTGCAAGCGCAAACTACAAACTGCAACAAAAAATTGCACCCACCTCAACCTCAAGCTCATGTTAAGAGCGCTATCACACGCTCTCGCCTCCATACGCCAACTTATATATCTATATAGTATTATTATCCTCGTACCGCCAACTACCAACTATTACTACCACCAACAACAACAACTACAACAAGAACCATCAACATTCTGCAACTCGGCAACAGTCTCGGCTTTAGTTTGTAAGCTTGTTTCTTTGTAAATTTGTTAAACTACTATATGAACTATCTTTAAAATGTACTATTTCAATATGTAAGCTTCGTGCGAAATGATAGACGAATTCCCAGAACAAATTATATAATATATGGTCATTTCTCTTCGTCTATCATTCAGCATTCTCTATTCTCACTTGTACCTATTTGTATTTGTTCTACGTTATTTGGTTCCAATGCTCTAACCCCATACCATCCAAAAACTACAACAACAAAATCTATAGCACACTCATTGTTTGTTTTTGCACATAAACACATAAATCTATGTATATAAATATAACAGTACAACTTTGATATGTTATAGAACTATTGAGTATACCATTAAGAATAAAGACAATGAAGCTTGAAAGAATAAAAGAGCAGGGACTAATCGATCAACTGAAGAAAAATAAAGATTATATAATGATTTTTGAGTGGAGTTATGATATAATACCTAAGTTATAAATATTATGTAGACTTATAGAATAGAATTCATTGTGATATGAAAACTGTGATAACTGTAATATGATTTCTAATAGCACTATATCAAAGTTGGGCTGTCGCGTATGTGTACAATTACATATTTATATATGTTCGTACATGTACGATAGTGTTTCTCTCTCAATTTAAACTCTCGGTAGTACTAACTTTCTCATAAACTGATAAGAGTACTCTTGTAATCGACTTCCTACCCCGAAGAGAACATTTACTAATAATGTGTTTTGTTTATTATTATACTATTATCATGTTGACACACATACATACACATACACGAGCATATACAAACATACACATACATATACTCTGCATATAAATATAACTATTAGCTATATATGGCCTTTGTATGAAATGATTTTCCACATATTATATATCTTAAAACAATTCAGGCATATTGTGTACTCTTTTTATATAGTTCTCATAGACTAACCACGCACGTATCTCATTCAGTTCCATTTATTATTGACAATCTATTAAAGCTACACTGTTAAAACAAAACTGAAATTGTTGCTGTTTTATTTATTACGAGAATATATATGAATATTCATATAAAAATACACACATTCTATTTACATTTTTACTACACACACACATACACATACATACATTTCTATATTCCCTCATAAGTAAGTACATGTGTATCTGCCTCCTACCCCTTAGAGAGCCCATAAATGTTTCATTCCGTTTTGGTTTTTATAATATTTATTTTTATTTGATATTGTTTTTTTTTTTAATTTTGAGCATGTTGGCTTGTTGGTTGTTTGCTTTCTGTTGTGGAACGCGGGCGCGGCTTTAAAGTACGAGTAACTTAACCTGGTTAAAACCCGCAACTTTTAAAACGCAAACGTTTCCATTCTCCCTCTTGTACAACTTTTGCAGCTATAAATGAGCAGAACAAAACAGTTTCGAGTAACATCGTAAGATCATCGCATATATAGACAAGCAGCAAGTAAGTCGCTCAGTGTCTGAGAGAGAGAGAGAGAGCAACAGCCGCAATATGCTGAATTCCAATGCCAATCATTCTGGCAACAATCGGCGGCCGTTTTCCCGCAACTCCTCATCAGCCCGTTCGCATCGCGGACGCATGCTCTACTCGCCGCATCCTCACACGCAGCACGGACAGCAGCAACAACAACAACAACTGCAGCAGCGAAGCAACAACAGCAACAATGCCCTCATCCCAGGTCATAGTCCCTGGTGCAATGTCAATCTTAATCGCCACAGTAATGACAATAGCGGCAGCGGCAACAACAACAACAATAGCAACAACAACAACAACAATGCCAATAACAAAGATGCAATCGATGGCAGAAATTCAAATTGGTAAGAGCTGAGCTGCCTATGGTAACGAAATGAAAAACCAAAATATATTGAAACTTACGTTAGCTATAAGTGACATAAAAGCGAATTTGAAGTACCCTACCCAACGTTACCTTGAGCATCCCACCTAACCCCGTATCCTGCCGTTATCCCACACCGAACTATGCCTCGATCTGCCATTTAAAAAATAAATAACAACAACATCCTTTGTAACTCGTTCCAATGCTCCCCACGACAATTCTAGAACAGTTTTCTCAACTTTCTATCTCTATCTGCCTCTCTATATATCTCAACTATCTACTTCGTAACTACACCTCAAACGAATGAAAATCGCTTTTAGGTTAAAGGGAGAATTTTGTAATTAATCGCGCCTAATCAAAATCAAACTATAAATCAATTGTATCGCAGCCAAGAATTTTACTTGGCCCTGTTAACCGTTGAATTTTCGAAGCACTAAAAACTTGCATCACCATCAAAGCAGTTGCAGCCTGCAACTGATAAGCACTTGACCGACAGAGAGAGAGAGAGAGCGATAGAGTAAGCTTAAGGCCCCTACTTCTCTTCTCTCTCGCACACACACGTTTCTTACTCCATTTTGTATGTGTGGCTATCTCACTCTTGCGACAGTGATTGTTGCAACTGCTTTGATGTTTACTTTTTGAATTCGTCGTTTCTTCATTTGTAATTTTCGTTCTCTCATACTGTACATTATTTTTTTTTGTGTTTGTTCTTGTCGATTGGCACATACATACTATGTATACATTTAACTACTAATTATCGTTGTATCTATTATCTTTGCATTTATACATTATATTATTGAAAAAACAAACCAAAACCCAAAAAATAATAATTAAAATACACAAAGTTTCGTTTTGCCTCAAACAATAAATTCTTAAATGTATCGTATGTACATTTTCTAAAACGCTTCAATTACAATTACATTGTATGTATGTATACTACATATAAGGTGATATTCCGTAGTAGATATTTACATCTAACAGAAATCCGAAAACTCTTTATTTACAACCATAATAACTTAAAAGTTCCAAATATAATACCAATTCTTAACCAAAGAATATGCATGAAGAGCACTTGAAAATGGCGATCAAACCTTATATATACGTAGCAAATGTCCTAAGTTCTCGTAGTTGTTTCTTTCATTCATGTCCAAAAGCTTCTTAATTTACGTACTTACTAAAAATACATACATACTCGTACATATGTATATGCCTCGCGCTAAACGGACTCTCTAACTTACCCAAAGCATGCCCATCATCAATCCACAATTGCCAGACTGAGGCTGCAGCCGAGGCCGAAGCCTTCCTAATCTGGTCTAGCGAATTATCTCGGCTAGCCATTATCTTCGATCTGTGTACCTGTACTAGTAGTTGGTAAAATTCTCGTACTCTATTCGAATTGCAATTGCATATGACCTTTTTGCTTCATTTCAAATATAGTTGCTACGTGTGTTTGTAACTCTTTTGTATACGTTTTTACCAATTTTGCTTATGACGAATATAGCCACAAACTGGACAATCCTAGCTGAAACAACTTTTTGATTCTTAATTTGGAGAAATCTATATATCATTTATAGAGGTTGTTTAAATAAATAACACTATCACTATGGTTTTAAGCTTCACAAAATAAAAGGTATTCTTAAAGAACGCTAGATTTTAGGAAATTGAAGTGGAAATTCAGGTGTATAATGAAATTAATTTAACTATACCTTCGCGCTCAAGAAAATATAAAGGATTCCTTAATTTTACTTCATCGGCCTCAGGTGCTTTTCATGCATAACTAAAGAATCGAGAGATGTCACGCATTTTTCGAGATTAACCAAACCACACTCAAACGAGTTTTAACCTCAGATCTGTTCTCAGTGTGCGTACAGGAAATCAATTGTATTTTATTGTTTATTTATTACAAATTTTAATTTTATCTACCTGGTTACTTATGTTTTTGCGCAGTTTTGCTTCACGTTTATGCTAAAAGAAAAATAATGAAAAACAAAAAAAAAAAAACCAAATAAAATCAAATTATGCGATGTTAAACCATGTGATAATAATGCAACCGTCAAAGTGCAAGCCAAGTATAAAGTTTAGTTACAAAATTTCCTCTTTATCCAAACCGTACAGTAAATACTTAGTTGTAATTTTTTCGATTCAACATTTTATGAATGATAATGCATTTTAGTTGAGTTTATTGATTGTTAATTGGATTGAAACACACATAAGTACCTAGATAGATTGGTGTATTTGTATTTTTCGCTTAACTGCATTTTTGGTGCCGGAATTTTTAAGTAATCCCATAATCAAGATGACTACAAAAGTCATGACTAAATTAATAGACCAGATAGCAAAGAGAACTGCCGACCAATGCTATAATGATCAAGAAACTCAGCTTAATGTTTTACTTATTTATTTGCATTATGCACACTGCGGCTTAGAATGTTTAATGAACAGTTTTAATGTACCTGCCTAGAAGATCCAAAAAAGAAAAACCAAAAACAAACCAAAAAACCGTTAAAAGAATTGCTTTTAATACGAATTCAATTCTCTCTATCTCTATCTATCTACATACATAATACTAGTAAATGCGTTTGTATTATTTTTCTGAATACATCTCTTTTGTTTTCTCTTTAAAAAGTTTATAAATATTACGATATACCTACTTAATAATGTTCAATATTTGTACTTGTGTGTGTGTGCGTGTGTGTGTCTGTATGAGTCCGAGTAACGGCAACTCAACCGAGTTTCAGCAGCAAACATTGTTTTTGAACTTTGTCACACTCTGTTTAACTACTTTTCTACTTAGCGTATGATTTATTCTATTGTATTATCGACACAACTGTACAACGTTAAAGTATTTTGCCGCTTCGTCACGCCCACCAACTGCTGTGCGTGTGTGTATATATAAATCATGTGTATGTGTTTGTTAGTACTATAAAAAAGTTGTAAACCCCAGCTGGATCATTCGATCTGTCACCCCGAAAATAATGTCTAAGCTTTGCATTCGCATGCTGTTGTGCTTACGTTACGTACGTTAACGTTTCGTTTGCATTCGCGTTACGTTACGTTAACGACGACGTTGTGCGGGGCGCCGCAAAGCTGATTCTTCAGAGCGCGCAGCACCCACATGCTCCTCCAAGGTATTGCCAAGCTTTTGAAGTACTTGTACTTGATTAACGGTTTACGTATTCGATTTTGCGTTCTCTTTTGTATATTTTTGAGCATGTACAGCACTCTCTCTCTCTCTCTCTATTAAACTATACTACAAATAAGTACAAATATCTCAATATCTCTCATGTTTAGCTAGTGAAAGCGTTACGTTGAAAAGTGTCCATAAAACTGTGATACTCTCTCGCATTTGTTGTTAAACTCTTTTTTGTTTGTAAGCGTAGTGTGCATTAAAGCGAAAGCCAAACAAATAAATAAATAAAATAGCAAACTAACAACAATTTCTATTTAAAATGCATAAGTACAACAAAAACAATGAGAAGAAAACAAAAAATGAAAGAAAAAACATAATGTGCAAAATTAGTACGTATTTGTTTCTACTAAATGCATATTGTATATGTGTGTATATGTAGTATAATAGTCCGTTACAAAACAAAAGCAACAATATAACAAATACAATAATAGCAAGAAAAACGTTCACTACATATACACGCATTGCCATTATATTATATACTATATGTGTGTGTATATATTGATATTACATAATTATATATATATATATATATCTATATTAAACTAATAATCTAATTATTGCATTTTGCCATTTACATATATATTATTTTTATCTTTTTCGTTTTTCTTTCTTCTTCATATACAAAAAAAAAACCGAAAAACTGCAAAATAAAAAAACTATATAAATAACGTATATGTGTGGCTACCACTCTGCATATATACACTACTACTACTACTACCTACTACCTGTACATGTATATGCATACAAAATAACTATATATGGGTTGTGTTTATACTACCACCACACTGCTACTGCATTGATTTGATTGAACAATTTTCAAATGTATCTCGTAAACCGAATATATATTATATTATTATATATGTATTACATATTATCTCTAAAACCAAAAAACGCAAATGCAAACCTTAATCGAAAATCCAGCGATGTACAAACAAGTAATTCTAGCGGAACTTGTATTTATAACAATAGCAAAACGCATCATCTCAACAGCCTTAACCTTAGTCACAGTCACAGTCAAAGTCATAGTCACAGTCACGGCCAGAGTCACGGTCACCATAATACGTCCCAAAATCATTATCCACAAACACATTCCCACTCACAGTGTAACAGTAACAGTATTGGTAGCAATAACAGTAACATTAACATTAACCTTAACAGTAACGTTAACAGCAGCTATCATCAACATCCCATCACGAACATAGCACAACAACAACATAACACAATCCACAACCACCAGAGTTGCACGGACAACACAAGTCACAATTCAAACAGTATTCGAGGTGATATTCACAATAATGCCAATGTGCATCAGCAGCCAAATCTGAATTCGCACTCGAATTCCAGTAACAGCTTTCCCAGCTATTATGATATTTGTCACACGACGGCATCGTCGCCACCCGCCGCCGCGGCATTTGGTCGTGCCATGTCTGTGTCCGTTGTTAGACTGAATCCAGCACGCTTGTGTTTGACTGTTGCCACGCCCACGCCTTCACCGCATTCCTATGCACAGCGACGTTCGCCGCTTGTACTATCCTTTCCCTCCCATTCCCTGCAAAGCAACAGCAACCAGAGCAACCTACATCATTTTAGCCAGAACCCAAGCTTCAATCACAATCATCAATATCAGAGCACGAACCATAACCATCCGCCATATCATAATCACCAACCTCAACCACCACCACAACCACAACAACAAAACCTCAACCAACACCAACAACAGCAACTACAACAACAACAACCGACTAATCGCCAATCCCTCCCGCTAACACGTACGAATTCAAATTCAACAACTGCAACAACTTTAAATTCAACCAATACAACAACAAATAGTAACCCTACTGATGTTGTGAATGTAAATTCTTGTACCGATATAATTCCTCATGGGTCGTCTGCGCCACAACAACAACACCAACCACCACTACAACAAATGTGTTCACAACGACAACAACATCGACGATCTCAAACCACCAACCAACAACAACAACAATTGTCGCCGTCGCTTCTTATGATAAACCTCAATCAACTGACTGAATCCCATATTAACAATAGCCATAACCAAGGCCCTTCTGGCCAGCAGCAGGGACCCGGTCATGGACACCACAGCAACAATCAGCGTAGCTACAACAACAACAACCGCAGTAGCAACAACAACAATAATAGCAGCAACAACAGCAGCAGCAATGTGAATGGCAACGGAAACGGAATTGGAAATGGTAACCCCAATGGCAATGCTCCTGATTATATGAATTACCGTCGAGCCTGTCCTGCTTTGTCGCGTGACTATCAACAACATCACAACAACAACGGTAACAATAACAACTCGAGCAACAGCCACAACAACAATCGTCGTCACAACAACAGCTACGACAGGAATTCGAATAATAATGTAAGTAACAATCCAGATAATATTTCTTTTATTGTTATTGTTGTAATATTTATACAATTTTCTTAAGTATTTATTTTATTTGGCACTCGTACTTATTACCGAAATAAAGAGATATTCTATCTGTATATATAAAGGAGCTATGTATATAAAATCCTGTTAGCCTCATTTCTTAGCCACAAGACGTTGTAATCTTGATTTCTTGCAGCACTTTGGCAATGGCATATTGGATCAGGGTCTTGATCATAGGTCCGAAGGTGGCTATAACTTTATGCGCAACGGTGGCGGCTATGGACGCAATGGATCCCATTATCACAATATGGGTAATGGATACGGGAACAACAATAACAACAATGGTGCATCCACATCATCCTCTGGTCCGGGTCTAATGGGTGATATGCCCTCTGGCTCTGGGTTATCGGGATCGACACTGTGTTTGACCATTGGACCCGGTCCGCATGGCCTCAACTCAGATAGTCCATCGCGAAAGCGACGTCGCATTTCAGGACGACCAAGCCAATCCCCGCCGGCTATATGGGAACCGAGACGTTCACAACGCGTCATGGTAAGTGCACAGCTCAAATCCTAAAAAGTTTCTATAGTTCATATGTGAATTCATTGACAGATGCAACAAGGCAGTCCGCCGTTGCGCAGGCCGCGACTACGCGATGTGGCTACGTCCACACAGCAGCAACATCATCAATATTCACCACAACAACATCACGCGCAGCAGCAACAGCAGCAGCAGCCGCCCCCTCCGCCGCCCAACTACCATGCGATGCATCATCATCAGTCGCAGCCGCACTATGCACCGCAGCAACAACAAGCGCCACATCCCCATTCCCACCCGCATCGCTCACCATGGGATCTGGCCAGCAACGGCTCGGCTATGGGCAATCCCAACGGCAGTGGGCCATCGTCCAGCAGCACAGTCGGAACCATATTGCAACAGGTGCAG
The DNA here is from genome assembly GCA_018904035.1 of Zaprionus ornatus. NCBI lineage: Eukaryota > Metazoa > Arthropoda > Insecta > Diptera > Drosophilidae > Zaprionus > Zaprionus ornatus. The sequence goes on along the minus strand of JAEIFZ010000115.1, from coordinate 19,106,856 downwards.
GCACCGCCGCAGGCACCGACCGTTGCCGCTGGGGCCCCTCCACCGCCACCCACCTCGCTAATGGTTGATCTAAATCTCAACCAGGTGCCTGTTAGCCTGGCCTTGCGCCACGAACCAATCTGGGCCTCCTTCTGCACGTATCCGTTGCCGGCGCAGGCTCGTCTCGCTCCCTGTCATCTTCACGGCATCTACACGCAGCCCTTCTCGGCAACTCCGGCCGGCTTAGCCGCCGCACCACTGCAAGTGGCCCAGGTTCCAACGCCCACGCAAGTGGCGGCTGCTGCAGCTGCCGCTCAGGCCATGATCCAGCAGGCAACAATCACGGCACAGCAGCAGCAACGCGATGTGGCCGCTATTGCTGTGGCTAATCTCACGCTGGAACCTCCTAGTGCACATCATTTGGATAGCCATCAGGCAGCCGCAGCGGCGGCGGCGGCAGCAGCAGCAGCGGCTGCTGCAGCCACAGCCCCTGTGAGCGCACAGGCGACACATGCTCATCCGCATCCACATCCGCATCAGTTGCCGCCGAGTCACATTCACATCGCCTCGATGAGTGCCGCCGCAGCGGCGGCTACACAGCATCTACATTCCACGGCTGCAGCCGCGGCAGCAGCTGCCCATGTGACGCAGATGTCGGCTGCACCGCAGCAGATAATCATTTCGTCGGAACGACGCACATTCCCGCAGCACAGACGCATCCCGCGCTTCTGGACGCCAAATCATGGACCCCACCGTCATGTGCTGCCTCCACAATCGCTGGCCGCTCACCAGGCGCCAGTGCAGATCCAAACCACCGCTGGCATCATAAATCCGGGCTTCTTGCTCAATTTCCTGTAAGTCAATCAGTGTATTCCATTCTCCATTATTCACTCTAATTCATCGTCATCTCGGGATCTTCCCTTGCAGTGCCATGTTCCCGCTATCTCCCTACAATCAACATGATCTGACCTCGGCTGACACCAATGAGACGGAGAACTATGAGGCTCTCCTCAGTCTGGCCGAACGCCTTGGCGAGGCCAAGCCACGCGGTCTGACCCGCAATGAAATTGATCAGCTGCCCAACTACAAGTACAATCCGGATGCCCATAATGGTGAGTGTGAGATCTGTATGATCACTTTGGAGTATTCTTTAAATGTATCGTCCTTCCCTTCAGGTGATCAATCTTCCTGCGTGGTCTGCATGTGCGACTTCGAGCTGCGCCAGTTACTCCGTGTGCTGCCTTGCTCCCACGAATTTCATGCCAAGTGTGTGGACAAATGGCTACGCGTAAGTCGGGAATAGTTGTTGAACAGTGCAGAATAGTGCCAAATAATTTGACTATTTGTGGGTATTATATAATTTTATCATTTTATTTTAGTCCAATCGCACATGCCCCATTTGCCGTGGCAATGCCTCCGATTACTTCGACAGCGCCGACCATCAGCAGCAACAACAACAGCAGGCGCAAGCGGCACAGGCTCAAGGACAAGTGCCGGCCCAGGGAGTTGCCAACCCAGCTGGAACCAGCGGCACTGCCAGCAGCAATAATCAGTCATCGGTAGCGACCACAGTGGCTGTTGCTAGTCCTCCTACCCCACAGCAGAGCCAGGCCGCTTAGGGCGATTATTGTAATAACAGCAGGAACCTCACGCTTATTCACCACGTCGTCCAGAAGCAGTGCAGAACGAAACACACACACACACGCACACAAATTTAAACCACCACACATACAGACACAGAAACACACTTTGCCTAAATGGATTATTAACATAATTGATATAACGCGCAACGAATCCAACTGCCAAATTGCTTCCCTTTTAGCCAGGCCACTTCAATAGCTTGTTGTAGAAATTACTTAGGCGGTAGTTGTATGTAAGTAACGGTAACGGTGTAAACAGTATCAGTAATGTGTAAAAGTAACAGTAACGATTAACTTCTAATCATAATTAAAATACATTCATACCACCAATATTTCACGCATAAGTACAATACGCATAATTATCGATGATACCGATAGTCCTGTTAAATGTGCTAGAGAATGAACGAGCAAAAGTGTTTAAAAATCCATTCGCTGTTCGCTATCCTAATGCAGTCCAGTGCAGAAGAGTCAAAAAAGAGATAGATCGTTTCATTAACACGCTTTGAACTCTCAACTGCCGCCTGTGCTTATACATAGTTTCTTTGCATTACGTGTAACAAGTGTATAACAATACGAGTGCGTATCATATATTAATATATGTACGAATGTATCCATCAGTGCGCTGCAATTATCAGTAGTATAAAATTACTACTAATAAATGCAAAGCATCGATTCCTTTTACTAAATGATGTATTTTAAAATGTTGCTGTCCACACTCATACAAAACATACATATGTGCATAAATTAACGCTATATATACTATGTGCAAAAGAATGGAAGGAAGAACACAAACATAATGGAAATATATTTTTACTTGTTTATGCTTTACGTTTTCTTTTTTATACATACATTTGCATTTCATTTAGTTTTGTACTTACAAAATATATATGTATATTATACGAACTGAACCCACTGAAGAAGTTCTTCTTCTTTTTGCACTAAGCAAACAAAAAAGAAATGAAAAAAAAAAACTAACCCAAATTAAGCGGTTCTTAAATAATGGTTACTGAACTCTATATTCTATATTTTGCGTTTCCACTGTTTAAACAACACTTTTTCAATTAGAATACATAACTTTATACAATATACATATAGAGAAAGCAACTAACTTTGAAACATATAAGCAATCTTTGAAATCGACTAATACCACAATACAAAAATGGGAATCGTATAGGAATCGTTTAACGCAAAACAAAATAACTATATACGCATACTACACGTGCAAATTGAACAGTAACACAGACAACAAACAAACATATATAATAGAATATGAATTTAGCATACATATTAAATACATAACATACATACAAACATACGTACATACATATATCGGTGGGCTTATTTAACTGTATTGTCGTAGACGTTCGCGTAATTATGCAATTGCTAACAATGTTGTGTAAATTCGTAGTGTCGTGTCGTTTTATTCTACGTACATATATGTATTTTCGGGTCCCAGATGTTTTAGCGGACACAAGATGCCGCTCTTGAATACGCAGGGAAGGGTCTCTCGTTAGTTCCAGTTCCGTAGTTTTGCCATTCTCAAATCAGTATGCAAAAGTGTTTATTATGCTCCTCGTTATACGATATAGACACATACACACAGACAAACACACACACATACGTATAAACATACATACTTAAACCTAAAACCTCCTTGAATTTGAATCAATGTGACTTGTCTATTAAAAGTAGCACGCTGGCCGAGCATCAGATGCATATACATAAATACTATATATGCAGTTATATACCTATATATACACACACTTACACAGCCACAAACATATATCTACCTATATAGAGTTTTCTTCTATCGCATTATATGGTGTAACTTAATTATGTATGTATGGTATATGCATACGTACAAGTACGATATTTACATGCACTAAACTAGACTTTAAATCCATACGTTTTTAACAATATACATGTGCTATTACTAAGCGGCACGCAAATTACATAGTCTTTATATAAACAGTAACAATAACAATGATGATGATAACGATGGATATATACATATATATGATTACAAACTTTAACATTACAAAACAGAATACCAAGTAAATTGAAATGATTCCTGCCCTCCATTCGTATCAAACCATTGAAACTAACTCAAAACGTTTTTTATAGCATATATATGGCATTGGTTTTTTTATGAAAAAGCGTATATACTACCAATATATAGAGATCTTAAATACATATATTGAATACATAGATGTAGCCTTTTCGGACAGTTCATAATAACTATAAATCGAGCGTAGAAGATGAGTTGCTTATAGCAAGAGTTTTTCACTTCCTATATGCTGCTATAACACTAAAATAACTAACTAACTAACTTTAACTCTACGCGACTCATACGGTTTTAAAGTTTCCGGTACCCACCCGAGTTTAAAAGTTGGCGCATTGCAATGGGGTCCGTTCTAGCGACGCTAACTTTATCGACTTTACAAGTAATGCCACAACAACAGCAACAACAACAACAGCAATAACAACAACAAAAAGATTAAGAACAACAACGACGAGCACGTTCAGATTGCCCCAAACAACAATAAAGATTTCAATCCTTAACAATTAAATGCTATGCATAAAGTGAAACAACAACAATTCTTGATACCTAGTATATAACAATACATATATATATATATGTATGCAAAATGTGTGTGTATTTATTTTTAATCTACATAAATACAAATGGTATTTCCAAAAGACCATTATAAAGGTGTTGTGCTTTTCTAGAATTTTATTAGTAGAAGAAAATGTTTATTTTTTTGTCACAATAAATACAAAAACGTTATAAAGAAGAAAAAAAAAAAACTAAAAAAATGAAAGCAAATATATATATACATATATACATACATGGATATGAATTGAATACCTTTTATACGTGCACTGACATACTTACCTACGAGTATATAAATATATACATATATATTTACAAATAAAATCTCAATCAACCGAACTAAGAAGCAAACAGCTTAGATAAACATTTTTCAGATTATTTCCCTATTTAAATCTTTCAGTTCCCCTTTTCTTCGTCTTCTTTGGTTTATTGCCACCTTTTCTGAAACTTTCAATAAAATCTAACTTTAAATCGTTTTTAATTTCAAATAATTGAAAAGTCAAAAGCTTATCATAAAGAAAATAAAAAAAGAATAAAAAAAATAATATAAAGTTTTGCTGTGATTCGTGATGTAGATGTACGTTATATATATTTAATTATATAAAATGCAATAAAAATTTCAAGCATATAAAAGCATAATTATTCAAAATTATTACAAGAGCCGATTTAAACAAAACAAAATAAATAAAAAAACAACTTTTTAATGCATGACAACTTTTCCAACAATATGTACGTCATACTCAAACATCACTTGTCTAGAATTATGCAATTTTAAATGTGACTATTATTTTACATTTTTGTAGACAAGAACCGAGACACACTCTTATAGTAATTGTAAAAATCAGTTAACCATAGTATTAAAAAACCTTTTTCAATGGCATTGTAATGGTGAGTGGGAGTTTTTAATGTTAATTGCAATAATTTCTGTTTTCGTTTTTGTATTAACTCGCAAAATTTCAATAAAATTTGATGAACGTAACAAATCGTAAATATACGATTTGTGTTTTCTTGTAGTATAAAGGAAACTACTTAAAATAAGTAAGCTTAGTGGGCTTGGCATGATCTTTATCTTTTTCCGGTTACGAAGGTATTCAAATTTTCAACATTTATATCTGAGAGCCTTGTTATGTCGATACATGTCCACATTACCGATATCATTCGTGATATTTATCGATAACTAATCAGCTGTTCTGTAATCAAAAAGCTGAACATTTTATTTTGGGTTAACAGCGATGAAATATTTAGATCGATTAACTTGTATCGTTTGTCTTTGCAATCGAAAACAGCTGACGTTTACAGTTCGTTAACAGCGTCGGCGGCGTGTGGAGTGCAAGGCGGATGGATTATTTTTTAATTATAAACACGGTCACATAAATATTAAAAAAGAAAATGCATTTGTGCAAGCGAAAAGCAAAGCGAAAATATGGCCTGTAATTTATATTATAATTGTGAAAGTATTGACCACGAGTCAGTGGCAAAAGCAAAGTAAAAAAGGAGTGCAAGTAGGAGAAAAAAATCAATTGAAAAAGGAAAATTGCATTTCGCTGCTGCCAGCCTCGAAACGGAAAATAAGTGTAGTTGTAGTTGTGGAAATAGTGGAAAATATTAAGTTGTTGTTCGTGTTTGTGCGCGAGTTTGTGGGGTGCATGTGGAAGCAGTAAAAGAAGAAGCAGCAGCTGCAGAAATAGCAAAAGGAGACAGCGACGACAGCCGACAACCAGAGCGGCCAGAGTAATAAAGCGTAGAAAAAATGAGTTCAAGTTGTGAAAGGTGTGTGCCGTTACACTGTGCTAGCACTGAAAACAATAACAACAACAAGCAAAGCAAATTTCGAAATGTATATACAATTTGTTCAAGAGAGATAACAACAACAAGGCGCTTTGTAATTTGTTTTGCTTAATAAATTGTCTTAAAACAAAGCATACGACTGTATGTGTGTTTGTATGTATGCGTGTGCGTGTGTAGGAGAAGTGCGAAAATTTATACGCAATGCAACTAAATAGAGAGTAGAGCAAGAGCCCCTCCCCTTTAAGGCGAGCCCATCAAAGGCGACGCCAGCAGCAGCTGTCAGTATATGTATGACTGCGTTTCGTGCACCGTCTGTATGTGTCTGTGTTTTTGTGCGTGTGGGTTGCATTGCTCCTGCCCATGTTGATGTTGTATTTTCTACTGAGCCTAATTAAATTCTACTTGGCTGGCAAATTTATGCACTTTTGGTACTTTACCAACAGTGGCTGCAAAATCGATTTTCTTGCAAGGCGCGGCAACAAGCGTCGTTTTGTTTGGACCCCGCGGCCGTCCGCATGAGAAGAGAGAGCGAGCGACCGTTTAAGAGAGATAGATAGAGAGAGTTCGAGCCAGCCGCCCGTTCTCTGTAATTGTGTGTGTGGTGTGCGTATAATTGTGTGCGTGTGTGTGTGTGGAAGGACAGCGCGGCGTTGTGAACTGCAACATCGAATAAGGAAAAACCGGAAAATGTTTGACAAAATATATTTGAATGTCTGTGTGTATATGCGTGTTTAGAAATCAGTGTATGTGTGTGTCTGTGTGTGGGTGTGTGGAGAAAAGCCCAAAATAAGGAACTCATGGGGAAAACCAGCAACATACACACAAACACACGAACACATAGAGCTAAAAAAGGGCGACGACTCACGTACAGGGCAATTTGGGTGGTATTTTTTGTGGGTGGTATTTTTATTTTTGGGCGTGCTTTTTTTTGTTTTTGCACTACTTTTACTTTGCCTGCTCTTGCGTTAATGAATGAATGAAATATTGAATGAAATTCAGTTGTGTGTGTGCGCCAATTCTTAAAGTTCTTAAAGCTAACGCTTGTTGTTGTCCTCCCCTTTAAATATATGCATACACACAAATGAACATACATTCTTATATGTATACATGCGTACTTGTATGTGTGTATGTATTTATTCGTGTTTGTTGTAATTGTGTTTTTTTTTTTACAGTGCCTGTGCTGCATTCCAGAGATGCCTTTTAACTTTAAAATAGGCATGCAAGCAGCTCTCGCACATCTCGTATTTTAATATCTTTATTTATGTTACGTCTTCTCGCACATCTCACTCATTCTCCTCTTGTCTCTATCTTTTGACTTACAGAATAGAATGGGTGGAAATCATCGAGCCGCGTACGAAGGACCACATGTATGCCAATCTAACAACTGGCGAATGCGTCTGGGATCCACCCGAAGTAAGTGTTGCTTAACGAACTCGATAACTCTATTCAATAATTAAATAAATTATTTATTTACACACACACACACATGCACATATCCATGTCAATATGTTCATTAACAGTTGCCTGCTAATTGGCAAATGTCACCTCGACCATTGTGGGGGCTAATGAACCTATGGGACTTATCGGGTTTATTACACTATATCGGTCGTTTTTAGATGAGAGTAATACATATGTACACATACATATAATGGGATGATATAGTACAAAATATATAACAAATAGTGCAGGTTTCCATAGTTATTTACGAACTCTGTAATATGTAAAAGATGATTTTATAGATATTTTCTGTTTATGATAAGTTCAAACACTAAACACCATCTTTTATAGGGTATTTTTACATCGACTCTATTGAAGGCTTGTTTAATGTGTTGCTTAATTGGCATGGGTCACTTGTTTTGCAAAATTTACAACAGTATATAGCCAAGTGCGCATATCTATACACTTTTCATACAAGTTACGTATACGAAGATATGGAAAATTGTTTGACCCAGTTCATCAATGGCGTGAACAATGTTAATTAATTGTGTTTTATAAAGAATTGTGGAATTTTTTGCGTAATAGTTGCGGGAATTGGCCATAGATAGCGAGCAGTGATGGTCTACTATATGGTAAAGGGTTATTGTAAATGGGTTGGAAATTATATTCAAATTAAATTAATTGATTTCTAATTGTAATTTATGAACAAATAAATGAATCTTTAGCTTTTTCTCTTTTGAATGCGACAAGGAGTTAATCCTAGAATAATTACCCAACTTACTATATAAAGTATAAAAAAGGATCATCCCCCCTTTGCCTTTTTAGTGACGCAACAACAACTTTTGCTTTTTAAAAGTCAATGATGACGTGTTGGCTCAGCAGCGTCTACATGCTGCTGCTGCTTGCAGCTCTTTTGTTCGCTTCTACACGATTGCATGTGGCCCGTTTGGCTAATGCGGCATTACCCAAAGGTGTCGCAGGCTAATAACTTTAGACGACGGGGGAAGAAAAAAGCTCAAAGGCAAACACAACTACAGCGTTGTGCCAACAAAAACTCCTGCATCCTTCGTAGAAAAGCTTTGACGCAGGCAGAAAAGTTGCCTCATGGTGCATTGCTTTGAGCTGGCGGAAGTAGTGAAAATTTCATTGATTTTGTTGTTGCCCTGCAGTGTCCTCGACTGCGTCCTCGTTTTTCTGTTTACATGCGTGTGCATGTCTGCGTGTGTGTATGTGTGTGTTTGTCCTTAATGAAAAGGTTGGCATGCCGTGCAGCACCTTATTGCTTACAGAACATGCAGAGCCAGGCCCAGCCCTGCCCGGCGCTTGCTTGGCTTGGCTTCTCGTGGCTTGCCTGTTATTGTCCATTTCACACTGTGATTTATTGCGACCCTCTTCCATGTACATACATGCGAACGCACAGACAAACATACATACAGACACACACGAACACATACAAATTTACATCAAGCTGTTCCGTTCCACAGTGAAGCCTTCTGTATGCATGAATGGTGTGTGTGTGTGTGTGTGTGTGTGTATGCAAGCGCCTGCATGTGTGTGTGTGTGTTCGTCGGGTTTTTGTCACTCTCGCTCTCTTTTGAGTCATCGCCCACACACTTTACACGCGTCTCCCTCGTTGAGTGACCGCGTCGCACTGCAGGAAGTGTGCATCAATCGAGACGTCACTTTGTATGGCCGAATTTTAAAATACTCTTATACTTATGCACAGCTTGGCATAGGGAAGCTCACCCACCTTATACTAATTAGACCATGCTCACCATGATCAGTGTAAGCATAATGATTTAATCAGGATAGTCTTGAAATATTATTAATTTTATCGGCATGCAAGTCAAATATATTTACTGCATAGAGTAGTTTACCTACCTTATGCCTTTTACACCATGCATTAAATCAATGTAACCATTATTAATAACTCAGGATAACTTATAAGAGTTATCGATTTTATTAATTACTTAAATCGACAGTCACCAATGCATGAAAGTGCAATCTCCAATGCAGTATTACAAATTTGTTCCATTTACCCTGCTTCGAATCACATATTTTTTTTTTAAACTGTGCATACCCCAAACTAACTCTGGCACTGCAGGGAGCATAGGCCCTAACATATGCCCTAAATTCAACTGCAGGCGGCGCCGACGCAGATGTTGCTGCATTTTCTTGTTGTTCTTGTTGTAGTTGCCATGAGGAAGTGAATGAAGAATGAAGAATCCTTTTAGCTGCGCAATATAATCTATTCATTTTATGCAGTGCAACGTGCACAGGCAACGCAACAAAAGGAATACAAAACTCTCGCATACACACTCACACAGAGAGACACCAACACACGTACTTGCACACGCCCTAACTGTCCGACTTTCTCACCCTCTACAAATTCACTCTCTCTTTCGCTCTCTCTCTCTCTCTCTCTCTCTGAAATTCGCTTTAAATTAGCAACAATTTTTTGTTGAGTTCTTTTATTACTTTCTGCTGCTGTTTTCTTTTTGTTTTAATGACGTCGTCGCTTTTTTGATTGTTGTTGCTGTTCTTGTTTCTAACTCTTTTCCTTTTTGTTGCTGTTGCAGCTGCTGCTGTTCTTTTTGGTGCCAACAGTAACAACAGCAACAACAATGAAGACAAAAGCAACAACAACAACAATTGCTGCGTTCATTGTACGTGATTTGAAATTTATGCACAGCAAGTTGAGTCCACTGTCTATTTGTACTACCCTGTATGAGATATATACATATATGAAAGGGGTATTCGTGCTGCATAACTATTCAGCCATCTCTTGTACATGAAGTTGCCTACAGGGTATTTTGTAGTCTTTATGCTCGAATTAACTTGTATTCAAACATTTTATTATAACTCTTTGGCTTACTTCCCCTCCGATTGTTCGTTGTGTGTCGGAGCTGACTGCTTTTTCATACTTTTTGCTCATTTGCCTTTGTAAAACTTCCGGTTAAGAAAAGAAAAAGGAAAAGAAGAAAACAACAAAAAAGAGTTGCCCACACGCTCGTTTAGTGTTACAAAACTTGCCGGCGGAGAGGAGAGCAACGACGACGACGACGATAATGCTTACGTGCGTCCGTCGTCGGAGCTACGAAGAGGCTAACAGGCTTGAGGGGCATGCCCCACACTCCACCCCAATCCACTCTTTACTACCAAATGGGTGGCTTTGTGAATGAGCGGCTCTGTCTATGGGTAGTTTTGGGGGGCCATGCTACGCAATCGTTGAAAAATTTCAAATCGCTGTTAGTTTTTATCGTTGACTATCGTTTAGCTATCGCTATCGCCATTGCCGTTTTCGGGCTGAGGCGCTGAGTAGCTTCCTGCATTTGCAAAGTAGGTTATATGCTTCATGGGCTGCATAAATTCGTGGGTAATTACAGAGGCAATTAGAGGCTTATAAATATCACTAATGGCTTTCGGTAGTATTACTTCTTACATTAAACTGCTTTTTTGTAGTCAGTTACGACTTGTTGAATACGAATACGAGAACAACTTTGAGTTCAAGTACCACCTATATGTAGTTACATATTTAATTGGAAATAATCTTCGTCATTAATTGCACAAGAGTTTCCACACAAGTAGCGCTATATATCAAGTTATTTGTCATTCAAATTCGAAAAACGATTATTACCCAAGACCCCTAATTCACGATTTCCAATTCTAAAGCGTCAATGAATTGGTTTCATATGTATGATGTGGAAATCTTGATTCAGAATGAAACTGTATATGGAGGTCAATGGGAATTGTGGAATCTCAGTTCTTGGTTCCAGCTGTAACAGAGCAACTAAGCCAGAAAATTTAAAAGCCCATAATGACGAAGATGTCTAAAAATATATAGATTATTGTTCCGAGTCGATAAATGTTTATGTAGTGCATGCGGTCCCTTGGGATCTGAAAATATACATAGAAATGCTATAAATAGAAATACTTTGTAAAACAGTGCATGCTTTATTTATGCAGCAATTAGTTTCATTAACAATGAAAGGCATCCATGACTAAGACAAAGAAGTATCTTCAACGAACTTATTATTATTGAAATAGCCTTGGTTAATTGCATTGCTTAAGAAGTTGTTGTTTAAAGCTGATGTTTAATTTGTTTAAGAGAGTCTCAGCTACTTAGGATCTAAAGAATCTAAATTATGAGTAACATCTTAACATCTCCGGGATATTTTATGGCATGAATAAATAAGCTTAATGAAATTCTTTTAGCAGTTTATCTATCCAACTGTTGACACATTTTAAATTGAATTTGCAAGGAAAAAAAGAAGAAAAATGCTTGAGATATTTTGATTATTCTAGCAGTCGCTTCAGCCAGATTTTATCGCCCATCGTTATTTTTGGTATATGCCGCGCTTGAAGTTTTTGCTGTTTCGTTTTTTTTTTTAAATATCGATGATGACCTAATTTACGTAAAAACCAAACAACGATGAATTTTTGTTGTACGTCTCATTTATTTCTCTGTTTCTTGTGCTTCTCTCTCTCGTTCTTTCCGCTTTGTTTCTTTATTTTCTTTGCGTGTGATTCATGGATGTTATACTGCGCGTTGGGGAAAACTGTGGAAAGGGGCGCAGAGGTCCATTACTGACCTAGACACGGGCCAGGGGCTGATAGGAGGCAAGGCCTGTTCTCTGATTAGAATTGTGCGTGCTAAATTGTATCGAGAACAATGCGATCCACATATAATAACAGATTTAATGAATTTATAATGACTTCGCAATCTCCAATAGCTTATCCAAAAGCCATGAATGGATTGAATCGAGTAATGGAAGTTGAGCAATTCTAATTATGCTGCCAACGCGTTGGCTAAAAATGGCCCATTTACAGATTACACTGTCTTACATGTTTCAGGTGAACACCCCAAATCATGTCTTAAATGTGATCTCAGGATTATGCAATAGCTTTTTATTTAAATAACATAAATATGATTCTTACATAAATTTTTGGCTCATGTTCGCGAATGTGATTCAAGAAGAATGTCTGTATTTGCGTATGAGTAATAATTATAAATATTGCCAGAGTCTCGCATGTTTTGAACAACAAACGTATCATCTATGTACGTATATAATATTTGACAGATTTTCCTCAAACGTTGCTCCGCTTTCAGCAATGTGCAGTTTTTCTTTTGCTCTAAATTCAATTTTCATAAATGGAAGCAACACAAATTCCAGCAATGAGATAAAGATGCTGCCGCCAATGTTCTTGACTTTATTGTGCTCTCGTTGCTATTGCTCTTGTTTTTGTTGTTGCTTCTACTTGTACTTATTTCTGTTGTTATAATTCCATAATTACAAAATATTCGGAATATCGCACAAGGCTAAATTGAGGACGTGTAAGTGAGGCTGAGGCAGAGAATGGATGGAGACATTGCCGTCAGTGTCGATACAAGTGTAGTTGTAATACTCTTGGGGATTGGGAGGATTGTTTGGTTTTCATATGAAGCTTATGTGGCAATGAGTAATGTATAAATAGTTTAACTTATTGCTATACAGAATATATTATTAATAATTATTTTTATATTGTATATTATACTATCTCTAAAATGTTACTTAACTTGAAAGAGCATGCACACTTCGTTGTATAACATTGCCTTCTTTTTTGCTTGTTTATATTACTTGTGATGTGGCTTCTTCGCATTTACTGCTGCATGTGGCACGCGCCGCAACAAACTAAAGAGGGCTGGGGTAGATAGAGAAGAGTGTGGAAGGCCTCGCAGTAAAACAGACCCACTTATGGCAGGTCTGTCTGACAGACTGACTGTCCAGCTCCATGGATGAACGGATGAATGACTGACTGGCTGTGTGAATGAGCAAACGACGGACGGACTGAGTGACTGACGAACTATTGCAAGCGCAACAATGCAAAAAGCGTAACGATGATGCCGCTGTCGCTGCCGCTGCTTCTGCTGGCAGCCTTGTCCCAATCAACGCTCTGGGTGCGCCCACAAATTATGCAACTTGCGACGCAGTTGAAGCTCGAAATGGAAATGGAAATGAAAACCAGAAATGAAAAGCAGCCGAGCCGAAAGCTTTCAGCGTGTGCTCTTGATGGTTTCATGTGTATGTGTGTGTGTGTGTTTAACGGGGGCGGACTGGCCTGAATTGTTGCCGTTATCACAAACCACAAACAACATGTAGCAGAGAATGCAGCAACAACAATGCAACATAGATTAAAAGAGGAAAATGGAAAACAAGCCTGGGTCAGGGCCTGTCTCGGGCCTCTGCCACAATTTACTGTGGGCTGCTCTTGTGGGTTGCCAGCAGCAGCAGCAGCAGCACCAGCTGCCTGAGCGCAGCTGCAGCAAAAAGTTCAAGGTCAACATTGAAATAACCCTGACTTCTCCATGTGACAGACAGAGAAAGCCACACAGTTGCCACGCGCCAGGCAAGAGACAGCGAGTCTGCGAGCGAGATAACACTCGCATGCAACTAAAGCTAAAGCTGCTGCTGCTGCTGATGGTGCTGCTGGCCACGTCCTCGACAGTCCAGTTCCACCTCGACCCCATGTCGCACAAAGTAAACTTGAGTTTTGTCAAGCGTTTACAAGAGCTGATGAGATGATGATGAAGCTGATGATGATGAGATGATGATGAGCTGTTGATGTTGTTGAGACAAGAAACTGAGCGCACGTTTGAGGCAGTTGATTTCTGGGCCAAAATTGCTGATTAAGGCAGACTCGATGGAGCCGCTGAATAGAAAACCAAAATAAGATACAGATTACTCTAAGAGTTTGTGGAATGATAAATAACTAAGCACACATTATAATATACTAACAGGCTAGTCTTTAAGTATTTAGATAGTTGTATTAAATATTATATTCATTGTTGATTGATATTGATTTTATTACATTAAAGTGTGGTTAAGAACTTTGTTACATTTAATTCACATCAATTTTCCAAAGAGTAAGAATAAGTTTACTTAAAGTTGTATAAGTACAATGGGTTACAACCCCACCTAGATAGACCCAGGCGAACTTAATGTAGGTGACGTCATTCTATACATAAAGAAAGAAAAAGAGAAATTCTCCTCAATAATAATACGAACAGCTGCCACTTTGCAGAGCTTTTACTGTACATATTTAATGCGGATTAATGTGCAATAAACGTCAGAGATCACCCCAAAGGGGGGCACGTTTGTGTTGATTCTCTTGAAATATAATATCGAAAATGTTGAAGCCGAGAGTCGCTGGAAAGATTTGCAAACGTGTTCACAAACTTGAGACGTCGCCGCTGCTGATGCTGATGTTGCAATTTAATATTTTACATAGAAGTTCATGCGGAGCATAGATTATTGAGAAAAGGTGTCAAAATTTGGTTATAATACTGCTCAAGTTCCAAACAAATTCCACTTACCGAGAATTGATCTGATTGTCTCTGTGTGAAGAGAACTGAAAAAGCAAAAACACTCGAAATGTTTTCAACAGATAGTATAATTGCTTATAACACCTCCCACGCACACACGCATTTCCACACACACACACACACACACACATGTATACTGAGAGTTGATAAAGCCACTTATGTGTATGATTTGCTCATGATTCGTTTCCATTTCTCATTGCAGGATGTGCCAATTAAGCGCACCGACTCATCGCAGTGGTGGGAACTGTTTGATACGAATACGCAACGCTTCTATTACTACAATGCGGCCACACAGAAGACCGTGTGGCATCGGCCGAGCAAGTGTGACATTATTCCGCTGGCCAAGCTGCAGACACTCAAACAGAACACCGATCCCAGCGAGCGCAGGGAACAGACTACGCCACAGAAGCAATCGTCGTCGTTGCCAAAGCATCCACAGCCGCAGGAACAGCTGCCGTTGCAGCAGTCGCCCATGTCGGCAGCCAATAAGAAGGGGCGTGGCCAACGAGCAAGTGGTGGAAATGGTACCGTGGCCACGTCCGAGGAGAAACTCTGCAGCTCAACAAACAGTGAAATGATCTCTAGTCCGCGAGGCCGTCAAAGTTTTCGGTGAGAAATTGTTCAATTCGATTCTGTTTACAGTAACTTGGCAATATTTATTTATTTACATTCCACTTTGAAACAACATTTGCAGCGTCGGCACGGGTGACTCATCCCGTTCAATGGACCTGCAGCAGCAGCAGCAGCCACAAGCACCGCATCAACAGCAACAGGGTTATGCCTCCCGACGTTCACAAGGTAAGGAGGCAGAGCTCACTCCACTCAAACATATGACTCATGTTTTGATTTTTCAGACTCGTGTAATCACTATAAGGAATCCAGCAAGTCCAGTGACTCCAGTCTGTCCAGTGCGCAAGGCTATCGTCGCTTCAATGACGCAGCTAATGGTGGTGCAGCAGCGGGCAACGATGGATTGCGTCTTGGCTCTTTGCAAAAGCAGCAACGTTTGGGCAAGGATAATGGAGCGTAAGTTGTGGGTTCTAAGGAATCATTGTTTAAACTAGCACACACTAGCTTCAATGCATTAGGACTTGGTTTAACTATGCGTATGCTTAATAGTGTAAGGGATGAGGAAGCGGTACGCTTATAATTTATAAAATAGAATATAGCAGAGACTGTGGCAGATCAATTTATAGTGTATTCTCATTGCAATTATTCAAAATAGTGTATATTTAGGGTGTGGTTTTAACAAGTAAGCAAGCTAGAGTTCACATATACACTCTACTCAAAGCTGCACCTGTTTGGCTACATAAATTAATACTTAAAAAGCTTCTATGTTTATTGTTAATACACACACTAGAAATGAATGTTGATTCTTAATGATTTAGACAGTCATTCAGTCTTTTGTTGAGGTCAAGTACTGATATAAACTTGATAAGATTGTATTAAGAAGACATATCCACACATTTTAAAGCCTTAACCTTTATGGTCTTTAATATATAGTACATGCGTTCATTCTATTAATGCTTAGCTGTTGATGCTAATCAAGAATATCCACACTTTGTGAGCTCCTTTTGCCTCTTACGTTCATTTTTGTTAGGCAGAAAGCGAAAATACTCTTCTACGCTAAGCTTATAATATATTTTAAAATATCTATCCTAATCTGAACAAGGGTGTTTTAGCACTTAGTTAGTTATCAAGCTAAGTTATCAGCCGAAATCTTCGATAGGCTTCTACGCTTGTAATTTGTCGAGGTTATCTATCAGCTTCCGAACACACTTAAATAGTACACACGTCTTGGCTTACACACACACGTGCACACACATACACATGCATTATAAGGCATCGCTCTCATTATTTTCACATCTCTTTCCTCCCACACACATACACACATACACACTGTCTCTTCTCGCATTCGACAATCTTGTTGCGGCGCATCAGCTTTGAAATGTTGCAAGAAAGCGCAAGCTCACATAATTTACCGCATGGCTCGTCCTCCTCCTCATCCTATGTTGGTGGTAGTGTCGTCGGTAGCGGTGGCGGAGGCAGCGGCGTCGGCGGCGACAACAATAAGTACTTTGATCATCAGCTTCTGCCCAGCCACATGCAGGGCTATTGCTCATCCAAGTCATCCGATATTGCCTCACCCACACATTCAATACACACGCCACAGGCGCAGAAGAAAAAGATATCACCCGATGCCGAACGTCAGTATAATTACGCACAACAACAGCAGCAGCAGCAACAGCAACGCAACGCACAACGTGCAGTTGGAGGAGGAGGTGGAGTGGGAGGAGGAGCCAAACCCTATGGAGCTGTAAACGGTAAATCAAAGTTACAATTTCCCCTCTGTTTGTCTCGTTACTCCAATTAACCAATTGCGATGTTTCTTTTGCAGACCGCGAGTACAAGGTAGCATTGGCACGATCCGGCAGCTTTATGTCCTCGTCCATAAATCCTTCAGCTGCTGGACACCACAGTAAATCATATCGCAAAAGCAGCGCCGAGGCGAATGGCGGCAGTGGAGGTGGCGGCGGTGGTGGTGGTGGCGGTGGTGCGGCTAGCGATGATTCGATGCACGAAAAGTACTTTAAGTCTGTGGAAAATACTCCGCTGTCTCGACGACGCCATACAACCAATGCCAAAGGTCATGCGACTGGCACCGGCACTGGAACTGGAACTGGTGGCGGTGGTGGTGGTGGTGCCAGTGGCAGTAATACGGCCACCAGTACCGCCGGCAGCGGCAGCAGTGGCCATAAGAATTACTCAAGCGACTCTAGTCCGCAGAGTCCCATCAGTCCACAGACGAAAAGTTCGCGTCAAGCCAAAACCAGCGCCACAAATCCGCCGCCGCAGTTGCAGCTGCAACATTCCCCCCGCATGCAGGATCCCCAGTGTGGGCTGGATCTGCTAAGCTTGGAGCGCATGTCACTCGTTGGCAAAACGGCACCGATTTCACCAAGCGGTGGCTCTGATAATCTTGGCATGCTGACGCACTCGTCACGTGGCTCAAATGACTCTGCGGCCAGGCGTCAGAAGTCCAACAATTCAACGGCTACTCGATCGCAATCTCATCATTATCCTGGCCAGGGTTCGCTGCGACACAGTGCCAGCTCCAGTCTGGATAAACGTGGCTATCAGGTGCTGCACAGCAGTACAGGCAGCACTGGCGGCGGGGAGAAGCGTGACTCGCGTCGGAGCAAGACACAGCAACAACAGCAGCAGCAGCAGCAGCAGCACAATCTACAGGTGGATAACAGCGATGTGGAGTATGACAATGGCAACATCTCGCCACTGTACAGCAACTGTGGCCAGGAGATGCCACATCTGTTGCCGCTTAGGCATTACATTATCGAACAAGCCAAGATTTTTGGCCGGTACGATTATGGCGGGGAGGGAGCTGGTGACTCGGACTCGTATCATTCGGACAGCCAGTCGGAGCATTCGCTCTCTGGCCATGAGCCGGACAACGAGGACTCTGATGGTGGCTCTGATACGCATGGAGGCTACCTGGAGCACAACTATGGCATGATCGATGATTATGCCAATATGGGTGACAGTGTCTCATACTATGCCTATCAGTTTCCGCCCTACGATCCGGCTGGACGTGAGGATATGTAAGAGATTAAACCTTATGTACGTAAACACTTTAATTAATCCGCTTTTTCTCTACAGCTCCGACAATGTGGAGGCCGTGCTAGAGGGCATTGGCGGCAATACGACAGAACCTTCTGCAGTGCCCAAACCGAAGCCGCGATATCAGATCTCATACTACGACACTGTCTCGCACAGCCCATCCTCGTCGGTGGGTCAGGGTCATCAGTACAACCAGCAGCATAATCAGCAGCTATACTCGAATACGCCATCGTATCCATTTGCCAGTCACGGTGGCCATGGTGTCGTTCAGCCACCGGCGCCACCGCATCAACAGCAGCTACACTTGGATCCCAGTGATGCGTCGACAGCCAAGCAGAAACAGTCGCAGACATTGCCCTCGCCCAATCGACAAATCTCACGTCTAGTCGCCGGCCAATTAACCAAAGAGGAGGCCAATCATAGCCATCATCAGCATGGCCAACCGCAGCCACCGCATTTGCCGCCAGCAAACGCACAATCAGCCGGAATCAGCAGTCTAAGCCGAGGAGGTGTTGGTAGTGGTGGCAATAATCATAAGCTAGCACCGCCATCGCTCAAACCCACCATACAGCAGATCTTTCCGCCCAGCGAGCGTGCGCCCGGTGCCACAACGTTGGCCTGCATGAAGGAATGTGATATTGAGAAGTTTGCCGCGGACAATCTCAACTTGCACTCCAAGGGCATCTTCCGCAAGAAGGCATCGGTGCGCGATATGCTAAGCTGGACGGCGGAAGCCATTGGGCGTCCCATGTTGGCGTTGTCGCGTGACAAGGCCGAGAAGAAGATAGCAATTGAATTGTTTAAACTGGTGCAAATCTACATGGGGGATCGCAAGGCTCGCATTGGCATGAATCTCAATTCGGTGGCCATTGACATAATCGTTGCCTCGCTACCACAGCAACAGTAAGTGAAGCTTTTTGTTTTCTCGATGTGATCACTAAATTAACTTTAAATACTTTCTTCACAGATTACGCGATGAGCTTTATGTGCAGCTGTGCCGACAGACAACGGAGAATCCCAAACGCGAATCGCTTATACGCGGCTGGGAGCTGATGGCAATTTGTCTGTCCTTTGTGCCGCCCTCACCAACGTTCCAGCCCACGTTGCTCAAGTAAGCTAGGCCTTGTTCCTGCAGCTTCCATCTCACTTACTCAATCTCTTTTCTCTTGCCTTGCAGCTATGTGAATCGACATAGAGATCCCTCATTTGGCACCGGCTTCACGGAGGTTTGCAAATGGCCCATCCACGTGCAAATTTCTCACTATGCCACCGTCTGCTGCCGTCGCTTGGATCGCATTGGCAGCAGTGGTCGCCGTTTGGCCAAGAAGCCCACTGTAGATGAAGTGGAACAGGCGCGGGTAAGTTGATTGCGTACTATATCGTTATATAGATCACCAATAACCTATCCAAATCTTTGTGCAGCAACAAATCTTGCGCAACAGCATGTTCGGCAACACGTTATCAGAGGTGATGGATCTGCAGAAGGATAAGTTCCCTTTTAGAAAGCTGCCCTGGATACAGACCACGTTGTCAGAGCATGTGAGTGTGAAGGCACTTCACAATTCTAGCGTGCAGTTTCTGAACTTCTGTTCCACCTTATTTCAGGTATTGTTGCTCAATGGCAAACAAACGGAAGGTATTTTTCGTGTCTCCGCCGATGTGGATGAAGTCAATTGTTTGAAGAATCGCTTGGATCGGTGGGATGTTCCTGATTATAAGAACACAATGGGTAATGAAGCAATCAGTTAAAGTGTAGCCTAGTCTAATCATTTCTCTGTTTACTACAGTCGATGCACATGCGCCCGCTAGTCTGCTTAAGTTGTGGTATCGTGAGTTGTACGATCCGCTTATACCCGATGATTATTACGAGGATTGCGTGAATACTGAGGATCCCGATAAAGCCAAAGAAATAGTTAATAAGTTGCCCCAAATTAATCAATTGGTGAGTTTTACCAAAGTTAGAAACTATCTATAAATATGCTCATATCTTTTTCGTATCCTTCTCAACAGGTCCTAACGTATTTAATACACTTTTTGCAACAATTCTCCAACCCGGAGGTTGTTAGCTGCACCAAAATGGATTCATCGAATCTGGCCATGGTATTTGCTCCAAACTGTTTGCGCTGCACTTCCGATGATCCCAAGGTGATACTGGAGAATGCGCGCAAGGAGATGTCCTTCATACACGTCTTAATACAGCACATGGACACAACGCATGTGACCAATCTGGCTTAAAGCTCCAGCTTTGATAGCTCCAACCAACCAACTAACCAAAACCGATAAGCAAACCTTACATATATGTAAACGTTATTAACCTATCCTAACTTACCTACTACTATTACTACTTAAATACCTTCGCGATTGAACTTGTAATTCTAAATTTGTATTCATACAAAAATCAAAAGTCAAACAAGATGTCGAAGAAGAAAAAGAATGAACAAGAGCTCCTAACTAACACCTAACTTAATTAAAACCATGATAATTTTGCTACTCGAATTTTCTTACTAATTGCTACGAAATTATTACTCTAATTTTATATAAATACCTAGGCTGCTTAATTTAAAAAGAAAACCAACAACAAATACTCAGAATTGTCAACGTTGTAACGTGTAGTGCTTTCAAAACCAAAAAACCGAATATATAATCCAATACAGAAATGTCGTAATTGTTCAAACTCCACTTGAAACTGTTAACCTAGTTGTGTGACGTTTTTATTTAACTTATTTATTTCGTATGTTTTCATTAAAGCGATTTCACACAAAAGCCAAGAAAAATACTCAAAAGAACTCTCAACACAATTTCGGAAACATGAAATATATAAATATATACATATATCTATTGACATTAATATAAATAGAACTAAATGTACTATAAACCGAAGCGAATGCAATAACTGAATAACAATTGGAGAATAAAACTGCTTAAAGTTTCACGCAGCAACATAGTGCTATATATACATAATAATATATTTATTCGTATGCATTAACTAATTACTAAATAAATGTTAAAGATACAAGAAATCAATTCAAATGCTGCGCAACAACTTAAATTAGTAGTCTAAAAGAGCAACACAACAGAACACATACACATATATAATTATAATGAAAAACTGTAAGAGAAAGTGAGAGAGAGAGAGATAAAACCAAACCACAATTTGAACATATAGATATGTGTACGTATGTAAAACAATATCGAGATCGAGATCGATACGGTGGAGAATGAGGAATGAATAAAGTTATATAAATAAAGAGCCAAAATATTAATTTCTTAACATTAATGATTGAACTTTGATGTATTGGGTACCTCCCCTAGGAGCTACACATGGGGAATGGGGGAAAACGAGCCAATTATCATAGACATCACGTCTATCACAATCATAATTTTGACACGTTTCTTATCATCATACCTAGCTCAAATTTGAGGCGCATTATAAATCAAGGGAGCTCTTTACCCTTTCTTTTTTTATGTCTTCAAATAATATTCGACTGCAAATTTATGCCCAATTTTAAAGTCGTTATGAACCGTTTGTCTCCGATAATTGCTAATAATTTAGTGTCACTTGACGATCTTAAGCCTCACTCTGACAAAGCATTATCATTTATTTGCCAACTATTTGGGACACCGACAGCGATCAATTCCCCCGAATCGGGTGCATTTATCACGGCCCAATGTTTACTTAACTTTCGATTTCATTTTATATTCTTATAGTTTTTTCTTTTTTTGGAATTTTTATCAAGGTTTTCGATTTTTGGTAATGTGCTTTAAGTACAATTTTGTGGCTCATATATGCAGCAATCTTGAAGGCAACGATTGTCATACCGTTCAATGCCCATAATCACATTGGATATTAATTGTGATTCATGCGACGCAGAACTGTAAAGTTAAGAAAACTACCATTCCCGAACGATCTATAAAACATATTTAAGTTTGTGGCTTTCTACGTTTTGATATTTGGTTGAAATTCAAAAATTATATTTATTGAAAATGTATAGATACTTTGCTTTTATCTTAAATATGATTTTAGGTTAAGATTTGTTTGATTTTTACTTTACTGATGTTTAAAAGAAAATCGATGATTTTTTACATACACGTGTAGTATATAATTATATGTTTACCAATTTTTACTCTTCCCTTACCGTTTATGTTGTCGTTTTGTATAATTAGTTAGGTATTATTAATCGTTGATATCATTAAAGCGTGCATATTATCGCTGACATTCCCGTGTTCATTCATAACGCTAATAAATCGACAATGGAATTATCATATTTAAAAGGCGACAATTTCAAAATTTGCTTATCAATTTCACAGCATATGTACAGGGCATATGTGCCTTCCGGTTATTTTTAGCAATTGACACGTCGTTTCATGAAGTGTTCAAATCAAATCTTAATTGGCCAAATTGAATCATCGAATTTTATAACGGTTCTACGAAGTTTATGGAAAAAAATCCCAACGGTGCGTGTTCAAAGTGCTCATTAAGATTGATATTTACAATGAAACACTTTTATTGTTATACGATCGTACAGTTCTTTTATTACTTATTGGAACTAGAAGCTTATCAGTTCTCTCTGACTTGGATACATAAGAAATTTGATCCAGCTTTTCATAGAATTTTGTTTGATACTTTTCTTCTAAATAATGTTATTTAGGCTTAACAAATATATAAAACTATCTTCTTCTTAGAAAACTTGTTTGCTCTTTTAAAAATATTCGATATTTTTGAGAGAGTGCGGGAGAGTCCCCGCCCACAAATGAAGTGCATATCTAAAAGATACAACGAGCGACCTGAAAACAATATCTAACTCAGGTACCGAGCAAACAACAATAACAACAATTAGGCGCATTTATTTTGTATATTTTATCGCGTCCGCAATGCCCGAAAATCAAAAGTAATCCATCATCTCAGAGGCTTTAAGGGGTCCCCGAATGCGACTGATAAGCGACAACGCGGCACCTCACCTGCCCCGCTTCACCCGCCACTGCCCATCGACACCTCAGTTGTCGCAGTTATACAAACGCATAAATTGTTTCGAAAGTCCCCACGGCCGATGAAAAAAGATGGTAACCAGAGGCTCAAATCATCATAACACCAACTCGATTACTCAATCAGAGCACTAGCGATGGCGACGACTAAGCAGTGCCGGGTGCCGGCGGGGTGCTGCATAGTTCTGCGGGGGCGTTGCTGGCGACAGTGAGAACCTATTGGTAATTTTAATTTGTTTACAACTACAATAAACGAATGGGAGAGAGTGTTACAAATAATAACGACTGTAAAATGCTCTATAAAAATGTTTGGGAAATTAATAAGGAAATAATAAGGAATTCAATTTTATGTTTATAAATTCTAAAATTTGGTAAATTTTGTGGATGCACTTTGGTTACTTATATTTTTTAGAGTAAGTTAACTAATTATATTAAAAATGTTTTTTTTTTTTAATTTTTCAAGAGTTTTGTCATCAATATTAAAGAGTCTTTTATTATCGGACTATTAATGTTCGAAGTTTCTACTCTATTACCTAGTTTTGCACTCTCTCTTTCTCTCTCGCTCTTTATCTCTCGCTTTACGCACTGTGTTGGAATTGAGAGGAATACTCGAAACAAGGATGATGAGAGGCAACAACAACAACAACAACGACTACGACAACCCTAAGCGACAACAACGACGTCCGAGCGATACCGATAAGCGGGTGATTAACAATTACTCGATCAAAAGTACCGACACTATTGCAGTGCGAGCGAGACCACAATATATGGTTGCACTCGTCGTCGTCATCGTTGGTGTATAGTCGGAATGGCAGTCACCATTGCCAGTCCGGGTAGCTGTTGGCAGTGTGTTTAATAAGCCCCGAGTGTTTTGATTTATATGACTTGCTGACTGGTGGATCGGCGGATGGGTGGATCGGCGATTGGGTCGCAGCAACAACAACAACGTGAGCAGCGACGATGGCGAAGGCGACAGCGAGCCGAACAAGCGTTCGTTGTCTATATAAACGAATTGAAAATTTGGAATTGGAATTCGAATTGGAGAATTGGGAGAGCCATCGCTAGCGGGGCAGCGGCAGAGGGAGCGGCGACGTCAACGTTATCGATGATAGTAGCCCATTCATTATCTATGTACATTCATATCTACATATGCCGCCGCTATATTACTGTTAATATAGATATCTACCCATTAGCACAACATTATATGTATATGTACAATCTATTATATTCTGTGAAATCTGATTTAGTACAATTTATTGGGCTCTGCGAGCTCGGCCAGCAATTAGTTCACCGCCTGCGCCCGTTCAAGACGTGTCGTCGCTACCGTTCTCGCTCGCCTCGCCTCGCCTCGTCTAAACTCGGCTAGAATTGGCTTTATATTTTAGTTGGAGTATTGTGCCGTGTGATCATCATGGCCAGCAACAGCAACACAATCAAAGCTAGCAAATCATCCTTCTCAATTGACAACATATTGGAGCATAAGTCGCAGAACATTGATCCTGTCACTCCCAAAAGGCATTCAATATTGCCAGCACAATCGAGTCCTGTGCCCGCCACCGCATTTTCTCCTGCCACACCCACAAGCACCGCTACACCGTCGGCCATATACGATCTGTCGCGAGAAGCAATGGCCGCCTCGCAATATGCTCTTAAGAATCTGGAGCCGACATCGGCAGCAGCAGCAGCAACTCTACTCACCCCAACAACACTGCGCTTCAATCCCGCCGCAATCTACTCAGATCCCGCCTCGCTCTTCTACCAGCAAATGCTGAATCTGCAGAAGAATTCTTCGCTATTCATGCCGCACTTCCAGGCTGCTGCTGTGGCTGCTGCGGCAGCAGCACAGCCCGCTGCTTATTGTGATCAGTACAGCCCGTTTATGGATTGTGAAGGTAATAGAATCTCTAGATCTGTAAATTAATAATATAATATTCAAGTCATTCGATTTACTACTCTTTCGGGTGCTAGTAAAGTTAATAATACTGCCTTTATAAAGCTTAAATCTGTTCATAAAGAATCATTACAGAAAATCATATAAAAGAGTTAAAGTATTATGTTTATTACTCATTGAGAAGTTATAGTTCAGTAAATAATACTGTATTTACTATCAGAAATTTCCCAGACTGAAACTTTTTGAGAAGTATCATTATAACCAATCCTTATGCGCAATCCTTAAATGAAATTAGTTTTATGAGAAGATTTCACTTAATAAATTAATGCAATCTTCGTGTAATAATGTGTATATAAAAAATATAAAGTCTCTATAGAAAAAGACTCACAATTGTTTCGGTTAAAAACCAAATTGATATTCAAATAATCTGGCCCTCAATAAGCACGCATGGGTTGTGCGAAGTATCAAAGTCTATGTAGATATTCCGTTGAGCCCAATATGGTGGCCTGTTGAAAAGTACTATATCATACGATCATGCATAGGTTATGAAATACAGGATGTGAGTCAGACATATGTATATATAATGAACGAGGTGATATAAATACTACAATAATTAATAATTAAGAAGCAAATCGCAGAAAGGCGAAAGTCCAAACTGTAATTTCAACAACTCGTAGTCACTTTGATAATGATGATGAAACGCAATACTAGGCACGTAATACTAACTTATTTACCAAATTGATAATATTTACTAATCGAAATCCTTAAAAAGTTAAGAAATATTTCAGTTCCTAAATGAATGACTTTGTTTTCTATTAAATTGCGGGTCAATGAACTTGAAAATAGTTTCTTACTCTGTAAACTTGGGATCTAGAAACATGCAAATATGTATACAGTATCAGTCGAACTATGACCTTGATGGTAGGGGTAGGGTATTACAAGTTGTGTTCACATTTAAATACACTCTCTGTGTGGATATAAAGATCCCCCAATTTGATTAATCGATGCATTGATGTTTGTCAAAGTCAAGTGTTGGCGCCAGAGCCACTTGAGACCTCCCTTACCCTCTTCCTTGCCATCCCCCTCTCGAGTATTACATTGTGTGCATTTAGTGCAATGTAACGGTAGATTACCCCTTTGGCGGGACCAAAAAAACGTTATGATTCCAGCCCCCAAAAACGCACCGAAAAACCCAGAAAACCCGCAAGCACACACACATTCACACACACAAACATGTATTTTCGGGTCTTATCAACATGACAAATATTTGAAATTGAGGTGAGAGCCAAGTGAGGGGGAGTCCAAGGTATATTGGATTCGTCATAAAGCCTGTGACATGTTGGACAGATACGTTGCACATATAGTGAGATAGTTGGATATACACTAATCCTACGGATTATGCTACTACTGTGTGAAGTAAAGATCCATTTTAGGCAGTTTTTGAAGCTCTGAACTTGTTTCCCAAGTAGCACTGAACTTGAAAACCTTAAGAAGCGTGAGAGTTCAGCTAAACAATGAATTCCATAGAGAATATAGGAAGAATGTAGAAGAAAGATTATTTTATTATATGAATTATTTCTTTAACTTACAACTGATAATTCATTTTATGTTACTTAAGGATTGGGTTATCTTTTCTAATAGAGTATGACTCGTGGAAAAGATCTTTGATTATTATCTGTTAATATCCCAACTCATATGAACTAGGATATATGCATATGTATATCCTAACATATTGAAGATTTCACTGTATAGGGAATAGTATCTTAGCTCAGTTTCGATAATATTAAAAAAATCTATCCCTTTCTTCCGCTTGGTACTTTTTTCCCCCCATATCAATTTGAGTACAGAGCATTTTGACTTCGTGTGTTAGTTTTAAAACTATTGTTCAGCTTATCGAATGAAAAAATGCTATTAGTGGCGATTAATAGGCGCTGTCCATCATCTTCTGGCGACAATTGCCATTCGATTGAGATCGAGATAAGTCCCGTCCACCTTGTCGTCCGTGTGGAGCAATCGGGTCTCTTGTAGCCGTGGGTGCAAGTTTCGACGCCTCTTCATTCAATATTTGAACGATTAACACCAAATTGTTCTCAAGTATGTGAGCCCAAAAAGAAAGAAAAAAGAAACTCAAAACAAGAAGGAATGGGGTATGGAGTGTGAGGGAGAGGGCAGGGGTATATAAGGCTTATCATACAATACGCCACTTAATAAAAATAACCGTTAATAATTGTATTTGTACAATTTAAATTATGACATTAAATCGCAAGCATTATAACGAGTTTTACAATCGGAGAACGAGAGAACAGAACTATTTATTTATAGGTATGGTATGCCACGGTATGCTATACCAATTTATAGTATGATTGTACGGTGGAGATTTCCCTGAGCACGGCCATAAAACTGACAAATCAGCGTAATTTAAATTGTTCCACCAAGTGCGAATTTCCGTTCACTCTCTCTTTCTTTCTCTCCCTCTCGCTTGCTCACTCATTGCTGCGTTTCGCACTACGCACCTTATCACGCGATCCACTCGAATTAGTTGTTGACCAGGTACTCCCGATAACGATTCGAGCAATTGATTTCGCCTCGATTGCCGTTTGCCAATTCCCAACACATACTCGCACTCACTTTCCCTGTTGTGCTCTTCTTCTCTTTCTCCCTCTCGCTGGTGGGCGTTTCCATTGCAACGATATGCAAAAGCAGCAGGCGTAAGAGAGGCATAGAGAGCGGGAGAGCGCGCTAGAGAGTTTTACAATGCAAGCGACCAATCAGAAGCGAGCACACTCAAGCCAAAGCTCTCACACAGCCATGTTTGTTTTCCCATGCGTCATTTGAGCTTGTCTACTAACCACATAGTAAATGAGATACTATACTATTTAATACATGAATAATTGATATTAACACATAAATTTAAACGATAGTTTATAGTTTACTTTTATTATATGAATTAGACAGTGAAATACATAGTTTGTTGACATAATACTTCATTTAAAATGCTCCCTTTGTATTTATGATATAACTCAGTCAAACGAATTTATAAATGTTATCGATATCAATATATTTCTAACTAAGAAATTCCACATATTGAAATTGAAAGAAATTTAATTTCGCACAATTAAATAGCATTAAAAAATCAACAGAAAAGGTATTTATCTTGCTGCACTCTGTTTCAACCAGGAAAACTTTTAAAACTATTATAAACCTATTCAGAACTTCCTCAAAATAGGATTAGATTCTTGAGTTTTCAATTTTCGACTCTATATGAAGATCTACTCAGTGTCAAAACCATTGATAATTATGTATCTTATATAGAATTTCTCTTTTAACCTTCTAAAAGTCAACGTTTTCTAACTGCTCTTCTCTTCTTCAGGTTTCAGTAATCCAGCAACTGCAGCAGCCGCACTCTACTGTAATGCGGCATATCCGGCTGCGAGTTTCTACATGTCCAACTTCGGAGTAAAGCGAAAGGGAGGCCAGATACGCTTTACATCGCAGCAGACGAAAAATCTCGAGAATCGATTCTCCAGTTCCAAGTACCTGTCACCCGAGGAGCGGCGTCATCTGGCACTGCAGCTGAAGCTCACGGATCGCCAGGTGAAGACATGGTTCCAGAATCGACGCGCCAAATGGCGGCGTGCCAATCAAACCAAGCGCAGTGCAGCAGCAGCAGCAGCGGCGGGAGCAGGTGCAGCCCACGCCAGCAGTGGCAGCAGCAGCAGCACAGCCACGCCCAGCTCGAACAGTTCCGCCAGCGGCAGCCTGCACCTGCAGCAGCTACACAGTGACGACGAGGATCGCATGTATCTCTCAGAGGACGACGAGGAGAACGAGGAAGAGGCTGACCACGCCCCCACGTCGGCAGTCATAAGTTAACCCTAGTTGGAATAGTTTAGGCTTAGTTGGTAAGATTAGTGAAAATAAATTGGTTAAGCTTGAAGAGATTCGCAGTTGGAGCTAGTGGAACTGATAGCTCTCCAGGCAGTTGCAGTTGGGCAGCGTGCAGCGTGGCGCCAGATTCGACAGGTGCCCCATGGTGACGGGAAACGAGAGGGGAACAAACCACTTGGGGTAAGCACAGATGGCGGCGGCAGCTGCTGCAGAGGATAAAGTCGACGACGACGATGCCTTCTCGGGGAACTGTAAAGGAAGAACATGGTGCTGCGGGAATGTCTCACTCACTCGGCTTGTTTGCGTCTCACCTGCTGCTGCTCGGCTATGACGGGCCGGAAGGCGCTGCTGCGTGTGGGCAATGCCAGCTGCAGTGATGGCAACGTGGGCGGAGGCGGCGCAGGCACCACTGGCGGCTGCAGCAGCTCCCTGCTTGCCTGCTCTAGTGGCGGCTGCGGCGGTGATACATTCTCAATGGCGCGTACCAGATCCAGATCGCAGCGCTTCAGCACCAGCTCCAGCACGGAGCGTTTGCGCTGCGGGAACAGCTGTGCCAACATATCGATGGCTGTCTGGGAGACATTCTCACGCCGTGGTGCACTCAGATCCTGCGCCACAGCCAGCGGCTCAGGCTCTGCTCGACTGGCGCACTGCTCCGACTGCGACTGCTCTGAGTGCTCCACTTTTGGACTGCTGTCAGAGACTGACTGAGCTGCCGTCGCTATCGATGATTGCTCCCTGCTTGCCGCCGGCTGTGTGACGGTCAGGCCGAATATGCTGCCCGGCGGCAGTGCGTCTATCTGGCGTCCCGTCTTGTTTGCCACCAGGCGCAGCGCAATCGCATCCTCCACCGCCTGCTGACGCTTCAGGGCGACCTGCAAATGACGATGCCCAATTGAAATTAATATGCGGCAAGTGTGATGGGATAACTCCACGGAAATCTGTTTGACTTTCCCCCAGACCCCTCGTTCTCTACTTCCCCTTCTCAGGATATACAAAAGAACAACACACACAAAAGCAACTGCAATTCCTTTGGGACTCGGTAGAGAGATAAACTGTGTTCCGGGAAATGAAAACTCTAACTGAAAAATAAAGAAATTTTCAAATTGTTTTAGTTGTGAAAAATTAATATTATTATAAATTAATAAAAGTAAGTTAAAAATATAATAAGATACGTTTAAAGATAAGATAAAGATAAATTAAAAATAATAAATAAATAAATTGAAATGAGAGTTTGACATTTTTGCAGATTCCGTTTAGATTTCATTGCAATTTATTGAATTAAGGTCACACCTAAACTAACCTACAATATAATAACAGCTAAAGAATAATTAAAAATAAATAATTAATTAAATGCAAGCTAGATTTAGCGCGAAACATTACAAAAGTCTCTCAACGCCCTTTCTGTGTATTATTTAAGTTCTCCGGAACACCCCCAAAGCAGACTCAGATTTAGTCGCAGTTCGGTTGCAATGCTTCCCCCTGCTCTTGCCTTTTTCTGTTCCCCATCCACGTAATGCGAGCCCTGTTGACACTTGTGTAAACAGTTGGTAAGCGGAAATTTTAGCTCGATTTGTTCGTACGCTTTGACAACTTTCCATCATCATCATCTGCAACTTTATCATCATTAACCAAGCCACAAACCAGAAATGATTCAGCTCAAATCTGGACAGCAGTTCGTCGTATTTCATTTGCTTACATTGCACGCATCCGCAGCTGCAGAGAGAGAGGGAGTGGGAAGGGCAAGCAGACGGGGAAAGGGGGTGTGGTTTGCCCTAGAGGATGTTTATCTTACGAATTAGAAGACAATACTAAAACTATTACTATTTGCCAGTTCTACAAAGATTTCTGTTTAGGTTGTATCCACTGGGGAATAAGAGAAGACAGAGAGGTAGGTAGAGAAGGAGAGGGAGAAAGCGTGCGCAAAAAGGGATCAATTTTCTTTCTTTTGTTAACTAGCTTTTATACCTTTCATACCTCGAAGTTGAACAGTTTTAATTGGGTCAATTTGATCATAATAATAAATTAATTATTGGAAATGCTGGTAAGATGTAAGGAACTACGTTAAAGAGGCTGATTTGCTAAGTTTCGTCTTATTTTAATACACTCTATTTCTTCATTTACAAGCAATTCAATTATAATATCAGATAAAGGGAATGTTAGATGAATATTATGATATTTTAGTCTATTAAGAATAGAGAATTTAACTTGAATTTAACTGACAAGTATCTTCATAGTTGTCCAGGGCTCGCTACGGCCCTTACGGTCTTACGTGCCCTTGTGCAATACTTCTCGGTGGCCCCTTGTTTAATTACTTTACCTAATGAATATATTTGTGTTTACTAAGGAATTGAATTGTCCAAATATTTTCCCATTAAAAACCTATTTATGTTTAGTGACCGGGGCTCTTGGCAGTTGAGGGCCCTTTTGCACACCCTGTACAAATCTGGCAACGGGACTGGACTTGTCTCAATTTTGAACCTTAAATAAATAGAATATTTGATTTAAGATTCCTAATGAAAACCTTTCAAGAATGGTTCCGTTTCGCCCTTAAATGTAATAAAATTTCTTAACTCACCTGTGCTGCCATAATGCGCTGTCTCTCGAAGATCAGGACACACTTGGCGCACTTGCAACTCTTGTAGGTGCAGAGTTTCTTGTGACCACGAAGCTCCGAGATTATACCGTGATTGCGACAGCGAGCGCACTTGGGCACGCGATTTGAGACCTTTTGATGCTCCGTGGATTTGGAGATCTTGTTGCATCCCGCTAGTCGGGCACGTTTACCACTAACCGGGGTAACATCCACACCAGTCTCATTTACCATGACTGAGAGATGATGCAATTAAAACGGATAATCACAGAAAGTTGCCAACGTTTGTAACGTTCAAAAGAAACTAAATTTTCCGACACACTTGACCGAGTTGCGGTCAATTGTTTCAAAGCGAATAATTCCATCAAAGTAGTTCCTTGTTGACTTACGCAAGCGCATTGGGAAATGTCTGGATGAAGTACCGCCCAACAAGGCGATTGGTGGTTGCAAAATTGAATAGGTCCGCCCACAAGGCGGGGTTAGATGAACACTTAAGATAATTAGATTATTTCTTAAATTAAAACAAAAAATTTATAATTTTAAATTTCTTCATGGTTTATCTATATTTTAAAAAAGCAAAGACTTTTATACCCCGTCTCGTTTCCCGCATTACAAAAATAATAAAAAAAATGGTTCGTAACCCCTAGTTAACAGAGCTCTGTTAGTTTTTTTTGTTTTCCCATTAGCATTCACGCTTTCAAGCAGTTCACTGCTTGCATTGCAGAGCGTCAAATAAATTTTGAAAGCTCACTCCACATTTAACAGTTCGGTTAACATCTATTACTCCACACATAACAAAACAGCAAATAAATAGGTCATTATGATTGCGAATTAATAGAAAGTGCAGTCCCGTTTTTTATTCCTGTTTAGTTATAACTAAAAAGTCAATAAGAACTTCTTACTGATTTTTTTTATATTCGCAAAAATAGATATTAGATTAAAAGTTCAATTGACAATTTCTGATTGTCAATGTTAGTTAACAGAGAGTATTTTTTGGTATATTTCCACGGTATATTTCTACTGCCTCGTTTCGGTCACACTCAATGCAACAGCAAATATTTTACTCAGTCGGAAATCATCTTCGAACGTTAAAAAATGGATCGGTAGCTAAAAGAGATAATTTAAAGCGAAAAACGCAAAGAAAACGGCTTTTGTCCGCTATTTCAGCGATTTTTTTTGTGTTGTAATCAGCAGGAAAATTCTTAACAGCAGCTACAACGACCAAACACCACCACCAGTCAGTCCCAGGCAATAACCAACAGCAATTTTGCAATATCTATTAAATTTTACTGCAACCACGACCATAACAACAACTACATCCATACCATACCAAGCCCAATAGATATACTCGAAAAGGAAAGGTGAAAATCCAAAATTTAGTAAACGAGCAAAAATTTGAGATATCTAAGCCCAAAAAGGATTTCTCCGTTTATTGTTCGCTTTTCCGATGTGATGAGAAAGAAAATCAACAGCCAACACCAACTTCAACAACTACCAACCGACCGACAGAACAGAGCAGAGCAGCGCAGCCAACGTCAGCAGAGAGCAGAGCAGCTGCCGAAAAGTTTATGAATTTCGTATTGGCAAAGTACATTTCGTGCGACAATTTTGATGCTGCTGCGCAATTTGCCACAACGCCGAATGCACCTTCAACTACAACAACAACTGCAACACTTGAACCAACTGCAGTAACAGAATTCAAATCACACACTCACACTAAATTTCTTGGCAGAGAGGAGGCTACAGTAAAAAAAATCTTTAAGCAGCCACCATTTTGAATGAGCGCAACAACAACTAACGCCGCAATAGCAGAAAGAGAGAGAGCGCAACGCAGCAGCAGAAGTAGCAGCAGCGACGTTGACGTCAACGTTGTTTCTTATTAGCGCTGCAGCAGAGAAGAGAGAGAGGGGCAGAGAGTCGCAGAACATTGCAGCTGTTTGACCGGAAAAATTCTTTAAAACACTGCGTGCGCTTGCTTGCGTGTGTGTGAGGGAGAAAAGAAGAGAGAAGTTTGGAGTGTGCAGTAGAACCGACGACTGTTTCCGAGTGCCTAATTCCAATTGCCAAAAACAAAATCTAATCTAAAATGGTTGAACGCATTTTGGAGGAGAAAAATGCCAGCGCAGCTGCCTCGAAGGAGTTTGGCTCGCTGCGTCTCAACGCCGGCAGCGCCAGCGGAGCCAGCAACAGCGGCAGTGGCGGCAACAACAATACCGCGAGCGGCTCAGGAGATAGCGGCGTAGGCGGCAGCAACAACAACAGCTGCAGCCAGAGTCAATCAGGTGAGTGTTGAATTTCAACTTTTTTTTGTAGCGCTCCTTTCTTTCCTCTTTTTTTCGCTCTCCCTATTTCTCCTCTCTTCACTGGCTTTCGCTTGTTATATTCGTTTCATTGAATGCAAAGCGTAACTTGTCCCACTGTGCAAGCTGTGTGCAATGAAACTTTGCAGCTGCCTTCGACAGCAAAAAGCACGCACAAAAAGAGACATCAAGAAAGAGATAGAATGAGAGAGGGGAGAGAGCGAGAAAAGGCAACACATTTTAAAATTCACAGCGCGGGGCCCTTCTTCATCCCTTTACCTTGTTCTGTGCTTGTGCGTCTCTTCTGCGCTTTCTTCTCTCTCTCTTCTATTTTTCTTCTTTGCCTCGCCGTTTCTATTGCCGCCTATTGGACAGTGTTTTCTTTTCGAAAATGTTCTAGAATTATCTACTTGTATTGCACTCACACTCTTGTTCCACTGTGCGTATGACATTCTGCGTTTACATTTCCACTGCAATTTGGCCAACATTGCCTGGCAACAGGCAAACACTGTGTGCAAATATTGCATTCCAAGAACTCTTACATGTGTCCGACGATAGGTGCCCCCACTTGGGCAAGTGTTCGGATCCATACTCTATGTAAATAGAAATTGGAAATCGTGCAGAGACACGTCAGTTCTTGATTCACGGTATATTAATTCACACTTTTTCGCGTTTAATATTTAGTTCCATCTG
This sequence comes from Zaprionus ornatus, assembly GCA_018904035.1. Classification (NCBI taxonomy): domain Eukaryota; kingdom Metazoa; phylum Arthropoda; class Insecta; order Diptera; family Drosophilidae; genus Zaprionus; species Zaprionus ornatus. The sequence goes on along the minus strand of JAEIFZ010000115.1, from coordinate 19,072,051 downwards.
ACAAACTTTACAAAGTGCCTACTTTTTAAATGTAGAAAGTATTTACATACGTGTATGTTATATAGAAATATACGGAGAATATTGATTAATTTATTTTCATAACAGAAAAATTGATATTGATAGACTGATTTTCTTTGTAATTCGCAAAATTTTTAACTATGAAATTTAATGCCCAACCCGTTTTCTTAGTTCTTGTTTTATCACGTACGTACGTGAGGAGCTTTACTAGTGATATCAAAAATAAGCTTATTCAACGTGAATATTGATTCGCAATTTCAATGCAAAAGTCATTCGTTTATTCACGATAAACGTGGTCCACAAAGGTCAAAATATCGCAATATTCTCTGACTTGCAGTTATCATAAAAATGCATCAATTTAGAAGAGTAGAGTTGTTGGTTTCCTCAGCTTTTAACTATTAAGAATAATATAAAGAAAACTAAAAGTTTAAGTTATTCTTAAATAAGAATTGATTTACTTATTAGTCTTATAAACTTTCCATGTAATCAGGGTGGAAAGATTCTGCAAATAAGTTATCTGCTTAATGATACGTGTATGTATCATCCACCAGCAACAGATATTGCATCACTTTTTCCCAAGCAGTGGAACTTTTTTGTTAATTTATTTTGAATTTAAATGGTATATAATTTATCTTAGACACATAAAAATAGCGCTTATCTCAAGCACATTGGACTTTCCTTTATTTCTATTATCTTTGACTTATCTGCCAGTTTATTGGTAGCTCTTTAATGGAAAGTACGATTGTATATTGAAAAATGATATATTAAATCGTGTGGGGAAAAGGCTTTTCGAGCGATAAGATAACATAGTGGGTGCGTTACCCGAAACAAACATCTGGAGGCGCTCTATATATGTACATACAAACAGCTGTTGGAAGGAGAGACATAAAACTTTCCCAGAACGTCTTTCAAGTCTAGTCTTCAAAAGGGGGCAGGCGTGGGTAGAAGCGTGAAATGAATTATTGTTGTTTTTTGTTGCTGTTGCTGATGTTGGTATGCTTGGGCAAGCAGCGCGCCGAAGCTTGTTTCCGGAATTGACAAATTGACGAAATTTATTTGCATTTTATACTCAAAGAAGAAGGAGTGAGACGCAAGTAAAACAGATGAATGAGAGACATAGAGCGAGACGGCTATAGTATCTATTGGCGCTTTGAGCGCTGAGTGAGCAGACAATTAATATAGCAATGATTCATTGTGCGAGTCTCTCAATAGGAACAACAACAACAAAAGCAATGAGTGAAATAAATGTAATGAACGAGTAACAAATGAAAACGGATCAAAGTGTTAATAAACTGCAAGCGAAACCAGTGCGCTGCAGCTGCAGCTGCAACTGCGCCGTTGACGTCGATGCCGACAGCGCTGCGGCAGCGTATAACCTTGATGACGTTTATTGCACTTTGGGGCTGCAGCAACAACCAGCAGGGGCAACAACAACTACAACAGCAACAAAGCGGCAGTGCAACCCAAAATAGAACGACAGCCAAAGCAAGCGAGCAAACAAACCGAACGAACGTACGAACAAAGACAAAGCGATGAGCGCCGCCCGCTGGCTCTCTGTCCTCCTTCTCACACACACACATATACATACCACCCTCAATCTCCTCCCGCCCCCGCTATGCTCCAACGCTGACCGAGTTCGAGCCAGCGTCTGCTGACGTGTTGCGGCTGAGACAGCGACTGAGCAGCCGGCAGCGCAGCAACGAGTGCAGCAGAAAAATCAGCAGAGGATGATGACAAACCTAAAAAAAATAAAAAATAAAACGCTTCTGCTGAATGATGAGCACAAGATACTCTGTGTCTTGCGTTATCATGCAAATTATATAGAAAAATATTAGAAAATTAGTAATTAGACGTGATCTACTATTAGATACCCTGTACGCTAAGCAGTGTATTATAAAATATATACAAAAAATATATACTTTTAATTATGTCAGTACAGGGTATACGCAATGAAAGCAATAAAAATCACGTTTATCAGCGCCTTAACAGAGGTGAATGCATATAAATTTTGAAGGGGTTATGAGTGGGGGAGGGGAAGGAGTTATGTATAGCAATATACAGCTGTCCGCTGGATACACGCGCCTTGCGAAACGGGATTGGGTCGTAGCACTGTCGATAATTTATTTTGCAATTTTCTCGCAGGCAACAATGAAAGTTTGTTTTTGGCGACAGACAAGATGAGCAGAGCAAAGCACCGTTATTTTGGGCACACGTCGAACGACGCTAGACAGAAATGTCTGACACGAGAGCTTTGTGGGTGGCTAACTTGGCTAATTGCCACCACGCGTTGGTCTAGCCTCTGCTTTAATTCCATTGATGAGTGGCAGGCGTAACTGTAACAACAACAATAATGCTAAGTGTATCATCATTATTATCATCCATGTTCAAAGTGGTTGTTGTTGCCATGCAAATTACTTGCACTTTGAATAAACAAACTAACAACAAATTTGTGTGTACGTGCAGCCTCTCACACACGCACGCACGCACATCAGTCTGCTCCTCCTCCCACTCCCACTCGCGCGCACACAAAAGTTTATCGTGGGCATGTAAACGAAACTCAGCCCTGAGTGAAACACTTTTCTCTTATCTGGCAACGCCGTGTTTTGTATTGTGCAGTAAAAAAGAAAACCAGCCGCATTCAAATTTACTTATAAACATGTTTGTATGTAAAAAGCCACTAATACGAACAAACACACTCATACTATGTATGCACATATATATGTATATGTATGTATGCATGTGGGCTCTTAATCAAAGTAGTTATTGTTTTTTGCATGCTTTTTGCCCTTCCACGCAATTCGCATATCAGGCGATGATATTTTCCGTAAGTGTGTGAGTGTGTGCAAGTGTGTTTGTCTACCGATGTGTTGTTGTTTGCGAGTTAACCTCGTTTTTCACGCTGCCCTCCACAGAAGCACGTCAGCAGCCTACGTGACGTTGGGTTTGTGTGTGTAAGTGCCTCACACCCATACAACAAAACGAAAGATAGAGAGAGAGAGAGAGAGAGAGGGCGAGCGCCAACCAGACAGCCTGTGTCTGTTTGTTCGTCGTTGTCTTTTGCTTGCTCATTCGTTGGAGCGCTCTCTGGCGCTGTCAGTAGTGTTGCCAGCTGTCTGCGTTTTTTTGCGTGGTCATACCGGTCTTTTTCTCCGATGACTGTGTCGTGTTGTCGCTCTCTCTTTCTCTCGCCTTCTCCCCAAACCTTTCTGCAAGCCAAGTTGGGCCACCACTTGTCGCTTTTGTTGTTATTTTGTTTCTCCTTCTGCTACTGCTGTTGTTTTTGTTTTGAGCTGTAGCGACTGTCGACTGTTTTAACTCAGCTGGTTGTTGTTGCTTTGCTTTCTCTCTCTCCGTCTTCCTCTCTTGTGTTTGCTTGCGAAGTCAAAATAAAAACAAAGTAACAACGTGCTTTGCGATTATGTCAGTCTCTATCGCATCGTTTGCTATCGTCAGTTCACTCTCTCTCTCTCTTATTCTCCTCCGCAGACGTTATATTTCTTATGATCTCTTGTTGTTTTTATGTGTTTGTAATGTAGATTTCATTATTTTGAATAGAACGCAATTTAAATTCGTTAAAAAGAGTGAACACGATCTTCCGCATCCACTCCACACGCCCAGCAATGTTGCCAAATTTCATTCGCCAATTAGTTTCTCTTGTCGTCGAAGTGTATCCATAACCTATGAAGATATGTACATATCTATTTACGTTATTTGTTATTTTTGCTTGTGTTTCTGCAAATGCGGTGTTTGTGTGTGTGTTTGTAATTGTCTGGGTCGGGATCGGATTGGTTAATTTAATTGAATCAAATTGAAAAACTTTCCATGTCAAAACATGTTTGTTTGTTTGTGTATGTATGTACACGCATATGTTTGTGTGTGTGTGTGCATGATGGCCCTCAATCAGTGGGGGGTCAACAACAGCAGAAAAGCCGGCATTTTGATGAGTATCGCGATCATTTTCGATTGTGTTTAAAATTGCTGTTTTTAGAATTAAATGTTCGTTTCTTTCATTCCGTTTATTAATCATTATTACATTACATAAATACTTACAACAAACGTACATAATAACAGTGTTAATTTGTAACATGTGTCAAAAAAGTCACGTAAGCACAAAATATGCACAAACATTTGCGACGTCAGCGCTGCTTACACACTCTCTCTTTAGCACGTGCAAAGAGAGTTGTATGCCCAGCATAAAAGCAACAACACTCTCCATGCTGTGTTTCCCCTCTCTCATTTACAAGACAACACCCATGCTGTCGGTCGCGCACTCTTATTAGAAATGCGTTTGGCAATTCTCTGTCAGTGCTTTCGTGCTTTTGCTTATTTACTCTCTGTCGAACAACAGCAGCAGTCCTCTCTCGCTCTCTCTCCCTCTCTTGCTTCGTTAGTTTTTCGGCTGCTGCTGGTGCCGCCTGGGTCTGACACTGTGTTGGCTGTTCGGGAACGCGTGTTTGTTTCTTTCCTCGTTTGCGCCGCGCGACGACGGTCCGGCTAAATTTTGTCCGTGTTTTAAGAATTGTTCTGTTTTAAATTTTTTACTATTCCGTTTTATCATTCGCACCCACACACACACATGTACTGGCACGTGTACACACTTTCCGCAGCCGTCGCAACAACTAATTCCACGTCGTCGTCGATCTCGAGATCTACCTAGAGTTATTATTCATTAATCATCGGTTGATCGGGTTCTATATTGCGATGACGGCTGCCAATTTGCGTCTTTAGATCAATATTCTGTTCTAAATTGGGTTAAGAATAGATCAGCCCAAAACTATAAGCACAACAACAACGCCATCGAAAAGAATAAGAAGCAAAAGTAGTGTTTTATCTACGCATTGCAAAAAAAAAAAAAACAAAAAGGAAATAATAAAAAACGTGTCGTTCAGCGTAGCAGCGACGCCAGCATCGACGTTCACGCCGACTGAGAAGAGACGACGGGCGTTGCTTAGACAAATTGCGTTGCGGTTAAAAGCACAGCGAGACAGCGACAGCGGCGGCCACAGTAACAACTAGAATCACAAACATGTTGGGTAAATAATACAAATACAATGTGAAAATTACCAATTATAGATGCCTCAGCTCTCTTTATATGTATTATGTATATTTATGAAGTGTTTATATTCCCGATATCCACGCGCGTGCACACACACACACAAAGTTATTAAGTGAATCGATTAAAATGCCGGTTTTGCATTTTGTTTTGCCATTTGTTTCATTTTGACTGTCTTTCCGCAATCTTTCTCGCTCTCACTCGCTCTGTGTCTGTCTGTCTTTGCGTGCATGTGTGCTTAGTTGTTGGTATTTGATGCTGTTGTTGGTGAACGGAAACAACGAGTAAATGCCATGTAATATTCTCTTCTACCTCTCTCATGCATATTCATGCATTGCACTGACAAACGGTAAACAAGTTTTGCAATTCCAATTAGAACTCTACAGTTACAAATGTATGTATATGTATATGCGTATGTGCAGGTGTATGTGTACATATGTAAGTCGATGTGGAATGTACAAATTTGGAGCTAGCAAAGCAGTCTACAACAATAACACCTCTCCTCCCTCTCTTTCTATCTTCGAAGAGCAAACCCTGTGTTTATTCCATTTTGTATTCTAGGGTATCAATTTCTCAGGCCAAGGATTTCTGTCGACACATCGCATAAATTACTAAGTTTTTTCTTGTATTTTGATCTCATTCTGACTACGTGACAACTAGAGGGAAGCATCGCGTCGTGTCCCTCTCTTAAGTTTTGAGAAATGGAGGGAGGAGTGAGTGAGAGAAAAAGATGCTTTCGGTCACTTGCAAAAGAATTTGCGTTGTAGCACTACGTTGGAATAAGTGATGGCGGACAGGGTGTTAGGGGGAGTTGATACCGGCTGGGTAGGGCAGGGGGTGGGGGAAGTATTTTACTTTCTGTACGCAGACACCCACACAATATCAAACAGTGCAACCTGTACCCCATTTCGCCACCCACTCCCTCTTCTATCAATCCTCAAACGTCGACCTTGAGGCACTACGACGTCGGCAGGCCTAGGCACACACACACACGCAGAACCCTCATTTATTGTATTGAATGTATGTATGAGCACACAACTGAGTATGTGTGTGTATTTTGTTATTCATATTATAATTATGCATTTCGGTTTGTTTTTGCTGTTTTTACACACACACATACGAGCGAACAAACTCACACGCACGTGTAAACACACAACACGCATACACATACACAGCACACACCCTGCCGGGCGGTTTTAGCGGCTGCTGTTGTTGGTGTTGTTTCTGTTTTTGGTTGCCTCGCCATTTTTATTTAACTTTTGCTTTTACAATTTCATTCGGCGGCGCAATAATTTTCTTCTTCTTGGTCCGAGTGTTGGTTGTTGTTCGTGTTATTGTATGAAGTAACAGCAAAAGATTAAGAGATTGAAAATTAAGAGAGTCAAAGAGAGTTTGTCGGCATGCGGTCTTGGGTTTGCCGCTTCTCGCTCTTTACTACTTTGCTATCTCCCTATTGCTCTCTGTCTCTCTCTCTCTTCACCCGCATGTGCCGCATGTTTTCATTTTAATAGCTTTTACTTTAATTACATTTGCACAAAATTTTTAACGTTTCAAATTGTTTGCTACTGCGACATTCTTTATGTTTCCCAGTGTGCGTGTGTGTGTTTTTATCTACACTTCGGCACAGTTAGTTAATCTCGAAAAGAGTTATAAACAAGTTCACTCACACACACACACACATACAAACATACAAACATGCGTATACCATGGTATTGTGTATGTTGTTCTCTCTGTTGCTCTTTGTAGGAACTTCTTAATTATTATTATTACTGTTTATGGCACTTTACTGTTTTGTTGTTGTGGCTTTTGATGTGCGTTGGCTCGTTAGGTAAAGCGTTTCAAGGTTATTCTTGTTGTTTTTATTGTCTCCTTCTTTAATATGGTTTCAATTTAGGTTCGTTTTGATAGTGTGAGCTGTGCTGTGTTTCTCTGATTGTTGTTTTGCTATCAGCTTCGTTTTTCTGCTCTGTGGAATTGATAACGGGTAATGTGGTGGGAGGGGAAAAGAGAGAGAAAGACATCAGTCATCTGGGTACTTTTAGTAGTCAATTGAAAATTGGCAAACACCTTGAGGAAACATTTCCCCAGACAGTCTGTCAAAAACACAGATCGGGTCTGCGATATGTTTTGCTCCAATTATAGTCAAGCGATAGCGGTTTTTGCGTATTGTTTTTCAGGGTATTTATTTTGAGTAGATGTTTTTTTTTATGCCTAAGTCTGACCTTGCCTTTGTAGTTATTTATAAGTTTCATATCAGTTTTTTTTTATTTTCAATAAATACTGATAGTAAAATTTATTTAAAGATAGCAAGTGTTTAATTAGCAGTAGAAATAGTAAGTTTTCTCAGGTTAAACATTTATATAGAAGTGTTTTCTTCTAAGGTAAATACCATAATTGGAATTAATATTTACAAGTTATTGTACAATTTCTTTTCTCTTTCGCAAATATTATACTTACTTATCCCCATATGTTATTTGTATTCTCAGTGCGGGCGACCTATCCTAAGATAAGTTGTAATTCTTTATCTAACTAACATTTCTTTTTAACTGGAAGTACTAGATCGTTCCACAGTTGCATCACCTCACCAGTTGTTGCTACAGCGAAAGGGGAAGGGTTGGGGAAAACACGCCTCTCGGGCTTTACCAACAACTGTTTCAGTTTGCAAGTCTTGGGCAAACACATGACAGCAATTGTCTTTATGACACTGTATTTATTATAGGCTTGTTTATACCAATACACGGTCACACACACACACTTGGCTGAAACGCAGTTTATTATTATTTCTTGCATTTAATGAACACAATCTCTTTGCAAATATTTGTTGCATATAGTTTTGTTTATTGAGTTGTTCTGCAATAATAAGGGAAATATTTATTTATTTTATGTGGGCGTCTTGTTAATCAAACAGTTAATTATTTTTATCCAGGGTATACAGGGTATCAAACATCAGTTTTCTTATCTTTGAAGAGCCTAAAAGTTATATGCTAATGATTTTGTTGTTATCAAAGCTTAACTGTGCGATAAGTAATTTAAGTGACACACGCTTGTTTGTTGTTATTTCCGTTAGGGGTATCTCAAAATCGTGCATTATGTTAATGTTAATTATTGCTGGCCGGCTTGGTTCGCATAAATATTTACACAAATTACGCGATGCAACGATGCCTCCAATGGTTTGTTTTTTCGCGTTTATTTACCTTCCATTTTGGGGCCTGCTCGTCTCATCTGAGAACTTTCGGTTTTTCGTAGCTAGTATTTATTTATTATTTTCCTCTTCTTTTTTTTTTTTGTTGTTGCCATTCTCTAAATATTTAAATTTGTTTTTGTGCTTGTTCTTCTTGAGAGCAAAAAAGAGTACGGCGCAATAAATTGAAATGAGTCGACAGAGCACATGCCGCGCAGCGCCGCACGCTCCTCGTCGTTGAACTAGAACCTGATAGTGCTTAAAACCTCTCAGGCCTCATTCCCCCCTCGCATTCATCAATCCCTACCCCCCTTATCCGCACACAATTTGCGTTGACCGGCCGGCAAACGCGTCAGTGCGCTAATCTGACTCAAGACCCGAAGCGGGCATTGCTAGAACTAGCTGGTTTTCAGTTTTTGTTTTTTTTTGTTTTTTTTCGAAAAAAAAAAGCAAAATAACCAAGCAAAACAAATAGAAAAGAAAAACTATTTTAAGCTTGTTTTGGTATCAGTTTTCTACGGCTTCCAATTGACGTTAGAGAGAGAGAAAGATATTAAAAGGGGAAAACAACAGGCGATTTTCGCATTGTTTTTTGCAATGCGGTCTCTTACATAGACATATGTAAGAGCCACACATAAGGTGGGTGATTCGATAATCGTGAAAGGCGAGAGCTGAAATGCAATTCAAGACTGGAAATGCGACGCCTGCTTAGATAAGCCGATCAGGTCTCTCGTTCCAATCGCAGTCTTTGATTTTACGTAAAACACATCAGACGGACAAGACAAGGAAATTTTGCCCTGAGACCTTGAAGGTTGCGAGATCTGAAAACAAGGCTGATGCAATAATTCAAGCATATTTTGAATGTATAATCTATTTAAATAATAATGGGGAATCAGGTGATTGAGAAGTGTGATAGATTAAGAAAGTGACGCACGGAAGGAAAATTACGAATATTCATAACATAGTCTGTTCAGAGATGTACATAGATAAAAAGATTCCAGGAATTATTGAGAGTAAATCTTAAGAAATAATACCAAAGACGTCAGGCACGTGGTGTTCTTGTGCTCTCCACATATCTTTAGTCTATTTAAACTTATTTTTATATATTTTACATATTTGTATGTAAATATAACAGATCGTATTGAAAACCAATTGGAAGTCAAGTTATTTGTCATGATTTTGTTTTCATTCTTATCGCGCCGAAAACAAATCGCCGGCAATTTATCATAATTAATTTCTTATGGCAGCGATTCCTGAAATAACTTTAGGAAAATTGAATAAAAGCAAGAACTACAACAACAAGAACAATGGAATAAACAAAATGATTTGCAAAAATCTATAAAAGAAATGCGCAAAAAAATCGGAAGAGGCGCCAAAAAGTGACGGCGTCGGATGCCAAAAGAAACAAATGAATGCAATGCAAAGAAATATTAAATAAACAGAACAGACCATTTTTTATGTGTTGTGCTCTTTATTTTTTCGCGCACGCTTCTTTGTTGCTTTTAAATTTAATTTACGTAACTGATAAGAATAAAAGAGACACACTAATTAGGCCAATTTAAATTTAGATAACGAAAGCCGCAAAGCATGAAGAAATAAACATGATGGACTGACGGACGGACGAACGGACACGGCGAACGCGTGTGTGCGTCAAGTAGGCGTAAGAACGTGTGCGAGCCCCGTGGGGCGTGGCCGGCGAAGGATGACGCGCGTTTGTGGGAAGGGTGGGCTGTCAGCCAAAATTTCGGTGAGGCATCAAGGAAATTTAGCAGAAACAGCAGCAACAAAACACAAAAGAATTTTATATAAATGACGTCCGTCGATAATGATGATAAAATGCGTGAGGGGAAGCTGTCCGAGAGGGTGGCAGAGAACCTCGGATCTGTGTAGCTACACACCGGAACCAGAAGAAACGAGAATAAAAATGAAAACTTTTCTAAATATTTAAAAAAGAGTATGTATTTGTTTATTAAATCGAATCTTTCTCTGAATTGCGTTCTTAGGAAATAGTTGTTGCCAGAAGGCCGAAGAAATGTCTAGAGGAATTGGGTCAGTTGAGAAATTTTATGATTGGCAGGTGGATTATCAAAGAATAGATAAAGCAAGTGACTAAGAGCGTAGAAAAACTCTTCGTAGAGGTTATGTCTACAAACGAACGTATCAATTTAAGTCATTCTTCAATTATTATAACTATCTTTCATTGCTGTCCCTCTTACAGTTCGCTGACTTTACTCAGTGAAATCTGACTGCGTCGTACGCTACTAATAGATCGTCGTCTGGTCTTTCAATATATTTTATTATGCGTATCATCATCGCTGGCGACCAGAGGCCAACTACCTCTTTCGCTGAAAGTCCAACAAATGCAACGATGCATATCAACATTAGATTTATTGCAGACTGTGTGCAGTGCCCGTCCCTCCTCTTCCTCCATTCTACTGCATTCGCTGCACTACACTTGATGTCCCTCTTCTTGTCCACAATCTCCTCCCCTTCCCGATCGTGGGTTCTGTTTATTGACTGATTACGCGTTGCATTTGCTAAAGTGACAAAGGGACTTTCAATCGGCGATCGGGTGGGACAGCCTGGTCGGTCTGCCGTTTGGTCGAGTGCTTTTAAGTAGCTCGTAAGTCCAATGGGTTCTATAAATAGCATCGCAAACACATACCCTTACTCTCGTGCCCGTGCCTGGTTTATGACAAGAATTAAAAGATACAAAAATACACGCGCCCTGTCTCGCCGTCATGATCATCATCAACATCATTGTCAGGCTTCGATCGCCTCGTGTTTGCATCTCTCTCTGTTACTCAGTCAGTCAGTGCCCTCTTCTCCTGCTCTCCTCGGAGCATTTTTACAATAAACTTTTTGATATGTGGGCTTGCGAATACTCAAACATACTTATACATAACCATACTACATACATGTTTTATTTTTACATATTTTATTTGACTTACTCGGTTTTGCATCGCGCGATTCGACGACTTGTTTACGACACGCGATTTGCTTTCTACGCAGTTGCGCTAAATTATGTACTCGCTATTTTTCTATGTGTGTGTGGTGTCTTGGTGTGTTGCTGATCGTTTATTTATTTATAATTTTTTATGCATTGATAAAAAGTTGAAAAATAGGCATACAAATATGGCAAGTGGTCGCCGATAAATGTGCGCAAATATTTGTCAAGCTTGCCCGATGCCGAATGAGCCAAATGGCAAACCCAGTGAGGCCCCCATTGGTTTTTTCTTGTTGTAGATCGGACATCATCGGGTTGACGGTGATAGCACATGTGGCGGTTCTTGTTGCTGTTGTTGTTTGTTCAACGTTTGTTTAATTTCCATTTATCGCCAGCGCACTAAACCATAAACTGACAGAGATCTTGGCCAAAGAATTAAATTATCACGCATTCGAATATCGAAAGTATTGGACAGACGACAGCAGCAACTGTTCGCACAGTGATCACTCAAAGCATGAAACAATCCTATGTTTTCTATTGTATTTTAGAATCTCAGACATTTAGAAGCTTCATTATGTATTGCTTCAATATGAATTTGCTAATAAATGGAAACAAAAAGACATATCTATCAATTCAATCAATCAATTCATTAAGTTTTGTAAGTAAATCGAATGAAATCTATGAAATAATCACGAAGCAGAGAACACATTGTGAAATTGTTTATTTTGCCATATGCATCACAGTTATTTCGAATTACATCACGTTAGCAACAGGAGCCAATCGTAGATTTCGCCCACTGATGGGCAAAAGCCGAGGGGAGACGAGTAGAAAGCTGGGCAAAACGTGAGTCAGTCAATCTCAAGAAGCTGGCACGTTTACACGTTCATTGAAATAGTGAAAAAGTATTATAATATGTAAATTTATATAACATACAATATGCTAAGGCCTAAAAAATGATATATCTTTTGTTATTATAACAAATTTTAAATAATTCGTATATTATCACGGTTATCTTTCTTTGTCTAAGAACTTCAAGAATGGTGTTATAGTGTAAACAATTGTAGAAAGCTAATAAACCTATGAAATTATCTATGGTGTTGTTTAGGACGATTATTCATAGAGTGCGGTCAGTTAGCTTCGTTCCGTTGACCTGAGTAGTTGAGCTGCGAAAAATACGGAAATAACATATGTTTATACTTTAATTTCTGCTATTTCATCACATAATATTGCATCAGATCATTTTATTATAGCTGTAAGAAACTTAAGACAGTAAAATATAAAAAAGTAAATGTTGTTCTTACATTTGCAGACGGTCAAAATGAATTGACACGCTACAGCAGCGAAGATGTGTCCGGTAATGAGTCGAGCGAGGCGCCCAACATGACCGAAGTGGAGCGACAGGCTGAGCTCAATCGGCACAAGGAGGAGATGCAGAAGAAGAGACGCAAGAAACGCATCAGCTCGTCGCTGCACTCGTCAACATTTCAAGGTAAATAACCTCTATAATTGACTATAATATCATATAATATAATATTAAAATATATTCTCGTTCATCTCTTTTTAGAACTGTACAAGTTGAGTGGCGAAATACTGGGTGAAGGGGCTTATGCATCGGTGCAGACGTGCGTTAACATCTATACCGATCTGGAATATGCTGTGAAGGTTATCGATAAGATACCGGGACATGCGCGTGCGCGTGTCTTTCGCGAAGTGGAGACATTCCATCACTGTCAGGGACATCCGGGCATCTTGCAATTGATCGAATTCTTCGAGGATGATGAGAAATTCTATTTGGTGTTTGAGAAAATCAATGGCGGACCATTGTTAACACGCATTCAGATGAACATCTGCTTCTCAGAGCACGAAGCGGCTCAGATTATAAAGGAGATTGCATCAGGATTGGATTTTCTTCACAAGAAGGGCATTGCTCATCGCGATCTCAAGCCGGAGAATATTCTGTGCGTCAAAACCGATTCATTGTGCCCCATTAAAATTTGTGATTTCGATTTGGGTTCCGGCATTAAATTCACCACGGACATCTCATCGCCAGCAGCAACGCCGCAGTTACTGACACCAGTGAGTCCCCAGTAATCATTTGTTGGCCACAAGATTTGTAATGCTGATTTCGTTGCTTATTGCAGGTCGGCAGCGCCGAGTTCATGGCGCCCGAAGTAGTCGATCTGTTTGTGGGCGAGGCAAACTATTACGATAAGCGTTGCGATTTGTGGTCTCTGGGCGTGATTGCGTACATTCTACTGTGCGGTTATCCGCCATTCTCGGGCAATTGTGGTGAAGATTGCGGCTGGAATCGGGGCGAAAACTGTCGCACCTGCCAGGAGCTGCTTTTTGAGTCCATTCAAGAGGGTATGTGTGGATTTCTAAAAATCGATTCAATTAATTAATGTATAAAATTTGTTTTAAAGGACGTTTTTCCTTTCCGGAGGCCGAGTGGCATGATGTGAGTGATGAGGCCAAAGATTTAATTTGCCGTCTGCTGGTCAAGGAGGCTTCTAAGCGTCTAAGCGCCGAGGCTGTGCTCAATCACAGTTGGATAAGAATGTGCGAGCAGGAACCGCCAACAAGCAAGCAGACGAGCCGCCACAGGCCACTGCAAACGCCAAACAACATTCGACGGTAAGTCAGGAAAACATACGATTTATCTTCGAGATCTTTAGTGAAACTGTTCCACGTTTGATTCGCAGCAATCATCAGTCGGCGCGCGAGATATCACAGTTTGCTGAGTCTGCAATGGCCGTAAAGCGCGTGATCCTGCAGCATTTCTCAATGCGTTATGATTATATGAAGGAGCGACCGAACATCTATCAGCCTTCGCAGGCGTATATGGATGCGTACAGCGATGAAAATTACAATCCAAAGCCACCGGCTCAATATGTACGCAGTCGCTCTCAGCGTACCACAGGAACAACTGCGTCCACATCTGGCTATGGGGGTCGCTTGTCCACAGCTCAACATGGACATCATCGCAACAGCAGCAATCATAGTCGTCAATCGTCCCGCACTGCCTCCGGCATTTTCAATAACAGCGGTGGCTTTAAGACGCTTAATGTGCACGAGGAGGATGACGATGATGAGGCACTGGAGGCTTTCGGTCGTCTAGATGAGGATGTTGATGATGAGTGGGCACAGTCGACGCGTCGCTATCAGCAGGAACGCGAATTACAACAGCAGCAGCTGGAGGAGGAACACCATGAGCATTTGGCTGATGGTAGCCTCAGCGAAGCCGATGAAGGCGACGAGGATGAGGGTGTCGAGGGGATGAGGGAGAGAGAGGGCGAGGACTATCAGCACTACAAGCATTATTGGCGCGAGCTGGACGAGGATGAAGGCGATGATTATTTGTATGAACAGCAGCAACAACGCGTGGATGGAATAGCCGAGGAAGATGAATATGACGAGGAAGGAGAACTTGGGGATCATCCAGTAGAAGATCTAACAGAAGTAGAGAAAAACAAAGCCGACAATCAAAAACAATTGCAAACTAAAGTTGTACAAATTGGTGTTGGCACCGAAGTGAATGGAGAGCAGAAATTGATAAATGAAGATGATGAAGAGAAGAAGATGGAGAAAGAGAAGACGGAACAAGTTATTATGGATAATATGCTAAAATCAAAGCAAAGCGAATTTGCTAAACCAACAACAGTGCGCAACGTTGCGCAGGAGATGGAGATAAAGGAGGACGAGGCAAAGCAGAAGGCGAATGATGACGATGTTGATGGGGCTCCAAAGCAACGATCAACATCAAGTGATATTAGTGCTACTACAATCACCAATACTAATATAAACAGCGGCAACATAGGCGGCAACAATATGCAAGCAACAACACCAGTTACAACTGCAACACAATTGAATGGCAAGAAGAACGGCGATCAGCAAACTGGCAATGAAAAGGATAACGATTATGATAACGATAACGATATTGATGATAAAAATGAGAATGATGATGATGATAAAGATGATGTTAAACTATTGGATAGTATTAGTGATTTAAATGAAAAGCTACCTGAAATTTATGAGACTGCAAAAATTGTTGTCACCTCAGCGGCAGTGGAAGCAACAACAACAGCTAAACCAGCAACAGCAGCGGCAGCACCGACAGCAGCAGCTAAAATTGAAGCAACTTGCCCACCAAATGATTATGATAACGATAATGATACAAATGAAGATGATTTGAAAGCGTCGAAGAGCGCTCCGACTACTGCTGTTGAGGGGACAACAATGCGAACGACTTTTGGCAAACAACAGCAACTACAACAGCACCATCAGCAGCCAGCACAACAACAGCAACAGCAACCGAAGGCAGGCAGCAATAACAAGCAGCAACGCAATGTTTACTTTGTATTGGATAAACAACAGAATGACGAGGACGCCGATATAGACGAGGAAGATGACGAATATGATGATGACGATGAGCGGAGGTCGGGATATCGATCTAAGCAACCATCGCCGGCTATTCGTAGTGCATATACCCGCAGGCAGCGCCATCAGCAACAGCACAACAGCTATAACACTGCACCACCGCGTGCAGACAACCAGGAGAACTGGCGCTATCGTAGCCACCAATCCGAACAGCCACAGCAGCAGTCGGCTGTGGCAGCCGGTGGATACCGCAAGTATCGTCCCCCATTTAGCACTGGTGGTGGAGGCGGTCACTATGGCAATCAGCAGCGTAACTACTTGGGCAGTTTCTCGCACAGCGGCGGTGCAGCTGGCTATAAGGTGGCACCACCATTGCAGCCAGTTGCATCGCTGTTGTCGATAAAACAGCAGCAACGGCACAACAGCGCCGGAAGCAGCAGTGGCAGCGGTGGCTCACCGCCATCCGACGAGCAATCAGTGCTGCCTGCCACCCAGATACGCAACTGGCGCCAGGACTGCGTGTTTAACAAGGTATACGGAATGGATCCGCCAAGGAGTATGCAGCGCTCGCAGCATCAGCAGCCACGCATTGGTTCCGGGCGCCTTATGCACTTGTCGGAGATACCACCGCATCTTCTGGAGGAGCCGCCACGCCACGGCATTGGCTTGTCGCCCCCGAGCGAGAGTCGATTGCTTCAGCGTCGCATGCGTCAACAGCAGAGACCCGGTGATCTGGCCGAGTACTGTGAGCCCGCCACAGCAAGTGGCTAAGCGGGTACGTCGTAGTAAGGATCAACAAAAAAGCAGCTGTGAGCGGATGCCTCAGCGGAGTGAAGAGAGCCAAGGAAGAAGAAGCGATTGGCCAACAAATTGTGATTGGCGGCGTCCTGAGCAAAAATAAAAACATATTGAATGTTTCCTTTTTGTATAATTTTTTATATACATACATTTACACACGAACATACACATACATACACATACACTCAAATACATACGAAATTCATGAGCAAACAATATTTGAATTTGCCAAATTTCTTCAATCGCAACACTGACAAAAAAAAAAACAAAACAAAACTAAAACTGTAAACAAAAAGAAACTACTTAAAATTCCGTCTTATTTTAATACAGATGAAAAATTGTGTTAAAGGATTGATAAGAAGAGAAGAAGAAGATGAGAAAGAGATGCTGTTTACGAAGCAAGAACCAAACAGTCGTTCGAAAACCAACAACAAAAAAAAAACAAAAGAAAAACCTTTTTTTATAAAAAAGATTTAAAAAAGAAAATGTAATTAATCGCTATAATTTTTATTATGAAAATAAAAACGAAAGTATGAAAGCAAATCGTGTTAAAGCGAGTTACACACACTCACAAACACACACATACATACACAAACACTCAAGCAACAATAAAGTTTTTGTTTATTTTTGATTAAATTTGCTAAATAGAAATATAAACTCAAGATACAAATTCAGCATCCGTTGCCGTTCGACAAAAAGTTTCCTTTCTGTGCTTTTTCTGTTAACTAAGTCAGGAAAAAGTTGTTGCATATGTACTATATGTTTTTAGTGCTGAAATATCAATTAAAAATTAAGAATTTTGCATACCGAAAACCCAAAATGTACAACATAAAAATAGTTGTTGAAACTTTGATAAAACTTATGTAAATTTTTTTAAATTTCCAATTAACAGAAATTGTTACAAAAATGCCAAAAAAAGAAAAGAAGAACATTAATTTGACATCGAGAAGTGCAGAAAGTTAGAATATTGAGTTAAATTAAAGTAATGAAAACTTAAAAGGCCCGAGAGGTGTGAGATGATAGGCCTCGCTAACACCAACAGAAAACACACACACATACACACAGAGATTACATACAATATGAATATAACGTACACTGTGTGCCTAAGTTGGTTCGCAGGGAAGTTCCAACGACCTCAAAAGCATTGAGCATTTCCCAAACGTCACAGGAAATGTTAATTGTTTATAAAACTCTTGGATATATACCCCGTTACTTCTCAAAGAAAAAACACATTTACTTAATATGCGTTTAATATTTATGGTAATAAACAAGTTTCCCATTCCTTTATCATAAATGTTGGACACATATTGAGACCAGTCTAGCCGAGATACTACTGCATGTGTTCAGATCGACCCTGAATAGTTGCAGTAATATCTCGAACTCTTTTGTATCTTTTTAAAAACTTTTTCACACACACTGAGACACACCTACACTCACTTCTTTAGAAAGCAGAGAGAGTTCTTGATATTACACACATTGCTCAACAGACTTTTTGCTGGGCGTAAATAGAAGGTTAAAGAGAAGATGAAGAAAATGGAAAATGTGTTAACAAAATAAAAATAATAATTATAATAATAATAATAATAACAACAAAAATTGTGATATAAAATGTAAATGTAAATTGCACCTGAAGAAAAAAAAAACTATCAACTGACGCTGTGCCATCAACAACAACCACAACAACAAGAACATCAAAAACAACAACCACAACTACAAAACACTATAACTGAACTACAGTGAAACGTCGCGAAGATTAGTATAGTAGTAGCTTGAGGGAAAGAAAGCCCAATTCAAATGGATTCGTTGAATTATTATTATATTTTTTGTTTTTATTGGTTTGTTTACGCCCCACACAGACATACAAACACACTATCAAAATGTCAGAATGCTTTGCGCCTCAAAAAGAATCATTATACGTACGTATATAAGAACATACTTCTATTTTTCCAACAAGCGAAACTGTAACCTTAAAGTAAATCTAAAAAAGAAAAAACAAATGTAACTTTTTGAATACTTCCACACACACACACAGAACGAAGAAGATTAGAAACTATTGCTATGCAAAAAAATAAGGAAAAACATTCAACCTAATATTAAATTTGAAAACACCACAACAACAATAACAACAGTTAAGTGCGAGGACCCAGATAATTTAAAGTTAATTTATATACAAAAATATGTATTCCTACAACAAAACAATAATTTCATTTGCATTGTAAGCAGGAAACGATGACGATATAATTGCATAACTAAGGAACGCTCTTGTTTTAATCAGAAAACTGTGAGAAATGTTTCGCAACGAAACAAAAAACAAAAACAAAACACTTAAAAACGAGAGAGAGAACTATGATGAGGTAGGGAGAGGTAGCATGTTAATCAAGCAGCGCTCCAAAAGAATCGTATACTACACACACAACCACACACACTACTCAACACTAAACACAGACAGACAGATATACACACACACACACATCGTCTACATGCATATATACCTAATATATAAGTAAACTTTAGTTTTTGCAAATGTCCGTTAAAATTACGATTACAAGTAATCTTAGCAGTTAAAACTGAGAGAGAGCGATGAACACGCTGCGCCTTACTCGCCAAGAGACAGACAGAGAGAGAGTGTGAATAGCCGAGAATGAGAGTTCTTGAGAGCGTTGTCTAAGACCCGCAACGAATGCAAATAATCCAAAAAAGATACGTTTGTATGGAATGAAATTGTTTTAAATTATCACCAAGAAAAGCAAAACAGAAAATCGAAACGAAGCAAAAACAAAACAAAAAAATAAAAATGAGATATTGTTTTATACATAAAAACGAGAAAAAAAGTCAATAAAAATGCAAAATATATAAAAACGTTAACGAAACTCGACTTTTATTTCAGTTCAATTGGGAACATTTCAAATTGAGCTTGGGGCTTATATGTATGTGTTGTTGTGCAGCACGTGCAGTCAAGGTTTGTACAACACTTCAGCTTGCGGTTGGGAATCGCTTTGGTCTTTTTGGTTTCCTAGCAACACGTTGTGAATCAATTTTTAGGTGATAATTGATAATACTAAAAAAACTGTCAACATTATTCAGGTTTTTTGATTTATTTCATGATTTGATATAAATTTCTTTGTTGATCTTCAAAGCTTTCTTACCAAGAGAAGATCGGCTGATGGATATATAATATATAAATATGAACCTTTATTGCTTTAAATTTAAACTTCATAAATATTTTGAAACAATTTATTTACGTAATTTTGAGTAAAAACTGTAAAAAGAACATAACATTTGAATAATTGTATCTTAAAACCATCATTAAGTTTTTTTGTAGTTTGGATCTAGTGAAGCCAGTCAGTCGATATACAGAAATGATGTTGTACGTTCCAAACCAAAGTTTTTGAGTCCTGCTCCACGCAATTTGAATCAATCAAATCCTCAGGTTCATTCATCATCCATGATGTTGAACCTATTTAGTTTTTGTGTGATCGTCTGCCTGATCGATAGTCACATGAGTGTGACCATCCTGAGAAGTTGCATTATTACCCTCTGCTCTCGTCAGACCTATCCTGATCTCGCCTGTCATCGAGTTCATGGAGGTGATGGTGGTGTTAACGCCTTCCTCACTTGAACTGGTTGCCAGCAGAGGTTTCACATCGGCGGTCTGTTCCCGTGGTGATTCCTCGAAGCTGTGGTTATTAATATCCTCAATGGCTTGACGAAGCTTTAAAGGGAGAAACAAACAGTTATATTACCATAAGAAAAGATGAAACATAAAGAAAACTCACCTCTTTGAGGCTGACCACACCAACAAGGCGACCGATCTTGGTCACGTAGGCATGATTGACGCCCATCATGGAAAACATCGAGTGCACACGCAGCAGCGAGGTGCGTTCGACCAGTTGGAAAGGTGAGGGATCGATGCGTATGGCCAAAGCCTTAAAGTCAATGGGTTTCGCCAGCTGATCGTATTCCCATTGCTTCTTGCCCTCGGGCGACATATCCACAACACGATCACCGCACTGAAGTTAGAATTAAATTAAAGAATTGATGGTGTATGAGGATATACATCTTATGGTCATACCAAGTGAACCCGTTTTGACGGAGTGCTTTGGATGTGTAGATCGTCGTGAGAGCCTGTCTCCAGATCAAGTTCAGGTTCGTTTGATCGCTTAAAGAATGATTGGAAGGCTGAACGTAAACGTGACTCCGTTTGACTGTTTGTGCTGCTAAGCGAGTCGTGCGATCGGGAGGCTTTCTTCAGAATAGATCTCTGCTGATCGAGAGATGCACTGGGTAACATGGCATCGCTGTGTATTTGGCGTAGACCTTGGACATCCTGTGTGGGTATAACCTCGAAGCGGGAAGGACGTCGATCGCTCTCCAGCTCCTTGATCTCTTCCTCACGCCATCTGTGCGCTGTTTCCATGCGCTTCTCTCGTCCAATTTGCTGCTCAATGATCTTCACCAGCTCCTGACGCTGCACAGAGCCCAGCAGCACCATGCTCTCGGGACTGTCTACCAGCGGCAGGGAGCGCAGCTTCTTGTTTAACTTGAGCACCTGCTTGAGCTTCTGATAAGAGATGCCCTGCCAGATGTACTTCACATCGCGGATCATGAAATCCTCCACAAATTTTTCGTAGAATTCTGAGCTTGTGTACAGCAGATCCGGCAGATAGGGCAGCTTTTTGATAAGTATTACGCTCTCGTACATAGATGGCTGTAGGAGTGAGGCAACCGCATTGGCCACCAGCACCGCCACTAGCACTGGCACCGCAAAACAGATTTGTCCGGTGATCTCAAAGACCACAACTGCCACGGAAATGGAGTGTGTCACGGAGCCGGAGAAGGCAGCTGCACCCACAATGGCATATGCAGCTGGCATAATTGGGGACATGCAGTTGCCGTAGCGCACACCTTGTGGAAAGGACCAGGCGACAAACTCTCCCATCAGTCGACCGAATCCGCTCCCAATCTTCAGCGCAGGGATGAACAGGCCGTGAGGTACAGCCATTGTGGAGCCAATGATGGAAAAGAGGAACTAGAGAAGGTAAGAAGAAGAAAAAGATAAGACTAGATTTATCTAGGTCTGTCACTACTAACATGGAAGAGCGTATAGCAAGTGAGGTTGCCAAAGATGTTCGTGTATTTGGTGTGCCAGTGCGAAACAATCTCGGTCTGGTTGACATTGAGATCATCGTGCGTCCAGGTAAAGTTGCTGAAAAGGTGAACCAATTGTTTCTCAGTTTCCAGGGCGCCGCCAAAGAACATTCCGGTACCCAGCGGGAATGTGAGTGTGGAGATGATCAGCGACAGAACGGCAGGATACAGAAGACGACTGCAACAAAGGATGAATGATTGAAGAATTGGGTGGCCATATTCCATTACACTACACTTACTTCTTTTGCAGAAACTTATTCAGCGCCTTGCTGGAGCGTATGAAGAGCACGTAGTGACGATGTACCCAGACAAATGTGGCGCCCAGCAGACCGCAGAGTGCACTGAAATAAAATGCTTGAGCAGATGCGAGGAAGAATCAATCTTGTCTATCGACTTACCCGGTGAGAGCAAAGAAGATTAGTTCACGCGAATCGAAGGGAAACTCTGTGGATATATAGGTGGGATATACCGCATGCACTGTGTCTGCACCCTGGAACCACACGGACAACAGACGCACTGCCGAGGCACCCACCACACAGCCAAAGAAGCCACGCCAGTAGTTGCGCACTGCAAAGTATGTTGTGGTCACCTCAATGCTAAAGAGCACAGCTGAAAAAAGAAAGATTTATATTCTGAACTGGTTTATATGCAGTGTGGCCAATTCACCTCCAATGGGTGCCGCAAAGCAGGTGCCCAATCCCAGGGCACAGGCCGCTGCCAGCATCTCTGTGCTGCGTGACTCATTCTGATAGATACTCTGGAAGGGAGTAGCCAGTTTTCCTAATAGATTCGCCACAATGCTCGCTATATGCACATAGGGTCCCTAGGGAAAGGAGTGACAGGCTTAGACTGGGCATTTACAGCCCTGAACTGTACTCACCTCCTTGCCCAGTGGCATTCCACTGCCCAAGATCAGAGTCAGACCAACTACCTTGGCCACCAGGGTCTTGAAAGTCAGATAGTTCTTGAGTGTGACACCACGCAGTATGGTCTTCATTTCGGGAATGCCAGAGCCTGTAAATCAATGGAATTACTAGATAGTCCCTAGTTAACTGCAAGGAAAGTTACCTGCAGCTTGTGGCGCCACATGGTGCACAAAGTACGCTGTGAAGACAACCAGTGCAACTGGTATAATGACCCAGGCGAAGTACTTCGCAAATGGATCGGAAGTAATTCTTTCATAGAACCAGAAACGAACTGAAAAAAAGGATCAAATCAATTAAGTTCAACTGAAAGCGAATTATAATTGCTTACGCTCTGTAAGAAGGCGAATTCCTTCGTCCATGCCAAAGGCAATCAGGGCCATGATAATGCCACAGATGGTTAGGAAGATCCAATCCTTGGCAATGCGTTCGGATACTTGATTCCAGGCCCATGAAGAGAGGCTCTGCAAGCGACTGGGTTCATTATACTCCAGCTCAAAGAGCTGCAGATGAAAAGGAGATTAGGAACTTGGTCTAGAGATCATTTAGTGGTACTTCTACCTTGCTTCTGAGTTTGTCTTCTTGTTTGCGCAGCTTGGCTAACTTGCGCAGTCTTCGGGCTTCATCTCCAGCGAATTGTTGCAGATCCCTGGAATACCGACCGTACATCTGTGTGGGTACAAAGAAAAATCGAAACATGATATCATTATGATTCATTCTTTTGGCAGACGGAAGGACAAACAGTCAGGTAGATTGACAGACAGACAGTCAGACACCATTTTGTCACATGTCCGCAACAGATGTGCTAAAAAATTAACATATTTAGATAGTCGTTCAATTCGTACCACTCCTCCCGTCTCGCTTCGCTTTGATCGGTGTGTAAATATCATACATGGTATTGTGTATGGTATATAGAACACGAATTCGTAACAAAAATAAAAGAATTGTAAATAAAAAAGTCACATTTTTGCACATGCGCAGCGAATTAAACACATTTTAAGCGATGCTAATTAGGTTCAATTAACGCAGCCCCCGGAAAATAATCCCCACAACAAAAGATCAGAAATATAACCAGTCAAAAAAAAAAAAAGGTGCGCGTCAGCTGAGCCAAGTGTGAGCGGTGACATTAATCAAAGCAACAATGAATGAATAGTTGACAAGCTCAAAATATTTGCCAAACTAAAAAGCAATGCAAACAAATTTTTCAGGCGGGCTGCCCAGGCCTGAGTGAGGCCTCAGGCCATTCCTCACTTATGTCATTACTGGCATCAAATATTAGACCAGATAACTGACAAATTATCGCCAGCTATTTGCCAATTAGTTGTCATATTATAATTACGAGCTGCGAATATCCCCAAAAATAATTGTGTCTGATGGAAAAAAATTGACTTGGCTATTTATTTATTAATTGATTTTGATTTTTAATGTTATTCAATTTGTTCAATTACTGTTTATGATATTTAATGTAATTCAATTTAATTCGATTCCAAACAATTTTAATTGCAAGCGACTAAAAATCGTTTTATTTGAACTGCTGAAAGCTCCTTTTCGATAAGTTAGGAAGCTCTGATGTGGTTAGTGTCTTTGCTAAGAGCAAAAAAGTCTTATACTTTTTACTATGAAATGTGAACAAACAGTCGCCGCCTTTTATAAAATGGAGAGAAACTAAAAAAAAGGGCAACACTCCAGGACGTGATATACACTTTACGAATATTGAAACTTGAGTTATGTTTAAAAAAGCAAAACCTACGAGATTATAAACAAAAAGACTTCATGTCGCTGTCTATCCTCTGATCTAGTAGCAATTTCAAATTGAAAATGGAAAAAAACAGGGTTCGCTTTCTAATATACAATACCATTTGTGTTTAGGAGGTTTCTCGGATCAGTTGTTTATTATTTGTATTATTTTTTATTTTATTTATTAATTACTTGAAGTTTCTATATATATTAATATAAATATAATATATATTAATATATAGTGGTCTGATTAAAGATGATTAAGGGGGCTTTCATCAAATAATTATTTTGCCTGAATAAACGTGGATAGAGGGCTGAACTTGGGGTTTGTGATCAATTCTGACCTATCATGTAAGGACTACATTAACAATGCAACTAAGACTCATTTATAAGTCACAGTCATTGGCACCATTTTAATATTAATAACTATTTTTAAATTTAAAAACAAGCTCTTCTTACAGCGCAAAACATAAATCATTCAACTGTCAATTTTTCAAAAAATTGGTCAGTAAATAAAAGCATTTAGAATTTATTGTAAGCATATAAGTATTAGTAATTTTAATTATTGAAAACTATTTTATTGTTAATACTTGTATTGTCAGTTGTGACTGACATTTCAATTTGTAATTAGCAATACTCGTTTCATTTTCACTTTTTCTAAATGACTCATTTTTACCATAACTTTTTTGTTGTAAGTCCTTTTTGTGCCATAATTTGTTATAGATATTTCTGATCTTATAATCAGTAAATTCCCCCTTATATCTCACCAGGGTGTGTGTGTAGCCTAAATCTTCCTGATCTTCGCCAGCGATCTCACGTTTCTCCTGCTCCTGACGCTGTGTGGAGCCGTTGGAGCAATTGTCTTGAGCTGGTTGAATGCTGGGCGCGGCCTGCCGCGAGGATTCAACAATGGGCTCGGAGTCATCCGCGATGCTGTGTCGCTTCATGGTGAAATCACGCAGAAGCAAGTGGACAAGCGTTGGATGTCCTAATCAATTTAATTATCGTATACGGATTTAGCAACAGGTTTAAACTAGGCGACACTTGCACTTTTTATTATTTGTTATCGGGTTATTCTGGGATAAGCCAGAGCCAGAGACATCTGAGCCGCACCGTTGCCCAAATGGGTTTATCAATCCGAGCCAATAGACACGATGAAGTTGAGACAACCTCAACAGCGAAAGCAACAGCGCAGTCGACGTCGACGTCGGCGCAGACGTCGGTCACAGCCGCGAACTTCGATTAGTCAATGTGTCGGCTGTCCTCTGTCGCCATTTTACTCTCTTTCTCGCCAAACCGCGATTCGGTGTATACCCTGTAATCGTTAAGCAGCAGGGAATGATTAAGCTACGTTAGCAAACTGTTATATGATTAATGTGAATACTACGTTGATATTTGTAATTATAGTTCATTTAACTTGATTCACAGCAATGGATCACAATTGCCTCATTAGATAATACAAAGAACACTTTGTATTGAACACAGGGTATGTTCTAGTTTCGAAATGTGCACAATGAAAACACACATATAAATTAAAGCTCTGTTAGCAGACTGTAAAGTGTTAAGTTGCTCACTGAACTCAAATCTCTTATACTAAATACATGTAGGCAGGTGTATTATGAGAGATGATGAGTTAGATGAGATCAAGAGATATAAAATGATATGTCAAGTAATCTCTTTATGGTCCGTATTATCCCATCAATGTAATAACTTACGATGACATTGTTATACAAACCTATAAATGAGGACTGTGATCTGTTGAACTATAGGGAAAATGTTCAGTTCGATCCACCATAAGTTCAGACTAGTTTCATTAATTCTATCAATCTGATTCGATACAAGACATTCAACCATCTTAGGTTGATAAAGAAGACACATTGTAATATTTTTCACGTTCTTGGGGAAACGGAACGGAGTTTTAGTTAAACTTGTTTATTTCGCATTGATTTCAACTTAAATATAGATCACGATATCTTTGACTTTATGTACTAAAGAGATATATAAATACATAACAAGTGATAGACTAATTAAAATATGATATAACCTAGATTAGTTTTAACTGATCTTTGCGGACATTTAATGGATGTCGTCGAAAGCAACAAGAGTTACGGGTAAGATTGGTATCTATTTTCACACGGTCTTGTTGGAGTTCTGTGTATTATTTGTGTCTGGAGCTGATGTTGTTGTCGTACTCGTTGTTGTAGTTGTTGTTGGTGTTGTCTCTGTTGACGGCATCGTGAGCTTAACATCGGTGTTATCCATTGATTTAATGTGTTCCATTTCGATGTCGGAACAATTGTCCGAATTCGATAGGGCCGAGTCCATTGAAGTGATGGTCATATCAACGGCCTTGTCGCTGGCACTAGGGGAAAGCAGAGGCTTCTCCACAGCCGGCTTAGCATCGCCGTCGACTTCATCGTCCCGTGGATGAGCCACAAAGCTGTTGCTATTGATGTCCTCGATGGCCTTGCGCAACTGTAAGCGAAACATATAGAAAGATATAGTCAAGCAGTAAATTGAGTAAAACTCAAGTGAACTGACCTCTTTAAGGCCCACTACACCGACTAGTCTGCCGATCTTGGTTACGTATGCGTGATTTATGCCCACCATGGAGAACAGCGAGTGCACCTTGAGAATGGAAGTGCGCTCGACCAGCTGGAAAGGCGAGGGATCAATGTGTATCTGCGCTTTCTCCAGATCGATGGGCTTTAGCATTTCCTCGAGTTCCCATTGCTTCTGATCCTCCGGTGACATGTCAATGACGCGTTCCCTAGGCTAAAATAGGCGGAAAGAGAATGTTTTCAATTAGATATGGTGCTAGAATGTATTAAAGAGGTATCAAAAGAGATTTCTACATACCAATTGCACCGATTTGGCCTTTCTTATGGGAATATACTGTGTTCAATGGATATGTATGCAAGAGGGAGGAAGAATGTACATATAGAAGAAGGACAGATTACTTTTTGGACAGTAGAAAGTTGAGAATGTTAGTTGGGTTCGGTTAGTGTAAGTTACAAAACGAAAGAAAGGTGTAGGGGATACCCAGGGAAACGAACACTTACCGCAGTTGGGTTTTCATCATCACCAGATGGATCAGCGATCTCTTCTATCGTAAAACCCATTTCAGACCGCAGACTGTCGTCGCAAATCTTGTCCAGCGTAAAGCCATGATTTGGTGAATCTTTTACCTTGACATCGTTATTGAAATGAATCTTTTTCTTTTGCCGCTTTGGCTCTTCTACATGATTCTCATTTATCGCGGGTAGCTCAGTAAATTGGGCTTGTCTATTGATATCTGAAACTTTATTTGTTTTGTGTTTAATGCTGGGCTTATCGCAGTTGACTTCGTTGAGCGGCCTATGCGAATCTCTGTTATCTTCTGCAATATCATCTTTGTCATCCTTATCGCGCAGCAAATTAAATTTGGGGAAAACATATAAAGATATTTATTTGCACAGTATAAACTGATAAGATGATCACCTGACAAAAGTCAATGGAAAGATTTAACGAGCTTAAATTATCGTTGAATTCTAGCAAAGTTTGGGGAGTCCAAAGAAACTACGATAAGCAGATAACCAGTCAGGAGAGATCGAACTAAAGAAACTACAATAATATATTGTACAACTACAAACGATCATTTTATAATTTCCTATAATTTACCGTTTCTTTTGCATTTGCCTCGTCCGTGGAAATGGGATTTACTTGCTTGCAGATATGGAATAGGATTAATGTTGTGCCACACAGAGATAGAGATTCATTAATAACAGAAAGGGATGAGAGCTGTGCGGTTTTGGATGAACTACTTACCAGCATGATCTGATCGGTTACGAAATCCCAATTGCTTTGTGCTTGCTTGTAAAGCGAATGTTAGAATTAAGCCCGCAACATATGATAGATAAAGCTTGCCCACACCCAGATTACCTCTTGGGGGCTCAGAGTAGTGCACTTACCAGCTGAACTTTCTTGGAAATGCCGGGAGTGCTTGGTGCACTTGGTGTACGCTGGATCTGCACCTCGCTGTTGCTGGGCACGGGCGATAAGGAGCCCATCTCCGGATCGGGATGAACATCCTGCAGCGTGGTGGACTTCTTGAAAATGGCCTCGAATGCGGAACGTATGCGGAACTCCGAGTTGCCGGTGATTGTTGTGTACGGCGTAATGTTGGGACTATGCGGCGAGGTGGGAGCATAGGTCTTCAGATTAAAGGAGTTCGTCTTCTTCAGAATGGACTTGCGTGGTGTCAACGAGCTGTGCAGAGTCTCAGCCCGTTTCTTGGGCGGTAGCATTTCATCGTTCGCAATCTGCCGCAGACTGAGTATGTCCGGTGCAGGCAGCACTTCGAAGCGGGATGGACGACGCTGCCGCTGCTCCGCCTCCTGTTTCTTTTTCTCCTCCTCCAGGGCACGCTCCTCGGCCTCCTTTTGCCACTTTTGTGCCACCTCCATGCGCTTCTCGCGCCCAATGTGCTTCTCGATGATCTTGATCAGTTCGTAGCGCTGCACCGAACCCAGCAGTATCATATTCTCCGGGCTGTCGACCAGCGGCAGCGATCGCAGGGCCTTGTTGACCTTTAGTACCTCCTTGAGCTTCTGGTAGGAGATGCCATGCCAAATGTACTTAACGTCCCGCACCATGAAATCCTCCACAAAGATGCTGTACATGCCGGAACTGGAGGGCAGCAGATCTGGCAGATACGGCAGCTTCTTGATGAGTATGATGCTGTCGTAGATAGATGGCTGTAGCAGCGAGGCAACCGCATTGGCCACCAACACGGCTATCATCACGGGCACCACATGCGTTATCTGACCCGTCATCTCGAAGATAATCACGGCCACGGACACGGTGTGCGTTACGGAGCCAGAGAAGGCAGCTGCGCCCACAACGGCATACCCACCCGGCATAATGGGTGACAATCGGCCGCCGTAGCGCACACCATGTGGAAACCAGGAGGCCATAAGTTCGCCCACCAGACGCCCGAAGGCGGCGCCAATCTTGAAGACTGGTATAAACATGCCCGAGGGCACGGGTATTGTGGACGCAATGATCGAGAAGAAGAACTGCGATTAAAAAGGGCATATTAGTTTGGAATCTGCAACAGCTACAGTACTCCTTGGTACTCACTGTAAAGATCGTATAGCAGACCAGGTTACCGAACACGCTGGTGTAGGCGGTCATCCAATGCGTGACCACGGCGGCCTGTTCCACAGTCAGATCGTTGCGGGACCAGGTAAAGTTGCTGAAGAGCTGCGTCACCTGCTCGTGCGTGCTCAGCTCCCCCGCCAGGAACTGACCTGTGCCCAGGGGAAATGAAATGCTGGAGACCAACAGCGCCAGGAAACCGGGGTACAAAAAGCGGCTGCATGGTTGGAATGAATTCAGGTTAGATATATGTGGACAACTTTGGATAACTTATAGATAACAAAGAGATACATCTGAAGAATCTTAACTGATGTCTCCATGAAGAACTCTATCTATATTCGCACTTACTTCTTCTGTAGAAACTTGTTCATGCGCTTGTTAGAACGCATGAAGAGCACATAGCGTCGATGTACCCACACATAGGTGGCGCCACCTAGGCCACAAACGAAACTGCAGGCGAGAATAGACTGGATTAGGATAATACTATAAAGAAGTTGACTGCAAACACTCACCCGATCAATGCGAATACGAACAACTCCTGCGGATCGAAGGGGAATTCGGTGGTGAAGTTGGTGAGGAACAGTGCTCGCACAGTATCCGCATTCTGGAACCACACAGCCAGCAGGCGAAAGACTGTTGCACCGCAGACCGCCGCAAAGAAGCCGCGCCAGTAGTTGCGTACCGCAAAGTATGTGGTGGTTACCTCAATGCTGAAGAGTACGCCTGCAGAGGATTCTTGCTGTTTGTCTAGGCTCTTTCTACTTTATGAAGGGAGTGTGGGGTGGAGGGGAAAGGGGGGGGCTGGTACTACTCACCACCAACGGGGGCAGCAAAACAGGCGCCCACACCAACGGCGCAGGCGGCAGCGAGCATTTCCGAGTTGCGGGACTCATTCTCATAGATGCCTTGGAATGATGTGACGAGTTTACTTAATAATTGTGCTACAATACTTGCTATATGTACGAAAGGACCCTAGAGACGAAATATAGAGAGTTTTCCAAAATGTGTGAGTGCATCTGTGTGTGCGTGTGTGATTGTGTGAGTGTGTGTGCCGCCCACTTGATGGTGGCATCAATTTTTCATACTTACTTCCTTTCCTAATGGCATACCGCTGCCCAGAGTTGCCGTTAAACCAATTACCTTGGCCACTAATGTCTTAAATGTGAGATACTCTTTCAGTGCCACGCCACGCAGTATGGTCTTCATTTCAGGTATACCGGAACCTAGATATTCGTATATATAGTAGGATATATAGCATTGAGCGAAGTGCTTGAGTTAGTACAGATTAGACTGGGTAATTCTTTCGAGTATATAACATATAGACACAATCGGTATTGGGTGCATATATAGTTCTATATATATATCGGAGGTGCCAAGTTTGCTTGGTCAGGCAGCTGCCGGAGTGCAGTGGTAAATGGTGGATAGTTAATTGGGAAGCTATAAGAATTCTGATCTTCTCCTCTTGATATACTTGAAGTACTATCTAACGGAAGTAACTCTCTATTCATGCTAGTTATGAAAAGTTGTTTCACTTGAGAAGCCTAAACAACCATCGAAGTAAGTAAGTAAGTAAAAAAATTAATTTTATATTATGTTCTGGAATTAGTATTGCTTTGGAAAACCCAAGAATGATGATCAGAGACTAGTATTACAATCGGAAAACTACTTTACTAACTAAATCAACAATTACTCGAATATTACACCAGAATTCTACAGATATTCATTCGTACTTACCTATACTTTGTGGTGCGATGAGATGGACAAAGCCAGCTGAGAATAATATCAAGCAGACTGGCAATGAGACCCAAGCAATATACTGAATGAAGGGCTGTGAGGTAAGATCGCGATAAAGCCAAATACGAGCTGGAGTAACAAATGAGTCGAAAGAGAGAGAGAGGGAAAGAGAGAGATGGTATTACATCCGAGTGACTTTTGAGTATGTATGGAAAGTGTTTACCATTTGTACATATCGATATGCCCTTGTCCATGATGAAGGAGAGCAGGGCCATGATGATGCCCAGCAGGGCAAGGAAGACCCAATCCTCGCCGAGACGGGCCAGTGTGTGCTTCCAGACCCATGATGAGATGCGCTTTATTCGCGTCGCTCGCTTGCCCAACAGTTCCTGTAAATATTTCCCAGCACTGCTGCTTTATAAACCGATGCGTTCGACATTATCTTATTCTACTATATGTTATGGTACTATATACTTATGACAGTCAACAACAACATGGGAAATTGGCAGCTATGCCAAGTGTATTGTACAAAATGGCGAGCAAGTGCCATACAATGTGTGTTGTCTGTGAGTGTCAGTTCGAATGCGAGCCGAGTACTCAGTCGAGTGAATAGCATTTGATGTTGAGTGAATTTCTTTTGAATTTCAATTCAATTCTTTACCTTAAATACATTTTGCTCATTACGATTGCATATTATTCAAATAAATAGTATATAGATCATCGCTTGAATATCATTGAGCACTCTATTCCATTGTTATACATACCTTATTCCTTTGTTTATCTTCTTGCTTTCGTCTCTTTTCGAGTAGCTTGAGTTTTCTGGCTTCATCTTTTGCAAATTCTCCTAGATCCTTTGTATAACGACCATACATCTGTAAATGTATTAATTGCATACATATTTTAGTATTAAATTGACAGTATTTATTCGGTTTGTTACATCAATACTGCCAAAAAGTTCCTCTAAACCCAACATAATAACAAATATCTATTGTCCAACATCTTCCGAGATAGCCAAACACTTACTGACGCCTCTTGTCTTGGTTCACTTGTTGATCACATGGCAGCAGACAAAAGTCCAATATTTTTTATAAATAACATAGAAAACTCTCTCTTCTTTTAAAATAAACAGAACCAAAACAAAAAAAAAGTACTCAAAATAAATAAAAAGAGAACTCATTCTTTCAACTGGGAGCAATTTTCACGACAAAGAATTTTCGTCATAAAGCCGTACGGAAATTCCCAAAATCATCTATAGATGCGTGTGAATCAAAAACAACACATCTGTCCACAGCATAGCAACGCATGATGAAGAACTTAAAGAATAAATGGTCGATGATTAGTCGGTTATAGTATCGTAAAGTATTCTGCTTTATACAGTTGACAGAGGAATTTGTGCGTACGAAAGAAAAGCTCTCTGTTCGCGGAAGTTGAAAGACCTGCAGATAAATAAATGTTTCTGTCTTAATGAAAACTCACAAGAACTATAAATGATTTGATATATTCAAATAATTTCATTCATTCAGTGAGATTCTCATTGTACATGCAACAGAAAAGTTCCACGGTCAAAACAAAAATAATATATTATATTTGTATATAAATAAATGTGAATTTGAGTGCAGAAAAGCGCAAAAGAAAATGCCACAAATATAAGAAAGACAAGTACCAAGAGCATTGCTAATTTCCCAGAGGTCTTGGCGAAGGTCTGCCCGTGGCCAAGGCGCAAAGGGTGACGGAGGTATAGAGAGAGTGAGAGAGACAGAGAGAGGTGGGAAAGGGGGTCAGGGGCTTACATAGTAGAAAGCCTCGATTTCGAACTCAATCTGGTTCTTGTCATCGCTGGCATTCTCGTTCTGGCTAGCTGTGCGTTTCTGCTGTTCCTTCTGTTTGGCAATCGCCTCATCCCAGCGCAGACGAACTGGCGTCGAGGGCAACTTGCGGGCGCGCTCCTCCTCGCGCAGATACTCCTCGCGATTGATCAGCAACTCCGGCTCGAAGGCGTATTCGCGAATGTACTCATCCTGGTGAGTGCGACTGTTGTTGAACATGAAGCAGACGATTTGCAACTGCGTCGACCGCACTCAACCGCACTCAAAGTCTGATTCACTTGCGATTCAGTTAGTCGATTCGGATCGAATTCGATTGTCTTTGACAGATGATAATAATACGAACGGATCGCGTGCTACTTTCTGCTTGTCACTCGCATAGATGGGTATTACGGCCTTTGACACGCCTGCGGCTGTTGGCCGAATTTCTGTCTCGCATTTTGTTGCCAATTATTTTTAGCTTTTGGCTAATTACATGTCGCTGCCCTTGAGACCCGCCGCCGAGGCCCAACAGTTGTAGAATTGCAATTGCAATTTATTTATATCATTTCTATACTGCTGCACGGCCTTTATCAGCGAATTTTCGCAATAGATTTCCGAACTTTTCTCTTTTTCTCAATGATCCGCACTTCACAGCTTTCTGCAACAAATCACAGATATTGCTTTTTATCGGTTTTGTAATTTGTAATGATTTTTTCAATGGGCGCTTATTGATTTCTCTTAGAGAATTCACCCGACATTAACGCAACAACGTTCCAATCTTTGCGAAAACTTTTAGGAAACTAAAACTGACGCTGTCGAAAGCTTTCCGTTTGTGGGAAAAATTATTGAAATTTTCTTTTTCGCATGGCCTCTCAACGTCTTGCATTCTGCCAGGGTATCCAACTCAGTCGGAATTTGAACGCAATTTGGTTTTGTAAACAAAACACTTGTTCACAAAACACAAATTGTTAAGAAAGCTTTTCGAGTTCTTTGGTACTTGGTAAGAAAGATAATTTTTTGAAAACTTTAGAGCAATTTATATGCAATAAACTAGAACGGAATGCGAAGAATTCAGAAATGTGTTGTTCAATTAAGAAGCACATTATGGAATCATACATTCCTGTAATTCTATTTTGAAATTATAAGGAACATTACTTGTTGGTAAAATATTATGAACTTTCTGATTTGAGCCTGGCGACCCTTTTCGTTGCAGCCTACTACCTTCTTCAAAGAAATAATTTCTTAACTTATAATAAATACTAAACATTATTCATTATAATCCGATTAAAAATAGCAATATTTTTTTGCTCACTTTTGTCGTTTACATATTGACACTATTTCTCGTAGTGCTGGGAAAAGGAAATAGACAAAAGAAGAGAATACAATGAAAACAAATGAAAACATATTTTTCTGTAGTTGAAAGCTAATTACCCTAACTGTTCGCAAAATATCAAAATATTCATTGAAAATATTAATGAACAATATATAAATGAATTTATTGAAGATTCTTCTGGTATCCAAATTTGGCAAACATCAATCTCGGAGCCGAAAGCAAATTTGAATTCATTGCTTTATAGATTACCCAATTTCGATAAGAGCCCTATACAAATGATATGGTGGGAAAGTAAGCGCGTCAACTGTATCGTCTAAGTGCTATAAACAATAACCAGACATTATAGCTAATAGATTTTGAATGTATTGGCCATTCATGTCTGATATAAAGATAACGCTGTCGCTGAGCGCTAACGCGTTACTAAGTCGCACACAAATGCAGTTGGACACATATACATAGATATATAGACACACACAGATACAGAGTTATACATGTATGAGTCAAGAAATCTTATCAATAGGCCGTGCCCATACGCAAACCGAATGTCTTTGGGAAGTAGATTACTACCAACGGGGAAAGACAACTAACCTAACTGGGGTACTACGAGAGTGTGTTTGTGTGTATATATTTGAGTATGTCTGTGTGAGAGTGGCTTGTTTGGCTATTGAACTCTTCGCTTACAAGTGTATCGATGTATCCGAAGGGATCATCCTCGTCGGACGAGTCAGAATCGGGTCCATTCTCCGCTGGCGGTGGGCAAGGATAGAAGGCCTGCGACTTGACTTTCGGATGCCGTTGAACGTGACGAAGTTCCGCCTCCATGGATATGTTGCTGGTGCGTCTCTGGCGCAACTGACGAATGAACTTCTCGAAATCGGCCCACTCGGAGTCGACCAGCTCGACATTCTCTTCGCCAAACTCTTCATCGTGTATGATCCGTTCGACTTGTGGTTTGGCTTTGCCATTGCGATCACGATTATCGCGGCTGGCAAAGTACACCATGTTGGCAAGTTCTTGGGGGGGAGGGTTCGAGTGTGCAGGGCGGGGCGCGACGACAAACGATCAATATCGATATGAATACGAATACGAATACTTGAGCGGGTAATTGGTTGTGTCGCCTATTGTTTTGCCACTAATCAAACACTGTCTGCCTTGGATCCGGCCATGGCTAAGAGACTTTTGACTTTTGGGAACGTGGAGCATCTGCGTTATGCAACTGTTGCCTCAATTGGACACTTCCCGACAAACTGAACTGAAGTCAATGTATCGCAAGGCCCGTTTGTATCCACAAGATACTTGTGCCACTGCGTGCGGCTCGCACAAAGTTTTCAACTCGACTGAGAATGCGATATACTCATATAATGCATAGACCGATTTTGTCTTGTTTAAGCTCAAGATTCCACTGAATTTAGCACACCAATACGAGAGCAGAGCTCACTCTGCGACCCGGTGACAGTCTCAAGTACTTAGATACATATGGGAATGTGTGAATACTTAGTCTAACTTGCATCTGTCACACACTCACATACCCACACTCACACACACATAGCGACACTCGAGCGGTCAAAGTTTGTGTGTAAAACATCAATAAAATTTCATAAATTTAATAATTTACCGCCTGCTCTAGAGAAAAAGTGAAAATGTTTCTCGTCGCAGCGCACAGTGGGGCAAGCTAAGCAATAACTGTTTGCAGTTATAAAGCACTAAAAGATCTACAGAGTTTTGCGCCACGGTGCAGTGTCACTTAAGCAACTCAAATTGAGCTTACTTTTGACGACATCATCTCTTTAATCTCTTCAAGTGTGTGAGTGTGAGTCTGTGTGTGTGAGTGTGTGCGTGTTTGACAGAGTGTGTGTAGGTGGATGGATTATGCACATAGGTCAGAGTCACATGTTTGTGATTGTCTATGCGGCATTTCTCAGATACAAATGTATCTGTGCGCTACGCTTTGATTGAATTTAAGATTTTGACGCCCCGCCAAATGACGACATTAATGATACACCTAATCCTAAATAGGTTGGATACACTGACGCACAATCTTGTGCTATCAGCTGTGAATAATCAGATACCCAAGCCAATATAATGAGGTATAGTTTCATTCAGTATAAGGAAGCAATATGGCATATTTAGATTGGTAGAACGAACTATGTACCTAATAACTTGAAGTGTCTCAAACAGTCTTAAACTGTTTAATCTAACCAATAGTTTGTATGAGGTATGCTTTACCCTAACCTCATTAGTATAATTTACTTGAGTTTTTGTCTGTGCCTATTCTCGCACACGACATAAATTCTGATTAAGAGTCTCGCAATTGAATAGCCTGTCGTTTCTATTACACGCCTAAATCAGTTTGCACACACATACCATGCATAATATAACTGTAAAGGATATACTATCTGATTTCTAAAAAGGTCTTAAGTAATAAAATGTTTAATCTAATACAACCTATAAATATATATTCAAATCCAATCAAGATTTATAACGCTTTCTTGCAGTGTTCTTAAAATTGAGTTTACTCAAACATTTATCAAACTAAGAGCGTCAGGCAGAAACCAATTAAGAGCGATATGCTGTAAAATTGGTTTGATAACACACTTCAGAGAGTTTACTACAACGATAATCTACAGTGTTTGCACGTTCTTTTCTGTCAAATGCGATTGAATTGTTCATAGAATTTAAAAAAGAGAGAAGTAGTTGATTAACTTGGAGAAACAAGAGAGATTCTCTTAAAAGAGAGAAACGCAGTTGTATTTAGGTCAAACCTAAAGTGATTCAACTTTAAAGATTTATATGTAGTATTCAATTTGTCATATAATAAACATACACGTATATGTGTATTGTTCAAGTAATTATATAGGGTCTATGAATCAATAGCTATTGAATGTATACATATTTATTTTAGGCTGAGTAATGGAACTTTATTAATAAGGTTTTATATTAATGTGATAAGATATATATCACATATATTTTACACAATCAGTTTAAAGTGTATAGATATTATTATAGTGAATCAGTCCAAAGTGTATAGATATTATTATAGTATAGATACTCCTAAAGTCCGTGTTTTTTTTTATTAAAGTTATTTACTATAAATATTGAAAAACTTAACACATATGGCTGAATATGAAAAAGTTACCTTACGATTTCTTTTTCTGAACATTTTTGCTAATTTATCTTCAGACTAATTTGAACTTTTGAAAGGCGTTAATAATTTTGGCGACAAAACAACGCGAACTTGGCAACAATTCCAGGGCAACTGAGAATTGCAGCATCTGGCTAAGCCCCAGCCCCATCATCATCTTTCACACTCCGAAATCTGGCCAAGATAATGGCGCAAATACTACGACAATAGAAACACCTGTTGGGCACAATTCGCATGGGAAAGAAAGAGAGAGAGCAAGTGAAAATTAATTAAATTTCAATGAAATCCTCAAACAAATATCGTATTCATGTAATATTTGCATAGATTCTACAGATACGATATGAGTTGAGTATTATGTAAGCCCAAATATCACGCAATTCCACAAATAGACAAATATAATCTCGGGTAAAATCCATTTTTACAGCCCGGGCCACTGGCAATGGGCATCCACAGAGAGTAGCGTAGTATGTAGTAGTATTTAGCTGCCGACAGCTTTTAACACCCACAATAAAACACATTGTTAATTGTATTAAACAATAAAGCGGCAATAAACATTCATAATCAATGAGTGCTACGAATCGGGCCTCCAATTGAAAGAGGCTAGAAATCAAATCGCCGTGGATTTCACGCCAATCGTCGTCACTAAATCAAAGTGATTATCGATAGGGGAACACTTTTGATTGATGATTCTGTTACCCCTTTCCCCTACCGCCGACAACTCCCCCACAATCAGTATGCGTTGTAGGGCTTTGGGGGATTACAGGGTCCAATAACCGCAGCCGATTTGAGTGACGACAATGGAACATGACTGACGTTTTGAGTTGAGGCAAGTGGACAGATGAATATACTTACATACCATATACATATATATGTACATGTATAGACTAAATATTTAGTTTGTATGTAATTCTCGGCAGGTGCTAATTAATTTTTTTAAGTCAGGTTTATTTCTGTTATATATATAAATTCTATATAAGCCAATAAACACTGTGTGATATACTTATTATATGTCTCCATCTTTTGCAGCGATGAAATTCATCATCTGTGGAGAACTTATTGAGGTTAGAAAGATGAAAAATCTCTAGCAACACACGTTTAACAAAAGTGATTGTTTTTACAAAAAAAAGTCATAAACATGTTAACAGTTGGGAAAGTTCAATAAATCAAAAAATAATTTAAATAGGTCACTGCAGAAAACTAAATTATCTTTTTTAAGATGAACGCTGATAGATAATGAATAATTATATTTTATCGAGAATCAATTCCATTATCTACAAACAATTATGCTTAGTATTATATTTGGTGTTTATATAACTACTTGCTGCTGGGCTTTCCCAGCAATATACAATATATAAGTTATACGTTATTTACAATTTTCCATACTGACGCAAAACCTTAAAAAAAAGTCATATATTTAAACAGCTTTTTGAACAAGATCATGAAATACAACTCAGGAGTGTTTAGAAGTTTGCTGACTGTCGGCAAACTTGAAAAGCAGTGCAAAATAACCACATATACGATATAAGACCTAGTCGTAAACCCTTAATTCGGGTAACAATTCAATACCAATTTGGGTATTTTAATAAATTCAACATATACCTCGAGTAAGCAAGTTAATGACAAATGAGCAGTTGATGGGCCTGTTATCTTGCGGGCTTCTGAAAAGTAAATACTTATGTTATATAATATGTGAAAATATTTGTTTATGGCAATTTCTTTATGAGTCTCATTAAGAGTGCAAACATTTTTATGGTAAATTTTTGCGTCTCAAGGTTCGAACAAGTTCTACTTCTTTTTGGCTTGTTTCGGCTAATGTTATTTATAATCGATTGATGCATATGAAATTCCAATGATTTTATTAAATCAATCAATCAATGAGAAATCAATCGGCAAGTTAATAAATAAGTAATCAAGATTAAAACGAATTTATGACCGGAAAAGTGTGAAAACCATGCGATGCATTGTTGATTGAGGTAAATGTCTGATTTGAAAATTATAATGTACATATATTCGATTTGTAAGTTGTGAATTTGTACAGTAAAATATTCTTCGCATTATTTGGACTCTTGCCTTAACTAAATGTGCGTATTATTTGTAATTTATATATCTATATAAATAATTTTTATCTTTCTCCTTGCGCGTGCCGTTTTATCTCACTGAGATGGCAATGAAAACAGCTTTAAACTGCGAATTGGGAACACATTCATAGCTCTTAAAAACTTGGAAACATGAATGTGGTAAGATCTGTGCAAATGTTTGCTCAACAAAAGTATTTTTTTCGGCATTGGGATATCGCTCACATGCTAATTGCCGTTTATCACAAAGAAGGAGGGAACGCACTCGATGACCCACTCGCAGCATCCACAAAGAAATGACGCAGAGGTCAAACAACTTCAAAGCGGCGCCACAAAAGAATTTCCAAAACGATATGAAATTAATTTCATAATTTTCCTATGACGCAAATTGCGTGGGCTGAGCAAATTGGAATGTGTTTGGGAATACGCTGTGCTTGCAATCCCCAAGATTACAGGGTGTTTGAGTGGTTTATGTCATTTAAAAATGTAGAATAACAAACAAGTAATAAACAATTCGATGTTTTTGCCGGCTAGTCAGACAAAAGTATTTGCATTTCTAAATCAAGTTTACTGTAATTGGTTGTTTTGATAAACTCATTGGGGGGGATTCCCTTGTAAGACAAAAAAATAAACGAATTCCCAATAATTAAGATACTCGTAGATTAAAAACACACAAGTTTGCCTGCTGCTCATTGAGTTGTTATTAATTCGACGATAAGCCTAGCAACAGATCAAACAGCGAAAACCTGACTGTCGCGATCTGCGATCTGCCCACACCTGTACAGTGAGTACATACTGTAAACATACTATAGAGCGGCATGCAACATATTTAGATTCTCATGACCCAACTGGTTGGCCTGACGATCTGCTGCCCACAGAGCCTGATCATGTGCACAATCTGTGTTGTGGCGCTAAAACATATGATCGTCTGTCATGTGATAGTGGTCGCAAAATCGACTGGGTATAACTTGTAAAAAGAAAAACAAATCTCACTTATCCAAATATGTATTGTAATTTAGTTAACTACGTTTTTTAAATGTAATTAATTGCTTATAATTTGTGTATTAATTTTTAATTTGAAACCTTCAACAAGGATGATGTTTTAAACTTTCTTCAGCTGGAGACTATGGCTACAAAAGAACTTGGAACTTTTGATGTATAAAAAAGTATCTAATATATGGTAATATATTATAATATCGTATATATGTATGTTATACTTCGTTTGTCAAGCTCTGCCCTTTAACTCACCAGTGTGTGCGTATAGCCCAGTCCCTCCTCGGAGTCGCCGTTTTTATCGTGATCGTGACCCATATTAAAGCGCAGCGAGGACGCATTCGAGCACGTGCGGATCGGAAACGTGTGGTTCGGCGCGGGCACGAGGAGCAGAGATTCGCGTCCATTTTTGTTGATCTTCATGTTGAGTTTGTTTCTGTTTCAGTTACTGTTAATTTTGTTTAACAAGTTGCAGTTAATATCACAATAAAATGGCTGACGACGTGAATATTTAATGTGTGTTTATAAATTAATTTTATTCTCTCCTCTCATTCGCTTATTGTACGTTTTTTCGTTGTTTATCACTTGCACTCTTTCCGCATTGCCTGCGCCTCTGTGGCTGAGGTACTTCGCATGCGTCACATGTAAAAATGAAATCAAATTCCTTTGGCTGCTGCATTAAATTCAATTAGCTGCACTTTTGTTGCACCAAGTCACAAGACTGACTTCCTTTGCGGCCGCAGTGGACGCAGTCACAACAGCGACGTTGACGGCGACGGCGACGGCGACAGCGACTTACGCATCCCAAAGAGAGCCGACTGAAGAGTAGAGAAGGTAAAGTTACCGCAGTGAGGAATGAGGTGGCCGGCGACTGAACTGACTGTGCTGAACTCTCGCTGCCGCAGAGCTCTGTTGCTGCTGAATGCGACTGTGAAACTTCGCAGATAACGGCGCTGGCAGCGCTGCTGATGTTTGGGAAAAGTTCTGCCGCTGCTAAAGCTGCCTCTGCTGCTGCTACCGGTGATGACTTTGTACGACTCTGATCACTGTTGTTGTTGCCTCCTCCTCTTGCTGCGATAATGGCGCGTCAGGGGTCGCAGCAACGGACAGTGGGGCGTTTGTACTACGCTTGTACAATTTCAAGTGGCGGCGCACTTGAGCGTGTGAAGGCTTAATTAACAAAAGCGACAACAAAATCACAAATTTATCACAGTTTCATTATCTCTTCCTCCATCTATGTGTGTGTGTGTGTGTGTGTCTGTGAGTTGTATGTGTCTGGATTAGCGGCAAATACCCAGAAATTAGCACCTGTTTTGCCCTCTACGATCGCCAGACTAATTAGCTATTCACAATATTTTCGGGCTCCCACAGCGGAAGTTTGTTTATTGCTGATGAAGCCTGAAATGAAGTAGAATTTATAACGCTTGTAAATAATAACAATAACAGTTGCTTTATTAGCTAAGCTAATTAAATTATGCACGTTGGCTCACCCATACGACAAACACACACATACATATACATAATTACGAATGGGTGCATGTAAATGCGAGAGATGCAAATTGCCAAGCGAGAAGATAACAGAGGCAGAGCGAGCGGAAAGTAAGAGAGGATTAGAGTCGAGTGCAGTCTCTTTTTGGCCTAGTACGCTAGAGTATTGGGTGACTGCAAGGAGGCGAGATGAATGAATGTGATAGGGGAGATAAATATTTACAGAGGAATTTTTTATTAAAGGTTAAGGTCGCTCTTCTGATCTAATGACATTAAGAGAACAAGTAGAATTTAATGTTGGTAATGACTTTGACGATCTTTGCATTAAGCATCATTTAATTGTGGTGTTCATGTTTATAAAAAACCTGATTTGCTAAGGGATATCTATAAATCTTTACTCAGATAACTTTCTAATAATGATATCTACTATATTATATTTTTTAAACCACAAAACCATGTAGCTGTGTGTAGGCAATATTTATCTTTTAACGTTGTTTAGCACTGTTACACGAGTAGTATCTAGATGCGTATGTGATAACTATCTGTGATATTTCGTTCAGTTTTGGCGGCCATTTCCTAGAAGCAAACTACTCTTATCAGAATATCAGACAAAGCTAACTTAGCCAAGAAATCCCATGCCCAAGTGCCTTAATACGTTTTGATTTACTGCGTGTTATAAACAATTGGCTTGGGCTTTTTAATTTATTAACTTATTTTAATCTTTGGTCGGAATTATTGGCCTGATTTCGAGAGATTTATTGCTAAGGCGATTGCACTTTACTTTCTGCAGCAACTAATAGACGAAAGTTTTCACTCGACATAGTAATATTCTCGTTTCGGTTAGGGCCTATCGTCAGCGAAAAATTTGCATATGAAATTCCTAGCCGAGTTACACCAACGACAAACAAGTCGAAAGCGGTTTTAGCGGGTTTTGTTATTATTTTTCGTCCACGCGCTGATAATGAGCCGCAACTCGGATTTTGTTCACGTTTTGTTTTACTTCAGATGTACCGACTATATACATATATTGCATTTATATGCCTAAATATACTATATAGCAAATGAAACTGCAATGTCCAAGTGTGTGGCTATATATATGGACATATACTGTATAATTTTTGTGTTTCTTACGAATTCTCGATGCCATTAAGTTTGTGATCATTCGGTTTATGGGACTGTGAAAGACG
Organism: Zaprionus ornatus; assembly: GCA_018904035.1. NCBI lineage: Eukaryota > Metazoa > Arthropoda > Insecta > Diptera > Drosophilidae > Zaprionus > Zaprionus ornatus. The sequence goes on along the minus strand of JAEIFZ010000115.1, from coordinate 19,028,973 downwards.
TTAATAAACGTCCGAAAATGTGTCGGCTTTCATCGCAGATTGGTTTCGCTTAACGAGCTGCTAAATTTAGTTAGTATATGCAAAGAAATCGCCCTTTATGAGAACAGAGAATACACGTTTGTATGAATTTTTCTTAATTGAATATACATATATCTGTTGCCAAGAAAGTTGGTAACAAGTTTGTATAAAAATGATATTTACAATAGAATGCGATTGGCATATAAATTAGGTTTTATTTTTATTATCTGCGGTAATGCCGGACTGTCCTTCTATAATACTCTTCACACATACTACATATGTATATAGTATGAGGGATTACAACACGTCTATCACAGTGGCAAGCTAGAGATGGGCCTGATAAGAGACATTTTGTGCGATTGTTAATAGCTTATAAGACTCTTTGCCGCAGTAGCTCATGTTATGAAGAATTGATTTTCATTTCTCAGCTACCTCTCACTGCCAAGAGGGTCGATTAGTCAGCACTCAAACTAAAACCGACAGAAACAAGAAGAGAACACTTCATAGTATTCAGTTTCAATTAACTTTTCGAGTGTTCAGCGCAATACTGTCCGTGAATTGGAATTTCCACTGTATATAGCTTTGGGTGGGAGATACATACAAAAAATCAGATTACTAAGCACAAAACACACAAAGCAACAAAGACTGCCAAAAAATATTTTTGAAATGGCCAAAAATTGACTTAATCAAGTATTCTGTATACGTAAATAGAGTATATATAGTACTCTGATCGTTTGTTGCTATAAACTGACTGTATAATTTCGTTGATATTCGAATTCTCCGGCTTTAATTACATTTAATGAGATAAACCAATTTACTCACATTTAAATAGAATTTTAATAACACAATAACAAAACAAATGCGAAACAGAGACAGACAGAGAAACCGAAACACCTTCCCCACCTTTGCCGCGACACCTGTTCACGCTGCGCACTCTCACACTCTGAGCGCGTGTTTTGATTTCGATTCCGATGCGATTGTTATTGTTGTTGTCACTCACAGACACTTATTGTTGTTGTTATGGCGCATGCCACGCTTGAATGTTCACGCTAGATTGATGTGCGATTGATTGACTTGCTGCGCTTTGATTGATCCCCGCCGGACGCGTTAACGATCGATCGAGAGGGAGAGAGAGAGAGGGAAGGAGACTTGAACTAGGCAGCTCGAGGAGCACGATTCTAGAGCAGCTCCGTTGTCAACGCGGCCGCTTCGCGTTCTGGCATTAACTGCTGCCGCTGCTGCTGCTGGCGGTGTCGTTGGCGCTGCTTCTGTCAGCGCTGTCGCCGTCACAGTTGTTGTTACTGCTGGCGCTGCTGCTGTTGTTAGGTGTTTGGCGCTGCGGACCCGGTTATCACCTTCGGTCGGAGCTCGTTATTCTGTTCCGATTGATGACGTCGAGGGAGCTTTCCGCTCGCGACGATCAGCTGATTTGCATATCACAAACAGTAATACTTGCGAGAGACCGACAGAGGGAGAGACCGACAGAGGGAGAGACCGACAGAGGGAGACCGACACAAAGAGAGATAGAGAGAGTGCGCTCTATTTCAAGTATTACCATATCGGTCGCGAATTTCAGCCGGCATCTAGTGAGCGCAACTTGTAGCTTTATTCTGAGCTTATCTATTTATATTAGGCGCCATTATAAGTAAAGATTCCGAATTGGTATATTTTCAGCTTGTCAAATGCTTTATTTATTTATGATATTTGAGTTGTTTCGCGGAATTTTTCAAATAAACTGGGGGGTTTTTCTATAACTGGTATTGGGAAAATCTACTTGCAGTTAATGAAGCGTTGAATTAAAACATGGGTGTAGCTAGGGGGGATAAGAAAACTTCCCTACTTTGGGGTATTTTGGAGTTGAAATACAATTGGATTTCAGATCATTATCAAAAAGAATATTAAGGGTATTTCGATTGAAGAATCAACCGTGCCTATGGCACTGAACAATCAACCTGCTATATATATAATTCTCATTTTCACGCAACTGCAATATGCAAATTTCAACGTGCATTAAATATTTTCACATCTACAAAATACTTTGCCTTTAACAGACATTCATTTGCTCACGACTATTACGTAAATAAAGGGCAATTTATTATACTTGGTGGCATCATAAATGAATAATTGTTGTACGTGCATATCATTAGCACATTGCAAATCGGAAATGGGTTTCAATCAAGTAGATTGCTAAATTTTAATATCGCAATACTTCATAACTCAATTTGGGTACAGTTTTTTTTCAAACTTATGCAGTTTAGTAGGAAATAGCGAGGTATCCAATAGAAAATGTCATAGAGAATTCGTCCATATTTGACCGTATCATTTTGAGAGCTATCATACTCACGCTTTTTGGGGACCCGAGCAAACAGATCAATCGTGCTGGGAGTTATTTAAGTAAAATTGCAAACTTAAACACGAAACACGGTTTGATTTATAAATTACCAAGCACTTTCATAAATGAACTCCGCACACGCCGACGCAATCAGACGAAATCCAAAGAAATAACAACAGCAACAACAACAGGAAAAGAGTAACAACGTGAAATATGACAATTGTTTGTATTGTGTGTTTTCTCATCTGCTGCGTCTTACCGTTGTTTTCTCACCGTGAAGTGGGCAAATAGCCCGACAAATAGAAACAACTGATTAGAGCGCGATACAGTTGTTTTCCATTCGTCGTTGGATCATGAGATCCCTTTCTCTACCGCCCTTCCGTCCCCCTTGAGATGTCAGCCACATCCACCACGTCCTGACAATTCTTAATTTATAGCACCCACTATAAAATGCCAAAACTTTAATGAGGTAGGGCCCCACCCCCAGACAATAATATAGATTGTAAATTTAATTGGCCTGCCTCAAATCACATCTTCAGCAATATTCAAAATTTATAGACACCACCAGGCAGAGCTTTGTAGAGGCCCGTCTATGTTAGAATTATGAAACGTCCCGACGTGCTGGATGGAATGTGACACCATTATCTATTTTGGGCCTGTACTTGCGGTGTGTGTACGTATTTTATTGGCATAATTAGCGAAAATTATCGCTGTCATTGTCTCTCTCTCTTCTATTTCTGTCTCGCACAAAGTCACCCCAACAAGTGCCGAACTTATCTTCGAGATACAAAACTGTCAATGAATTCTTCAAGAAAAGTGAAATATCAGGCCTGTCAGGGGATTATCTTATAGAATGTCCAGACATGCCTTTATAAAACAATCAAAATTGACTTTACGGTTATATATTAATGAATGATAGTGATAAACTCTATTATTTATTTGCGAATCTCAAAATTCAAAATTCGTTTAGAGCTACTACTATATCTCTATAGCTTTCCCTTTACTTACGACTTACCACTGTCATTCAGTATAGATCCATATTCATTATATACGCAATTTATAGCACATACTTGTTGGGCCCCCCAGTTAGCACATTTTCACGGCCCGCTTCATCCGGAGAAGGCATAACAAGCGATCGGTATTCGCACATTTTTGAAATTCAAACAATGCAGTAGCAAATATTGCATATTTACAGTAAAATATTCCATTCAACACATAATCGACCCGCACTTGTGTTCACAATTGTTTTCACTAAGACTCGACTGAGTTAACTGGATTAACTAAACTACTCCTGCTTCATATAAAGCCAATCGAGATAAACACAGAGAATTTACATTCGCGGAATGCGCGCGCGGGTTCAGCAAGAACAACAATGAAATTGCTTCGGCGTCGGGCATATATAGTATCTCATATGTGCATATATCTATCGCTGATCTGTTGTATCTAGCATCGAGTATAGCCCTATAATTAGTATAGTCTGGGAAATACTTGCAGCTTCAAGTCGATCGCGGATTGAGAAAGCTGAGAGCTCCAACAGCTGAGCGCCTTTTCCTCTTGCATCAATTATGGGAATGGGAGAATCGGGAGAATGCTTTCAGATCGTATATCGAGCATACTACATGCACTTGCATCACTATTGCCATAATTAATAGTTTTGCTCTGTCATAATTTGCAAGTTTGTCAAGATTTTACTGTACGAATTGCAGGCACAATTAACATTTATGAGGCATATCCAATTACTTTACGATGTTCACCCATTGTCTTTTCTATTTTGTTGTTTTCTTTTTTTTATGTTTGTTTATTAATTTTATTGTATTATATCTGTTTACAATTTGTATTTTGTCATGTTCTGGTTAAGTTTGAAATAACGAAATTTGAAGCTGGCTTTACGCGGTTCCTATCCTGGGCTATTATGAAATTGCTTTACATTTGCAACTGAATTACAAGTTTAAATCGATTGGATACATTTCTCCTTAGGCTACATAAAATATATTTTTAGTATTTTTTCTTTTCCCTTTTTTGTTTTGCTCTGTTTTTTATGCGACATTATGTACTTGTATTTTTATGCGATCGAAATATTTAATTCTATGCAGTACCTCAAGCGACGTTATCGCTCTAATCCTTGCCTGCTGGTAAGGTGTGCTCGACGGATGCGGAAGCTGTCTTATGAAATAGATGCGATTACTATAACGTATTATGTAAGTAGAAGGAATTAATCTGAAGGCAACATCATCTAAATCCGACGTGAGAAGCCTCCGCCACCAGCGCCATTGTTCCCATTACCGTTGCCGCCTCCGACACCAATACCTCCGCCGGCACCCATAACGCCGCCACCATTACCATTACCGCCTCCGCCGCCACCACCGACGTTGACACCGCCACGTGTCTTGCCATCGTAGAAGAGCTCAATGTATCGCGAGCCCATTTGCTCCCGATGTCGCTTCATTGCCAGCTGAGAGTCATCGTACGTGTCGAAGTAGGCATCGGCTGTGCCGCTGTGCAGGCCCTTCTTGTTGTAGTTGATGCGTACGTTAGCCGGACGAATGGGATCAAAAAACTGGAGAACGAAAGCATGTTAGGATTCTCGGGTACTTTGTGGATCTGTATTATCCGGAACTTACCTTGAATACATCATTCTCGAATGAGTTGTAGGGTAGCCCCCTCATGTGGATTGTGTAATACTCGACGTCGTTGTTGCGGCCGCCACCGATTGGGCCGAAATTTCTACCCGCTGATCCGAAATTGCCGCCACCATTGTTGAAGCCGCCACCGCTGTTGTTAAAACCGCCGCCGCCTCCACCATTATTGAAGCCACCGCCGCCTCCACCATTGTTGAAGCCACCACCAGCGCCGCCATTATTGAAGCCACTGTTGAAACCGCCGCCTCCGCCGGAGTTGTTGCCAAAGTTTCCAAAACCGCCACCGCCGCCTCCACCACTGTTAAAGCCGCCGGAGCTACCGCCATTGTTGAAACCACCGCCGTTTCCTCCGCTGTTGAAGCCACCAACACCTCCGCTATTGTTAAAGCCTCCTCCACCTCCGCCGGAGTTGTTACCAAAGTTGCCGAAACCACCGGCTCCCCCGCTGCCACCACTGTTGTTACCAAAGTTTCCAGGCATATCTAAAAGAAAACATAATTCATTTTTAATATACAATCAATATCTTGTCCAGTTTTAAGTTCGGTCAGTTTGAATTTTGCCAATTTTCTAGACATTATAAGGACACACTCCTGATTCTCTTTGATAGTTCTAGTTACCCTTACTCTAGTGAAAGTGGTCAACAATTGGAGCCACCATGATATGATTCTTGCGGATAACGGAAATTCTTGAGACGGCACATTATTTGCCACTTACCGAAGTTGTTTCCGTTGTTGTTGTTGCGATTATTTCCAAAATTGTTAAAATCGCCAAAATCATTGCCGAAATTGCCAAAATTACCAGAGTTTTGACCAAAATTACCATTGTTGCCGATGCTACCACCTCCGCCACTACCGCCGCCGTTGTTGCTGCCACCGCCGCCGCCTCCGCCGGAGTTATTGCCGAAGTTACCCGAGTTCATTAAGCTGGGTAAGTTATTGAAGCCCAACATATTATTGGCCCCCACACCGAAGTTGCTGTTGTTGCCCCAATCTGCAAAGAAATGTTTTAAATGGGGAATCTTGAAGAATTTCTCTCTAGTCATTGCACTCACCATTTCGTCCACCGAAATCGTTGCCTCCACGATTTGCACCACGATCGCGTATATCATATGGTCCTGGGCGTCCTCCACTGCCGCCTCCGCCTGTAGCGCGCTTCATCTCAGCAATTGAGCTGCGGAAGATTTCAATGTACCTGGGAGAATGGAACGAAAAGCAGAAATGCCAGAGATCATATTAGATGCGATGAAGATGAATTCGATATTCGCATATAAAGAATTATAGATGCTATGGCCGGCGGCATTTGCTTGATTGGGTTAATGACACAATAATTCGATTTAATTAATGTGTATCCTTGGTTAGATGTAAACAAACACTTGGATTTTTAGACTTTTGATAAGAGTGTACATACGTAAAGGTTATTGTCTTTATTTATATGGTATATAAAACTTATCAAAAGCCACTCTTTGGTTAATTGAATGCGTTTTGTTGCTGGCTCACAATTAGTGAAACACCCAACCAGACCCATTATAGCCTGTGCTATATGTGTGGACAGTTAAATTGTTGCTTAGTTCATAAATTGATTACCGATTACTGAAATTGGAATGTATACAGGTTAGCGCCAAGATGATGATAATCGCAACAATTTAAAAGTGTTTTTTGCATTAAGTATAGTAAAGTAAAGAATTCATATTCGTGTTACCATTGAATGATTGACTCTTGTTTTGCAGTTTTTGTTGTTGTTGTTGCACTATAGCTATGTAGCTATAGTATAGCTGTAAATATGATGTGTAAGAACCCACCTGTGCCCAATTTTTTCCCGATTTCGGCCCAAGGCTTGCTCAGTGTCATCCTGGCTTTCGAACTGAACAAAAGCTTCCCCAGTAGCACGACCCCTTCTGTCCATAACAAAAAGTATGCCCTCCCGATCCGTTTTGATTTCCAACCCTGCCCATGACGATAACCAACAAAGATTTATACAAATATATAGAGATATATATATATAGAATGCAAGGTATAGGAGATAGAGATACAGAGATAGAGAGAAAGGGCGATTTATATATATATATATATTTATATAGAATATTTAAGTGGAGTGTTCGCTTGTCTCAACTCCTCAGAGCTTTCGAAATGACATCCTACTTAAAGGATGACTTAAATGTATAACGACCATGAAATAAATGATGTTAGCAATGATTACTCAAATAAAATGTGTGAGTAGACTAGGATTGTAAATGCAAATTAATAAAAAGATTTTTGAAAACAATAATAAACAAATATTTCGAGGTTTTCACCTTGATCAAAGAAATATTTCAACGAAGTAATACTTTGTTAAACAAAAAGATGTTAGAAATCTGTGTGCATGTGTGTGTGTATGATTGTGAGTGTAACTTGGGATTGACTGATTGATTGATATGGCTCCTGTTATGAGGATATTTGCGTTTGCAGAGATACCGACCCCAGGTCCTTGGATGCAAACACCACTGACTTTGGGTACTCAACTCAACTCATAGAGCCCACAACTAACACTCGATTCGCTTGATCCAAGTGATAACCGCCGATTAAAATAGATAGACAGAGAGAGAAATAGAGTGAGGGGGGACAACATGCATTCGAAACAGTACACAATGAATTGTCCTTTGCCCGCTAGTTACACGTAAGCTGGAACAGACACACACACACACACACACAGAGTAAGAAAATGAATTTACCGGTAAAGAACTCCTCGATCTGCTGCTCAGTGACGGCATAGGGCAGACCTCGCAGCTTTACAACGAAGGCGTGTCCATGTCCACCAGTCTTTCGCATAGCTTCTTTCGCCTCTTTTGGCGTGGCAGTAAAGACTGCGTAAGGATGCAAAATAGTATATAATTATTGTTAGGTTGCCTCAGTTTCACTTACCCTCAATGTAGCGATGACCCATGCTGGCCTTGTTAAGTTTGCGTGCCTCCTCGACATCATCCTGAGTAGCCACCTCCACGTAGGCTTCACCGGTGTTCTTTCCGTCGACACGGCTGGTTACCAGATGAATTCCCTGAGAGCCATTGATGACTTCCACATTGACCAGAAAGTCGAGAATCTCCTTATGCGTGGCCGACCAGGGAAGTCCGCGCAATCGTATAAACTTGGGACTCTCACCAACATCGCCGATCTTTAAATTGGAATCGTCGTCGCCATCGTTCTGATCATTGTCGTACTGATCGTCATCGTCCTGCTGCTGATCGTTGTCGTCGTTGTAGTCATCATTGTTGTCCTGCGCCTGACCGAAGCCCTGATTGTATTGCACATCGGCGTTCGACATTGTTGCTGCTGGTTTTAGTAGGCGGTAATTCTAAAGTTTGAAGAAAATTGAAAAATTTATTGTTTATTGCAAGTCAACTAAACGTCAATGCACAATTTTTTTCATTCGTATCTGCTTCGCTTTTCTTTTCTTTCAATTGCTTCGTTTTGCTTATTTTTGCGCCGCTTACGCCATTTTGGTTTTTCGTGTCTGTTGCAGTCTCATTTTCATGCGGCGAATTTTTAAGTTAAATCTTTATGCACAATTGGTCGGGAGCAAAACTAGCTGAGCCGTGAAGTTTGCAAAATGATGTACACGGCTTACCTCTTTTAAATGTTTTTAATTATTTCGAATCCTAAATTTGTTTTCGCACTTTTTGCACGGTTTTCTTACACAGCACGCGTCTAGTGGTATCGTTTTGTTCGGAATAATCGAAAGACAACTTTACCGATAACACGCGTAACTCTTATGAACTAGTGAATGAACTGAAAAAAAACTTATGCAGCCCTCGTTGATGAATTCAATTCCTTGTCAACAATTGAAACTACTTACTGTTTATGTGGATGAATTTAACACAAAAAGGCTTGTAAAGTACGATCAAAACAATTTATTATCTCGCAACTGATAATTTCTTTATTTAATACAGAAGCAAAATATCTAAAACCAGCGCAACTATCTTGCAGAATGTGTAGCTTAAATGAATAACAAAATATATCGCATAAGTTTTTGACAATGACAAATGACAACAGTTTATCGATACATCGATATATTGTATATATGTATATATAAATTCGTTGGTGTTGGAAAATGTCGCAATTGGTGAAATAAATATTTTAAAATTACTTCTATCACGCAACAAACACTTATTGAAGATTATCTTACATAGTTATGCTTTTAGAGGACATAAAACATACTGATGAGTACGATTTATGCTCAAACAATCAGTATTATTTTGAATTTTGCGCCTACTACTGATCGTGGCTGTTGTAATTAATCCCTGGTCGCCTTGGCAACTGCTGCAATTGGGGATTCCTCATCAAGTTTATTTGTTCGATAATATTTTCGGTCATTGATTTCTTTCGAACGCAAGTGCAACGTAACACATCGTCTGACAAATCGAATTGCACAGATAGTAAATATATATATTTAAATAAGTAACTCTGGTTTTTGCCTTTGAATTGCTGGCACAATGTTCGTACAAAAGAAGAAATTGGTCGAGCATGTGCTGGCAATGCGCGCCAACGGTGGCAGTGGCAGCGAAGAGGAGGAGGAGGAGGAGGACGAGGGCGACATTTTGCAGGTGCCAATTGACTTCCAATTAGCAGCTAATTATTTTACCAATTCAACTTGTACCCAGTAACCAGTAACCTGCTCAATGCAAGATTATTATAAATAATTATTGCTTCAGTAAGAAATGTAATATGTAATCCTTTAGCTCCTTGTACTCGTTGCCTGATTATGTAATCCTTCCTTCCGTATGCGTCGTGTAATGTATAAAAACAAAAACGAGAATGTGCAACTTTAAAATTGCTAAAAATATTTGTTGTAGTTGGATAACAGACAAACAAACCCCAAGACGGAAAACAAATTGAATATAAAAATAATCCAAACATATATTTTAATTTCATTTTAGCCGAGCAATTAATAGATACACAATAATGCAAGTTTTGCTACTTCACTCTCGTTGCAGCGCAATTAAAACTAAAACCAAACAGAGACTCTCTAGTCTTGGGATCTTTTAGTTGCACACTAAATAAAAAATAAATTATTAATATTTATAAATAAATACTTTTGTTTTAGTGCCCTAGAAAACAAACATTTTGTTTTTGAGCCTCCACGACTGTCGTTTTCTAGCTGCACAAAAAACATAAAGAAATCTCTTCACACTGTAGAGTTGTTGTAGTTGTTGCAATGGCAATTGTTGTTGTAAGTAGTATTGTATTTTGCAAAATTAAAACTTGTATTTTGTTTTTGTATTTTTGAAAGTTTTTGGTACGCAAGTGCGGCAACAACAAAACCCTTTTTGTCTTTTTGAAACTAATATATTTTTGGTCTTTCCCCGTTTTTGACTTGCAATGGTGGAATCATATCAAACATAAAACAAATAATTCACATCAACTGATAATATGATAATGAATCAAATCAAATTTCAATATGCACCTTATTTTTCGTAACCCCCCAACGGTTCACGACGTGTGTGCGTGTTCAATAAAATTTTAAATCGAAAACATATTCCATATTTATATGTGGAATATTGTTAAAATATCGAAATGGACCCGGACGAAGCGCAGCGACGACGCGAAGAATGCGAACGCAAGGCACGACGAGGGGAGATGGATCCCCGGCTGGAGTTCACGTTCCAGCTGCTGATAGACGCCACCCAATTGCCCAGGCATCAGCTCATGGACTACATTTTCGAAGGGGATATGGTAGCTTACTCACTCACTATGCGATTACCCAATTAAATATGCTCGTTTACACATTTTTTGCTCTGCAGCTCGATGAGATTAATCAGCTCTTCCTGCCGAATATGAAGAATAAACTGCTGTGGTTTTATCAGGAGGTTGATGAGCCCGAGCCGCCGCCAGTGGTGGATGCCAACAAGCCGGGACCATCACGCACGGGCATGGCATCGAGCAGCTCCAAAACGCCGCAGGGTAAAGGCCTCCTCATGCTCATCCTTTGCGGATTCACTTTATCCTTCCTCATCCTCAGGTGGTGCCTCGCCAAGTGGCTTGCCGCCGCCGAAGCACAAGAAATTGTTCCTCACCGACGGCTGGACTTGTGCTTTCACTGGCGTCTGTATTTACATCTTTCGCGTGAATACATCCAAGCAGCTGCCCGAGGAGGGATTCCAAAAGGATCTGTAAGTTTTGCCCACTTTGTTTACCTTTCATAAGTTTCCTTTGCTTGTTGATTTTTTAAACTATTAACTAAGCGTGGCCAATTTTCGGTATATTTGTTGGCACGCGGATTATCGCCTGACTGACTGGCAGATAAATCCTCCCAGCGGGGGATTGGTAATTGAATGTTCACCTCTCTTACGCTTCTCTTCGTAGATACTGCGGCGTCATCGATGCCAAGAACATTGGCCTAGTCACGTCCATCGAGCGCATTGTGGAGTTTGTGTTTATGCAGGCATTGGCCTTTCCCAGCCTCGAAGGCGACGAGGAGGACGTCAGTTGTGGCCTCATCAAGGGTCAGCTGCTGCCCGGACTGCGCTCCTTCTGCAGCGCCTTGCGAGTCTGCGAGCAGGTGTGTGATCATTACAATGTCTTCGCCGATGGTTGCGACATGTTCGACGGTTGCATTGTGGTGGATGAGGTTAAGGACATGGCCAAGAATCAAGAGTTCTGTGGCCAGTTGGAGGAGCGTGTCAACAACTGGACAAAGGGTATATTGAAGATACTCGGCGAGAGTGAGCAGCTGCGCAAGGAGAACGATCACAGTGGTCCACAGGATGAGCTGGAATACTGGAAGAAACGTGGTGCTCAGTTCTCCCAGCTGCTCGCCCATTTGCAAGACAAGGAAGTGCAGTTCACGCTGCACTGTCTTTTCCTTGCCGGCTCGCGTATTATGCGGCAATGGAAGGAGACAGATCGCAAGATCACCTTCTGCTACAACGAGGCACGTGACAACTCCAAGTTTATTCAAGCCATGGAGAACTGTTGCCATTCCCTTTACTTGGACGATCCTGTCAGCATGAAAGAGTCCATTCTCAGTCTGCTGCAGACAGTCCGACTGATCTACAGCGTCTCGCAGTTCTACAACACTTCGGAGCGCACTTCAGCGCTTATGGTTAAGGTAAGTGTTGCGAGGGAACTTTGGTAGTGAGTATATCAATTGGTTTATATAGTTCCTTAGCCACTAGAAGCAGTTTTCTATGTCCTGTGGAAACATAAACTTTCTTTCTCTACAGATATTGATAGTTTTAATTAATAGTCATATATTAAAGTTGGAATGTAAGCGGAAAACTTTAGTAGATTGGCAGCGCTATTTCCACAATCTACAGTGTTGAAAATGTGTTCAATATGGCGCTGAATTATAAATTATAAATTTATATTTCCATCAGTAATTTGAATTTCTTCATTATAGATTACCAATCAAATGATTGAAACCTGCAAATCGTACATCACCTGTCGCTGCAAGGAGACTATCTGGTCTCAGGATCGCACACTTATACGCACCAAGCTGAGCAACTGCATCAAGCTGAATCACATCTACCATGAGACCTATTACACCGTTAGGGAGCAGCCATTTCTGCCCCATCAGACGCCGTTTGGCTTCTCGGAGAACTTTGTTTTTGGTATGTGAATGATATAATGTTATACGTACATACATATATTTTATACAATATCTTAATTTCCCCATTTACTATAGGAAAATTCGACACATTCTGCGAGCGCTTGTCGAAAATTATCAACATGTTCAATCTGATTGACGACTATAACCATCTGTTTGAGAGGCGACTAGAGGGTCTACTACTGGGTGAGGCTCTTGAAGATGCCTCCAATCATTTCGAGGAGGCCAAGAAGGAGATCATCTCTAAGAAATACGATTACTTGGACCATCGCAATGCCGATTTCAACGATGATTTTGATCGGTTCATACATAAAACGGATTCCCTGAAGGACACAATTGCCACACTGATCGAGCGGGACTTTGATACTGTGTGGGAGACGCCTCAGTGCATACGTTTCCTGGTGCGCTTTGAGAAGGTCAGCGAGAAAATTCCGCTGACTCGTATGGATGAGAAATATACACGAATTCTACGCTATGTAGAGAAGGAGGTCGATCGTATTCTGAAGACCTTCCGCAAGCAACGCGACGATCCTCCGCTTGCCCGTAACTTTCCGCCTATTGCGGGGCGTATTCATTGGTGCCGTGCCCTGAATTTGCACATTACGGAGCTAATGGATGCCGTGATGGATCACAGTGTACTCAGTACGCAGCCACTAGCCAGAGATCTGGATGTGCGCTACAACAATGTGTTAGGGGTGCTGCAAGAGTACGAGGATGAGATTGTCTCCATCTGGTTGGATCAGGATATCAGCGTTGCAGATGCCTGCCTACTACAGCCTCTGCTCTGTCTGCAGGGCGATCGATTGTTTGTCAATTTACATCCCACGATTCCACTGCTGATTCGTGAGGCCAAAATGCTAGCGAAGCTAAAGATTGAGTTACCCATAGTGGCTGCCACGCTGATGAGTCGCCATGAATACTTTCTTACCATACAGGACTCGCTTAACGTAAGCAGCATCAAATGAATCTCTGCAACAGCATTTATCTTTTCCATTCTTTTCTTTTCTATTTGCTCTTGCAGAGTCTTATCAAAATGTTTTTGTCCACTGTGAGAGCTGTCAAGCTGGAGGTGCGTCCCTTGTTCCTGCCCCAGCTGGTGCGTCTGACAGCCATGCTCAAGCCAGGACTGCACAGCATCAATGTAAGTTAACCACCTTACCCTCATTCGCATCCTTGTTGATATCATCTAATTCCTTTGACAGTGGACCAACCAGAACTGGACGCAGTTCTATGAGCGTTGCAAGCAGGCCATCGAAACATTTGAGGTGCTGGTGGCCCGCGTGCACGATATTTACTCGAATCGTATACTCAATGTGCTCATGTGGATGCAGGATGTCTCGCTGCAGATACTGCCAGCAGGTGAGTGCGTTGTGTGGGACGTGCTGCCTTCTTCATATGCCTTTCTTTAATTGCTGCCACGTCTGGTAACGATGTCTACATGTGTTTGTGTGTTTTATTTAATGCTCTTGAAAACTTTTCACATTTGTTCTTGACGCAGACGATGAAATCTGGACAGTTGATGAATTTCTGGAGCGCAGCGAGGAGGCCTGCAGGTGCGTATCCTTTAGTATCTACGAGTATCTATGCATGTGTGTTTGTTATACCTGTCACCTCGTCGTGTTTGTGATTCTTTTGAACTTTCTGCAGCGAACATGCTGTGGAGGGAGACGGGCAATGAGGGAGCCTTGGTATTTGGGTGATTTATTGGGTTTATCAATTCTAATTTATGTATGAGGTTCTGCATTTGCATAGCACAAGAGCTCACTTTGCTGAGGGGTTCATTTTGAGAGTAGAAGGTGCGACAATGCTGGTGATTCCTAGAGTAATTGACAAATACTAAATAGCAAGAAACAGGTATCTGAATTTCATAGGTTTTGAAAAGCTTTATGAACTTTTCTTCTTATTTTCGAGGGTGGCTTAAAGAACAAATATAAAATCATTCATCAAGTTAACTAGTTTACTTACGGTAATAAATATTTTCAGTTCTATCTCTACTACAAGAGCATGGATAAGCCTGTGTATCAATTGCAATTGACGTTTATTTTGAATATTGGATACCTTGGCTAACTCTTCCTCAAGTCGATTAATTTCTAACTATTCTAGTTACTGTATGAGCTTGATTACTTTATTGACTATTTCAAAAGAGACTCTTGTGTTCGCCTCGTCTTTAATTTGCAACTTGCAATTTCTTGTCCCGTATTTACTTTGTCACTTAAAGACGTTTTCCGAGCCAGAGAATGGTCAATTGGGAGAAACTAAAAGCTTTTTGTTTAACCAGCCAACTGTGCAAATATTATTAAAGTTTTCCCTTCCCCCACAGAAAAGCAGCGATTGAACTAAACCGCAAAAGTCAAATGGTCTCGGAGGCAGTGGAGGAGGTGCTGAGTCTAGTAGACAAGGCAACAGAGACCTTTAGGGAGATTGCTGGTGACGATGTGGTCACCTTATTCGATGGTAAGCGATTCGATTGTCACACAGTTAAAGCTAAATTGATGCAAATCTTTGGCATTCAGCGACGCCCAAGGGCGATCAGACTGGTTCGGGAGGACGCAAAGCAGATGATGGAGGAGCAGCAGGAGCAACTTCTAGCGGAGCAGCGGCTGGAGGGGGAGGAGGAGGAGGCGGCCAACAGCAGGACTGGAGTATTCTATGGTCTTGCTTTGAGAATCCGTTGACGTTGCTCTCCACCACGGACAGTCTTCCCAAGGGAATGCAGGTGAGTGCAAGAGTTTAGTTCTCTTGATTGCACTTGCTAATCTGGTGTGCCTACCTGCCTGCTGCAGGACATGGTCTGCAATGCCGTCGTCGAAATGCGTCGCTACTATAGTCGCAAGGTGATCGATGTGCTGATCAAGGTTATACGCGCGGCACTGGACACAATGCGGCGTCGGTTCATCGCCGACGAGCACGAGACGGCGTCAAAGAAGGCACCGATCTTTGCGCTGCACGCGCAGCTGCAGATACCCAATGTGGTCATCAAGCCGAGTCTGGACGAGCTGCAGGATATATTGGTGACGGCTGGCAAGAATATCACAGGCATTGCGAAGGGTGTGGCGCAATGGACCAGCGGCAAGGATCCGCCGGTTCGTACCACACCGTTAAATAGCTTCGCAATGTTCTCAAAAATCTTGTCTTACCAACCGCAGCAAGTTTCGATGACGGTGCAGCCGCGCGTCGGACGCAACCACAACGATGCGGCTGGCGGTGGTCCCGGCGGTGCAAAGAATCGACGCCGCAAGATCTACTGTCTGGCCTCCGAGGAGCGACCCCAGATGCCGCACATGCTCAAGAGTTTCTACTCGGCCATTATGGACAACAAGGAGGTGGCCAAGGCACTCAATCAGCTCTCCAGCTGCACAAAGAACATTAAGCCGGAGATACAGGTCTACATCAAGCGTTGGAAACCCTATCATTTCCTTTGGAAGAATGATCGCACTACGCGGCAATTGATGGAGTTCGGTCTGCAGCAGTTTGAGTCCACGTTGCGCTGCCTGGCCGAACTGGATGCGAATCTACTCATTGAACCCGACATGGAGGTCTTTGGCCAGTGTGTGGCTGTCTATAATGAAAGGCTCAAGTATGGTTTGGCCATTGAGATAAAGTGTAAGTGTATCTATTATGTGAGGTGGTATTATATTAAAGGTATAGTACATATACGATAGGTTTATTATAAAATTAATTGCTTTTCTATTATGTTATTTAAAATTATTCTAACTTCTTTATATTTGAAATGGTCTTGCAGATAATATAGGTTAGGTTTAGTAATAATAGATTAGGTTTAGTTAGTTTATATAAGGTTATGCAAAGTTAGCCTAAGTCTGCTTATTGTATAACTTTTGTATTGTATTTCCATTTTAAAACAACTTAATGTTTGTTATATTGAATTAGTGAAGGTAAGTTAAGGATATGTGAGAATAGGTTCCATTAGGTTAGATAAGGTAAGGTAATGTTAGGATTCGTCCGCCTAATGTTTAACCAAGTTAGGTCTTTAAGCAACTTAAGGTTCCGTAGTTTTGGTATAAGCATGATGTATAGATGTGCCTTTTTAATATATAGCAAACCATTTCAAATTTTCTTCATCGATTTCATTTCAACCCAAAAGGAAACCCTCCTTCGATTGTTCTCATCCTTTGTCTATCTAAATTTGTTTTCTTGACCTATCACCTGTCGTTCAATTGGAATATTCATTGGCAACACCTTTAACAGACATATATCAGCTTATCGGCCACAAATTTGACACCCACGCACACACACGTACCCTTACACCCACTTTCACAGTGAAACTCGCTGACTGGGGCTGATAGACAAATACGCGCAAGCAGAGGAAGCTATTCAAATTTATTGGTTTCCAATTAGGTAATCAAATTTATTTAACCGAATTAGCAGTGGCAAAGGAAGCACCAAAAATAAATGCCCAACGCAGACGGCACGGGATATATCTCTTATCTGTGCGGGTGTGCGTATGTGTTTGTGGTTGCGAGTGTGTGCGTCTGGGACTACTGAATGCGAAAACGAAAATCAATTAGCCCCTGCCCTTGCCCCTGCCCCCCGCTCGGAGCAGACAACGCCATTGACGGCTTGGCACGCATTGATTAATGAGCATCGATGTCCTTGGTGATTCTCATGGATGTATCTTGGGTATTAAACACCTTTGGCTTGGTGTCTATTTTCAGCATGCAACCACAAAATTGGGCAGGCCATGAAGAAGAAATACAAGAAGGAAATGGACTATGTCTATGCGGTGATCAATGAAATGGATCGTAAACTGGACAGACCCATTCGGGATCTTGATGATGTGCGCATGATTATGGAGACACTGGGCAAGATACGTGAGCAAGAGGTGGACATGGAGCTGCGCATTGATCCCATAGAGGTACGTCTGATTAATTATGTGTAATGTGCCTTTGCTAATGCTTTGCCTTGCAGGAAGCTTTCAACGTGCTCACCCGCTACGAGGTGCAGGTGGAGCGGGAACAATTTGATTTGGTGGACAATCTGCGTGCTACATTCCAGAATCTGCTGGCCGGTGCACTGCAGGCGCAGGTGAAACTGCTGGACATGCAGCCGGCGTTCCAGGGAGACTTGCGCAGCAATCTAGACAACTTTAAGCAGGATAAGATTGCCTATGTGACGGAATATCGCACAGCGGGACCCATGCAGGCGGGTCTGACGCCGCGCGAGGCTTCCGATCGTCTGATATTATTCCAGAATCGTTTCGAGGGCATGTGGCGCCGCCTACAGACGTACCAAAGCGGCGAGGAACTCTTCGGATTGCCACAAACGGATTATCCAGAGTTGGGCCAAATACGCAAGGAGCTGAATCTGCTGCAGAAGCTATATAAGCTCTATAACGATGTCATCGATAGGGTTAGCAGCTATTATGATATACCCTGGAACGAGGTGGACATTGAGGAGATCAACAACGAGCTGATGGAGTTCCAGAATCGTTGTCGCAAGCTGCCCAAGGGCCTCAAGGAGTGGCCCGCCTTCCATGCCCTGAAAAAGACCATCGATGACTTCAACGACATGTGCCCCTTACTGGAGTTGATGGCGAATAAAGCCATGAAGCCACGCCATTGGCAACGGATCATGGACGTTACTCGCTACATCTTCGAGTTCGACTCGGAGGGTTTCTCGCTCAAGAACATACTGGAGGCGCCGCTGCTCAAGCACAAGGAGGACATCGAGGATATCTGTATCAGCGCCATGAAGGAAAAGGATATCGAGGCAAAGCTTAAGCAGGTGACCAATGAATGGTCAGTCCATGAGCTGCAATTCATGAGCTTCAACAATCGCGGCGAACTGTTGCTCCGAGGCGATACCACAGCTGAGACCATTGGCCAGCTGGAGGATAGCTTGATGGTGCTCGGCTCACTACTATCGAATCGCTATAATGCGCCCTTTCGCAAACAAATCCAGCAATGGGTCTACGATCTGTCCAACTCCAATGAGATACTGGAACGCTGGCTGCTCGTTCAAAACATGTGGGTCTATCTGGAGGCTGTATTCGTTGGCGGCGACATTGCCAAACAGCTGCCCAAGGAGGCCAAGCGATTCTCCAAGATCGATAAGTCCTGGCAGAAGATCATGCAGGTATTCTAATCTTGCTATATATTTTCCGAATCAGATTTGCTTCATGCTCTTTTATGTAGCGCGCCCACGAGACACCAGGTAAGTTCTAAGAAAGTAATAAATGTAACAAAACTCCCGAATAATCGTTCTCTTTTATTCATAAACCTAATTTGATATTGCTATTTAAATTTGATAATATTGTAAAATAATCTTAAAATTGCAAACAGGCGTCGTGGCCTGTTGTGTGGGCGACGATCTGCTAAAGCAGCTGTTGCCTCATCTTCAGGAGCAGCTTGAAATATGCCAGGTACTATCAAATACTTTCTTTCAGGAGCTCTAACTTTTAGATATGACTGTTATCTTGTTATTTGGCATTACAAAAATCTTTCTCATGTTCAATCGTATTTATTTATAAACTTTTCCAATTTGAATCCCTCTAAAATTCTCATTCTATAGCGAATAAGTATCAGTTTACAACAAATAATGATATAAAATATATTGAAATCTGCAATTTTATTTCCGATATAAATTAGAAATCCCTAAGTGGTTATCTAGAACGCAAACGCATAATGTTTCCGCGTTTCTTCTTCGTATCGGATCCAGCACTGCTTGAGATACTTGGTCAAGGATCCGATTCGCATACCATACAAAATCACTTGCTGAACATATTCGATAACACCAAATGCGTCAAGTAAGTTATCTAGAAATAATGATTATAGTGATGTACCTTATATATATATGGTTCTTTTTCTAGATTCCACGATGTTGAGTACAACAAAATGATGGCGATTATTAGCAGCGAGGGGGAAATGATACAGTTGGATCGTGCCATACGGGCCGAGGGTTCCGTCGAGACATGGCTAACTCAATTGCTGGTCACAGCACAGCAGTCACTGCATTCGATTATTCGCACCGCATATGCAACAATAAACGATCCGAATTTCACCCTGTTGAGCTTCCTCGAGAAGGTGCCGGCTCAAATCGGTTTATTGGGTATACAAATGATATGGACACGAGATGCAGAAATGGCTCTGATGCAGGCCAGACATGAGAGGAAGGTCATGTCCGAGACGAACAACAAGTTCCTAGAGATGCTCAACACATTAATCGATCAGACCACAAGAAATCTATCGAAACGAGAGCGAACCAATTTCGAAACACTGATTACAATTCATGTGCATCAGCGCGATATATTCGATATACTGGTGAGGGGACTATCGATGATAAAGTAACTTTTCTTTATTGTATCCTTGACTTTATCGTAATATGTTAACCTTTGTATCTTTTCTTTTATTGTTCCTTGTCTTTTATTTTGTATCTCTTATACTTTATTGTTATGTTCCCATCTTTGTATTTATCTTTAATATTGTATATTTATCTGTCTTCTCCAGTGTCGCATGAACATCAAATCCTCAAATGACTTTGAATGGCTTAAGCAGTGTCGCTTTTACTTTAAAGAGGATTTGGATAAAACCTGGATATCCGTCACGGATGTTACCTTTACCTATCAGAACGAGTACTTGGGCTGCACAGATCGTCTGGTTATTACACCCTTAACAGATCGGTATGTGAAACTTTACTATTTACATATTAAATAAGCAGCAACGTAATGAAGTCTGTCACTGGGAATAGCATCAGACTTTACCGTGTGGCTGTTTGCAAATCAAATTAAAAAGTTGCCTGACAAATTGCATAAAGTCGACAGCTTGGTTAGAGGTTGGTTACAACTTTGGAGCTGTAACCAGTTTGTAACAAGCTACAAAAACCGAGGGAGGCAAAGCAGAAGTAACATAATTTATCCATCCCCATAATTATATTTTATAAATAGAACGTATCTACAGCGCGTTATTAAAGGTAGTAACTTCAGTGAGCGGATTAGATATTGTAGATAGCAAGTTCATAAATATATACTATGTATCTGTAATGCCATTGCTAAACTACGTTTAATCAACTCACACATTCGCATTCCCATAAATTTCTTTGGTATCTCAATTAAAATGCTACTCCATTGTGTGCGCCGAAATAACAGCAACAACAACTTAAGATCAATTAATTTATTGTACTATTTACATTCCTCCATGGCACGTGCAAAACTTTCCCATAGCAATCGAACATTTTGTGAGTGAGACTTGGCCACATTCCGTTTGCTGGGCAAACAAAACTTGAGCTTGGTCCGATTGGTCGACCAAGTTCAAAGTCAGCAGTACCAGAAGTTCCAGCACGAGCAGTGGAATCCTTTTCAGTAGAACTATGACGTAGACTACGTCGACAGCAATGTCGACGTTGACATGTTCGCAAAGATAAATTTCACTTAGCGGAAGATAAATAAAGTTTTTGGACAGCAACACGTTGTCGAGTCTTGGAAAGCAAGCCAAGTGACGGCATATTTCGTCATGCCAAATATCCCGAGGCAGTGCTCAATACCCTATACCTTAACAGAGGGTTGTATCTGTTTGGATTCAAGATTTGGATGTACCTATAATAAAATGTAATATGTTCTTTGAACCGCTCTTTGAACAGTCAATAAGGAAGGCAATAAGAAACCCCAAATATTTAGAGGGTATTCAAGTAAGGGGAATCCACAAGTCAACCTACTTTCTTGCACCCATACATCCTGTTCTTATGTTGCTTTTTCTTTCATTTTGCTCTGCCTCCTAAGCCAAATTTGTTCATTTTCAGCCAGAGTCCTTGTGCTCGATTCCTGGCTGAACGTCATTGTAAATTTTGCTCCCGTTTTGTTGTTATCCTTGCGGGAATGCCAAAGGGAATTGCTCAGCAATCTCCATTGCTCCATTGCTGCCGTGGGCGGCACTCCACCTGCTTTGGGTGAATGGGCGCGAGTGTCTTAAGCGGCGTATGCCTAATATTTCTTTACGCAAACTTCACTTGCCACAGAGGAAAACTTTGGCATTTTATAAATACACTTGCCATATAGGAATATAAGTATATTCATGTTTATATATAAATATATCCAGGTTCGCGAGTTGGCAGAATTATAAATATTCCCAGAAATGGGTCGCTATTAATTTTTGGACTTTTGCATTTTAAATGCAATCACTGAGTCTTTTGTCTTCTGCTCCTGTTCCTCCTTTCAGCTGCTATATAACTCTCGCCCAGGCGCTGACACTGAGCATGGGCGGCGCTCCGTGCGGACCCGCGGGCACTGGCAAAACGGAAACTGTCAAGGATATGGGCAAGACGCTGGCCAAGTATGTTGTCGTTTTTAATTGCTCCGACCAAATGGATTACAGGTACGCCCGCACAAGGCACTTAAAATGCAGCACACATTGTTATAAAGAGAGTGAGGCACCCCTTACTTATTCAATTTCCACAGGGGTTTGGGTCGCATCTACAAAGGTCTTGCCCAGTCCGGCAGTTGGGGCTGCTTCGACGAATTCAATCGCATCGAGCTGCCCGTTCTCTCGGTGGCTGCTCAACAGGTGGCGGTGGTGCTGACCGCCAAGAAGGAGAAGAAGAAGACATTCCTATTCACCGACGGCGACACAATCGAAATGAACCCCGAGTTTGGAATTTTCATAACGATGGTAGGAATGCATAATGTTGCCCTATCTCTCTATCTATCATCCTGCTCCACTTTATGGCACTATATGCTATTAGAAAGTTAATGAGTCTACTGAAGCAACTAGTGCACCTTATCATGTACTCAACTCAGGCGAGCTCGATTGCCTTTTACTTATTATTCTTGTTCATTTCATTAACCTGCACAAACTGCGCAGTGGCGACATGAGTGTGAAAGTGTGTGTGCTTAAATGTTCCACATAGATTGTGTTGATATTTTAAAAAAGTTAAGATTATCTAAAGGTTTCCCTCTATGCAGGGAAATTGAGCTGAGTATGTTATTGGAATATGTTTATTCTTTGCTTGATCTGGAAGCTCTTTTAGTGCAAAGGTTAATCTGTATTTATTTATTAAACTTAAATTCCACTTTAAAGCCAAGGCATAATCAATATTCCGTCTGGTTTCATTAAATACCATCGCACAAACCGGCAACACCTCGCAGAAAAAATGGCCAAAGAGGCGTGTCAGGCGCGAGCGCGAGGCTTTCAAGCCAAATTGATATTTATTAAATATCCACATACATTCACGATTCCTTTTATTTTTTGTTGGCAAAATATTTACATTTTATATGAAGATGGGCCTGACAGAAAATCAGTTCACCGCGGCCCGTTAATGGGCCACGGGCTGGGATCGAGCCGAGTCGAGTCGAGTCGAGTCTGTGACGTTATTAGTCATGTAAAATTTTGCTCAACTTAAGCGATAATAAAATTGACAGTAACCCATGGGAGCATGTACGCACACACGCAAAGAGCCACACACATGCATTGTCTCCCAAACACACAGAGAGAGAGAGAGAGAGACCGTGTGTGCTTTTGCCTGCAATGTGTTAACATTTTATGGGCTTTGTGGCGGCTGCTGTTGTGCCTGAGACAGGCCAACCCAGCCCGACTGACAGCCTAGTCAAAATGTGATTAGTTTGGGCTTTTACATTGGTAAATGGAAGCTATTCGAATTGCTCTTATCAAACAAGCAGCAACATTTCGAGCGCCGCATTTTAATTACCGCCGACGTCAACTATCATTGGGTAATGCGATTAGGTTGTTAGGTTGCATGCAATGCGGCCACTTTCTAATGGGAACCTGTTGTCTGTTCTGTACAATATAGACATAACCAATCCCCATTACAAACACACACACATACACACACACACACTAACAGACACGAGGATATTTGTACCACCACACGTGCTGGTATCCACTTAGTCAGATATTCATTGTTATTTGCTGGCACTCAGGGCGTATGCGCAATTTTAATTTGCACATTGAATTATTGGGCTCATTTATGTAACACTTTTGGCCCGCGCTTGCATTTGATTTTAATGAAACATTATGTGACAATCTACTAGAACACACGGCGCACACACACACAGATACGCACACTGGACAGTGGCACCCACACACAAGCTGGATTTTGTGCTGTGTCACTGTGTGTGCGTTCTAGTTTATTGGCTAAATCCTTTGTTGTGGCTGCCTTGTTTATTTATGTAAAAAGTAGAAAACCAGTAGCAGCACCAGTAGCCGCACGCAACAACAACAACAACAGAAACGCTTGTCAAATGCGCTTGCCAAGCCCCATTTCCTATCCCGCTCACACTCACACTCCCACTGTCTCTCTGTCTCTGTTTGCATTTGCCCAGGCGAGCAACAAAATCGATTGAATTCTTTTTTTTTTGCTAGTTTCTCATATCAAATGTCAGTTCCCGCCACAAATTGACAAATGAGTTTTTACTTTTGGTTAACACGGACACTTTTCCCTGCAAATCGGTTGATTGCCGTGGAGGATAACGTTCAGTATGCACGTGTATGTTTATTATAAACAATTGGTACTAATTTGATGGGATTTGATGGCAATAGAATGGATATTATCGGCATGGCACTTGCTGGTTGGGGGCTGTGGTTCAAAGACATTTGAAGAGCTCGCCGAGAGTGTGCACAGTTAAATGGGTTATTAGTGGATAGAGCTGGCAGAGATTGAGCTGTTGCTAAGACTGTTGCATGGAGAGTTCTAGGAGATTTCGAAAGACGCTTCTGTTTCGAGCATAATAACGAATTTATCATCTTTCAGCTATTTTTAGTTGTGATTATTCAGTCATAGCGAGTACAAAAGCGAGATTCAATTAACATGTTTAGGTGAGAGAATAGTGGATAACATGCAAGAGAGACTTCACAAAGTATTTACATAGTAAAGAGAAAAAGAATTAAAATAATAATATAGATAGATATTAGATTGTTGATACAATATATATGGTAATTATTAAAGATGTGACTGCTGCAATCAGTTTCTTTACTTGTAGAGACTATTTTAAAATATTATTATTTGCATAATTCACGTAAAGGTAAAAGGAGTAAAAATCTTGCTTAAATAGTAAAAAAAAAGAACAAGATAAAAAGGTTTGAATTCTAGGAATGAAACTTCAGACAAATCAACTTGAGGCCGAGCCTAACCAGACCTTTTTATGCGAAATTCTTCAAATATTTTGTTTAAATTACAACAAAATTCATCGTTCACATTGAAGTTTAAATATTTCCAACTCTTAAATGCTTCCAGCAAGGTAAATTTCTCTTTTTTAACATTTACTTGTGAAATATTTACTATCAAATTATGGAATGCTTGGCAGGCAACTTGCCATGTGGGCCAACGCTTCCGTCTCCGTCTCCCTCTCACAGTAGCTCTCATTCTCGCCTGTCAATCCCTCATCGAACGGCAGCTCGTAAAGAACTGACGAGCGCATAAAGTGCGAGTATGATAAATCAATTTGTATTTGATAAACTTATTGATGACTGCGAGTCATGCGAGTATCCCGCAGATGCATCAAACAGTTTTTAGCCAGGTGTCTGTGTTGTGTAGTTGCTGGAGGTCTTTAGGGAGATGAGGTTCTACCTTTCCTATGCGCGCACTATTTGCACATGTTTATTATTTATTTGCTCGCACACATGGAATGTTTTGTAAAGGGATTTGAAATGTTTACCCACTTGGCATACAGAATCCCGGATATGCTGGCCGTAAAGAGTTGCCAGAGAACTTGAAAATTCAATTTCGTACGGTGGCCATGATGGTGCCGGATAGACAGATTATTATAAGGGTAAAGCTGGCCAGTTGCGGATTTCTGGAGAACATAACGCTGGCCCGAAAGTTCTATACCCTGTACAAGCTGTGCGAAGAGCAGTTGACCAAGCAGGTGCACTACGACTTCGGCCTGAGGAACATACTCTCAGTGCTGCGCACCCTGGGCGCTGCCAAGCGACGGAACTCTAAGGATAGCGAGAGTACGATTGTGATGCGGGTCCTGCGCGACATGAATCTCTCCAAGCTGATTGACGACGACGAGCCGCTGTTCATATCGCTGGTGTCGGACTTGTTTCCCAATCAGGTAAGTTCAAATTCTCTAGAATTTCTATTCATGTTGACTAATTGGACCGTTGATACTCGTTGCAGACTCTCGAAAAGACCAACTACCCCGAATTGGAGGCGGCAATACTACAGCAAACGGAAGAGGCTAGTCTGGTCTACCATCCTCCATGGGTTCTGAAACTAATACAGCTCTACGAGACCCAAAATGTGCGTCATGGCATTATGACGCTGGGTCCGAGTGGGGCAGGCAAGAGCACCTGCATCCACACACTTATGAAGTCCATGACGCAAATGGGCGACAACCATCGTGAGATGCGTATGAATCCCAAGGCTATTACGGCAGCTCAGATGTTCGGGCGTCTTGATGTGGCCACCAATGACTGGACCGATGGCATCTTCTCGGCCCTGTGGCGTAAGACGCTCAGGTTGAAGCCTGGCGAACATGTCTGGTTGGTCCTCGATGGGCCTGTGGACAGTATTTGGATTGAGAACTTGAACTCTGTGCTGGACGATAACAAGACACTAACGCTGGCCAATGGAGATCGACTGACCATGGCGCCCACAGTGAAGATTATCTTTGAGCCGCACAACATCGACAACGCGTCGCCGGCAACAGTTTCCCGCAATGGAATGGTCTACATGAGCTCATCCGGCTTGGACTCGCGACCAAGTAGGGACGATCTATTAGCTATCTAGTTCTTGGTCTAATCAGGAATATCTGCTATCTGCCTTTCTCAGTTGTCCAGGCCTGGCTAAAGAATCGCGCACCCGGAGAGAAGGCAACGTTCTCACAACTGTTCGATCAGACATTCGTTGATGTCTACAACTGGGGAGCGCAGAATGTGAAGCTGCAGATGCCAGTGCTGCAGTGCAACATTGTGCAGCAGATGCTGTTCATACTGGAGGGGCTGATACCATGTAAGAAGGATGACGAGCAGGCGGTCAGTTTGTCCAGCAAGGAAAGTCAAGATGGTAAGTTGGCATCAAATTCGTATTGCCTTCACAGCAGCTGACGTTCCCAAGGATGCGTAGTGCATGTTAGTGCATGCCAATGCATGTTGCTGCATGTTTGTGCTTGCTTTAAATCAAACAACAACAAAATTATTAAAACATTTCAGCGGCAAAGCGTGTAGAGCATCAAAAACAAGTTGAAGAAGCGCGTCGGCAATCGATTGGCAGTCAGATTGTCGGTAAAGTATACGAATCAATATCTCTGTGTAAATAGTATGTAAATGTCGTCGAAAGTAAACCTTCTTCTCTCGTAGCGCTAACCTAACTCTGCTAATTCTGCTTCTGTGTGTGTGTTTGTCTCTGTTTGCTGGCAGCGCGACTTCAGCTGGAGTTGAAAGACCCCACATAGAACTCTCTCTTTCGCTCTCTTACTCTTTACTTATTGCACCCTCATAACTGTGCCGTGTCTGTGTGGAATGAAACTGAATTTGATTGCATTACAATTGGGAGACTAAAGGAAATTATCTTTTAACTGTTTAGTCAATTCAAATTCAGTTTTCTTTCCCATCTGTGTCTAGTTGCCGTAGTTCTTGTGTAGGATGTGTCTTCGTCCTCTACTAACACCTCTAGCCCTAGTTCTTTCTTAACTTACCTTACTTCTTACTTCTGTTATCTCTGTATATGTGCGTGTATGTGTGTGTACTATATGTGCTGTAACTTAATCGTCAACTCTTGCACCATCTACAGAAGAACTGGCCGAAGAGAGCGGACCGGAGGAGAAGGAGGACACCTGCACGCCGGAACACTTGCACCGCTTGTATGTATTCGCGCTGGCCTGGGGCCTTGGCGGGTACCTCTCCACTAGCGATCGCGTTAAAATGAATCTGTATGTTAAGGAATCGTTTCCGCAATTGGACTACCCCAAGGGTAGTGCCCAAGAGAATACAATATTTGACTTTTTCGTTTCTCCAACGGGCGTGTGGCAGTCGTGGAAGACGCTCGTCACACCCTACATGTATCCGGAGCTTTCCACACCGGACTATCTAAGCATTCTGGTGCCCATTGTGGATAATGTGCGTATCGACTACCTGATCGGCACCATTGCCAATCAGGAGCGCGCCGTGATGGTCATCGGCGAACAGGGCACTGGCAAAACGGTCATCATGAAGAACTTCATGAAGAAAATGAACATTGAGACGTATATGGGACGATCGTTTAACTTCTCATCAGCGACCAGTCCGTATCAATTCCAGCGCACAATCGAAAGCTACGTGGAGAAGCGAGTTGGTGTCACATTTGGGCCACCAGGTGGCCGTAAGCTGATCGTCTTCATTGACGACATCAATTTGCCAGAGATCAATGAGTGGGGCGATCAGATAACCAACGAGATTGTGCGTCAATCGATGGACATGAAGGGTTTCTATAGTCTGGAGAAGCCTGGCGACTTCACCACCATTGTGGATGTACAGTATGTGGCGGCCATGGGCCTGCCCGGCGGTGGAAGAAACGATATACCGTCCCGATTGAAGCGTCAGTTTTGTGTATTCAATTGCAATATACCCGACAACGACTCCATCGATAAGATCTTCCGCGTTATCGGTGAGGGTCATTACAATGCCAAGCGAGGATTTGTGCCTGAGGTTCGCAATCTGGTCAAGAAATTGATCCTGGTGACACGTCATCTGTGGCAGCGCACGCGCGAGAAACTGCTGCCTACGCCGGCGAAATTCCACTATGTATTCAGTTTGCGCGACTTGTCGCGAATCTGGCAGGGCATGGTTGGCACTTTATCCACAGTGATCACCGCGGAGAGCGTGCTCATGTCATTGTGGAAGCATGAATGCACGCGCGTCTTTGCCGATCGTTTTACCACGTTCCAGGACAGGGAGTGGTTCGGCTCAGAGTTGGCCGCGCTAGTGCGCGAGGAACTGGGCGAGTCCCATTCCCAAATGATAATACCGAATCCGGTATTTGTGGACTTCATGAGGGATGCCCCCGAGCCAACTGGCGAGGAGGGCGAGGACACTGATATGGAATTGCCCAAGGTATACGAACCGGTGAACTCTCATAACTCGTATGAAGCGCTTCGCGAGCGTCTCGTCATGTTTCTCGCACAATTCAATGAGATGGTGCGAGGCTCCGGAATGGATTTGGTTTTCTTCCCAGATGCCATGCTACATCTGGTGAAGATCTCCCGCATCATTCGGCATCCGAGGGGCAACGTCATGCTTGTCGGGGTCGGGGGTTCTGGAAAACAGTCGCTTACCAAATTGGCATCATTCATTGCCGGCTACAAGACATTCCAAATTGCGTTGACGCGTTCGTACAATGTGGCCAATTTTCTAGAGGACCTAAAGCTGCTCTATCGCACCTGCGGCGTCCAGGGCAAGGGCACAACCTTTCTCTTCACTGACATGGATATCAAGGAGGAAGGTTTCCTCGAGTATCTAAATAATATACTCTCGAGCGGCGTCATATCAAATCTATTCTCGCGCGATGAGCAGGCCGAAATCGTGCAGGAGTTGACGCCGGTCATGAAACGTGAGAATCAACGCAAAACAGCGACCCCGGAAAGTGTGATGGAATTCTTTTTGGCACGCACCTGCACCAATCTGCATGTGGCGTTCTGTTTCTCCCCGGTGGGTGAGACATTTAGATCGCGGGTTCAACGATTTCCCGCCTTGGTCTCCGGCTGCACCATCGATTGGCTGCATCCGTGGCCCAAGGATGCATTGGTCTCGGTTGCCAGACACTTTCTGAGCCACTTCGAGATTGAGTGTACACCGGCCGTCAAGGAAGAGCTGGTTAATGCGCTCGGCTCCATTCAGGACATTGTCGCCGAAACATCGCAGGAATATTTCCAGCGATTCCGTCGCGCCACTCACGTGACACCCAAGTCTTATCTGAACTTCATAGCCGGCTACAAGAACATTTACCAGCTGAAGCAGCAAGAGCTGCGCGATGGTGTGGAGAAGATGGATACGGGTTTGGAGAAACTGAAAGAGGCCTCCGCCTCGGTTGAGATCCTTAAGAAAGATCTAGTTGTCATGGAGGAAGAGCTTGTAGAAGCCTCCAAAAACGCTGAATCAGTGCTAGTCGAGGTTACCGAGCGTGCTATGCAAGCGGAGATAGTCAAGAATCAGGTGCTCATTGTCAAGGACAAGGCCGAAGCTCTCGTTGCGTGCATTGCCAACGAGAAGGCCCTGGCCGAGGAGAAGCTTGAGGCGGCCAAGCCGGCGCTCGAGGAGGCCGAGAACGCTCTCAATACCATCAAGCCGGCTCACATTGCCACAGTGCGTAAGTTAGGTAGACCGCCGCATCTCATCATGCGCATCATGGACTGCGTGCTCATCCTGTTCAAGCGTAAGCTGCATCCCTGCATACCCGACGCGGGCACACCGTGCCCCAAACCCTCTTGGCAGGAGTCGCTTAAGGTGAGTGCCATCCTCTGTGCACTCTTTCCCTATCTCTCTCTGCCTGTGATCCTTTTCTACATTTCTAGATGATGGCCAGTGCAACATTCCTGCTGCAGCTGCAGAACTATCCCAAGGACACCATCAACGACGAGATGATCGATCTACTACAGCCGTACTTCCGCATGGAGGACTACAACATGGACATGGCTCGGCGTGTGTGCGGCGATGTGGCCGGCTTGCTGTCCTGGACCAAGGCCATGTCCTTCTTCCACAGCGTCAACAAGGAGGTGCTGCCACTGAAGGCAAATCTCACGTTACAGGAGGCGCGTCTTAAGGTAAGTTGCAAGTTAAGGTAACCCTGCCTCGTAGGTAACCCTGCTTCGCCCTGCTTCTCTGCCAGCTTGCCATGGACGATCTGGCTGGTGCCGAGGAGCAGCTGCGCGAGCGTGAGGATGCTCTGCAAGCTGTCAAGGATCAGTATGACAAGGCAGTCGGCGAGAAGCAACGCCTCATGGACGCGGCCAATGTGTGTCTGCGCAAGATGACGGCGGCCACAGCGCTGATCAATGGATTGTCAGATGAGAAACATCGCTGGACCAACCAGAGCAAGGAGTTCAAGATACAACTGGGCAAGCTTGTGGGCGATGTGCTACTGGCCACTGGCTTTCTGTCCTACTGCGGCCCGTATAATCAGGAGTTTCGGGCCAACCTGATCAGAACCTGGATGGGCATACTCAAGCAGAAGAGCATTCCCTTCACCACCGGCCTGAATATCATCAACATGCTGGTGGACTCGTCCACCGTGTCGGAGTGGACGCTGCAGGGGTTGCCCAACGATGATTTGTCTGTGCAGAATGCACTCATTGCGACCAAGTCCAGTAGCTATCCACTGCTGGTTGATCCGCAGACGCAGGGCAAGATCTGGATCAAGTGCAAGGAGGATCGCAATGAGCTGCAGATAACATCGCTCAATCACAAATACTTTCGCACCCATCTGGAGGACTCACTGTCGCTGGGCAGGCCTCTGTTGATCGAGGACGTGGGCATCGATCTGGATCCGGTGATTGACAATGTGCTGGAGAAGAACTTCATCAAGTCGGGCAGCATTGAGAAGGTGTTGGTGGGCGACAAGGAGTGCGACGTAATGCCCGGATTTATGCTCTACATAACAACAAAGTTGCCCAATCCCGCTTTCAGTCCCGAGGTGAGTGCGAAGACCTCCATTATTGACTTTACAGTGACCATGCGAGGCCTGGAGGATCAGCTGTTGGGACGCGTCATCCTCATGGAGAAGTCCGATCTGGAAGCCGAGCGTGTGGCACTCTTCGAGACTGTGATGCAGAATCAACGCAACATGAAGGAGCTTGAGGCGAATCTCCTGTTGCGCTTGAGCTCATCTCAAGGCTCACTGGTGGACGATGAGGCGCTTATCGAGGTGCTGCGTGTGACCAAAACGACCGCCGAAGAGGTTAACCAGAAGCTCAAAATCTCCGAAGTGACCGAGCGTAAGATAATGAAAGCACGTGAGGAGTTCCGTGCGGTGGCCAAGAGAGGATCGATCCTATACTTTCTGATCGTTGAGATGAGCAACGTGAATGCCATGTACCAGAACTCGCTGAAGCAGTTCCTGGTCATATTCAATAACTCGATCACCAAGTCGACCAAGTCCAGTGTGACCGAGGAGCGCATCAACATCATCTTGCGCTACCTCACCTACGAGGTGTACAAGTTCACCAATCGCAGTCTCTACGAGCGGCACAAGCAGCTCTTCACCCTGATGCTGGCCATCAAGATTGACTATCACAATGGGAACATTAGCCACGAGGAGTTCCTGACATTCATCAAAGGCGGTGCATCGCTGGATCTGAATGCTGTCGCCCCGAAGCCATTCCGTTGGATTCTCGACATTACCTGGTTGAATTTGGTGGAGATTAGCAAGTTGGAGACCTTCTCCACAGTGCTGCAGATCATCGAGCTGAACGAACGCGACTGGCGCAGTTGGTACGAGTGCGAGAAGCCCGAGAACGAGGAAATACCCTGTGGATACAACGCTGTGCTGGACAGTTTCCGTAAGCTACTGCTCATTCGTTCCTGGTGCCCCGATCGCACCATATCGCAGGCCAAGAAGTATATCGAGGGTGCGTAGCAAATGCTGTTCGTCTCCATGTTTCGACTCTTCATTTGCCATGTTCCACAGAGTCATTGGGTCCCGAGTATAGTGAGATGCAGATTTTAGATCTTGAAGTTACCTGGGCAGAGTCAGAGCCACGCACGCCCTTCGTCTGCCTGCTGTCTATTGGCTCCGATCCAACCACACAAATCGGTGCATTGGCCAAGCAGAAGGGAATCAGTGAGTGTGTCCAGAATCGATTGAGTTAATCTCTGACTAATATCCTTGTAGACCTGCGCTCGGTGTCGATGGGTCAAGGACAGGAATACCATGCGCGCAAGATGATCATGGAGTCCATGGCCAATGGTGGTTGGGTGCTTCTACAGAATGTTCATCTATCCCTACCCTTCTGCTCGGAAGTAATCGACATGCTTGTGGAAACGGAGCACATTGACAACACGTTCCGCATGTGGGTCACCACTGAGCCACATTCGGAGTTTCCCATTGGTCTGCTGCAGATGGCCATCAAGTTCACCAACGAACCGCCGCAGGGCATACGTGCCAGTCTGAAGCGCAGCTACCAGGTGGGTCAACGGGAGAGAGGGTATGATACCCTAAATGAGGCAACTTTCTCACATGTGTTTCTCTTTGTGCGTTAGTCTTTCACGCAGGACTTCTTGGACTACACATCGGCCACGCAATGGCCATCGCTGCTGTACACCGTTGCCTTCTTGCACACCATCGTGCAGGAGCGTCGCAAGTTCGGTCCCCTTGGCTGGAATATACCCTACGAATTCAATCAAGCTGATTTCGCCGCCAGCGTGCAGTTCATTCAGAATCATTTAGATGAAATGGATCCCAAGAAGGGTGTCTCCTGGCAGACACTTGTCTACATGATTGGCGAGGTGCAGTACGGCGGACGGGTAACAGATGACTTCGACAAGCGTTTGCTGACGACCTTCACTTCGGTTTGGTTCTGCGAACAGCTGCTCTCGAACTCCTTCGAGTTCTACAAAGGCTACAGGGTGCCTAGCACCAAGAATCTTCAGGGTTTCATCGATTACATCAACAGTCTGCCGGCATACGACACGCCCGAAGTGTTTGGTTTGCATTCCAATGCCGACATCACGTACCAGATTAACTCGGCCAAAGGTAAGCGAAAAAAGCCCTTGGACAGTGGTAAGGGTAATGACGGGCTAGGCTAGGCAGGGAGTGTTCCTTCGTTTGACTATTATCTACCTGGCGAGGGCTTTGCCTTCACTTTTGCTTCTCGATTATTGTCATTGCCAATTGAAATTTACGTCCGCAGTCGGGTCAATGACCTTCCATCGGGGTTAACTAGTAGGTGAATGAAATTTGAAATTGCTTAATACGAATTTAGTCTGGTCATGGTGCAGGATCTAAATATAACATAGGTTTATTAAAGAAGTCTCTGCCTTGGCTTAAGTTTTGTTGGCATTTTTCATTTGATATTCAAAGCAGATTCGCTGATAAACAGATATTATCACTTTATATGTATGATAATATAGCATACAATTTATTCATAATTTTACTATAATCTTAGTTAATAATAAATCAATTAGGGTCTCTAATTTGGGGTAGAGTTAGGGTATCTTATTTTCGAAAAGAATTCGTTATATGATTCTTAAACTATTCTATTCAATTAGCCTATTTGAATGAGGTGTGTGTGTGTAGTCCAGAGTGTGCGAACTCATGAATAATTTGTAAGCATTTTAGTGGCGGCTTTTGCGGCTTTGTCTACCTGCGGTTTATCGTTCAAACATTGAACCAGGGGAGGAACCAATTAAACCATTTACATATCAAAGACAATTTAAGCGACGCTACTCTCCCTTTACAGGCATCCTGGATACAATACTCAGCGTGCAGCCCAAGGAGGGAGGCGGCGGCGGCGGCGAGACGCGTGAGAGCATCGTCTATCAACTGGCTGAGGACATGCTGCGCAAGCTGCCCGTCCAGTATAATGCGTACGAGGTGCGAGAGAATCTGACACGCATGGGCATTCTGCTGCCCATGAACATCTTCCTGAGGTATGTGGGAGTCTGTGTTGCTGTAGGTTGATATATGCCCCATGTGGGACTTACACGATTCTAAATCGTCTACAGGCAGGAAATTGATCGCATGCAGCGTGTCATCAAGCGCGTTCACACATGTCTCTGTGATCTGAAGCTGGCTATCGATGGCACCATCGTAATGAGTCCGG
This sequence comes from Zaprionus ornatus, assembly GCA_018904035.1. Taxonomy (NCBI): domain Eukaryota; kingdom Metazoa; phylum Arthropoda; class Insecta; order Diptera; family Drosophilidae; genus Zaprionus; species Zaprionus ornatus. The sequence goes on along the minus strand of JAEIFZ010000115.1, from coordinate 18,994,706 downwards.
CACTGAAGGAATCACTGGACGCCATGTACGATGCCCGCATACCCGAGACCTGGATGAAGGTAAGAAAAAAAAACCCATATACAACTAATTTGCCATGCTAGAATTAAGCGCAGGCTTTAAAGCAATGCCTCGGCTCAGTTTGTTGCGGCTGCAGTCCGATTTTTATGGTCTCTCTTGGGTGCCTGCCGGTCAACGTGTTCCGCGTCTTATGTACGTGCTACGTTGACCATACCGGAACGTGGGCCTAAGTAATCTAAATGTGCGATTTACTCGTCGGAGACCGCTGCGTGCTTTTATTGTCTCACGAGATTTTTATCGGCGCGCAAACAAATTTGCCCCAAATTTGCTGCTGCCCTAAGAAGAGCGAAAATAAAGCGAAGAGAAAAATAAATGCCAAAGGTTACAGACCGCAAGCCGAATGTTTTATACCCTATACAGTTTAGAAAGGTAGAATCGTTTAAGTTAATGAACATATATATAATGATATGATATCATCTGCTGGATAGGTGGTAAATTATGTTTATAGACTTATTACCACTGATGAAGATGATCCAGAGCTCCATGAAGTGATCCAGTAACAAGCCAATAGACAGTATCCCTAAAAGCTAGAAGCTGAAATTCTTTATCAAAAGAACACGTTTATGGTGAAGTTTATACAATATATAAAGGGTATAATAATGACAGAATTTGGACAGCTTACTAATGGTATCCTGAATGGTTTTTGCACGTACAAAAATATCGTCATTACGAAGTTAATACACATTCCACCAGCGGTACAAACTTGAATACAGATCAAGAATATATATGCTTCACGGAATCCGAGCTACTTCCTTCTATGCATTGCAGACTTAAGGCTAAAATTGAAATAGGCTCTGTTAGGGTATAAGCATTATATATACTATATAAAATAAATAAAGGAAACATTCAGAGCCAAAGCAGCCACCGGTTGTTTAGGTGGGTCAGGTGAGAAATTGTTGGGGCTGCTTTCAATTGCCGCTTATAAAAATTTGATTGATTTTCCCAGCCATTTTCTAAGCAGCCTAGAGAGGGCAGAAGGAAGCAGGTGCGGTTGTCCGTCGTGCAATCATTAATATTTATGCGTGTAAACGTTTAACGCCCCAACGCATCCGAAGTTGTGTCCCCTTTGTGGGCAGTTACTTCATTAAGAGTTGAGGTCGCACTTAGCCAACTTAGTGGATCAAAGCGAGCAAACAGGGCGAATAACTCGAGTTGCTTGAAATAATTAGCAAAATTTGTAATCGATTACATGCTGGAACAACCCCATTTTAATGAAGGTGCTATTTGAATTTCCAAAAGTCTCAAATGCTAAGCAGGCCTTGGCTAGTCCAAGTCGTAGTTGACAACGGAATGAATAAAACCAAGCCAGATATCATTTCCCATACCCAACTGCTTAGCAAAGCAGAAAACAGAAACACGTACACTCAAAAATATCAACGAAATCAAAGCAAATATAAGTTGAGCAATGCCTGTAAAAAACGCTATTAAAAAACCGTATAACACTCTTTTCGATGAGCATAACATTACACAAACAACTCATATACCGACCGAATCGCGTGAATATGGTTTCATGAGGGTAACGAGTAAGGGGACACCGTTTCCCAAGAGGGAGTCTCTCGATACGGATTTGCTTCTCGAACGTCTACGAAAACAAAGCCTTTCCAACATAGATTCAAATAAGGGTACAGGTGGATCGTCAAGCTCATTGGTAAATAGTGAACTCATGGGGGAATGCAGTTTAAGGCCAGCATCCGAATCCAAATACACGAGCTTCGAACTTCAGCGTAAGAAGTTTGACGAGGCGGAGTTTACCATAACCAGGGGCAAAAAGACCAGCGAGACTATACATCGGATCCCCGAGACTTTTTATGAGCAATCACAAAAAGGTTCGAAAATCGTTGATCATAAGGATTTTGAGAGAGTCTGTCGCATGATGAACTTTAAGATCACGTTCGCCTCCTATAACTGAGAACATCTAATCCGAAACCGAGAACCCTGCTCTGCTGTGTTTTTAGTGTTTTTCTAAACTAGTTACTAGTTACTAAGCTAGCCGCTAGTTACTTGTACCTTAATAAAGATCTTGATATCGCACGCTGCTTTAATAACTGTCTATGTCAATGTGAAATGCCCTTTCAGATATCCTGGGAGTCTACGACGCTTGGCTTCTGGTATACGGAGCTGCTGGAGCGTAATGCACAATTTCGTACCTGGATATCCACGGATCGACCCAAGGTAAATGCCCGTTAAAAAACAAAACAAAAAGAAAGCGCTCAGGTTACAACAAAGAACATCACTAATTGTTTAATACTTTTTGTTTGTGCATTTTCTTTCAACTCTTTCTCTGACGCTCAACGAAGGTATTCTGGATGACGGGCTTTTTTAATCCGCAGGGTTTTCTGACTGCCATGCGACAAGTGAGTACAAAATGCAGAAGGGCAAGGGAAATTATTTCCATTTGTTTCCGCCCACGCAAAGGCGGACAGATTAGCTGACCAGTTTGTTATGACAACGGAGTCGGAGGGCTCTCTCTCTCTATCTCTCTTGTTATGGCAAACATTATTCATGTCAGTCCGGGTAGCCCGCATGGAATTGTAAACTGTTCTCTTAGTCGATCTAATCGGCTATCCCAGACTGTATTTAGCCAGCCCTTACAGGCAATTACGAGCACGCGAGTGGCTCAGGGAATACAACAAGAATTTCACTTGAAAAGGATCTACGTTTATAATGGTATATAGTATATACTACAATATAATGGATACTCGAATCTGATTTGTCACTAGATAGACGCTTAATAGAACTTACAAGAGTTTTTCCTTTTCTGCTTATTGATATTGAATATGTTTCGAGTGATTCAATCGTTTGTGCACTTCTCATTTATTTCGCGCTACACAACACTTTAACCAATTTGCACTGCAATGACGTCGGCATCGATGTGCATTGCGTACACGCCGTGGTGGCATTACTCAGGAGGTAACCCGAGCGCACAAAGGTTGGGCCCTCGACTCGGTCGTGCTGCAGAATCAAATAACGCGCTACAACAAGGAGGACATAACCGAGTATCCCACGGAGGGAGTCTACGTGCACGGACTGTTTCTGGAAGGTGAGTCCCGTTTACCGTTTACCTTCTCTCTTCCTTGCCGGCAATTCGATTGTTAAGCAATGTTGAAAACTGACAAGTTTTCCGCTATTTCTATTCACGATTTTCTTCTTATTTGCACCACAAGTATTTGCAAATGTCAAACATGGTTTCCGCATTTGCTTTGCATGCGGGCACAAGATGACGACAAATTGTCATGGGGTCATGCCCTTCTGTTGACCCTGCCAGTTGGTCTGCGGGACTGCGGCTTATGCGGTTATGCCAGACTACGCCCCAAAGTGTGATAATCCTCAATGCCGACGGCATAATTTCCCCTTTTCGTCTGTCTACCAGTCTGTCTGTCCGTCTGTTCGTCTGTTTGTTTGCTGTCTTCAGCCCGCAACCTTTGTTGTGGCCATCTGTTGATTAGCCGGAGAAAAGAGTAACTTTGCAGCCTTTGGAATTTATCAACAGATTTTGGGTCACTTTAAAGAGAATAAAGCTGATTTTCAAATTAGCAAAATGTGCAACAATTAAGTGGGAGTTAAAAGATTTGCCATTTTTATTTGCATTACGTAAGTTACAGTTACGTGACGTAATCAAACCAAATTGAATATTCGAATAATCGTGATTGCTTGCGTTGCTCAAAAGTGATCCGTGACTGTCGCCATTTGCATAAATTCAAGTGCAGCTCCGTGTGCAGACGTGTCCATGCCAATTTGGCATGCTGTGCATATGCGAAAATTACATTACGTATACGCTGCGTGGTGCGAATATGCGCATAGTAGAAGAGAGAAAAGCAGCTTGTTACCTTGACGCTACCTCGCAAGGTGGCAACTTCTTTGAGGGCACCTTGTCTCGATGGCTCTGTGGTTCTCCATTAAACATGACAATCTCTTCTTGCCCAGAGCTCTGCGCTAATAAACATTATCCGGCCTGCTCTCTCTGGGCTGGGCAACATGCGTGAGCCTTCCTGGGCTGTAACACGTATTCCCCGGGCGTTTGGCCAATTTTACGATGGAAACTTATGAACAACGCAGCAATTAGGGTCAGCAAAATCGCAATGTAGCTTTAAATTGTTGGTGTATGTGTGTGTGTGTGTGTATTCTCTGCTTTGCTTTATGCTTTAATTGCAGGTGCCTCGCTGGACAGACGCAGTGGGAAGCTGATTGAGTCCAAGATGAAGGTACTGTACGAACAAATGCCCGTCATTTATATCTATGCCATCAACACGACCGCCGGCAAGGATCCAAAGCTGTACGAGTGCCCCATTTATCGCAAGCCGCAGCGCACCGACCTCAAGTACGTCGGCTCCATTGACTTTGAGACCGATTTCAATCCCAAGCACTGGACTCTGCGCGGCGTCGCACTGCTCTGTGACATCAAATAGGCGTCCGGCGAGGCAAACAGAACAGCAACAGCAACAGGAGTACAACAAATGGCACCCACTTCTCTTCTCACTGCTCATTGTTGTTTGTCCGCCCGTCAACAGTTGTTGTTGTTGTCGCTGTTGTTGTACGTGCAGCGCACTCGTAATGTTCCTGTGATAATTATCGTTTTCGGGGGAAGGTCCAACAACTTGTGCCCGTCTTACGCCATTTTGTTGGACTGTCTGTCAGTTGTCTCGTGTTGTTGTGCGTCAGAGATACAACAAGCTTATTAATTATACCCTCAAGTTGATCAAGAGGCACAAGGGAGCCGCGTGCCTCGCGCCACCAGCGTACACCACAATTAGCTGTTTTAGCCCATGTTTAGAATTATGTTTAAGTGTTTTGGGCTCCAGCTCCACTTCAAGTGCACTTCTCGAGAGAGAAATAAAGGTCTCATACCGAATTCGTAGACAATATAACCGAGTTTTAATTAACGTTCGCCAATAAATTTCAAACGGGAGTCTCAATAAATTAACACAAGTTACTGGAATTTTGAGAAAGGTAAGCAGCTTTGTATTAGAGCTGGAAGTTAAATCGATTAATTGACTAATTCAATTTTCTCCAATGCATCGATTTAGTTTTTGACAATCGACTTAATCGAACATTTGAAACTATAAATTAAACATGTTCGATTTTAATCGATATGTCATAAATTTTTGAAAATAAATCGATACAGTGAACATCGCTTTTTTTTGCAATCACCTTTTAACAGCTGTTCCCAGTTACCAACGATGGACTCTCCAGTTGCCCAGTGAAAATCGAAGTTCTTGTGAATTGAATGCCATTTCAATATTTTATATTTGTCTTTTATAATTATTTTGTTTTTAAAATAAACACATACATATGTACGCACATATACGAGTATAATCCATGTAATATATAATTTCGAATTCCAATTAAGTTTTATTATTTTTGATTTTTTTGTTTTCATCATGCTTGCATTTTTATTTATTCCATTTTGTTTATGAGAACATCGTTTATTTACATATTTTCTCGTTCTTTTTTCGCGTAAAATTCATTAATTTACATAAGTGTTTGTCGCTCTGTGTGTGTGTTGGAATCAACTTGATTCTATATAATAAAGTTGTCACATATAGTTAAGATTCATTTGCACATGCATAAAATGGTGTGGATTGTTAGTAATGTCAGTAAGTTGATTAAAATCGTTAGTCGTATTTGCATGATTTGTAACCATTTGTCTCATTCGCGATATCAGAAAAATAATCAAATGTGTTAGGTAAAATACTACAATATATATATTCAATAAAATTTCCAACACCGATTTGTCAATTTACGATAGAATCATCGCTTGCTTCACAGCACTGAAACGAAGATTTGCACTGCGAATTGTCTTATTTTCATGTTTAAAATAGTATTTGTATCTTCTTGGATTTGATTTGAGCTTTATTAAATAATAACATAATGATAAAAAACTCTGTACTTTAGCTGCCTTCCATTAAAAACGCAAAAACAGGGCTTAAAATGATAACGCAAGTAGAATTTTATAAATTTTAATCCACATTAAAACAAAAGTTTGCTGTACGTGTAAATAAACTCCGCCCGCGGATTTGCACTATAAATAAACCCCTACAAAAAGTGGAGAAAACTCTGTTAATGTTACTTTCGGAAATTGAAACAAATATTTAACTTTGATACTTAAAGCGGAAGCATTTAATTACAAGTAGAAGCACATACCATACATACATGTGTAGTATATACGTATTGCGTTGGAATATCTTTATTAAAAACTACATACAGATAGTATATTTCTTTTAATTTTGTTATCAATCAACATCATTTATGCTATTAAACAGATTCATATACACATATATATTACTTGATTTTTTTGTGCTTTTTCATCTTTTGTAACTTTTTGCTAGTCAATAAATACAATTTGAATATACTCGATATTACGTAAGACTGGGGCCTTGGACCCAGTAGGGCGTAAGGGGAACGTTCGTCAAGTGTTTAATAGATTAACCGGAGAGCGTCTGAGAAAGAGGTAGCATGAAGTGTTACGTAAACCGAACCGAACTTTGGTTAGTTAGGTTGGTTAGTTACTTAGGTAGCACAATAAAAGTGAGTACATCTAATAATGGGGCTTATTGAGGAATCGGGGAAGAGTGGGATAGTATCGGAGGGGTCTCTGCGCGCACACACGATATATGTCTGCCTTAAAGCCAGCCATTAGGAACCGTCAATTTAGCAATTTAGCAACTACTAACGTCTATTTAACTTCTAAACTGTCGCTGTGCGTTTGTGTTTGTCTGCGTGTCTCGGGTGTCTGTGTCGTATCTGTGAATGTGTGTGTGTGTGTGTTTGTGTCTATTTGTATCTGTATCTGCAAGTTTATCTGCTTCTGTGTTTGTTGTCGTCTGTCGTCGATTTAATTAGCATAGTGCGAATTTTTGTGCATGCGGTAGAAGAGACGCCACGGCAATCGCCCATTGGCGTTGTCCTGCTCCTCCAGCTCATCCGGCTGCTCGGTGGCCCAGTGGTAGTAGAGCTCATCCAGCATATCGTCCTGGTCTTTGGCATCGTCATCTACATTATCGTCGACATCGCCTGTTGCACTTTTGCCGATTGCCGACTGCAACTGCGACTTGCGACTGCCGTTTTCATGATTTGTTTCATTTGCAATTTCATTTCCGTTTGACTGCGACTGCTGATGTTTGGCCACGTCTTCCACGCCCAGGCTCAGCCCGAGGGATTTGCTGGCATCGTCGAGCAGCTGTTGTCCTGTTGCCGTCTCCTGCTGCAGCTGTCGTTGCTGCTGCTGGTGCTGGGGTCTTGCCTGCGCTTCTGGCCGTTGCAGAAAATCGAAAAAGCGTGACGAGCCCGTTGATGAGGTTGATAATGATGATGATGATGGGGTATACGATTGGGAGCCGGTGGTTTGCGGCCAGCCAATGCTCCATAGTTGACTGGGGAAATGCTGCTGCTGCAACTGTTCGCGACGCAGCTGCTCCCTCAAAGCTGCCTGCTGTCGCTCCAGCTGCTGCTGCTGCAGCTGATGTTCCTGGTAGCGACTGCTGGCCCATGGCCCGTTCACCGGCTCCAGGAACACGCGTTTACCCACGTTCTTCAGTATGGCACGATTCAGCTCGACCTGTGAACGCGGGGAGTAGAGGTAAAGCGAAATGATTGACATTAAAGCAGGTAAAGAATAAAAGTGAGTGTGTATGTGTGTGTATGCCACTCCGACTCTGTGTCGGGGAATAATTCCCAAGCGAGCACACATTTAGTTAAAGTGGCATAAATATTTGATTTTCCCGCTGCAAATTGCATTTACACTCCTATTTAGCAGTTTTTAATTGCCTTTTTGCCTGCAGCAGCAGAGGGTACGTATATATAACAATATATGTACTAAAGAGTTGCAGACTGAGTTTGCTAATCAGATTTCATATAATGTGATTAAAGCTGAGTAAGTTCATGAGCGCCCAAAACTATGCTGCGAATTTGAGAGTACAATCTGAAGCTATTTAACACTTTGTAAATTATTTAAATGGTTATATTGAGAATATTTCTCCACCTTGCGATGTGAAGATACTGTATTATAATGTACGGATTCTTAACTTAATAATAATAAAAAAAATAAATGTAAATGGTTATGTGTCTTTCTATATTTTTATGTGAGGTTACGTTGAATTTTATGTGAGGTTATCTTGGATTATATATATTCATAAACATAAATGTTATGTTCTTTGTAATAATTTGAGGTTATGCAGCATTAGCCTTACCATTAGAGCACATATAAGGATATTTATAGGTTATGTCTTATATTTTAAGGTTATGTACGTCTTTGTTAGGTTATTGAATCATTATTTTTAAACACGTGTTATATTTATAGTTTAAGTGCAATAAAAACCCAAGCTTGATAAGTTTGTTTGTAAACATCGCCAAGTTGAATTACTGAGGTTTTCCCAACTTGTCATTTGAGAAATTCCTTGTACTGATAACAATGGGGCTGCATTATCAATTCTGCAATCAGTGCATTTGACCAGTGGCTAATCGGAATACCCCAAAACTACTGATATAGATCGCTCCCCGCCCTGATGTGATAATGGCATAGCTGCATTATCAATCAGAACATACCTTCAGCAGGTGATCGGAATACCAGGAAACACTTTAAAAAAAAAAGAAAAGAAATTGTATTTCGCAGAGCTATGACAACTTAATTGTAATTATGCAGATAAAGACACGTTTAGTCACTCTTGGGCAATTCCCTGCATATTCGTGAGCGCCGTGTCGATTGTATGGCTCGGCTGTAGTGCGCGATAAGATATGGCTAACAACCACTATTATGCTCCGAAATGTGTAGACCGCATGGAGAGTTCACGCGGTGGGCGTTACCATTATAAAAACCAATTGAGGCAGCCAAATTCAGTCAGTACACAGCAAACAGCTTAGCAATGAAGGCATCCGTAGGAATCACAGTGTTGGCAATCAGCCTTTTCGTAGTCTTAGTCGCAGCTCAGCCTCATCGGCAGAACAACAAATGGGGATCCGGATCGGACCAGGGAAAGCATCAGCAGAGACCACAGCAGAGACCGGGATCCGAGTCTAGCGAAGAACAGTGGCCCGTGGGACCTGGATCGGGCAGTGATGAGGATTCGAATGGTAAGTGTCGATGCTTTGGCCTACTCTGAGGACCCAGTCTTAACCATAGCTTCACTTGTAGAACGCCCGGACAGACGTCCATCGCACGGACAACGCCCTCCTCATGGTCAGGGCCATGGTCATCATCATGGTCACCGTCCTCCCCATGGAGAGCGTCCTCCACCACCACCATTGGAAGAGACTACTACCATTGAGCCAGAGGATTCTACCACAGTTGTGCCTGAGGATTCTACCACAATTGTGCCTGAAGATTCAACCACATTGGAGCCAGAAGCATCGACTACTGCTGAGCCAGAAGACTCAACCACAGCCGAGCCAGAGCAGTCTACCACCTTGGTGCCTGAGGAGTCTACTACCCTGCAGCCCGAAGACACTTCCTCTGCTGCCCCCGAAGAGTCAACTACTCTGCAGCCCGAAGAGACTTCCTCCGTTGCTCCCGAAGAGTCTACTACCCAGCAGCCCGAAGAGACTACCACAGCGGCACCCGAAGAGTCCACCACAGTTTAGAAGTCTAAACACTTTTTAAATGTAATTAAGAGTTCACACACACACACACTCACACACACACATAGAATGAGTGTAAATATATATATTTTTCGTAAACTCAAATCAATTATTTGAATGCACTCATGGGTACTACTCACTCTGGGGAGCTTTCAAGTGGTCGCATTCATACAGCAATTTATCGTGTCCCTTTGACAAATCAATACATACGAACTGACATGTGTAAATGGAGCGCACAATTTGGTGCCGCCTGCGCTTCCCCAATGCCCCTCCCCTTTGGCAGCCTCTCTTTCGCCCACCTGTTTTGACTGCGACTGAGGACCGACGAGCGTTATTCAAGAGGCGCCCAAGGGCCAAATCGTTTGAATTCCTCGCATTAAATCGTTTGATTTTCTTGCCAGTTCCTCCCTTCTCCTCTGCCTCCCCTCCCCCACCTTTTGACGTCATGGTGTGCATCAACATTTTGGTAATCAAATAAATTTCGCTTTGTTGCCAAGACGAAATATTTGTATTACGCATACGCCACGCTGGTCGCCTCCTTTTTTGGTGCTTACATGATGCGATGCCTAAGCCTTTGGTTTGCCAGCACCAGCTTTAAGTCCTTGAAGCCTTTTCCATACCCTGCAGTTGCTGGTAGGCAGTGGAAGGGTATATAGGATTGGCAAAGAGAAGGTGATTAAGGGGAGGCTTCTCTTTTATAGCACCCTCTTTACTCGCTTTACAGGGCATCTCTCAGTCGACTTGCATTGGCAAACCATCGATATTAGCTTTGTTTTCGGCTTTCTGCACACCTTTTGATATCAACCTGTATGTGTGTGTGTGTGTGTGTGTGTGTATTTGTGTGTTATTCACATGGCCAGCATGCGGGACTGTCAATACCCGGCGATAAGACGCACATTTGGGCCTGTGTGTCTGACAAACGGCAAACGCAAACGCAAAGTGACCTTGTCCACTGGACGTGAATTTATTGTTCTTTTTTTTGCTGCTGGAAAATGGAAAAAGTTTTCAGCTTTGTACAACTGACTCGCTCTTTTCTTTCGCTTATGAGCATTTTTCCAGCTAAATATTTTTCTCATTTGCAGCTCTAATTTTGATTAGCTGTTCCCCCACCCCCTGCATCTCCCTTTGCTCACCACTTACATCAAATTGCACTTTCAACTTCAATCGCAGTGCAGAAAATGCTTTTTGTTTTGTTATTCTTGCGAACTGAAGAGAAAACTTTTCTTTTGCTCATTTGCGCTTATTAAAAATACCAAAGTAGACCGTGGCAAGGCACTGACTGAACTACCCACGCAGCTAGCCCAGCACCCCGCACCTACCCACCCACTTGACCGCCCACATCTCTCACCTGTCGCGTGTTCTCCTTCATCTGCCTGCGCGCTATTTCCAGCAGCAGCCGCTGGCGCAGCACATCCAACGGATTGACAATGGACAACGACGGCTTGTTCCGCTTCGCCAGTGAATAGTCGTCCTAGGGAAAGGGAGAGATAGGGAGAGAGAGAGAGAAAGAGACATTTTAAATGCATTTATTCTAAAGTTGTTAAGATCTTAATGCAAAAAGTTTTGACGATTGAAACTGTTTGAGTTGGTTAAACACTTTTCATCATGAAATTGTCACATTATGGAAACTTTCTCAAGCTGCAACAAGGTAGTAGAGCAGATCGAATCTATAAATATAACACAGAGATAACGGCAATATGACTTAAGCTCCAAGTTTCTTCAAGTCGTTCCCCTTGACCGATTGCTTTCACTACTTGAACTTCAATTAGTGAAGAAAAGCAATGATAATAATGAAAAACAAAAGTTTCTTGATATGAAATCGAAACTCGAAATCTGTAAACAATTTCAGTCACAACAGTTTATCACACTGTGGGACTTAATTATTTAATTCCTTTTGCTGGAAATGACTTTGAAATTGTGTAATAAATCAAATCTAATGAGTCCGTCTGCCAGTCTGCCAAAATAATTCCACTGAACCGACGCTCTTTTATGGTAGCTAATTAAAAAGATGTTGACAATTATGTTCTGGTTGTGTTCAGCTTCAGGTTCTGGTTCTGGTTTCCCGTCAGACGAATGTACAAAAATACAAAAATAAATATTTACAATAATTTGCAAACTCGGCAGGCAGCAAACTCAGATAGCGCTGTCTGCGTGTAAACAAACCCATTGCAGATAACATTGAAGAGGTCTATAAGATCTATTCGGTGAGTAATAGAGAGATGGGGAGCATGCCAACAGTCCGTGGGCGTTGCTGGTTATCGATAATTAAATAGACGTGTGAAATTCTGTCTATCTGTCGCCTTCAAGATCTTTGCGTAGTCTGTGTCTAGTTTCTTTTATCTCAAGAATCATTCAACGCCTTGGCGACTAAGTCTCCTTTCGATTTCATTTGATTACTCACTGATCGATTATGGGTGTGGGAACTATGGAAAATAACCGAAGGTAAGCAATAGATTACGATCGATTGATTTCGATGTGATAAGACGAAGTATAATTAAAAAGGGAATCCATTGCAAGGCAGCTGGATTCCTTCTTGCTCAGTTGAGAGAAGACTCTTCTAGCGGGAACTCTCTGTGTGGCTCGTGGCAGCCAGCTCACATTTAAACGGATACGGGTACTCAATTAGTTAATGGGAATCTACACGAGTGAAGAGCACGAGAGCACGAACCTATCGGTGGGCAGGTATTGAGTTTTTACTTTTGTTTGCTGCTTATCAAGCACTATAGCTCTGATTGCGATTAGATAATAGCGGGGGGGCGGTCAATGGTAACTTCAGAGCCCATGGCCAGCTGCTTTCTTCATATAAAAGAGAGTCGTGAAGTCGGTAGCAGTTAGTGCACTTACGACAACTCATAATGAAGGTTCTAACAATATTCCTATTCGCGCTTCTATTCGCCGTTGTGGCTTCCATGCCCAAACGCTACGGTTGGCGGCAAACACTCGAGGAGAGGAGAGCCAAGAGAAATGAAATTAAATGGAACCGCAGATACGGCGAAGTGGGTGGTTGGAACAGCAACACCAATGGATGGCATCGTGATCAGTACGGCTGGCACAAGGACGGTGCGTGGGAACATCGTAATGGATACAAACACGGCTGGCGCCCTCTGCCACCATTTGCCGTGGCGCCCGCAGAACCTACTGTGCCCCCTCAGGAGCCCTCGCCTGAGGCTCCAGTAGAACCCACGCCACCACCTCCAGAGTCCACAACTGAGGCACCAGACGAATCTACCACTGAACAGTCTACAACTGAGGATTCCACAACTGAGGAACCTACAACTGAGGAATCTACCACTGGAGCGCCCGAGGAAACCACAACTGAGGAATCCACAACCGAGGAAACCACAACTGGGAAATCCACTACAGAGGAAACCACAACTCAAGCTCCAGAGGAATCTACAACTGCAGCTCCAGAGGAATCCACAACTGAGGGTGCTGAGGAATCTACAACTCAAGCTCCAGAGGAATCCACAACTGAGGCTGCTGAGGAAACAACTGTAGAACCTGAGGAATCCACTACTGAAGGTCCAGAAGAGACTACATCAGCACCTGAGGAGCCAATCTCTGAAGTCGATGAAACTACCATTGCACCTGAGGAACCAACCGAAACGACACAAGAACCGGAAGAATCAACAACTGACGTTTCAGACGAGACTACCGCAGCGCCAGAAGAGCCAGAGACATCAACACCGGCTCCAGAAGAGCCAGAGACATCTACCCCCGCTCCTGAAGAACCAGAGACATCTACCCCCGCTCCTGAAGAACCGGAGACGTCTACCCCTGCTCCGGAAGAGCCTGAGACGTCCACTCCAGAACCAGAAGAGTCCGAGACGTCTACTCCCGTTCCAGACGAACCCGAGACTTCTTCCCCAGCACCAGAAGAACCAGAGACATCTACCCCCGCTCCTGAAGAACCAGAGACTTCTACCCCAGCTCCAGATGAACCTGAGACGTCTACTCCTGCACCAGAACAACCCGAAACGTCCACACCAGCACCCGAAGAACCAGAGACCACAACGACTGAAGGGTCCGGCGAGACAACGAAAGAGCCCGTCGAAACAACCACAGAGGCCGAAGAGGGCAGTGGCTCGAGTAGCGCATAGGCTACGTAGTCATTAAAGCTACACGACATTAAAGCATAGAAATCATAATTCCTAGAATTTCATTATTTATTCGTTGTGATAAGCATCAGTTAAGAATCGAAATTAAAGTGTTATTTTAAGTAGTTGACTTTGCTTTCATTATACGACCAACAAATCAGATTTACAAATATTATATACTGATTTCTGCTCACTTTTCGGGAACTACGGGAAACAAAAAAGTCCCAAGGCGAAGTAAGCAAAGATTAAGGTCCGAAAAGTGTCTGGAATGTTATTTGGCATGTCAACATGACATTATCGCAGATATGTCTCTGGGGCACTTGTGGCTGAAGCACCCTCTATGGCGAGATAAGGTCCATAACGTCATTATAAATTTGTGCTGATATTGCTAGTTGCTATTCGAAGTTTAAATTGCTCGTCGATTGTTGCCGACAGATCGTGCGATGCGTCGAATTTGGCCACAATCTGCACTCATAAAACCCCATCGATATGGAACATACACCTGTACAATGGATGTACTGACTAAGTATGTAGCTCGTCACGATTAGTCACATTTCTAATCGATATTTTGACAACGAAACTGTGCCCATACAATGGAAACTTTCTGTGCAGGCGATTAGATTGCATCAGACTCTGGCGGGGTATCAAAATATTTGTTCGCTGTTCACAAATATGCATAACAAAGTCGCAGGTCAGTTGTAATTATTTGCCTTGTACACGTATTCGCATCTGTGTAAATATTGCCAGCCAAGGTAGGAAGTAACTAGGCCTATATAAGCGCTTGATCAACTGAACAATTCAATTGAAAAGCAATAATCATGAGAGCTTTGACACTTGTCATCTTCGCGGTCTTGTTGGTCGCCGTGTACGCTCAGCGCGGACCTGGTGGTCCTCCTGGTGGTGGTCCCCCTGCTGGTCCGCCTGGTGGAGGTCCACCTGCTGATGGCCAGCCCCCACGTGGCCCACCTGGTGGTGGTCCTCCTGGTGGTGGTCCACCCGGTGGACGTCCCGGTGGCCAAGGACAGGGACCACCTCAGGGTGATGACGATCAGTCCAGCGAACAGCCAAGTGAGCAGCCTGATGCGGACGAGGATACAGCAGCACCGTGAGAAGAGAAGAAGAGAGTTTCCTTCTACTGAACACAGCATTCAATAAATACTTTTTGTTATCAAAGTCTTATCTCAGCTTGTGGATCATTAGGCGTATACGCAATGCGTGCGTTTTTGATAAGTAAATATTTGAGAGGTGAAAGAATGTGCGAGAGAGTGGAGAAAGAACACTATATGTATGCTTAGTCATGAGCATAGAAGAAAGATGTTGCATAATAGATAAAAAGAGAAGGGAAACGGAGGTAGAGAAAGGCAGAGAAAGGCAGAGAAAGTGAAAAATGGAGCAGCTGAACTGATCTGTATATGTCAAGCTGTATAACGAATGTAAGTGAGAGAAGGCTGAGATGAAAGCAGACAGAAGCAGACAGCAAACATAATAATGCTTCCGAATTCAATGGGATTAATTAATGTTACATTTTTGCTGTAGTTTTCAGTCTCGTTTCCCCCTTTCAGAGCTGTTGCTGTTCGAATATGCCAAGTTGAGAATTTTCATACGCTTTCAGCTGAAAATTGTTATAAATTGTTTGAGCAACTTGCTGCATAAGTTTTCATTTGCAGAAAATACTCAGTCGGCAAAAGTTGCATCCGCTGCGGGCGCTGAAACAGTAGTTTCCGGGGCGGGGTAAGGGCAACGCCTTAAACGGCCAACTAACTATATAAATACCCGTCATACATACATAATTGAAAAGTTTCTGATCGCATTTCAAGATAGATTTATTAGAGCGAATGAATAACAAGTGAATTACGTATACGCAGGTGAGTCAATCGAGGAGTGCCTCCGAAAAGTTGGTCCTCTGAAAAGTTCTGAATATGATAAGTTCATTTCCCATTCCCAAATATATGTATATTCAATTCTATTGTTCTCTCCTCTCTCTCTCTCTCTCTCTCTCTTTCTTTGGAGGCGTGAAAACGGTAACTTTTGCTGTCGTAGAGCAAAACAAAGGTGCAACTTTTATTTGTCTTCTTGTCGCTGGCAAATAAACAGGCCCAATAATAATACTTCTTGTCGCTCTAATGAAGCAGACATATAAATCGTTGTTAACGAACAACAACAGAAACAAAAATTTCCATTTGTTTTGTGCTCTTTTACAATCCCCCCGCAACGGGAGCGAATTGATAAAATTGTTCAAATTACTGTAAATCCATTTTTAAACATTGAGCAATTTGTTTGTACGCTTTACTCTGTTGAGTATCTCCGTGTTTGGTCAGTTGACACGCATCCGATAAGATTAGTTAAGAGTATTACGTACATATACAATAGTTTTTATTGACCTCCATAAAATGTGCGTCGAAGTTTTAATACTGCTGCGACAAATACTTCCCCAAGATTATGCGATATTGCGTTCTGCGACGTTCCATAGGAAGTTCTACTTCAAACTTGTTTCACTAATTGTATCGATAAGGTGAGGAGATTCCGGGAATCTCTGATGCAGCTTGCAATCAAATAATTTGAAGCATGCGATAAGATTTCTAATGAAACACGGCTGACATAACAAAAGTCGAGTATATAGTATAGGTCGATGAATACGCAAGTTGTGGACAAATAAAGCTAGAATTGTTTTGCGTTGCAATCGCAGGTTGGAGCTGATGAGAACAGCAAGACGTAGATTGGCAATTGACTGGGGAAATCTCTTGATTATTTTCGTGACGCGAGACAGATTGAAGTGGAATATGATATGATACTATGATCTTAATTATTCATCAAGTGAATATTCCAGATTTGAATTTTGTTTTTTCTTTTGCTTTCATTTGTCCTTTTTTTTTGGCTGTTTTGTACTCAAATTTCACGAACTGCCGTCTTCATTTATGAAGAGATTTGCAGTCAATTGCAAAGTCTTTTATGTGTCTAGTCTTCATTTTTGGGGTTTCTAACGGACCGCAGTTTATTGAGAAATGTGAAAAATTCATTTTATGATTGCAACATCAAAGCCAGGCGCATACAGAGTTGGCTATAAAAAACGGAAATGGCCAATGAAAATTCGAGCACGAAAAACTGTCACAAAAATATGCGACATCTGTTGTCAAACCGCAAAGAGGCGAGAGGCGAGGTGTGAGAGGGGAAAAGAAGAGGCATTTTGACAGTATATAAAATACGCACCTGTATGACCTGTGCATCGAGGTAGTCCAGAGGATATCCGTTGGCATAGCCCGCACCACCACCACCACCGACTGCTGCGCCAGCCACTCCACCTGCCCCAGCTCCAGTTGCTCCTCCTCCCACTGCCACACCCCGCTGAGCCGTACAAACGAGCCTTGTGGCACTGAGCAGAGTCAATAAGAGCGGGCAAAACCACGCTGTGGCTTTCATCATTCTGCAATGGTTCAAAAACAACAACAACAACAACAATAGCATCAGTAAAATATATAGTACCAAAAAATAATTGCATGAAAAATCAACGAACGCACGAATTGGCCGATTAACGCTGCAAGTTGCAAGTTGCCAGCTGCAATTACCCGTTGCAAGTGGCAGCTTGTAGGGCAAATTGCATAAAACACAAATCGAATTTCAATTCGTGAATAATTGCATGCTGATCAGAGCGAACAGACATCCATTCATATATAGTATATAGTATAAATAAATATACATGAAGTCAGCCTGCGAACTGAATGCAATTATTTAGGCTGCGTGCGATTAATTGGCTCACTGACTGTCCGATTGATTGACTGATGAGTTGACTGACAGACTGATTGATTAAGGTTCAATTGTCCGAGCAGCGCAAACAAGCTTATGAATTTAAAGTGTTAAGTTCTGAGAAGTTATTTACTAATCTAAATGAAGAAACATTGCAAATTATATGTGAATGATATATCATTCTATATCTTTTTCGATTTTACTTCAAGGTTAAATTACTTACAGTTTCTGCCAAGGTTTAATCAAATATTGAGTTCAAACAAGAACACATTAAAATATCATAAAAAAACAATAAAAACCTTTCTGTCCTGAAACTCTTCTGCAACTTTTTTCCTTCTTTATCTTGTACAGATTGCAGGACATTATATGAACAATTTATCAAGTGCATGTCAGATTTATTGTTGAAATATGCAAACATGAATAGTTGTTATTATGTTTATCATTCTTGGCACCGACTGCGGAATCTCACGTGCAACGCAACCTTTGCAGATTATAAAATGTGTGTTCTTATAATTTATGGCACATTCACATGCCTGACCTCTCTGACAATCCCCTGCACCACGCCTGAAAATGCTTCTCATTGCAGTCGAGGCATGACTTTGCCACAACGGAACATAAACGTAATGTGTGGAAATAACATAAATAGATGAAGAGACTTGATAGACACAAGATGGACACGTGGTTCTCCAGAGAGTGCACTCTATTTTTCCCACTAGCTCTTCTTTGATACTCCTTCCAGACCGAAAGGATTTCTGTGTCACAGAGCAATTTACACAGCCACAAGCAGACAATCTCAAACTATCCGCATCTAAATGGTCAATTGTTCGTTTGGCCCAGCGGGCAATGACTCGCGATTGGCTTACAATTTCCGTTAGGCGTCCTAAGAGCAGGAAGAGCACAAGTCTCCGGGTTGTAGAAAGTTCTAAGAATAGACCAGATGAGCCGTCCATGTCGGCTTCGGTCTGCGCCCTGAGCCTGAGGTCAGGCATATTTTTTGCTTCTTCAATTTGAATCAATGCAGGGAAATTGATTTGACTTTGGCTCCTTTTTCCTTTCACTGCTTCCTCTTCCCTACTCCTTCTATTGCTGCCACTGCTACTGGCAGTTTGTGTGATTGTGTGACTGTGTGTGTGTTCCCACATCCTGCGACTATATTTTTGGCTCACAGCATCCTTTATGAGAGCTTCGATTGACGTGCAAATGATTTGCCTCTCTTCTTCTGTGCAACAAGCGATTTTCACTCGTTCCGTATATTCGTATTTATTCATGAGTATTGTCGAGCACCCCTAAACACTTGAGACGTCCCTCAATTTACCTCGTCAAATTTAATTGATAAAACTCTTGGAGCACGATTTTTCATGAGTTTTCTTTGCTTTGTGGTTTAGTTGGACAGAGAATAGTCGTGATTGTGGGATTTGGTTAGGAAACTAAGTACTGAGCTCTTTAATCGTAATAAATATGTGTTTTATTATAATATAAGAAGTTTGTACACCGTAGCGTATGCGCAACGCGGCGTCTGAATAATTTGTGTACCATAATTTTAGGCGCGCCGGTAGAAGAAACTCTAAAAATTGAAATTGTCTAGCAGAAATGAATTCAAAATGGAAATTTGAATATTTTTAAACTCCTTAAGAAATATATTATTTATTTAAATGCCACAAAGAAACATTGTTAACAATGATACAAAGTTAATAAATAATACAATAAATAATCAAGCATCGTAACAGTTAAGTTAATTTCTATTTGATTCTAACTAAAGTGACATTAACTAAAGACAGAAGAGTGCCCGGAATCTCAAGTTTGCTGAGGATTTCTAACATACGAGGGTCGTATGATAATTCCGTGACTTTTTGAATAAAATATATTTTTTTCGTCAAAGAAGCGTTTTATTTCTCAACATAATCTCCTTTTAGCTCTATACATTTAGTCCAGCGTTTTTCCAATTTTTTTATTCCTTCCAAATAATAGGTTTTCTCAAGGCCCTCAAAATAGTCGTTTGTTTCTGTGATGACCTCTTCATTTGACCCGAATCTCTTACCGCCGAGCCATTTCTTCATGTTTGGAAACAAAAAATAGTCACAGGGGGCTAAATCTGGAGAATATGCTGGATGGGGTAGCAGTTCGTAGCCCAATTTATGAAATTTTGCCATGCTGACTACACACGTGTGCACCCGTGCATTGTCCTGATGGAACAGCACTTTTTTTTCGCCAAATGCGGTCGTTTCTGCTTCAAATCAATATCGAATCTGTCCAAAAGCTCTGAATAATATTCGCCGGTGATCGTTTTACCCTTTTCAAGGTAATCGATGTGAATGATACCTTGTGCATCCCAAAAAACTGTGGCCATGACCTTGTTGGCCGACAGACCCACCTTGGCCTTCTTTGGTGCACGTTCACCCGGAGAAACCCACTGTCTTGATTGTTCTTTGGTCTCTGGTGTGGTGTGGTGGATCCATGTTTCGTCTACGGTAACGAAACGGCGCAAAAATTCGTTTGGATTGCGGTTGAACATCGCCAAACACTCCTTTGAAATGGTCACACGGTTGCGCTTATGGTCGTGTGTGAGCAATCGCGGCACCCATCGCGCGGAAAGCTTTTTCATGTCCAAATATTCATGTAAAATGTGATGTACCCGTTCAGTTGAGATGCCTACAGCCTCAGCTACCTCACGCACTTTCATTCTCCGATCATCCAATATCATTCCATGGATTTTGTCGACGATTTCTGGCATGACGACCTCTTTTGGGCGACCTGAACGTTCGGCATCACTTGTACTGGTACGACCACAACGGAACTCAGTAAACCATTTCTTAACCATTGAAATTGATGGTGCAGAGTCCCCATAATATTTATCAAGTCTTTCCTTGGTTTCGGTGATGGATTTTTTACGCAAAAAATAATGCTTAATTAGCACACGAAATTCACTTTTTTCCATTTTCGTTAAAATTCACGAGATCGTCTGCTTTCAATGCCTATAAAACGCAAACTAAGAAACGCAGCTTTCTCAAAATTTTACAGTCAGCTGTTAATCGATAACTGCTGACAGGAGCAGTGTTGTATTTAGAGCAGGTGCGCGGCAAATACAAAAAGTCACGGACTTATCAAACGACCCTCGTATGTATACACGTATGTTGTCAAACATGCATTGGTAGCCCATAACAAGCACGTTACAAAATCGTTGAGCTACCTTTAAGCTCAGCTGTCATCGTGTGCATTAGGCGCAAATCTTGCGACGTTTAGTTAGTTGGAAGCTAGTTTGGAAGCTGTTGTCACACTTTTGGCAGTAACTGTGTGTTGCCTGGCATTTGCAGCTGAAGCAGCTGTCGTATTTGTGCCATTTCACGCCAAAGGATTTGCGGTATTGAAATGTTGACAGCTGCTCTAACAACTCTATAGAAATCAGGTATGAATAAATCGAATTCCCATTGAAAATGTACATGTTTTTGTCATAATTAAATTGTTAGAATGCCATCAAAAATAAATTCCTGAATTTGATGTCGAATTGAAACCAGGCAGGGGCTGAGAATGAGAGAGAGAGAGAGAGAGTGAGAGCTGCCCAAACAATGCTGTATAACAATATTGAAGAGCAATAAAACCTGCCCTGCCCCACTGAGGCCCATCGGAGTGGAGGCGTGACTGCCCGAGGCGATGGCCATGGCGAGGGGACTCTTTTATCTGCGCCTTTAAGACTGTGCAAAGTAAATAAATGAATAAACGCAGTAAATAAAATAAAGTAAAATAAAATAAGATATGGAATGAAGCGAAAGTCCCGTCGCATATTTGCATTCGCAATACAACATATACCATATGCAAATAGGGAGAAATCGCATACGAACTTTTGCCAGATAAAACGCTTTTTACGAGCCAACAATCATCTGATTCGCAATAGAATAGAATAGAGATGGCATCAAGAGAGGCAGAAAGAGAGAGAGATGAATGAATATTTTTCGAATGTGCCAACGAATGTTTTGTTTCGATTGCACATAAACCGTTTATCCGCTCTACCCTGACGTTTTGCGGGCATATTAGGCTAAGCGATTGTCACGCCCCACTCGATACTTCCTTTAAAATTCACAGCGGGCACGCTGTTTGGGTTGAAATTGAATTGAAATTGGGCCCCTGCATTATAAAAAGATTGTTTTATGAGTCAGGAAAACGTGACCCGATGGAGATGACGTCGTCATTATCGCCTGCCTTGATGAAAATGACAGGGCACAGGGCGCAAGTTTTCGCAATCACAACTTGAGAGTTTTCCCGACCGTGTTTGCAGTCTATTAAATTACGGTCTCCGTCACTTGACACTCTCACCCTCACACAAAAGGAAACTAATTAGGCGTGGGCAGCTTCGTATGGAAAACTCACGCGGCGTGTTGGAATTATCCACTCTTTAATTGGTACTCTCAAACCATAGTAATTACTTTTGCTCGTTTCCCTGAACTGCAAAGTCAATGAATGCACTTGAAAAATCACACACTTCCCACACAGCGAATCGCCGTTCCGATCATTAGCTAAGCTCGCCTAACTAAGCGCAAAATAAATTAGCTACACATAATTAAATTCTCGCCCAGCGTTTGCCAATCAATAGACATCTATAAATTATGGAACGAGCGCAATTAATAGCGGGAATCTTAATTAACTCAGGGATAAGCTGCGATTTACTCGACCCCAAGAAATTCTTCATGTGAATCCAGCAGGCAGTGATTGTATATTTTCAGGATTGATTACCAATCAGAGGAGGGAAATATTTTAACTTAACTGTGTTAAATGCAAGAGTTTGTTTCTATTAGGGAAATATATTTCAAATCATAAAACAATTTAACTTATATTATGCTACAATATATCTATCTATCTTTATTATTGTATTTCAAATTCAAATAGGCTTTATCACAGTTAACGATTAATCGATGTTAGAAGATAAGTTAAGAAGTTCCGATAGTTGTTCATATATTTTGGAATCATCGTGTAATTTGAACAATAGAACAATCGTTAGTGTAATTGTTATCGAAGATCAGAACACATGAAGACGAGAGCTTGTGAAATTAAAAGACGTACTTATAAGAAATAAGTAAAAAAGTGAATAAAAACTATTGAAACAATTGAAAAAGTAGATAAGACTTTTATGCAACAATATTGAGAGATTTGTCTAGGTAGAATTGTTATACATGTTATATGAATATTAATAGAGATATAAATGAATCAATCAATGGGCTTATAACATGTTTTTATATTATTATTTAGTATAACTATTATTAAGATTATTTTCATCCTTACTTAAAAATCTCAGATAATTTTTTAACTTTACATAAATTATTATTTTCCCAAAAGTTTTCTTTAGTTTTACAAATCGTAATATAATTTCAGCTTTAATTTATAAATCTCATTTCCCTTACCAGTTGAATTTAAGTTAAGAAACTCCACAAAATATATATTTCACTTTAAACCAAATGCAAATAAGTCACGTTTTCTACTTTTTTTGAGGGGAATTCGTTCACATAAAACGCATCACGTTATCAATTGGTAATTACCCAGAAAATTCCTTTTGATCTTGTCACTGGGGCAAAAATATTTATGGTTTTCAAGATTTTCGTTTCGTTTGGCTGTTAAATTGGCCAAATTTTTATGACTTCACGCGCGACGGCAATCAAACGAAATTAGACGAGAAATTTGAATATTTTATTTGGCGCGGCAAGACAAGAGTAATTTGCCTCAGAATCTTGCACACAAAAGATATTGCACACGGTTAGGACACTTTAATCTTGAGTTAGGCTGGTGATAAAGCTGCTGGGGCTTATTGAGGACCTGTGCTCGGTTCGGTTCTGTGTCAGATTGGTCTATCTTGGGCTGGTGGTCCGTCTACGAACGCAACAGGCTGACGACGAGCGAAGAACTCAGAGCTCCAAGCGGAGGACGCTTGTTTTTATATTGCGAAGCAAGGACGCCTGAACGAGCAGTCCCGAGCCGAAGGCACGAAGGCAACTTGAGCCGAGCCGCGCCGAGCAGAGCACGAAGACAACAGGCCACGCGACTAGTTATGAATGAACGCACGCGGCACGCATCCTCGCAGGTGGAAATAGGTGGAACCGAGGCAAGCCAGGCGGAATGTTGCCACAGCAGTCGTGCGTTGCTGCTGCCACCTGTCTACTCACTCACCTGTTGGCCAGTGTTGGATGTTGCTGCAACATTAGGCCAACGCTGTTCGTTGTGTTTTATTGTAATTATCGAACTCAATTAATATTTAATCACTTTTTATTTGCACATTAATTGTTTGCTTAAACACAGTCAAAGCAATTGGGTCAACTCGCATGCGAAAGCTTTTGATGAACCTGCGACTAACGGTACTTGACAGCTTCTAACGCCGATCAGGTGTGAAATTGCTCTACGTTCATCACCTCATCTTTGGCAAGTGGGAGGGTTAACAAAGTATGCATTTTAAATTGGAAGTGAGAGGAAAAACTTTTTTTACAATGGTATAGGGTACATTATGAATTTATTTGACAGAACCTAGTTTTATTTTATAACATTTTCAGGACTTTCACAACCACCAACTTTAGTTAGTCAATACATTGAGCGAATTATTAAGGATTGTTCCAAACTGAATTTAAAAATAATAAATAATATAAATGTTTTTCTGTATAAAAAAGGGAAAATATATTTCTATATAAAAAAGCATATAAAATTAAAAATATTCTCATTAAATAAAATCTTTGACTACTGTTGCAGTTGATTCGTTCTCTGAATCTTATTGCCTCACGCCGAGTGTAGCCAATTAACCTTTTGCCCAGTTGAGACGTCAATGTGTCGTGGCAACAGTGTTGCGCAAGTGTCCATATTCCTAACCACATCTTGGCCTGCCCCAACAGCCTTTGGCCTTAAGCCTTCAACCTTCTCGCGTTTGGTCGGTGATCGGCGAACTGTCGCCGCCTGTTGCTCTGCCTCAGCTTGACACGATTTTTAATCGCTGTCAATGCGTGTTCAGGTGTAATTAAACACGTGGGCGGCGTTATATTTCCTGGCTCTGACTGGCGCCAGGCATCAGCGTCAGCTGTCCTTTGTGGGCTCCGCTCGGCTTGCGGCTGATTGAAATCTGTCAAAAAGTTGCTGACGTCCATCTACGCATCAAAAAGTGACGGAGACAGCACGTTTGGGTGTGTGTATGTGTGAGAATGGTTAATGTGTAGTTATCTACGTTTATAATGTAATGTCGTAAAAAGAACTATCAGCTTATCTATAATTGGATTATACAATGAATAAAGATGAAAAAGTTTCGCAGACAATTTAGGATACAAGAAAATACTTCATAAGTTATTTTTATTTTTGTTTTGAATATTCTCAAATTATTATAAATATTGTAGAGGCTAGAATATACTTATTTAATATTAAAGTTAGTTAGTGATGCGCTTTTTTTATTTTTCTTTTACTAGCGATGGAACTTCTTTAAAATTACCGACTGCACTTGTTCTTTTATTGGTGATACCACATCGTTGATTAATTTACTCGTTGCTCAATTTATGCTCTACCACAATTTTCATACATATCGGAGAATAAATAAGTTATATAAACACCAAAGAAATTCTAAACATTCGATTTTCAAAATGCTAAATTTTATTTCCTTTTAGAAGATTTTTCTCCCAACTCGCTAATCTAAAACCTTAAGACACTCATTAATCTTCGTGGCAACAAGTCAATTCGATACGCAGTCAATAGCCGCAGCCCTGGTGAGCTGATAATGGAATCGTTAACGCTGCATTTAATCCGAAGCCCTCGAAAATACCACTAGGGAGGGGCAGATGATAAACTCATTAACATGTTGATTAGAATCACAACAAAGTTCAAATCTGCAGTGGAACTCTTGGAATACGAGATTGTCTATCTTTTGTTTGATTTGCGCAATAAGTCAATGGTGGACGGAGTGAGTGGTCACCCGAGGGAAGGAAAGTGGGGAGGGACAGTCAGTTCGACGGCTGTTTCTAATTGAGCATCGTCAAGTTGACAGGCGACAAAACGGTAAGCAGCGACGCGACTTAATTATGCATGTTGATGGGAGCATTCCCTCTCCCACGCCTTTGCAATGTCCTCTCCCAACCCCTCCCATTGTGCCTTGCCCTCCACCCACTCTCATGTCTGTCTCTCATTGCTGCTTGGTGATGTCAAAGAACCTGAGGGATATCTTGGCAGCTGCCGCCGATAAAGCAAACCAATTATTAATTTATGACATTTCAAGCGAGCCCCGGCCGCGGGCTAGTTCAACGCTTCGCAAATGAGCGCAGCTTAATTGATTAACTGATAAGTCTGATAAGAGACCAGTCGGCTTCAATCAGATCTCTTTGCCGCCTGCAATCCTCACCAGCTTAAGGCTGAAACCTTTTTTTAGGGATTTCATTTCATTAACGTCGTAATTTTTGAGCGGATTAGTGCCAGAAAAGGCAGGCAAAAGTGAAGCGAATTACAAGTAACTTACCACAATATCACTTCTCCCTCTCTCTCCCCATCACTCTCAGGGCCGTAGTGGCGGTCTCGGGGCCCTTTTGTACAAATTATTTTAATTGCCTTCTTTGCTTTATGGTAATTTCGTAAAATATTTTACAAAATGAAGAAACTTAATACTAATTACATAACTCTTTTTTCGAGGCGTGGCAGAACCCACAAAGTATATACATATATATTTTTATTCAGTATCAATATCGGTAAATCTAGCTATGTCTGTTCGTTTGAACGTCGAGATCTCAGCTCCTTTTAAAACTAAACACAAAATTTGACAAAACTTTCCATTTGTTACGATAGCAAAAGGCCCCTGGCCGGCGGGGCCCTTGTGCACCACACACCCTGCACACTCTTCGCTACGGGCCTGCTCTGTCTTCCCATTAAGGTGGCCCAAAAGTTTGGCCAAAGCAAAGCGAAATACTTGTATTTATTCAACTAAGCGGGAGCTGGCAAAACTTTTGTGCTTGGACAGCAATAATTATGTGGCGAACTTTCCTTAGCATGGCTTGGATTGGGCAGTTATCAAAGTGGGTTCTCTTGTTGGGCTAACTCGGCTGATGTGCCACGTTGCTGATTAAGTCGAACAGTTGAACAGGTGGCCGGGCTGCCACGAATGTCCCGCTATTGTTATTTAATGCATCGATCTTTGTGTGTGTGTCTGTGTGTTTTTGGGCAAACTACATATTCGCGAAAATTTATTTGCATTCATCGCGCAGCTGAAGCTGCTGCTCGTGGGAGTGAAATATGACAGCAGCCAGAAGCAGCAGAAGATTGGCAGATGTACAGTCAGCCAGCCATAGAGACAGACAACCCGACAGACAGCTGACGAATATATTTCTCATGGAGCGCGTGCGATTTGTGCGTTTTGTAAATTTGATTTTTTCACAGCGATTGCAGGCGTTGATTTGCTGTTGTTCTTGTGTTGGCAGCGATTAAAAGCGCGTGCAGCTGTCCATGCCACGCCCACTGCCTTCCATTTGTCAACGTTTTGTGCCTGCGGCCAGACCAAATATGATTTATGAGCGCAGTGCGAAATATGCAAAGAAAGGAAGGGGATAGAAATCAATATGAATAGGGATGGTGTGTGAGAAGGGGTGTGGGGTGTTGGGGAAGAGGTCGCAACGGGTGGGAGTCCATTGGGCTGCGCCTAATTGCATTACTCGGGTAATTTCGTGTTGGGTTTGGCAATTTAAGACTGCGCGCTTAACTTCATTACCCTGTGCACACAACTAGGTCACATAAAGATGCGATTGTACTCCCAATAAATCAGGAAGAGATTCTGTTTTCGGGAATCACTCCAAGGAAGTGTTATTAGACTTGGCGGGCCAAACGTTAGTTCACTTTGTCCCAAACAGTTGTGTAACTTCTGGCAGCTCTTTAGTCTCTACATGTAGATGGCGCTGCTGTGCGCAACTTCAGCAGTTTCCCAAAACTGCCAATAGTGTTGTTGACAACAATCGATAACAGGAGCAAGAAATACACCATTAGAAATATACAACAAAGAAAATTTTTGATGATGCTAAATAATAAAAATTTATTTATAAGTTTTCTAAGTTTCATTTTAATTTGTATTCATATATACATATTCTAATAAATAAATCACTTGTACGATACTTATACTCATTAGCTACATGTTACTTTCAACAGTTACACATGTAGTTACATTCTTAAGCAAGTGTCATCGCTAGAAAAACAAATATGGCGGAACGCAATTGCAAAGAAAAATAAAAAATAACTTTAATTCGCAATTGAAAAAATATTAAAAATGCTTAAGGAGTTAATTTATTTCGTGTTTTTTTAAGCAAATGAATTTTCGTTCGAATGTTTTCATATTCGTGTTTTATAACAAATTGCACAGCACGTACAAATACAAATTGTTATTACGTGACCTCAAGAACGCCGCTAAAATTGAATTGCATAGAGCCAGAACGAGCCGTGGCAAAGATTATTGTGCTCGTGAAACGAAAATTTAACCCGCAGATGCAACTCTGGGAATCATTAATGCGTCACTAAGATGCTAAATTGATTTCAATTGTCACAGCGTCGGTAAAGAGTAAAACTGTGAATAATAGTGAAAACAACACAAACATGTCTGGCGGACGCGATAGCAGTGCTAGCGCCAGCAGTGGTAGCAACGGAAACAGCGCTGCCAACTCAAACTCAACGTCCACAACACCGCAAACTCCCACACAGCAGAGGGCGCGCGGGCGTCCAGCGAAGAAAGCAACATGTACGTGGTGCGGCGAGGGAAAACTCCCATTGCAGTACGTCTTGCCCACACAGACCGGCAAGAAAGAGTTCTGCTCGGAGACATGCATCGTCGAGTATCGCAAGGCGTATAGTAAAGGTGCCTGTACGCAGTGCGACAATGTGATACGTGAAGGTGCGCCCAACAAAGAGTTCTGCTCCATGATGTGTATGAACAAGCATCAGAAAAAGAACGGATCCACACGGCAACACAGCGGAGGTGGAGGCACGCCTGGAGGAGCAGATGGTGATCGCAAGTTACTAAGCAGCGGAGCACCAGCGGGTCCGTTTCAGTACGAAAGCTTTCATGTCTTTGACTGGGATGCATACCTGGAGGTAAGTAACTTGGATATTCCGTTTGCAGATCAATAGCTAATCAGTTTGTCATTTAGGAAACGGGTAGTGATGCAGCTCCCGCTGAGTGCTTCAAGCAAGCGCTGAATCCTCCCAACAACGACTTTAAAATCGGAATGAAACTGGAGGCGCTGGATCCACGTAACGTCACGTCCACCTGTATTGCCACGGTGGTTGGGGTGCTGGGCTCACGTTTACGACTACGTCTCGACGGCAGCGACTCGCAGAATGACTTCTGGCGTTTGGTGGACTCCACGGAAATTCATGCAATCGGACACTGTGAGAAAAATGGTGGCATGTTGCAGCCTCCGCTTGGGTTCCGTATGAACGCTTCCAGTTGGCCCGGCTATCTGTGCAAGATATTAAACAATGCAATGGTTGCTCCCGAGGAAATATTCCAGCCGGAGCCACCAACTCCTGAAGAGAATCTATTCAAGGTGGGCCAGAAGCTGGAGGCTGTAGACAAGAAGAATCCCCAACTGATTTGTTGTGCAACAGTTGATGCCATTAAGGACGACCAAATCCATGTGACTTTCGATGGTTGGCGTGGAGCCTTCGACTACTGGTGCAACTATCGATCACGCGACATCTTTCCCGCCGGTTGGTGCGCCCGCAGTTGCCATCCTATGCAGCCTCCTGGTCATAAGTCTCGTATGGATTCAAGTTCCGGTAAGCAACGTTGCCCGCGTCCCAGATACACCGTTGTTGCCGAGTCAGATGCCATGGTGCCAGCCTCTCCGGTGACGGCTCACTTTCACACCAACTGCAAGGGCGGACCATTTATTAATAGCTCAAAGCTTCCATCGATGGTAACGGGGCCAACGCATCAAACGCTCGCCAAGCTCTGCCTGCAAGAGGTGCTGGCTGCCAGCACAGACACACAGCAGCTCTCCAAGTTGCTCTTTGCCCTGGACGGCGATGTGCACATTGTGCCTGCAGCTGGCAAGAATTTCACGGTAAGTGTACTCATCCCAACAGAGGAAGTCAAGTCTATAATTGTCTCTGGTTCACTTAGGTCAAAATACCATCGCCATTGCGCATGAAGGATGACGAGAGTTTGGCGCAGTTTATCGAGACATTGTGCACCACATGCAGGGCATGTGCTAATCTCATCTCACTGGTGGCGGAGACAGAGGAGTGCAAAAAATGTGCAAACAGTCGCAAGCGTCAGTTGGTCCACGCGGCCACACCACCGTCATCACCTGTGCTCTCTGAGAAGCGCGGTCGTCAATCTAAATCCGCCACACCCACGCCAACTTCGCCTGCAGAGAAGCCACCGGTTATTAAGCAGGAGGCGGGAGTTAAACCGTCGCAGGCAACAGCAACCAAAGCGCTTTTGAGTGCCACTAAAGAGGTACTAAACCACAACAACAATAACAACAACAACAACAGTAGTAATAGCAATAACGGAAGCAGTGCAAAGCTGACCATCAAAACGGAACCAAACGGCGTCGCACCAACCGTAGCTTCATCAGCTGCAGCGCAGCCTCAAAGTCAAGCGCAGGCGCTGCGTCAGGTTCGTTTCCAGCATCACAACAGCAACAGCACCAGTGGCAACAACAATGGCACATGCAATCAGGACGCGAACAGCAGCAACGTGGACTCAGCTAATAGCAATAACACTAGCTCCTCTTCATCATCTTCCTCCTCCTCCAGCACCAGCAGCAGTAGCCTGGCTGGTGGCACAGCGAATACGAGCACGATTGGAAAGTATCTTGCGCCTCTGGTAGCCGAAGTACATCCAGAGCAGCTGACATCAAAGTCTCAAAGCACCTACTACAAGTCACCGACGACACTCTCCTCAAGCGCCTCATTCCCGTCATCGGTATCCACCCCATTCACCGCCTCACAGTCAGCCTGTCCGGCTGCTCCAGCTGCCAGTGCGGCTAAAGCAGCTACAGCGCCAGTTGCGGCTGCAGCGTCGACAAGCTATGCGAGCACAGCTATCACCTCACCACGCCATGCCACACCCACGTCAGCGTCCTGTTCGCACCTGCGGTCACAGCCTATCGATTGGTCCATCGAGGAGGTTATTCAGTACATTGAAAGCAATGACAACTCCCTGGCAGTGCACGGGGATCTCTTTCGAAAGCATGTGAGTATTATTATGATTCATCATAGATCTTTATTTTACTGATGCATATCTCTTAGGAAATCGATGGCAAAGCTTTACTGTTACTTAACTCAGAGATGATGATGAAATACATGGGCCTCAAGCTAGGACCAGCCTTAAAAATATGCAATTTAGTAAATAAGGTCAACGGACGAAGAAATAATCTTGCTTTGTAAATGGACAAAGAACTAAGAAAATGGAAATGGAAATAAAATACGGAACAAACAGAGAGCGCACAGACGAGTCATCGATGGGATGACTCCGATTCCGTGTGCAGAAGAAGTGTTAACAAATTATAGTACCTCTAAAAGTAAAAGTAAACAAACAAACAAGGAGAATTTGCATAGAAATGTAATGTGTTTGGCATTGATGAAGTTAAGGCACATGCAAATTTCATTTAATATTTAATTTCACGAAAACATTCTAATGCGAATAATGTCAAACATGCGCGATAAAAAAACAAAAACAAAAAAATAAGAAACTAACAAACCAAAACAAACATTGATCCGAAAACTTCAAATTCCAAAAACTCATATTCGAAATATCAGTTTCTCATCATTGATGGAAAACGAGAAAAACAAAACACAAAAAAACAACATTATCTATAATGCATAATATTTATTATACACATATACACACACGCACATTAGGCACGACAAATAATCAAGAATGGTAAAAAAAAGAGAACACAATTTATATTAAATGAAAATATAAAAGAGAAAACCTTGAAAATAAACTTGTACATATTTTACATATAATTTTGTAATTATGTATGTATTGATTACGTTTCATTAACTTGTATACCTAACTATTACAATGTTTGCTTAATTTTAGCAATATAATTTAAGAGAAAATAAATCAATGATTTATTTTAATTTTATTAATAGACTCGTAAGTTGCATAGAACCCCTACACTATATAATGGTCAAGCAAAACAAAGCAAAATGCAAATCCAACTAAATTTAATCCATATTTACTCGAAACACACACCCAAGTACACTCAATGTGTATACACGAACTCGTATGCAATAATTCTCATTACCTTTATTTACACAACTCTCACACATGTACACCCCTAATATTACCGTTCACACACACATACGTATAGAAAACTGTATACTGATTATCATTAAAATTGCAAAAACTGTTCACTTATTTAATGTATCGCTTCTTCTGTGTACAATCTGATAAGCAAAGACAAATGGAAGAACACTCAAGTAATCTGATCTTGAGTTTTATAGAGATTCGCTTTCTCTGGTTCCACCCGGACGCTCTTCCATGATCTACCCATACATACATACATATTTACATACACAAAAACATAAGACATAATGGCCTAATACGATTATAGAAAAAAAAAATACTTAACTTTCGGATGGACACAGGTAAATTATTAAATTAAACGAACCATTGCATATAATCATACGATTAGTCGAAATTCACGTATGTATACTTGGACAACCAAATTATTACTCCGTACTATCCCTTTGGCTAATCCCTAGAATCAAATATAGAAAATTACCAGGCATTTATTAGGTGAGAAATACATAGGAGTACGACTAAAACTAAGACACAATTATACAAGAAACTACACACACATTATTCCATTTCAGCACCCCGACACACAGATACACACGCTAGATCAAATACAGAAATTCTAATGTAATCACTTTGTTTTGACATTAATTTTAATTAGATCTAAGTGAATAGTTATTTAATTCATTTCATGTTATGTATGTATAGTGAAGAACGATGACATTGTATCAGACAATTGAAATCTGAATAAAGGAAAATATATATATCTAAAGATGAAGTACATAAATTAATTTATTGAAGAGCACAAACATTTCAAAACAATCTGTGCAAAATTATTCAAAACGGTTAAACAAATATGAACAAAATTAAACAAGTTAGGAAACAACAAATACGTTGGAGAACACCTGGCAACGATTTGTGGACACAGGGTGATGAAACAATTATTGACAGGAGGCCCTACTGTCCCTTGCTGAAGACATGTCCTCCGTATATGGTTCCCATTTGCAGAAATATCAATATAACGCATAAAAACTGCGACTGTCCCATTGAAAACTATCCTGTTATACCGAGAATTGGATTACTTGACTGTTCTGAGATTACGAACAGTCCAGAAAACAATCTGGATAAATTGAAGCGCCAGTGCCCTGGTTGGGGAATTCATCGTGAAGTCAGAGACTGTAGTGAGAAATCAATCCCAAAAAAGCACTGGGGCCGTAACATAATTGAACTCGATCGCTACTCTTTCATGTTGGAATGTGTTATGGAGCTTGCCAAAACATT
The DNA here is from genome assembly GCA_018904035.1 of Zaprionus ornatus. NCBI lineage: Eukaryota > Metazoa > Arthropoda > Insecta > Diptera > Drosophilidae > Zaprionus > Zaprionus ornatus. The sequence continues at coordinate 18,961,709 of JAEIFZ010000115.1, read as the reverse complement.
GGAATTTATTTTTCATTCAATCAAAACATTGCCGTGTCATTTGAATCAACTAAGCTTAACAACAGTTGACCACTGGTATTATGTTACGCGTTTTGTTAAGGAGAAAAGCAAATCAAATTTTAAAAATTTACTTTGTTCAATCAAACAAACACTCTGTCGTCGGAAGCATCATTGAATTTATTTTGTAGACCATTTTATAGTATTATTTACTGAAAATACAACATTTGAAAATTATTTAGTGTTCAATTTGGGAGCTGTATCGATATGGCGTATAGATGAATATGTTATCGGTATTATCGATATTCATGATCACAGTATTAAAATAAAAATACTGCAAGAAGAAAGTGATTGGGAACTCAGGATATTTTAATTACATATGTTAATCGATATTTTTTTTACTGTAGGTAAACGATAGTTGGCAACCCTATCCGTGATTAATGTTGAAATTAACTGGCGCCCAAGACATTGTGTTAGCGTCTCTCTTTTTTTCTGCAATAGTGTTTTGTGTAAAGTGTTTTTCGTGAAAAATATGTCAAGTGATAGCGAGGTGTATTACACTGACGGGTCGGCCAGTGTTATTAGTGATTCTCCATCAGGTATGAGAAATAAAGCATCTCATAGAAATTACAAATTTAATGTGTTTTTTCAAAGGTCGGGCGAGCGTGAGCAGAGCAGCCGCTGGAAGTGGTATAGATTTAACCATAGAGGATTCTGACAGTGATTACAATGACAGTGTGCGTAGACCTGCAATGAAAATGAGACGTCGTCCTGCTGCCTTAATCATTTCCGATTCGGAAGAAGAAGATGAACTGGACCAACGTGCCTTGTCGCCGCACACGCGCATGAGCATTACGGGCATACGTCCTCAGGATATTAATGACGATTCCAGCGAGATCGACTACAGTGATGCAGAGCTGCCAAAAACAACTAATGTTCATAGTGATTCACCACGTTATAGCACCCAATTTGCGGGAAGTATCGAGAACTCGTTGCATTCCACCCAATTTCCCATCGAGGAAAGCCCAATGGATGAAACACACAATTCCTCAGGCAGTATCGAGAACTCGTTGCATTCGACTCAGTTTCCGATCGAGGAAAAACCTAAGGATGAGACACACAATTCCTCAGGTAGCGACGTAATGATATTGAGCAACAAGGAGGTAACAATTGAGATATCCAGTGGCTCCGATGACAATGATGAAAACGCAGAGAACATACGACCAAAATCTAATCTTACTCCGGCACCCAAAAGACAGAGATCAATATTAGATCTTATCTCCAAAAAAAGTGTTATTAAAAGCCAACAAGATTTATATATGGAATCGACGAAGCTTATAGAATTAAACAAGGCTCTCAAGGAGACAGAGGAACTGTACCTAACTGTTGGCCACAAGCTGCCGGATGGGGGCGCTGAGATCAAGAAGCGCATCGATGGACTACGCCGTGAAATCTCCATGCAAACTAATTTACTGGATGCCGGCAATAAGATATCACAAGACAAGAGACCTGAGACTATATCAAAACCTGTTAATAATGAGCTCGACTGGGATACGTTGTCTGCTGCGGTTAATGATATACAACCAAAGTATACTGGCGCAAAAGGCATGGCGACATTTAACAACCAGAAAGCCTTAACCGTGGATTCACTAAAGGTGCCTGCAACTGTCCAAAACTAAGCCTCCACTGTGCTAATATGTTATTGTATCTTTCAGGATCTACACGATTCATTAAAGGGATGTCCGGCAGAAGATGTGTTAGCTGATAATCCAACGGGCTTGAAGGTGGACCTCATGGACCATCAAAGGCACGCGTTAGCTTGGATGGCCTGGCGGGAGACACAGCGTCCACGTGGTGGTATCTTGGCCGATGACATGGGTCTGGGCAAGACTCTTACTATGATTTCGCTTGTGCTTGCCTGTAAGAACCGGCAGGAGAACGACGAAGGCAATAAAGATGATAGCAGCGACGGAGACGACGCAGCGGAGAAAAATGCAGGTGGTTGGAATTCAAAGGGTCGAAAAGACAGTGAGTACAGAGATCTTTAAAATCCATAGAAGCTCTGTTTTTATTTGAATCATTTCATTTATAGCTTATAAAGGCGGCACCCTGGTGGTCTGCCCCGCTAGTTTGCTGGGTCAATGGAAGGCAGAAGTTGATTCAAAAGTATCTCGTCATAAGCTCACTGTTTGCTTGCACCACGGACCCAACCGCGAGACAAGGGGCAAACATTTGCGCACCTATGATATCGTCGTTACCACTTATAATATTGTGAGCAGAGAGCATAAGATGTCTGGTGCAATTTTCGGAGTCAAGTGGCGCCGAATAATTCTGGATGAGGCTCATGTGGTGCGTAACCATAAGGGGCAGTCGTCGATAGCCGTCAGTGAGTTGCGTGGCAAGTACCGTTGGGCCCTGACTGGAACACCCATTCAAAACAAGGAGCTTGATATTTTTGCCCTGCTCAAGTTCCTTCGTTGTAAACCTTTCGATGATCTAGTCACTTGGAAGAGATGGATTGATAACAAGAGTGCGGGTGGACAGGAGCGCCTTAATTTACTAATTAAATCCATAATGCTGAGACGCACTAAGGCACAGCTACAGTTGAAGGGGAAACTAGATAGTTTGCCTAACAAGGAGATACGCCTGGTGGAAATAAATCTTGATACCGACGAGATGAATGTCTACCAGAGAGTGATGTCCTATTCACGTACACTCTTTGCTCAGTTTCTATTTCAACGAGCCGAAAAGGATTCGGATACACATTTTATAAATGATGCGCAGAAGCCCACATTCAATCAAATACAGGATCCCAATGGAGCCTACTACAAAATGCATGAGAAGTTTGCTCGCATGGCTGGACACAATACTCAAGTCAAGTCCCATGAAATTTTAGTTCTCTTGCTGCGTCTCAGGCAAATTTGCTGTCACCCTGGACTTATAGATGCAGTAAGTATTTATCAGATAGATCGCACAATATAACGAATTTATTCCTAATCTGATTTCTCTATTTCATTACAGATGCTGGAGGAAGAAGGTCCCGATAACATGAATGAAAGTGAGAACTTTATACCAGAAATGGATCTTTTATCCCAGCTAGACAAGTTGAGCCTTGATGAAGAGGGTCGCCAAGAAGGCAGCGAAGACACACGTTTTGCCAAAGCCTCCAAGAATGTTCTAAAGCGGAGCAATCCGGTATTCAATCTCGCACGTCGTTCCACAAAAATGAATAAAACCCTAGAGATACTGCAGACATCCGTTCTGCCCGCTGATGACAAAGCCATCATTGTCTCTCAGTGGAAATCGGTGCTAGACATTGTGGGTGAAATGTTGGCAAATGAAGGAATCAAAACATTGTCTCTCAACGGCACAATACCCGTACAGAATCGTCAGGCGATTGTAGATGAGTTCAACAATCCGCAGGGCCGCAAACGGATCCTTCTTCTCTCGCTGACAGCTGGTGGCGTTGGCCTAAATCTGATTGGTGCCAATCATTTGATTCTCTTAGATTTGCACTGGAATCCTCAGTTGGAGGCGCAAGCGCAAGATCGCATATTTCGCGTTGGCCAAAAGAAGGATGTCATTATATATAAAATCGTCTGTATGGACACAGTGGAACAGCGCATAAAGGCACTGCAGGATCACAAGCTGGGGCTGGCAGATGGGCTACTAACGGGCAAAATCAGCACTAAATTGTCCATTGATGATCTCAAGAGTTTATTCAGTATGTGAAATGTAGATTTTAAATGTCTTCTTCCTATGTTTTAAGTTTTTTGGGTGTCACTGCAAACTACAACGTGATTCAATTGTTTTAAGCCAGTTCTTTTCGATCAATTGAATTCCAGTTATGTATTAACACAATAAGTTTTGTTTAATCAAGTTAAATTTTATTGTGAAGCATTGTTTTCATTTATTTATCAATACGATACAATTTGAAGTGATTTACAATGTAAGTTCGTTCTAATTTGAAATGTTTGAGCTAATATTTAATACTTATGTATATTTAATATTTACTTCAAAAAAATAAAAGGTTCTTGTTCTTTAAGCAGACATAATAAATTCAACTACAATTTGAATAGCATAACGTTTTTGGTTGTCGTCGATCCTAACACTCGGTGTAAACACATTGAACTTAATTAAGAACTAGGAGTAAGAAGCCAGTGCTCAATTATCTTTCGATATTGACTTTCCACCTCGTATAAAATAAGAAAAAAAAAATATATCATATACATATTATGCAATAAAACCGCATGCTTTCTCGACATGACAGCGCACAGCCCAAGGAAATGTAACTTTAATAGAGAATCAAGAGATACAGAGAGAGAGAGAGAGATAGAGAGACAGAGTCTAGAGTGAGGGAGATAGAGAGATTAAGTTAAATAATAATTCTAGTTGCAAGCAGTTATAATCTCAGATTTAAGTATCATACGCATACAATGTGATTGACGGGTTTAATATTATTCTCCAAATGCTGTACAGGTTCCTTAAAAGTTTCTCAATGTGAATGGTGCTCTAAGTTGTGCAAGCTTAGGACTAGATACCATTTAATGTACGTGTAATTGTGTGTGTGTGTGTGTGTGCAGAACATGTTAAGGTTCTTAGTCGGTTTCGGATTGTGCAATTGCATAGATTGATTAATATTGCTTACGGAGCTGAAACAGACATCTAACTGGTTGTTTATTATTATATACGTACATATATATATATATATATCAAGGAAATACAATCAGCATCAGATGTGTCTGTATGTGTGTGTGTGTGATTACAGATTCTTTAAATTTAGGTTGAGATCAATTTGAATATGTTTTAGCCCATCCTGGGAGTAGTTTCAGTGTATGCGTTATGGCTCCGCGATTACGTTGCATAGCTTGGTTAGAAGTTTGAGAAATCCTTGCGTGATAATCCTTATCCCAATGTAGCATATAACAGAGTGGTTGCCAATCGAAGATACTTCATATATTATAATTGTTGTAGACCGATATAGCCCAGAAAACAGACTTCGCTATTTGGTGCTGTTTTTCCATTTGTTTCTTTTCAATTATCGCTGTAAGGGATAAAAATACGATGTAGAATTATTAGTTTGATTGCAAAATGTTAATCGAATTCAATTAAATAAAGGCGGACTATCCTGGGCCTGATTAGCGAGAAACCCAATATGCTATTGGTAATCATCTTAAGCGCAAATGCGGCATAAAACTGTTTTAATGGCAACGACCATTGCCATAATCCCGTCGTGCCCATATGGGTGCTATGTCCCAGTCATAAAAAGCATTAAAATCATTGTAACTTGCCCGTCAAAAGGCACCGAAGACAACAGAACAGAACCCAACTCTTCGCCTTCCACCCTCTCTGAGCCTGCAACTCAAACTAGACTCGGACTTGGAGCTGCGTTTACCTGCCTCGAAAAGGATGAGAGAGCTCTGCGCTCGTAAAACCAAATTTTATAGCAACAGCATCTTGCCATTGTCCAGCCTGAAGGTAGTCTTGGGACCTGGAATTGGTTTCCTGATTCCCCGCCTGGCCCAGACCCAGGCCCAGGCACAGGCCGCAGCTGCATTTGGCTCACATTTTTATAATGCGAAATGTGATTTTTATGATCCAATTCAAGTTGATGCTGCAGCATTTGGGGGGAGCTTGAGCTGCTTTTCAATTGTCAAAGCCGAACTAATTGCAAACAGTCTGAATGAGTATTGAAACGCACTCTAAAGGAACTATGTACCAGCCAAGAGAACCTACACATACAAGTATTTCACATATTCATATGAACTGTATCTAATCTCATTGTGAGGTGAAGAGGGAATACTGAAAGCAGGCCGAAGTCAAGCTGACTTTGGGTAAAGTAGCATCGATTGGTAACATAATTGAGCTCTTACATGCAAAATTTGATGATTATAGCTCTCTTGGTTTCCGAGTTTAGATGTTGCATAATAATCTGTATTACATACAGGGAGTATACATATGTTCAATACGATTCCAATTTAAACTCTTTGTTTATAATTCATGAGCATAAATACATGGCAAGAGTTTCTTAAACACTTTGGAGTACTCTTACATACACACACAATCATGTATACACATACATACATATTTGCCTGTATCTACTTCTATATAGAGTGTTATTGATTCATCGCAACGTAGACTCAACTCGATAATCTGCTCTTACTTTGTTTATTTGCTCAACTCAACTTTTTATGATCAACACAAAATTTTCCCCTGAAAAATGAGTTGTTGAAAATGTGCTCTGGGGGCTGGGTTTTCGGTTCTCTGTGGCCTCTCTGGAGCCGTATGCACATCGTATACATATTGTTTATTTTTTAATAATGCGTGTCCACTAAAAAAAAAAACGGCGTAACGCGGCACCATAAAAACCGGAGAACGCTCTCAACACGCAAACCGAACCGAAAGACGAAAAACAATAATAAACAACCCAAGCCGAATTATCGCCGCGCACAGAGGGGACAGGGGTAGTGGTGGGGGAAAGGGGGCAGGCCGAAGAAGTCGTCGGTCTGCCGCCAGGGATAACGCGCTGCCAGAAATTCGAGTATGCGAGTCAGCTGAAACTTCGGAACTCGCCAAACTATAACATTTCCCTTCCATGTTCCTCTCTCTCTCTCTCTCTCTTGTTGCACGTCTTGTTCTTTATATTTTATTTTATGGCAAGCATTGCATTTATTATGCTTCGTTGCGACCTCGAAGACGACGCATATGATGAGTGAAGAGCGAACCATTAAAAAACTTCGGGATTTGCTGTTCGTATATTTTTTAATGACGACTCAAAAGGAAATTAGAAATCAGCGGAAATTGTGCGACAGAACACAAAAGCACTGAATATATTGTATGTTGTTTACTGTCGAGCACACGCACACACACAGACACCCATAGACACACACACATCACTATAAACATTTAAGAAGTGGCGATCTATTGAGTGCTTGCATAAAGTATTTGTACTCATGAGGAACTCTCGTAGGGTACATTGAGTGGGGGATTATGGCAACGATTCATTATACAAAATATGATTGTAAAGCCTTATAATATATAATATATTGTTTTTGGTATTTTTTAAATTTTGATAATATTTCACATGTTTCACGATAGAACTAATCGACTCTGCAATGGCACTTGGAAAGATTTTAATAGTATATTCTAAGTGCCTTTCCCAAATTGTTATTAATTTAACCCTTAATCCTAAGCATCAAAGATAAGTCAAGTTTGGGAAACATTTTATGCAATTCCATAAAAAAGACTTAACAATTTATGCTGAAGATTAGCTTTGCTTCTGGCACACTTTGAAGGGTAAATGAGTAGTACTACAATATATACTCGTACATTTCAAATGGAGAGAAACAGAGGGGATCAGATAAAAGAGTATTTTTATAAAGAAAGCATTTCTTTTATATTGCCGCCAGAAGGTGTGCGAAATTTTCACGATATTTGCGCCAGAAATGCTAACCGAATATCGTTAAATGGAAACTTATGCATTTATTGCCGTTTTGGCCAACAAAAGGGACAACGAGACGGTAAAGTTCGAGAAGGAGAGTCAGGGGGGGTGTTGGGAAAAGGGTGCTCAAAGGGTACAAGGAATTGAAGTGGCATTCGCAAGTATTATATAGTTCTCTGTGTGTGCGAAGTGAAACAAATGAAATGCATTTCAGGGAGCTGCTCCTGCTGTTGCCACAGGAGCCTGGGAGGCTCGTAAAAGTTTCGACTCTCTCTCTCGCGCATTGTTCGAGCACTTTTTATGACCTCAGCTGAATAATTGTTGTTGATTTTTCAGCTCAGTTCGCTGATAAGTTTGATTTCCGACTGACGGAGTTAAATGAACTCTGTGATAGTTTTATTGGCGCCCTCTCCATGCGGCCATCTCCAACTCTATCTTCAACTCCATCGGAGTCTCCTTGCGTTCCTCTTTGACTTTGTAGTCGCACAGTGCAATTTAATTGCAGCCTTGCCTAGGCTTAGGAGCGCATCCAGAAATACTCAACCATATACATATGGTATACTATACTCGTATATATATGTGTCTGTACATAAGTATATAGAAAAAGAATCTGAAATAAATTTTTTGCTCGCGCTCCGCAGGTTTCGTGCGTTCCAGTTTTATGATGCACTCGTAAAAACGCACGACGCGCCTTTGATGCGGAATGCCACAGGAGATGAGACTCAAGTGAGTCGCCTTGCATCGAGTGGAGTCGGGTTGGGTTGGAATCGTTTGGCTCGGGTTGAGTTCAGTTCAGTTGAGGTTTTAATGTGCCGAAAGGGCGCACAAACAATCGAAGGATAGCACGGAAACATCGCGCACAATTCTAGACAAGATTTAGATGCCGTTGGTGCCGATGCTGCTGCCGCTAGTGCTGCTGCTGCTTGTTGCAAAATGCGTATATTTTATTACCTTGTGGCAGACAGACGGATTGAAATATGCATTCTGGCGTGTTGTCCGTGCATCATAAAAGTGTGTGGCAAGCAGGCGAAAGTTTTGATGTACATTTTGGAGGGCAGAGAGAGAAAGAGAGAGAGGGAGAGAGAGCATAATGATATTTGTGATATTTGTTGTGGCAGCAGCATAAATGCCAATGCAATGCCACCAAGACAACCCGCAATCCGACCCCAGCAGCCCCTCTTCAACTGCCCCCCCTTCCCTCTCTCTCTATCTGTTCCTCGCTCCGTGACGCCACTTGAGTTTTTAATTAAAGCAACGCATCAAACAAAAGGCAACAAAATGTTAAGAGGAGCGAGGGGTGCGGCGGCCAAGAGTGTGAACTAAAATGCCAGCCAGGCAGCATGGAAATTTAACACTTGCCTCTAAATTAAGCAACGACAACAACAGCAGCAGCAGCAGCGGCAGCAACAACAACAACAGAAAGAGCAAATGGCCAAGACGAATGCTTCCAGCTTAAAATGCTTCAATTGTCAGCACAAAAGCAGTAGATGGTGAGGAAACCGAATAGTGAGGGGAAGACGGGGGTTGGTGTGGCAAAGGAATTGTTTTTCATCTGCTCCTGTTGCAGACGCTGGATGCAGGAGCTGCGTCTGGATGGGAAGCTTTTGTTGCTTTCCACGTTGCAGCCATCAGGCCAAATGATGAAAAAGCCATTGCATACTTTCGTGCGCTGCCCGGAAATGCAACGCACAACGCCGTCAGCCGCCGGAAATGGAAATGAAGGAATGAAAACTATTATGCTGCTGCTGCTGCCACTGCTGCAAGTGGCAAGTGGCAAGTGGCAGGATTGCTGATGCAAAAGCAGTAGCTGCTGCTGCTGCCACTACTGGGGCAGGCAACCAACTTAAATTGTAAACATAAAACTATGCTGCGAAATTGATTTGATTAAAGGCAACGCGCCTGGTGCTGCATGCCAAATAAGTTGAGGTCCAGCTTGGCGGTGGTTGACGTTGACATACCCTAGGAGTGACAACTTTAGATAACTATTGTAAGATCTGTTTAGTTATGTCTGGACTTGGGTTATATTTGCTCTCGAGCATTGTTATCAGTGAATAAATTATTTCTAACTTTGTAAAAATATATGTTAAACAGAAAGAAAAAAGCTATAAAGATCATGAAAAGTGTACTATGTATTTTATAAGTATTAGATATTCAATATTCTTGATCACAATCAACAAACCAGGTTATCTAATCTTACTGTTTATTTCTTCTTTGCAACTTAAGTTAGAGACAGACAACTAATCGATACTAACCTAATGAAATCATTACATTGCCTAGGAAAAGTCAGTTAATATTTGTAAATTATGTAATTGAAAGGTGTGGCAAATGAACTAAACAGAACATAGTTTTGAAAATTCTCACACATTCCATTCAAATTTGATAAACATTAATCCGATTTATTTTTTAGCCTAAAGGATCTGAAATTACCTCGAAATTAATATTATTATGGTATGGAAGTCTATGAAATCTAAGTTCTATAATCACTTAAATCTTAAGAACTGAATCCGATCCTAATAATCAAGAAAACAAAAGTATACTTTGCTAAGGCAAGGGTATTCAAAGTATTGGAAGAACCCACGTTCCTAATGGCACTTTCGAAATGGACAATTGTTCGGTTCAAAGGTGCAGGTTGCTACTTACACAAAGAGCACAGCTGCGGCTGCTGCTGCAGCGGCAGCGGCAGCAACATTGCGATACTGCTACGTGGCTGCCGCTGCCGCTGCAACGGCCGCAGCCGATGTGGAGCTGACCAGATGCTGGCCATGGTGATGATGATGATGATGGTAGGCGTTGCTGCTGCTTCCATTGCTGCTGCTGTGCGCCGGTGGTGGAGTTGTTGGCGATGCAGATCGAGACCGCTGCTGCTGCTGTTGCTGTTGCTGTTGCTGGTGATGATGACTCGTCGGTGGCGTCGCAATGGTCGCCACACTCTGCGAGACCAGGCTGGGTGAGACCGGTGAATGAACGGTGTCGTTGCTGCTGCTGGTGGTCGTGGAGTGCTTCGAGTGCTTCAGCTGGCCATTGTTCCTGTCCACACTGTCCAACACTGCCGCTGGACTGGGCGGGGTGCGGCTAAGTGCAAGCGGCTCGTGCGGATGTGTAGGCGGTCGTATCTGCGTCAGTGGCAGGTGGGTGAAGTGGGTGCCGTAGCGCTCGATGCTGGGGTAGGTCAGGTACATGGGCGCGTGCAGATCGATTGCCATCGGTGTGTAGTAGTTGATATAGATCTGTGCTACAATTCTGTTAATCTCTACATGTGCTGTGGATAACGAAGACGAACGAAATGAATCAGTAACAGTATTAATATCATAGTTCCATCAAAGAGACCTAAAGAACATTGCGAGTGTCGGCGGGGGTCACAAGCTGTTGTTGTGATCACTGGCGACTTTAGCACACAATAATCTCTATGTATGTAAAAATTTCGCACGTATACGTCGGTTTATTACTTATATCGCTTAACTGTCGGGCTTCACACCCAACTTATAAACTATTGAGGCCATAATATTAACTATGCCCGACACTAAAAGTCTATGTCTCCCCGGCCATGCCCGAGATATGCGCCATTTTGGACAGCCCACGGACGCCTCGGCATGCACTTTATGTGCAACCTTCGCATGAGTCCCCGTTCCCCTTTGCAGTCCCCTCCTCTCCTGCCTGAACTGAGCCCAACCCGCTATACTATATGCCTTGGCAGAACCTTTGTCTGCCGCTGCTGCTGCTCTGCTCCACGGCTCTGTCCACCCCCAGCTCATGCTCGCCCCCTGGTCTTATCTGCGTGGCAGAAACTTTTCAAAATTTTACTGCTTGGTGCAACATCAAAATGCCAAGTTTTTACGATTACGCTGCCGACGCCACTGCCGCCGTCGCTGCTGCTGTCGACGCTGCTGCTGCTGCTGCTTCTACTGCTGTTGGTGCAATTTTACTTAATTTTAATGGGATTTTTTCTTCCGCCAACTGCAGAATGCATTAAACAGAGCCAGGCACACGGGAGTATTACGCACGAGTGTGTGCCAGAGGCACCTGCAGTATGTGCCTAACTATTCAACTACCTAGCACACACACCCCCAGTGCTAGTCCCATCCCCACCAGCAGGCTCCCCACAACCTGTAATTGTATAGTGTGTTCCGCCCAGGTACAGTTAATGCCAGAAACTAATACTAATGCGCTGTGCCCTGTGCAATTTGACGAAATAAAAAGTCGTAAACTCCGAACGAACCCAACGATAATTTCGGCTTGACTTGGGATCAATTAGCTGAGTGCATCCCTAACAGCCGGTCAAAGTTTATACAGTTAAAGCATCAGCAGCAGCAGCAGCAGAGGCAACAACTGACCAAAACGGGGAAGTGCGAAGGGTATTTCGATGATTTACGCCCCCGATTGTCAAGCTAAGCTGAGTGAATAGTCAAAATGTCGTAAAAAACTTGCCAACTTATGGCATTTTAAGGGTGCATGTGAAACTCAAAACAATATTTCTTACCACTTATTTATGCATTTTCCAAAACACATTAAAACCTTCGTAAAAAGAGTTGAGTTTTAAAGGTGTTAGAAAATTAAAGTATATCTCTGGCAATATCATATTAAATCAGGTAAAAATAGTGATTTGAATATTCCTTTTTTAATTTGAATATTAATTGAATTCAATTAGCTGTTAATTATGCTGTGACACTAAAATCTGATTTTCAATTAATCAATGGATGACCATAATATAAAAAATGTTTTAAAATAAATAGGTTAGAAAATATATAATAATTTAATCATTTTGGCAAATTGAATTGGAATTGTTTAAAAATATAATTATCTTCGTGTGGGAACACAGAAAGAGAAAAAAATCAATTTTCTTAAATTTGAATTAACAGCGATAGTTTAAATAACATAAGTGGGTACAGCAAGCAGGCAGTAATCTGTTAGTTAACATCGCGATAGATGAAGACAGATCGTACTCGATAAACGAATTTCGATACCACTACAAACTTTAAATGAATTATTGTTTATTTTTCAGTTTAATGAATAAAAAGTTCTTTGAAAATTGTTGAAATCGAACTTTAACAAATGTGTCAACAAATTCGTTTTCTGCATCCTAACAACCATTTTAATCAGCACGTTTGCAGGCCACAAAACCTTGGCAATAACTTTACACTCGACTGGGCTAGCAGGCGACGCAGCAGCAGATGATACAACAACAATGGACCAATCTGGCAAAGGAGTAGGAGGCTGCCATGGCCAGTGCAGGCCACGTACGGGCTACTTTCGGGCGATTGATGACAAACTGGGCTACTTATTATAAGTCCGGCAGGACGGAAGGAAAGAAAGTCGCCGTAGCAAGCAGAACTAACTGTAATACATCATTGCTCTCCCACACACACACATCAATACATATATATATTTATATGTACTTGTGCATCAGATGTCTGGAAAAAGTGGCAGCTAGTTCCGGCTTGCATGTTACTTGGCGCGCAGTAAAATGTCGGTAGTATTTGTCGTGCCAGTTGACGCTGCACATTTTTTACGACCCGCCCACAATATGGAGTCGTAAAGTTGAAATTTTTTGCCTCCTGCTGCTGGCAAAGTCGGCAGCGTTTTCCTATAGCACTTGTATTTAATAAGGATTGGCAACTGGCGGACTGGGCGGACTCGGTAGTCAGTTTTCATTTTTCGGAGTTCGAAGAATTTACAGTAGGTCTGAGGTCGAAATAGACTTGTACATCCCCGATGAAGATGCGGGCCGCTGTTTTATGTGTTTACAAAGGGGGGCGAGAGACTCGACTCGAATATGAATGAAATATGTGCGAGGAATTCGCCATAAAACTCTGCTCTAAGCTGACTCATTTGCTTAAATGGGCGTGAATAGTGCCAGCTCTGTGCTATAAACCAGGAACAATAGTTTGGAGGTTGGCTCAAAATCAGCCCGCAACTTCATATCACTCTTCTATAGACTGTATGAATATATAGCACATATATGTATACAGATATGCCTTGGCTCTTCAAGTGTTCTTGGTCAAACTTTTGCTCTTAATCCCCAACTACTTGAAAGACTTCAAAATGATTCTCACAGCAACTTTAGTTTTAAAAGCGTTTCTCGCACTTTCCAATCTCTTCTTCCACTTCCTCTGCCCCTCCTCTGTCCCACCTGACTCAACAATTGAAGCATAAACACTTTTAAGCTTTATAGCGCACACATTTACACGTCGCATTGCCTATCCCGGGTAACCTGCTTTCACACCCACGTATAGCTCCCCCTTCGCTTCCCCTTCCATTGCCTGGACGTGTTTAGTGCCGGCAAACGATGCTGGATGTTATTGTAGCCACTACTACCTGTCAGCTTTCTCATGGATGTGCCCGGGTGCACTGGGTGAATATGGAGCAGCAGCCATAGCCAGAGCTGGAGCTGGAGCTGGAGCCAAAGCAGGAGGGAGTCGGATGCGAGGCTAAAGCTGGAAGCCTTTCAGCGACGGTGTTGGCAATGTCGTAAATTTTTCGCATGCATTTTTCGGTTTAATGATGCATTTACGATCCCAGCACCGGCGCAGCAGCAGCAGCAGCAGTAGCAACAATCCCTACTCCGATCCCAATACCAGCTCCAGCTCCATCTCCGGCTGCAGCAGCTCCGCGTTCCCATCTGCTGTCAAGTGAAATGCTGCGACGTGTAACGGTTCTCGAGCAAGCGGCAACAACTTGAGAAAGCAATCGTTACAGTTTACAGTTTTAATGTCAATTACAAAAACAAACAGCAGCTGACACACACCTCCATCTCAGCTCTAGCCAATCTACCATTCTCGGTTTTCGGAGTTTTATGTACAATTATGCGCGATTTCCTACTGGGCTCAGTGTTAACCCATATCGATTTCGTTGCCTTAAATTTTGTTAAAGGAAAATACTTTATTTTTTTTACATTCGATTTAGTGTTTTTGTTTTTGTATAGTATTTTCTGCTGTTTTTGTTGCTGTAACTTGGCATATGAATTATGAACTGCTTAATCGATAATCGATAACAATATTTATACATAGTCAATAGATAATAAGTATCGTTAGGTGTTTAGCAATAGAAGGGGGTTCCTTAAGTATCGTATCTGGTTCGGTATCTTTATTAGTTATCATAAACATCGATACTATTCCGAAACTAACGCTATACTAGTAAAATTTGCAATGTGCTTCGCTCGTCAAGCAATTCTCAAGTAGAACATTATTTAGGCTTGCTATAAAGATTGAAGAGTTTGGCAATACTTAGTAGTTGAGGTTGTGTGAGCGATAGCTGGTTAGGTCTCTAGTTTTGGTAAAAGTGTGAGATTATCGGTTTTAAGAAATGTCCTCAAACGTAGCTTCAAAGTAATGCGAACTGCTCGTTGACAAACCTTCAGATTGGCGAACTATCTTCTCTATATACTACATAATCTATATATTTACTTAGGGTTACAAATTATCAAAAGTGACTTGAGTGCGACACGGTGTTAGGTTGTAGAAAACTTTGCGACAACTGAGAGATTAAAATAAAGTATGGTAAATACTTAAGAAACGTTAAATATCAATCCTGATAAGGTAACTGGCAATATGAATAGTTTTGTCAAGTATTTGGCCAACCTAGACACCGCGTTCGGAGTCCTAACTTAGCGAACTGAGCTAAACTAAAGCTAGCTTAATGAGACCTTACAATAGTAGGCTACATATAACTAAAGCTAAACAACCGATGGGTACACTTCCAGCATATGGTAATCGAGGCCGGGTTGAAGTGATGATAAGATGTTATTATAGTCAAACTAAATATCGTGTTGCGTGCTGATAAACATCGTCTCAGAGGTGTGTGTTGATTGCAGAGTAGATCTTTCATAGAGCTGATCATCATCGTTCGCCTTGGCTGGGTATGTTGATTGAAGTCGGAGCTGATCATCATCATCGTCAGAGGGGATTGTTGATTGAAGAGTAGATTGATTTTTGGTTTGTTGATTGAAGATATTATAGTTGATTTCCACGAAGTAGTTTATAGTAAAAGTTGTTGCTTGTTTTTACGTTAAATTCGAAATATTTACAGAGGTTTCCAATAACTTTACTTTTTAAAGTGCGCGCGCGTTTTGTTGTTTTTCAAAGCTTTAGCTAGAGTTAAAGTTATCGATATTAAGACTTTATTTTCGTTACGACGTCATTAAACAATAAATACGGTATGTAACTAACTATGCAAAGTTCTTTAGCAATATATTTGTAGTGCGATTAATAGAAAAATTATCATCCACATTGCCGCGTTGTGTTGCGTAGCTCACCCCCGTCATAGATATTCAAATTGTGTTGACGGGAGTATTCATTCACAACATATTGGCCTGGCAGGATCGGATTAAATAGGTATATATATATATAGAAATGTTGATATTGCTTGTATTGTAGATTACAAGGGAAGCATAAAGCTTGATGTGGGAGGGAGTTTGCATTACTTAGTTTTGGCTTACCCTCTTCGATGCGACGCGTAGCCTCATCAATGTCCGTCCCAGCGTCCTTTAATATCACATACATGAGTGGCATCAGCTCCCACGGATAACGAAATTTCTCTAACAGCTTCTGACAATGTTCTAGGAAACCATCTTGGCCTGCAAATGAACAGAAATGAAAAAAAAACAATATGATAAAGTGAATAATAGAAGTTCACGCTTCATGGGTACTCAAATTGCTGTGACTTTCAGGCGACCCTCCCAGCGGATTCCAAATTTGATTCATTGTTAGCCGCGATCGTTATAAACAAATCACATTCGTGCGCAAATAAATAAAGCTCGAGTGGAGCCAGTGCGATTGGGGCGTATACGCAACCTTCCATTGATACTCTTTATGTTTTTTCAGCTGCCTTCTCATTTTTTTACGCTTCGACAACGACGGCCATAGAAAAGTGCAAGCGAATCGCGTCGCAGACAGACAGTGGGACAGATGAACATATGAACAGTGGGGCAGACAATAAACATGACAGTAAACATGACGGCAAACACGTAGGCAGAAAATGCAACTGAAGACCAAAGACAACGCAAAGCTGAGATCAGCAAAGCGGAAAAGGTTGTCAGAAATAAGCCGATTTGCAGCTGAACTTGATATATGACCGCATTATAACAATATGGCAAGTCGATATTGAACCAAATCAGTACGAATTTGGAATTTGCAGATACTTATTAAATTGAGCAGATTAAAGTCGAGAGTTGTTGGTATTAGATAGGTATATATTGTAGATAAATAGATAGATTTAACTTTATGTATGTTAATATGTAGTGTCAGTATGGCGAAGGAACTGCTAATATGGTCTCAGTAGGATATAGTTCAACATTTAAAACTGTTTTAATAATTTGATTTAACATTTCTTATTATAAAACATCATTTAATATTCTTGATGTGATCGAGAAGTTATATTTAGAATAAGCTTGCATATTGCATATAACGATGCTGTCTAGATTATAACAATGGAAACAGTTATAAATAGAATACAATTTAGATGTGGCATATAACGAATCTGTCTAGATTATAAGAATGAATTAGTCATATTATCACAATAAAGATGCAATGCATACATATTCTTTCGGGATCATCATTCTGGAATACCTTGAGAACGCAAAATGATCCTCAAGTTATCGAGAAGATTAGAAGTTTGTTGAGCATGTAATTGATTTAATCGTCCAGTGAGCATATCTTTAATTAAATCTTTATTATATCTTAGTATTGTATATTGCAGTAAAGTGAGCAGAACAGACGATCCTCGTTTATCCGATTAACAAATGTATGCAATATATTGTAGATATATGTAGTATAAACCCACATTTATCGCCTTTGAAACCCCAGTGAATATTTTACGATGGAGCAGCTCGCTTTGATCAAAACCATAAGTGCTGCTGGAGAACGTGGAGTATACTTTGATGGAGTTTGCCATACTAGATTGCAGATGCGTACTTCAATGTGTTAAACATTCGCTGCATTTATTATATACCCCCACCCTCTCTGCTATTCTTCTTTATATGTACAATATGTGCATATAGTTCTCTGATGTTTATATAGCATTGGGTAGACATAGTCTGTCCCGCACATGCTCTCGTGTGTATCTATAAATGTTCTTCTAAATCGTCGCACAGTCTTCGCTTGCTCTGTCTGTGTCTGCCTTGTCCGTCTGTCTCTCTGTCCATCTGTCCGTTCGTCTTGTGTCTGCCATTTTTCCCTTTTCTACCTACACGAACAAGAACAACAAGGAGAGAAGCGAGAACAAATGGCAGCAGCTGCGATGCCGTCGTCATCCGTCGGTAGTTTCCGTAGTAGGCGGAGCTTCATAGTCATTGGCCCGTTTTATTATGTTTCTCTTCTCTGCGCTTCGCTTCTCCTCTTCTCTCCACTCCACTCCTCTGGTCACCACTCTTCTCTTGTCTGCTCTTTGCATTGCCTTCGCTGCTGCTGCTGCTGCTATTACTGTTGTTGCTCTTGTTGTTGTTGTGTTGCATGCAACTGCTGCGCTGAATAGTTGGCGCTTTGCTGCTGCTGCTCTTGTTGTTGCTGTGGGGTTTGCAGCGCACGTTTTGCATTGGTGAGCGAGCCAGTGTGTGTGTGTGTGTGAAACGTGTTTCTGCCTTGCGTGTGAAGCTGTTATATTCGTGTTGTTGCTGCTTCTGTTGTTGTTGCAGCTGCTGCTGCTGCTGTGGTTCTTACTGCTGTTTAGTTTACATAATTTGCGCTCTCAGCATACATATGTATGCATGTAGGTGTGTGTGTATGGGTGTGCATATGCTGTGTGCGTATATATAAGACTCTCTGCCCGCTGCACGCACTGCAATTGTTGGATCTATTGTTGTTATTACTCTCCTCCCCCTTTTCCCTACCCCTTCCACGTTATTGTTGTGGTTCCTTCTTTGCCAATTTTAATTTAGTCATTAAGCCATTAGTCGCTCTGTGCAGCGTTTTATTAGTTTGCTGCTGCTTCTTTGCATTTTATGCATAAAAATTATTTTATTAACCGCACATAAATTTAATAAATTGATTTATAGTTGCCACAGCCATAGCCAAAAGCAATTTGATTGGCCAATTTGTTTTGGTCAAGCTATCATTGCATTCACAAATGGTCAAAGCGTACAGGGAGTGCACTCTGATAGTTGACTGGTGACTTATTGACTTACAAACATATTGTATTTGTGTGAAGATTGTGTTATCAATTGTATCAGTAAAAAGCAAGGCATTGCCAACTGCTTCAAATTTGTTAAGGAAAAGTAAAGTAGTAGTAGCACATGTATTGTAGGCTTTTGAACAAAGTTATCACATATAAAATAGCAGGCAGAAAGGATGTTTGTAGCATATTATTATTGTATTTATATTATATTCAAATAGGCTTTATCGCAGTTAACGATTAATCGATGTTAGAAGATAAGTTAAGAAGTTCCGATAGTTGTTCATATATTTTGGAATCATCGTGTAATTGGAACAATAGAACAATCGTTAGGGTAATCGTTATCGAAGATCGGAACACAGGAAGAGGAGAGCTTGTGAAATTAAAAGACGGACATATAAGAAATAAGTTAAAAAGTGAATAAAAACTATTGAAACAATTGAAAAAGCAAATAAGACTTTTATGAAACAATGTTGAATAATGAAAGGATTTGATTTTAATGTATAGCGATTTAGATTTTCCATATGTTTCGAATTCACTCTCTGTTCATTCTCATTTTAACTCTATAAACTGGGAGAGCAATATTTGTTAAAAAACCCTTTATTTTTAAAATGTACAAAGATCAAATTCATCAAGAAGATTATTTTATTTTTCTGTCGTAGATCATTAAAGTAATTTAGCAGATATATAAAAGACTTCTTCATCAGTAAACGTTGCGAACACTAAGCTCCAATTATCAAATTTGTTAAGCAGATATCTATTTATGCAAGTTAAAAATTGCTATAAACTTCGATGTATACATTCTCAGATCAATCATAAAACTCGATTAACGTGCATTTCAATTAAAGATCAATGTATTTATTACAATCATAATTAGAGAATCTAATGTGCTACCTCAGCCATCTATTTGAGGAAATGATTAAGCTTATTTTAAAAAATTCCCCAAAACCTTTTAAATTTTTACAATTTAAAAAGGCTAATGATTGCTGACAAAAGAACAATCTTTACAAGTATATAGATTGTTATTCCTAGATGATTTTATAATAAATTATATTCAGTTTGTACCCAGAGAATGTGTGTTTAATGTGCTGCCTTTATGTTGTTATAATTGCCCCGACATCTACTTCCCATAACAAAGAGGTAAATGGTCGATTCCACGCACTGCTCGGGGCGCAGTCGGGATCGGAAGGCGATAAAGGTAATGATGCTCAATGGGGTATTCGGGGAACGAAAAAATGAAAAAGGGAAGCCACAAATGTGCGCACAAAATGCGGGCTTTGCTTTGGGTAATGCGAAAATTCCGAAAATATTGGCAACGCCCACCTCATTGGCGAGAAGTGCAACCCATCACGACCCACCGATGATGCCGCATCGCATCGCATCGCATGTTGCAGGCAGCAGCAGCTGCAACAGTGAGCGCCACACCCATTTCAGGGAAGGGGCGGTGGTAGCGGGGGGAGGAGAACATTTACAGTTAGCCAGTAAACGATGCCATTAACGCGCATAAACGAGCTCCGGCACTGCGCAGCCCCACAACACACACACAGTCCTGGGCACATAGATATGTACACAGGGATATATGCGATATATATACAAACAATATATATGTATATATGCATGGCTAGTATACAGTATAAGTCGGATTGGTGTTGCGTTTGCCCTGCATTATTACTTTTATTACTTGGCCAAGTGCAGCTTACTCCGACTCCGACTCCGACTCCACCTCGACGCTGGCTCTCTTGGCGCTTGGCTCTCCCGAAACTGTATCCGAATCTGAATCCGAATCCTTTCGCTAGCCTCAGCATCGTCTCGTTTGTTTGCCCGTTTTTTCCGCTTGCTTTGCAGGACTTCGTTCTCCTCGTCGTTTAAGTCGTTAGCAAAGTTTTTCATCGTTTTCCATCGTCGTCTTTTTTTTTTTTGTGCCTTTTATGAGTTTGTATGCAGCACGAAGTTGCTCGTGTTGTTGCTGCCGCTACTCGTGCTGCTGCTGGCTCCGCTGCTGCTACTGCGGCGACTGCATCTGCAGTCCAGCAGAGGAGAAGGCTCTCTATATACTTCCCTATGTTGGTGTGTGTGCACAACCTTGTGCCAATTGCAGCCAAAGTAATTTGCTCGGCCTTTTCTAGACAACTCTCGCTCGGGTTTGTCTCACTTCGGCCTACAGCCAGGGGCGGATTCAGCGTACGCGGGTATGTTCAAAATTTCATGAGAGTTACGTAAGTTTATTCAGATATCTTGAAGCTAAATAATCCTCGCCTCGAATCCAAAACAAATGTCCCTGGCTGCAAGTTGTAAACTTAACTGAAGCAATACATAATAAAATAAAGTTAAATTCGTCAAATTTTTTGAGAAATTTGCACGAGAAACAGCAGCGTAAAGCAGCATAAAGTGGCAATATCTGCGAATATCTGAGAATAGAGAGAGAGAGAGAACCAGAGTCACAGTCCCGAGTCGAAAACGGAGATGGAGACGGAGTCGGCAAAGTCGTAAAACGTAACAACAATAAAAAATAATAAATCGAAATATCCACGAAATGGCAGCACAAAATGTGCAGCATGCAAAGCGGAGCCAAGACACAGCTGCACGAGGACGATGCAGGAAGCGCAGGCAGGTGGAAAGGGGGGTGGCAAGATGGCAGAGTATCTTAGAGGTTGCACGGGCAATGTGGCAGCGGAATTCGCAGAGGGAACAGGGGGCAGCAATGCGCGAAAAGCTTTTTAATTAGGCAAAGCACAAAGCACTCAAAGGGGGCTTAGGGAACCTTTCGAATTGATTTCTCGAGAACAAACTTCTCCAGTTTCCATGTCGCAAGATGTTGCTTAATTAAAACTCAAGTTAATCGATAGTTTTTCGATAGTTACAGCATAGATGGAATGTACTCAACGGCCTCGACAGCAAACTGGTTTAATTGCCTTTGCCAATTTGGCGAGAAACCCGCTAACGCTTAATTCAGATTCGGCTTCACCTTTATTTTTGTGAAACACCCTGAATACCCTTACCCGCTCGCTGTGTGTTCATTCGTCAGGAAATGCAGTAAACGCTAATAAAACTGCATGTCGCATGGAACACTTTTACGAGGATAACAATGCGAATGAGAATCGAGATGGAGATGGAGATGGAACTGAGTCTGGCAGGGTGGCCAGGAGGCGGAAGTTGGCCACGCTTATCCTTTAGCTGCTTTTAGCCAAGTTAAGCTTGTTAAGCTTGGCACGAAAGCAGTTTTAATCTCAAAATTAAAACGTTTGTCATTTACCAGCGACTTTACGACTTATATAGTATAAAGAAGAGGAAGAAGAAACAGCAGCGAAATCATTCTAGTTCCCGCTTGGCTTTTGTCAACCCAGCGACCTTCTCCTTCTCCTGCTCGTCACCGTCTCCGTCTCCGTCATTGTCGTTTTCGTAATCGCAGTTGTCGTTGTTACCGTCTTCCTCTTCCTCCTCTTCGTCATCGCCGTCCTCGTCATCTCCTTGTAGTCGTAATTCACTTGAACTTGTGTAATGTTTTTGGGTTAAACTCGTGCCATCCGTATCCACATGGACTTCCCTATCACATTCTCTCCCTCAACCCGAGCTGTCCCTCCCTCGCATTTCATCATGCGTCATTTTTGCATGCATTTATACAGTTTTTTTATATTTATTATGGAAAATAACAAGCTTGCGCTGTCGATTTGTTTTTATAGTCCACAAAATATACATTTCACTATTCTTTTTCTGTATTTGAACTTAACATTTGGACTTGAAGTCGCTTCCCTTCATGTTTGCAGTGAATTTCCAGATACAAATTAGAAAAGATTAGACGAGGTCGAAGGGATTGTCGGGCTGATTTGCCGCTGTAGCTGATTAACTTTTGTTAGGGTAGCGAGTGTGTTGTGTTCCGCACTTGTCCATTGTTCCCCTTATCAGTTGCTATATATTGTTTTATATATAGCCTATTCCCCAGGCTTATGGCTTATCAATGGCCCGTTACGTACCTTCTCTATGTATATATGTATGTGTATTTGTCGCATTTACTTTTCATACATTGTAACCGGAGTTATGCAAAACGAGAGTCTACTGCGAAATTTCCCCGATCATAACCAGGGGAAGAGGTGTAAAATATAGCTATACGTATTATCTTAAATTATAATCGATAATCGATATAACTACAAGTTCTTAATGAAATTAATCAATGACGAGTGGGGATCTAATACTTATTCATATTGAACTTGTTTAGAAATTTCTAACCTATAATTATCATCTGTATTGGGTTACTATAATCTGTATTGGGTTACCATAATTTCAAATGTAACGCCCACGTATTTCTGACATTTCTTTATAAGAAAATAAGAAAGTAATCTATAATCAATATTCAGTTATCGGCAAATCGAACTTGAAATTATTGAACTGCTTTACAAATTCTCTTGACAGGTTCCTCATGCCTGGCAGATATCTTTCAGCATGACAATTTATACGGCAACTTGCCAGAGGAACCATCCCGTGCATCTCTCGACTATCCCAAGATAACTGCAGCGATTTCGCGTGCGATAAGTATTTTTATATCGTAAGCTAATTTAGTTGGCATCGCTCGCTCGCGACTTTCACAATTGGTTGTTGTTGCCATACGGACACTTGAGTGGGATATACATACATATGTATGTATATATAAAACTCAGAGAACTTGCTCTTGTCTCTAGATCTGACAACATTGTAGTGTGGGAATTCATTTTAATAGCTTTTCAAAATCATCGCAATCAAGGGGGTTGGTGGACGATTTTGGCAGACGATTTTACGATATGAATATCTTGTTTTCTAGGAATGTGTCATTAAGAAATATTTAAACGATTTCGAAGACGATTTTAAGCTCCCCAGAAGTTGAAATGATTTAATTCAGTTTAAATTAAAATACCTTAAATACCTTTCAATACTTGCTTATAGTTCTGTTTTCAAGGTTGCACCTTTCCATGCAATGCAAACTATGCAAACAAAATTCACACGACAAGCCCCTAACCCCATTTCCCATGGAAACTAAAGCAGCACACGTGCCGGCAAACAAAGTGTAAAGAAGAAGCAGCTATCGTCGAATGCCTTTCTTTCTCTCTCACCCTGAGTTTGACCCCGGCAAACTAACATATATATAAGTATAAGTAGGCACGCTTAATTGAAAGGTACCCTGTAAACCCTCTTAGATTAAACATAAACTGTATAATCTGTTAAGAATACTGTAATCTAAGTAAAACAAGTATAGTAATGAAGAAGAAGAAAACCAGAATATATACATAGTATAGAAAGTTGTAAAAACAAAAGTTAACCTCATCACTAATTCTAATTATACCCGCTACAAAAAGGGAATTATAACTTTGTACCAGAAAAACAAGCAAATAAAATAGAGACAGACAGAGTCGCCAAAAATTTGCACATACATTTTGTCGTAGAAAACAAGAAAACATTTTCGGTACTTTGGATATGGATCAAAGCTTTTCTCTCAGTGTAATGTCATTCTTCTTTACTCTTCGCACTCTTCTCTATTCATTTTTAATGCAAATTCAGTGCATAACTTGTGCACTTTTTGCAACACTTCCCCAACTGTTTATGGATTACACGTGTCGGGCATGTCAAGTTCCCCCCTTCCCTGGTTAGGGCGGCGTTTCGGAAGAGATCAAAGACTTGCGATTGGCGCCCGTAGTGACCGAATAACCATTGCACACATTCCTATATTGGTTATCCAAAGTGAACTAACTGATTGAGTAATTTGTATTTCCAATAATATTCCCCGGAATATGACGGGGCTACGTGGGACCCATAAACCTTTGCGCTTTATTTGCTGTGCATACGTAAGTTCTCCCAGGTGGCCACAAATATATAGAGAATATATGTACTCCACAAATATTTCTGTATTATTTGGCGAGTAAATTGTGCACAGTTTGTAATTTCATATTGGGTAATTGGTGACGGTTCAAAAGTCGAGCAAACTTGTCGTCGTCGTCTCTGGCAAATTGCGCAAGACCCGCTTGACAAAGTGCTCCGTTCTGTTTCAGAGATGTGCGACTGGACTCTCTCTCTTTCTCTTTCTCTATCGGGGAGCACGCGTTTGAACACACTCGCTGAGACACTTCGGTTCTAGGGCTAAATGAAGCATCCAATTCGCTGGCAAGTTCCGCCTATGATTCGCCATAAATAACACCGCAAATTGGACAAAAAACTTGCGAAAAATCGCGCTGCTACTCTCGCCTATTTATAGCAGCCCAGCAACGGAGTGTGTGGGGGTCTGCTGTCCTGCGCGGCCTCTCTTCTTGGCTAGAATGAAGCTATAAATTTAGAAATTAAAACTCAACTTCTTGACACCTCCCCAGCTGGCAAGCGAATTGAATCGCTTTGCTTGACAACAGTCGAATACGATTTATTTTAGACAGTCCAACTTCGAAATATCAGTATAATAGCCAAGAATTCTTAAGCTATCGAAGCGCAGAAATGTTTCGCGATACGTATATATACATATATGCGTATTTATATAATACAGTTGGTATCCTATGTAGGTGAAAGATCTTAAGCAATCGAAACTGAAGAAATCGAGTTCTTTATTTCGTTTACATTTAACTTATTAATTTGAATAAAATAAGAAGCACAAAAGAACTTTTTCACTTTTACTGAACTGTAAATTGAGAATGAAAGATTGAGGTCAATTGACCATATGTATTTATAATATACAGTAATACTTTATTTACATATATGTATATATAATTAACAATAGATTGTAGATCGTCAAACATTCGAAGTGAATTAATGTAACACACTTAAACTTAAGCTAAATACCAAGTGTATCTAGTGCATTACCCATTGAATTGTAACGTAATTGCCAGAACAAGTTTAATATTCATGAGCTGCATGGCAAATGCAGTGGAAACACTCGCACAACCTCGAAAGACACCACTCGCGTGTGTGTATGTGTGTGTGTGTGTGCATGTGTCACGTTGCTTTCATTTCACTTTCATATGCACATGTGGGGCTTATCACTTATCAGCATTGATAATCAGTTTTTCGCCACTTGCACAAGTCTCTCTGGGTGCCCTTTCACGCGCGATAAGAGATGACTCTATCTAGGTATGTACATATGTATGCATGTACGTATGTATGTACTGTGCAAGGGTTGTCACCCGTCGTCGCAAACGTGACGAGTCATAAGTGTCATGAGGCATTCTGATATTTCCGAGCAACCTGACGGCGTAATCAGGGCCCGCAACAAGAAGAAGAAGAAGCGCAATTAATAGTTGTAAAATTATTTGCTGTCTGTCGAGCTCGAGAGAGTTGGGTGGAAAAAAACATAAGACATTAGACTAGGGAGCCCCTTTCACGGCTCCGTCTGTTAGTCAATTGGCAATTGGCCGCGGCTTAAGTGGCCGCCAGCCGGAGATAATGTGGCCTGGCTAACTTCCACAGGCTACTGTGCACTCGCTAATTTCATACACGATTTCGATATAGTCGGGTTGGGTCGAGCTACAGTTGGAGATGGAGATGGAGTAGGAGCTGGGAGCTGGGCTGCCGCCAGGCTTTAGCGGTAATTCGTCTTATAGACAGACGCCGAATGCTTGCTAGACTGTGGCGTCGTAAAATGTTCCTTTGCGCTTTTTACGAGCTCCCCCAAAAACGTTGACGTTGACGTTCACGATGATGATGACGACGATGTTCAACTCGTACAACAACATCAACAACAACAACAAGAAAAACTACAGGAACAACCACAAGCATATTTATTTGGCAGAAAGGTTCTGTAACATTTGGGCATCGCATGAGGAGTTTGACGCTCGTAAAATTAAGAATGAAAAGCACCCAAAAATATATCGCAACGAGCATTGATTTCTTGTCTCTATCTCTCTCTGCTCTATCCCTCTCTTCTCTCTCTCTCTCTCTCTATGTTTCTCTTTTATTTTGTTCAGTTTGATTCGTTCCTTCCGCTTTTTATTGCCGCCCTTTACATTCGCGTTAATTGCTGCGACTGTGATATAAATCAGTTGATATGACGCTCGTGTCCTTAAAACAGGAAACTCGTCAATTGATTTTTGAGGAGGGAGGGGGAAGGTGTCCAAGCAACCCTCGCATTAATCGACGCAATTCAATTTCCGATATTTCACCCAGCCGGGCTTTGATCTTATTGAGCGGGAAGGGGCGACTTTGCATATATCAACATTGATAGCTCATCGCTTGTTGTGGTTAATGGATTAAGTGCCTCGGGTGTGACATTTTTAATGGGTGTCAAATCTGCATATTGAGAGATTACAAAATGAAATTTGTCTGAAGTTGCAATGAAAAGTAAACGAACTAAAATTCCATTCACATGTGCAGGCCCGTGTTTAATGATTAATCACATTGATTGCACATGAAAATTGTACAAAATACTTGCAGATCTTGATTGAAATGAAGCCATAAAGAGGCTAGACAGGAAACCAGATTTGCGCAGCTATAAAATGTAAATTTATGGCAAGTCATATTAAATCAATCGAGATGCTCAATTCAATTGATTGAAATGGAGGCCTATCTGCGGCTAATGCGAGGTAAGTCCCTGACAATTTCCCTGATTAACCCCTGAGTTATGGCCAAAATTATGAGGGAAAGAGAGAGATATGGAGGTAGAGCATGAGGGGCGCGACAGTTGAGTGCGTAAATCAAGGGGTATGCGCCAAAAGTGGCAGGTTGTCGCTGCAGCCGCGGGCCGAGCATAAATAGCCAAAATTGCGACACTTCACGGGATAATTATCGCATATTAAGTAAATTTGCCGCCGCGGGCTTATCGGAACGCGTGCAATAAATTAAGCAAGCAAACACACGCACACACACACTTACACGCCACATAAATACACAAGCAGACAAAACCTTAGACACACATTTAAGCATTCGTTTAACTTTAAAGTAACAAAATTGCACAACGCTGCGTATGCGTAATGTGAAAATGAAGGCGCCCCTCCTTCCCTCCTTCTCTTTCTCTCTCTGTCTATCCCATTTACTTCTCACGGGCTCAAACAAGCGTCAGTTGCGCAGTTGCCCGCACTTGTTGCCAGGCCAGGGCAGCGGAACTTAATTGACACACTGCACTCGAACAAAACTGTTGAATCTCTCTCTCTCTCCGTGCGAGAACGAGTAGTGACACTGTGAGAGTGAACTGCAGTGTGAGCAGTGGCAACGCGAGAGAGCGCAATGCAAATATTGTATTTGTTGTCGATTATAACAGAAAATTGCTTACACGTGCCGAATGTCGTCGAGTGAGAGGGGCGCGGTGGTAGAGAGAGAGGGCGGGGCAATGTGCCCAGACAGCTGTTGTCGGATGGCCCGTGCATGTGTATTTGTGTGTGTGTGCTATAAACAAATGCATGCAATTGCATTTGCCAGAGAACTCTCTTCCACTGTCTCTCTTTCTCTCTTGCAAACGCAAACTTCTGCGTAATAGTTTGAGGAACCCTTTGCCATATGCCGCTTTCCTCTACGGGATCTTATCTGTTCAGTACATTTAACATTTCAAACAATTATAAAATTAGCTACAATTTATTAAATGCCAACAAGTCTGAGCATATATAATACTTTTTGTGGCCGCTAGTTGAGAGCGATCATCGATAGTCATAAAGTCAACTCGACCACTAGCAAAAGTCATCAACAATTTTTGGCATCGATGCTTTGGTGAACTGCTGCATAAGCAACGATAATTAATATGCTAACATAGCTGATGTTATGTTAACTTAAGACTTTAACAGTGAAATTGTTAAATGCTCGTTATAAATAAATTAAATTTGTATGCCGATTTTGGCTTCCGTATGTTTAATTTTCATGAATTAAATTGATGCTGGCATCAAGATTTAGTACAGTTTAAACAGTCATTTAATTTAAAAAAAAAAAATTGTAATATTAGAGTTTAGTATGTTATTCTCTTGTACTCTCTCACTTTAAATTTTGAGTGTCTATAAAGCTGTGGAAAAATAAAGTAGCTTTCATATCTTCAGTCTGTTGAGTGTGTGAAAATTAATTTCCAATTGGTCAGACGTGTCTGCTGCACTCCCGATAGCCGATGAACTACGGAGTCCTGGCCAGCTGGCCGGAACTAAACCGGGCAACACCGACAGTCGACAGTGGATACTACGTGCCTTATTGTCTTATAATGCGGCGTGTAATTTGTGTTGCATTGAACGCGCACCCGGGAAAGTCTTGGGCTAACAAATTG
The DNA here is from genome assembly GCA_018904035.1 of Zaprionus ornatus. Taxonomy (NCBI): domain Eukaryota; kingdom Metazoa; phylum Arthropoda; class Insecta; order Diptera; family Drosophilidae; genus Zaprionus; species Zaprionus ornatus. The sequence goes on along the minus strand of JAEIFZ010000115.1, from coordinate 18,932,991 downwards.
ACAAGCTGATAAAAAAACTCAGCGAAAAAACAATGCGACGTGCATGTGTGTGTGTGCGTGTGGGTGTGCGTAAAGGAAAACCCACTCATATTTTCCCGACAACGTACGAAACTTTGCTTGCCACTGTCGAAGTGTGGCAATTATTATGCACTAAATTTTTAGAGAATTTTTCTGGCAAGATCTTTAATTGCCTCGCATAAAAATGACACTGCAATTTGTCTGTGGAATACATATAAACATATATGCAAGTATCTCTATGTGTGCTTAATATTATTTACACTTCACAGTTCCTGTAATATCTTTTTGACTGTATATTTCTTGGCTAGGATCCCATTCACATATTGAGGGGTGTTTTAAGTATCATAAATCTGCCTACGGGTTGATTGGGGATTAAGTGATTCCGCATACGAGAATATAAAAGTAAATAGAACGTTAGGAATGCAGTATGAAAGAAAGCAATAAAGAGAAACAGCCAAAGATCTTAATGAGCTGCTTAAAGACAAAAGATTAAAACTGTATCTTTGTTTCTAGAGAATATTCCGCCTTGCCAATGATAAATAATGTGCAATTATAAATGATTTATAGAACACCTTGTATTTTATCTAAGTGCGCTACATTTCTATGTATAAATTTCCACTCATAGTATCAAATATTTAATCAATTTGTTAAACTGTCTCGTTTCGCAGTTGAATGTAAATATTTATTCTGGTCTCGCTTGTGCAGCTTCGCGGGCCATCCTCCTTAGCACACATACGTATTCTCATAAGTGTGAATATAAATTACGGCACACTCACCCTCCCACACATATGCAGGAGATATGTGCACTGACATATGCATGTATATGCACAGTCATATATAAATATAGATATGGAAAACCAGTGCAATGGAAAACAATTCAAGTTCAAGGTGAGCCACACCATGTCGCACATTGGGATCACAGTTCGTTTCTACTTGAAAAATATAAAATAGTACGAATTACATATATAGATATTAAGCAATATCGATAGTGAAATGCTTTACATGTATTAGAATATTTAGGGATGTTGTGATGTTGCGCACGGTGTATTAGAATGTTTTCTTCTTATATGTGTTTTCATTCTGATCAGTATCGATATATTAGGCATATACAGACTTTAATCACTATATGCAAAGATGCATGGATACATTAAGTTAGATTTATCGGCATATTATCTCATCTTATTTCTAATCAATATAGATATGTATATTCCTCCAGATTCTCTTATTTAACAACGTTTGACTTCATTTTATGTGGATTCCGAGCTTGCTGTGTGCCACTGTGCGATGACGATTCTGTCCTACAATAACAACAGGAACAACTAGAACAAGACATTGACTTCATAATGAACAGGGTGATGATGATGAGGTCGCCGTTGTATATGCTGGCATTGTTGATATTATGCAATATGCCCGGCTATATGTACGTGCGCTATCTATGTAAACGTTTGTTACAATGTACACAAACTGTGTGTGTGTGTTTGCGCGGTGTTTTCATACTTTCGCTCTCACTTCTCGACACTTTAGACTGGCCATTTGAATGTTCAACCAGTTGCGATTCCCTGCTGTGGAATCTTAAATTCATATTCGAACTGAACGAGTTATGATAATAAAATGTGTGTCACCTTCTGTAATAATTTCTTGATTTATCTGATGTTTCAAGTTGATATAGTAGTGGGGGTCAATTTCAGTTTCCTTGAGGTTCGCCGGGTGCGTAATGAGATATTGCGTGCAATTAAACCCGGAGAACTGAGAAGGGACTTACTGCACTGGGTAACCAGTTCGTAACGAAAATGCATAATGAATGGCAACACAATTTTTTGAGGTTTTCGATATTCTCTTTGGTATAATATGGTATTAATTGGTTGGGCAGCAATTAAACTACCTGCTGGCACTTTCGGTACCTTTTTTGCGATTATAAAACGCAAGCATAAAGCCCAACGGGAAGCGCATCGAAATTAAAACGGAACGCCATTTCGCGGGCGCAATCAGAGGAAGCCACAAGCAAAGCTAATTTAATTATATTCGCCCAGGCGTACAACGAACCCTTTTGCGGGGTTCCCGTCCTTCAACCTGGTACGGGAAAGGGACAGGAACAGGGTCATATAGCCGGACTGGGCTTAGGATCTTCAATCTACAGCCTCCATCTACATTTTCAGCTGCGCAGAGGGCGCTGTAAAAATCAACTTAAGAGGACTTCACGTTGTTTTATGTTTTGACAGCCCAACATGATGCGGGAAGAAGAACAGCACAGAAAGGGACAAAAACAATGGAAATGCGCAAATAATAAACAAAGTTGTAAATTATAATTTAATGTTTGAAATCCCCAAGACAAAATGTGCAACCAAGGAAGGGCCCTCTATGCGCAGAGCCTAGCTCGAGTCTCGGCAGCCTCCGAAATGGCCAGGCATAAAGCGGTCGATGATCTTTGACACAGCATATAAAGACGCGTAGATAACAAGTTGGCATGGCGAAACATGGAAATACGCAACACCCGATCGACGTTTACCAATAAAATGCGACACAGTCTAGCCTCAGTATGATGAATCGAAGTCTACAAAACGATTGCCTTATCTGCAGCGTTGTTTAGTTTGTTTAGTTTTCATTTAGCCTTATCGATAATTAAGTTAATATATTAACATATCATCGAAGTATTAATTGAAATAGCATCGATGTATTTTAATAAATTAACATTACAGAACTGTTAAATGCGACTACATAATGTGCTTATCGATAGTTATGTTAATTTACAACCATAGATAGCATTACATTACATTAATCAGCTAACAGCAGAATAGCGATCAGTCACGATATTAAATTTGGTTGTTATTTATATCTGTATTCGCATATTTTATATTAAAACTTATAATAAACATGAATATTTGCACACACTTGTCATGCTCATCGTTCTATAATGTGTTGGTGTATCGCAGAAATAATTTAATACGAGTAATTTCGATCATCTATACCTAGGCTCGACTGTATATGTTGTTAAATAAATCGTAAAAATTAAATAAAAATTTGTAGTACGATTGTGTTTAAATAAACAGCTAAAAAAAACTCAATTCAAGAAAACTCATAAAAATGCAGCTGAACTCAGCTTAGACTCTGAACTCAAGCAAACTCAACTTGACTCGACTCGAGTCGCCTCGCCTCGACTGAACTCAGCTCATTAAATGCGTCTGCGCAACGTAATTTGCCTTTGAGGCGCGCACGTTCTCGACTGCGACTGCGACAGGGACTGAGACTGAGACTGGGACTTCCTCCATACCCGATGCTTGTAAAAACTGGGCATGTTTCTCGTATCACCGTTTGTCGTTACACACCATATAACCTCAGACACTACTCACACTAGCCAAGCCATTGAAATTTACGACTCGACGCGACATTTACAACTTTGATGCAAAAGCCAAAGCATCCGAATGTGGCGAGAGTGGCGAATGGAGAGTAAAGAGTGGAGAGTGAAGAATCTGTGAACGCGACTGTGACTGGGGCGCTCTCCGTGCCTAGCTGTGGCAACAAAAAGTGTTTTTGAATTGTAAAAATGTTGAAAATAAATTAAAAATGCGCTTAAAATTTCGAGTAGCATTCGCATAGTCGTTGGATCGCATTTTATGGTCGTATTCTGTAAGCATTTTGGGTCCTAGTTAAAACCGCAGATTTTGTTGCCTGTGTGGGGGCAGCAGACTTCGGAACTTGACAACAACACACATACAGACACACAAAGCACAACAAATCGTGGGCACATTAATGATGGCAAGAAAAACAAATAAATTTCTCAAGTAGTTAATGCTTAATGGACAAGCTCGTTTAACCGCTAGCATTAGCAGGAATTGCTAATATATAAAGGATTTGCGTATGGGAACAGAAGATATAATTCATAGGGGTGTGGGTCTAAGTTCAGGGATTAGCGAAGAAAGGGTAGCGAGGTGAGGAATAAAGCGAAGAACGAGTAAAGGCAAACAGATAAAAGGATTACCAGCACTAAGTTAGTAGAATCCGAATAGCCTACCCTTATCAACAACATTTTCATAAAGATATACAATATCATAATTCATTAACATTTTCACTGACAAGTGCCTTCTGCACTGCCCCAAATTTATTCGGGGACTATGTAAATCAATCTAAATCAAATTGTGCGATTTCAATTATAATTTCGATTTTGAGTTCAATTTAAATTTGGAAACTCAGCAACAATTGGAACAGCTTCAAATGGAAATTGCAACAAGTTTTTAATGAACTGATGTGAATGTAAATGAATGAATTCAGCCACAAATGCAAACCCAAACCCAATCCCAACCCCAACATCGTACCGAAAGGTATCCCTGCATGTGACAGGCCGTCGTTGACCCATCTCGTGCTCTCTCGATTCACTTCACGTTGCTGTTGTTGTGTCAGTTTGCGCTTCAGGTTGTGTTTTCGGGGCGTATTCGAATGGATTCGCAATTATATGCATTTTATTTTAATGGTCCAGGCACGAGGCGCATTAGCCCAGCTTTTTCGCACAATAACTTGATCTGGCTCGCCGGCAATGAAGGAGCAGGAGCATGACCAGGCCAGCAGAGGGGCAGGCCTGGCCAGGCCTTAAATAAAGTCGTTGATAAGGGCCCCCGGAGCAGAGCCCGATTGCCGATTGCCGGGTATTATTCGAATCACTTGCACAGTGCATAAAAAAACAATTTACTTAGTTGCACACAAAATACCGGTTGTCCGTCTAGGCGACTAGCCCCAGTCTTTAACCAGTCCACAAATATGTATGTATGATAATATGTGTGTATATGCACTCCGATACTGTTTCGGATCGAAATGCCAAACTTAATGAACTTGAACTAGAACACGCGGATGAGATGATTTAATGCCTGTCTACTCCCATAAAGATTGCAGCTGCTAATACGCAAACCTGCCAGTGGCAACACATAAATGCGAGAGAGAGGGGGAACCTAGTCAGAGAGGCCCGTCTTTCTTTGCCACGTTTGCGTGTTAAGCTGCCCCCGACTTTAGCATGCATATTCATGCACGAATTAAGCTGAACATTCATCAAAATGCATGTTATCACAATATCCCAGAACTTATGCAATTTGTTGCCAGCTAATTGGAAATGAAAAACTTGCAAGGATCTCACATTTCATTTATATAATCTCTATAAATATGTAAGACATGCAACAAACTAACTGCGAGAGATATGAGATTAACCCGGACTTTTTAAATACATAGTACTCTGCACTCTGTCTAGGGTAGTCAGGTTAGTTGTCAACACGTCTAACCTCCCCCAACCTCTGTCGGTACTGTAATTATTCAAATAATCATAACAAATTTAAAGTGCATACGCAGAAAAGAACAAACCAAATAAATGCGAAATCAAATAGAATGATTTGCATATTTTGATGATATTTCTAGCCTTTTACAGCCAGTTTCGCATATTTCGATATCCAATCGGTCAAACTTCAATTTGCATTTTGACCACACTGAAGTCGTAACAGTTGGGACAACCGGTTGCGGTCCGATGTGGGCTAGACTTGGCCATAAACAGCTGATCTAGCTATGTAACAGTTTTTTGCAGCCAGTCTCAGTTGCCGCCAAAACCAGACCCAGTGTCCAGACAGCGACCAGACTGGAAGTGGATGCATTATTTGTGTAAATTATTATCAAGTGTTCTCTTTGGTTTCAAACTCGCTCTCTGATTGTTGTAATTTAAAACCACATGAATATGTAGTGTATGAGTGTGTGTGTGTGTCTGTGTGGGAGAGTGAAGTGATTGACTTAGAGGAGGAATGCTGCTGGCAGTGCATTAAGCTGCTTTCGACTTGATTGGGGGCGTGCTTAGGTCTTTAATTAGCACGGAAAGTGTGTAGAGAATTGAAATGCCCTCGTATGATGTCGGAAGCAGTCGCCTTGGAATCTAAAATATTGTTATATTATTCTAAATCAAAGAAAATTATACAGCACAGAAAGTTAAAGGGGCTGGAAGAGTCTACATTGTTTCAATTTCACTCTGGACTTCAGATGGAGCGTTCATAGAGTTTTGGCATGAAAACACTTTAGAGAATGAGATTCTCCTAAAATGAGTTAGTATAGTTACCTTAGATCATTAATAGTATATGCCACATATTACTATATGTACTATATACCACATGTTATTGTTATATTGCCACATCAACATTAAAAATCAAAGACATATAAATAATATAATAAAATATAAAAAATATTAAATAAAATATATAATAAACTGCAGGGTATCTCTCAGTCACGTATATCTAACTCTCATTCTTTAACAATATAATTTTAATGTAATTAAAGTTAATTAAATCGAGCCCCCTTCTTATTCATCATCTTATCTAAATCGTTAAGCGCCACCTCAAGCATATAAAGGCAATTATGATCTTCAGGCTGAAAATATTTATGAGCCGCCTCGCAACATGTGCTTAAGGTCTGGTCAATTGCTGTTGCTCTTAAGATTGTTGCATGCCATGCGGTGAGAAGGCGCTGATAGACCTCCCAAAAGATTGATGCATCATTGTTGCCACTCACTTATCGGCACCATGCAGGTGCCCCCACTCAGGCAGTCCCCACTCTGGAGACCCCAACCCAGTTGCGAACCCCAACTCCGAACTGGAACTATCTCTCTCTCTGTTTACATTCGATGAGACACGCAATTTATCGTGCTTCGGATAAGGAATTCCTCACCGGCAACTGCCGCAACTGCAACTGCAACTTCAAGTGCGGCAGTTGCGCGGCAGATTTATACGATGCATTGTGGGGCATACAGCCATATTTATGATGGCATCTGCCACGGAGAGTGCTAAGTGTCTGGTTTATCGCCACGACCAGTTGGATAAGTTACGAGTTGACTCAGACAGTCAACAAATCGGAGCTAATCGGCGAAGAACTAACCAAGTTCGACATCCAATGGCAGTAGGAGTTGCAATCGGAACTGCGCTTCGCGTTGGTCTCTTCAATCGATTCGACTGGGTACTAAGCAAACATATTCATATCGATTGATCGATCGATCGGTTGTTTTGGATCGGTTATTGCCTGGCCGTGACTTAATCAAAACCTGTTCAATTCGCCTTATACCTTATACCGTCTCCCTTGGCTTCGTCGCTCGACTTCCGCATTTAGTTGGGGCCATCATCGTCGTCGTCGTCATCGTCGTCTTGGGGGCTTCGCAAGTCGCGACGGGCTCTATAATTTCGGACCATTACAAAGCCATTACAATTCTTCGCAGATCCTCAACAGGCAACTATCCAATGTTTTCACGCCCCAAAAAAAACAAAGCCGGGCGCCAGGTGAGGTGAATGTAGCCCGCATTTTTGCCACACGATTTAATTCAATTAAGTAGACAGCTTAAAGAAAAGAAACCCCAGAAGAAACTAAACAGAAGACTTTCCTTACGCTTGAGTTTGGCTCGGTTGGGTTACTCGTAGAACAGTTGCATATCATTACTGGGGCCCATGGAGGTGTAATTTGGTCTTGAGGATATTGAGCTGATTATGCCAGCATTCAAAGTATGCATACTCCTACTGAGTACCCTGTACGAGTACACTGTAACCTGAAACGATTTCACCCTGGATAGCATATTTTTTTCATATGCAGCTGTTGCTGAATTGTCTTTAGATACTGCGGATATATAAGCTGATATTGCTATATAGTCGCCTTTATGTGAACATTTGCGTGTTGTGCCTGCGACTGCGATCCCCAGTCTCATCCAGGCTAATTTTCTGCTCGTAAAAGCAACTTTAACTGCAAAAGACATATTATTTTTATAGTTCGGGTTAAATAGGTTCGTCGTTTGTTCGATCTACGCGGGCTTGAGTCGGGCTGCTTCTCTGTGTGTCTGGCATCGATAATTAAAGAGCCATCGAGGCGAATAATCCTGGCTACTCAATACTCCTTTGCGAGGAGTATTAAAAAGTAATACCAACATATTAGCTGGAAATCTCGTAAATTATCCAACGAAATGACCTGTCAAGTCGGGCCTGGACTTCTCTGGTCTGGCCTGGCCTGGCCTGGCTTCGGGGAGCCTTGGACCGCCCCGTAGCGCATTTCCTCAAATGATGTGAAACACAAATAAAAAGGAAAAAATGCAAAACTACAGCAGCAACAAAATATGGCTGCCATTTGAAATGAAATCGAAAACGCAACAACCAACAACCGCAGGAATAAAATAAAAATAACAACAACAAGAGCAACAACAACACGCAAAGGGAGCAAGCAAACAAAAATACATTTTACAACTTGATTTTTACGAGCGAGCCAAAGTTTCTTGGAGATTTCTGGCGAAATACGCCTTGAAGAAGATCTGCCAAAGACAAGCCCTCTCAGGGCCTCTCCTGGCTGCCTGTCTTATGAGCCCGAAATTAGCGCAAGCGCATTAAATTAATTAACTGAAACCGAAGTCTATCGGTTCGCCTCAATCCTGGCCAAGACGAAACCCGTTGGACGAACCACTTGACGTTTGCCGTACACTCGTTTTACGATTCGACGGCGACCCCAGGCCGAACCCCTTCTCTAAATCCCATGCAGAATGCACCCAAAGCCAGTCGACTTTTATCACTGCTAAACTACTTAGGCCTCCCTCCCTACTCCCTACTCCCTACTCCCTCCTCCCTTCCAACCTGCCTCCTGTCCGACTGTACTTCTCATAATTACACCCGTTCGAGTAGTCGCAGTTGCAGTTACGTGACTCTGAATAGAAGCTACACAACACTCAAGAAGTCCAGACGGGGTGCGTTAGCATGAGAACTAATTGTCGAGACTTACTAGAGACAAAATTCTGAAAAAATACTTTCGAATATATTGTAGTTTACATGTAAACAGAAGGGATTGATTGGGGTTACTTGAGCAGAAAAATATTAAAATAATTATGTAAAGTTCTTTGGAACTGATTAAAATTATTGCTTAGGTCAGATTTGCTAAGAAATTAAATGAAAATTAAAATAAATAATATATTAAATAAAAAGAAATATTAATATTACAATATAACAAGCAAACTCTTGAATCAACAAAGAATATTGTTGGTACTAGATAAGTTACCCCAGGGATTCCCAATTCCTTAGTTATTCCATCATAATTCACTTACTTCACCAACAAGACAGCAACTTTAACATAGAAATCTTTCATATTCTAAGCCTAAAATTATTGAACCAATTGCTATAAGTCTAGTTATGGCCATCTCTACAAATTGCTCTGAATTTCTCCATTTTTGTTTGGCCAACGATGAGAAGTACGTACACCATTTTCTTCTTGCTACGCTACGCTCAATTGACTGGCTTTACATAGAGTCTCGTATGTAGAACAGGGAAGGTGTCGGCTTCAGTCCATTTGGGAGTAGCAAACAAAGCGAGCATGAGCAACAGGTCTTGGAGTGGCAAGCACGGTAATCGCAGCCTCGTCGCATGCCTCATTTAGCTGGGTTTCTCTCTAATTGCAGCGCAACACCAATACACACATCGCATGCAAATTCGAAATTAAATTGCGCACACTACTTCGCCACTGACTCCGACTCTGACACCGACTCCAACTTCGCCACCGACTTGCAGACCAGCCTATGGCCAACTGAGTCTGTCTGGGCTGTCCGCTACAAAGCATTCATCAAAAACAGACTGAAACAGACAGGGAGCATTATCACAGTACATTTTCATTATATGCCAATAATGGGTATGCTGCATATTATTAGCGGCCATGTAGACAAATGGGACAATTCGGACAGTCAAACGGTTGGTCGTTGGGACTGTCAGACAGACACCCAGACAGACATACGTATACATATTAATGATCATTTAGGCACAAGTGTATAGACAATGCAAGCACCCTGCAGCGAAGTCACTTTAAAGAGTCATTAAAAGAGTTTTGAAATACTCAATATATGTACTTATATAATGTATCGGTATTATCTGTTATAGGCAAACAGTAATTTGTGTACGGGGAAGTTTTCAGATGTCGCAAATAAGTAACCTGTTTCATTAAAAACTTAATCTTTACTGCCAATAAATAAAATAATAATCATATTTCCATCAAGTTAAAGTAATATATCGCATAACCAGTATCATAAAACCTCTATACAGTCTTTTTTTTAATCTACAAAATATCCTTATGGCTTAGAATTATATGGCAAAGTTATCAACAAAAAAGTTCCCCCGCATTGTCAACATTTGTGCTGTCGCCGCTTAGCATGAACATGAGCTTCTGCCCCAAGCTGCTTTGCAGGACAATCCATCGAAACGGTAGCTGACAGCTTGCGCCCACTGTAAGCATGTGCAGATACCGCCGACTCCGTCTGTCTGTCCCTCGCCCGTCCCCCAACTAGTTGTATACAAGCTTGTTATATTACGTGCCATCCAACCCGTTCGACTTGTATGCGTGTCCTCCGACTTGCAGCGAGCTTGGCTTCGGGTTCGGGTTCTTCATCGATCGCTTTGGCAACTTTGTTGCAACTCGTGTTGCCGAGCCGCATAGCGGCGCTGCCCACTCATTTGGCTGCGGCACAATAAAAACCAGAAAGAGAGGGAAGAGAACGAATGAAGAAGAGAACAGAGTACCGTCTATCACCTGTGACTTGCTCTCAAGGTTGTCACACAGCGAGAGAGAGGTGATGCTTTTGGCGCCTATGCTCAATTTTCTATCTGCCTCTTGTGCATCTAATTTTAGATAGAAGAACGCCTCTTTATAGCCTGACACATTGGGCACCGGGCTGGCTACACGTGCCGAGGATCTGGCAAAATATTTCTTTTGCCATTTTTAAAGTGTTTGCCAACAAAAGGAACTATCTATTTGAAGAATACCCTACACTGAGAGAAGGTAGAGGTTAAGTTAGGTAAGGAAATTTACAATCAGTGATTTCTACAAGAAGTTATATGCTATATACACTATAGCAAACTGCCTTTTCGAAGAGTAACCTCTACTTAAAGAAGGTTTAGGGTAAGTTAGTTAAGGACATTTTTGTATTGACCGATTTCTTCAAGAAGTTATATGCTATATACACTCTATAAAGTTTACACTCAATAGCAAACAAACTACCTTTTCGTAGAGTACTCTCCACTTAAAGAAGGTTCAGGGTAAGCTAGATAAAAAAAACTTATATTGACTGTTTTCTTTAAAAAATTATATGATACATTTGCTGCATTCTACTTGCAGGGTATTCCTGTGTAGACCCTCACACAAGTGTAGCAAATGTTACTACAACAAATATTAATAATTGTGGGGATACTTGATCGAGGGACAGATCTAGAAATATATGAACTTTGATGAATGAAAACATGACTTGCCAGCTAAATGGGAACCATTTGTCATCCCTTTGATCATACGCAGATCGCAGAGTAACTTGCACTCCAAATTGAGCTATTTAATGTTATGGGAAGAGTGAGAGAGACAGAGAAAGAGAGAGAGGGGAGGGAGAACTGTGCAAATTGGCATCATTATGGGAAACATGAAGGTGCCTACACGATACCATACACGATCTAACTACACGTTTCGTATCGTATTTATGCAAATGCTCCTGGCATCCTGTTGACAATTTTGATGATTCGCTATAATTGATTATCTTGCGCGTAAACACAGAGTTGTGCTCCGCGCACGTTATAAACAATTAGCCCGACAGCAGACCCGTCGGCAATTGGCAAGTGCCCAGACCTGTCCCCCCACCAGCCCCAACTGCCCGAACTGGTGGGACTTCAGCGATAAACAACAGCTTGATTAGGCCCGAATGTCGCAGGCGTTTGCTGTCAAAGTTGTCCTACAACATGCGCGCTACTACGTGCCCAGTGTATGCTATACCCTGCCTGGGTACCCTGCAGTACCCTCTCCCCCCTCGAGGAGGTCTCTCCACTCGCATGACAATTATTCAGTTGTCAGACAACGAAATCGCCTGTCACAGAACTCTGCTTCCCTGTAATCGAAAGGTGCAAGGGGTCTATTAGCCAATTCCAGTGAGTGACGCCCCTTGCTAAAGTGTATAGTTTCTTGATTGGCCTATGTCTATATCTTCATAAGATCTTAAAGTCTTTTAGCTCATAATCGGCATGTTCTCAACTATTTCTTTCTTATCAGACATGCTTCACTATTAACTCATAGAGTATCTCGAGTGTAGGCCTCTTGCGGCACTTGCTACAGGGCATTTGCTAGACGAACACGCTCCACTAGACGCATCTCATTTGGCTTTCTTTATAATTTTGACGTTGTACGCTAAATGACGCATAAAAATCAAATTATATGTTGATGCGTGCCCAAAGTTGGCCGCAGGACGGTGCAGACTTATCCACTTGCCCAGTCCCACTAGCGCTGACTAAATCAGTTCGTCTTAAGTATAAGATATGTAAATGTTTTGACGAATTGTCATGAATGAAACGAACATGACAAATGTGCTAGGAATCAGGAAATTAACATACTAAGTAGTCTGTGTATTTAATTGCGCTACTATATTTACATAAGTATCGATAGACGAGTACTACGAGTGCTACGTGTTTCCTGGTCTAAAGAAATACGTTTAGATTTGTTTAACTAATATTGGAATGAAATATTTCATTGTTATTTCTTATTTATGTTTAGGATAGGTAGACCTAGCTAGGTGTATCTCACTTGTTTTATGTTTATTATATGTTTTCGAAATTTTATAGAGGTTGGAGTAGTATAACATACTATATTGGAAACTAGCATCCCTATACTCAACAGTTCTTATAGTAATCAATAACTGATGACAAACCTTGTCAAATAATACCCATAACTATTCATGTCTTATCTAAACTGCAATAGACAGAATATATATAATATAATTCGTATGGCAACAATCTATAAACATTTATATTAAAGGTTTTAGACCTTTGACCTTTGTCGAATGAAACCTTGCAGTAAGTTTTGATTCAAAGTTTATGAAAAAAAATATAATTTTTTCGAAGCTACAAAGATAAATATTTTTAATAGATAATAAGTTTAAAACATAAATGATACATTTCACTAAATAAGTGCTTTCACTAAGTTAGTCCTCTATAAACTTTTCTGACCTTAGTCAACTACAAAAAATAAGTATATACAAACTGCGATTGAAGGGCATTATACAAAGTTTGAAAGGTCTTCATTACACCTCAGATCATACCACAGGAGTCAGAATTTTCTATAATCTCACGACTAATCTTTCGCATCTTACACTCGCATCTAAATTCGATCAGAAATTATAAAATTAGGAGAAAAGCAAGAAATAAAACTCCAAAGATCCCGACTAGATGAGTTTACAAAGTGATCAATTGATTATAGGGCGCAAACAATGAGGTTCCGGGTTCGGGCTCCGGCTCGGGTTGGGGAGATGGGGTTCCCGTCCCGCTGCCTTATCCGAAGGCCAAACGATGCACTCGTTTTAATCATAAGCTTGCAAGTTTGTAACTATATTCCCCAGGTAATAATAATAATGCGCGAGAAACTCGTGAGCCTGGACGAGAAGCTGCCACTTGCCGGGGGGAATGGCAGAGGAGGCACGGGGTAGGGGAACTGGGGAATCGCTCAACTTAATTTTAATGATGCTAAATTGAAATCTTGATCACTTACCCTGCGGCACAATCTTGCGAGTGCTGGACACGGAAATGGGCAAGACGACGTTGCCCGATGTGGACGAGGGCGATGGCGACGATGAGTCACAGGATCCCTCCAGCGACTGTGCGGGCGTTGGCACGGTGGACATGTGTTGGTCGGCGCTGGTTATGACGCTGATGCCACCGCTGCCAGCACCACCACCTGCGGTTCCTCCTCCACCAGCACCAGCAATGGTGCCATTGCTGCCTCCTGCGCCATTGCTGCTGCTGCTGCCGGCGCTGCTGCTGGAGGCAGCTGCGATATTAGAACTAGAGCTGGCGCCACCGCCGCCGCCGCCGCCCGAGCTGCTGGTGGCCGCTCCAACACTGCCGCCATGATCGCTATGCGAAGGAGATCGGAGCGCAGCCTGATGTGGTTGCTGCTGTTGCTGGTGGGTGCTGTGGTGATGATGGTGATGCTGGTGCTGCTGATGCTGGTGCTGCTGCTGCTGCTGCTGCTGTTGGTGATGCTGCTGCACCACCGATGCTGCCGCGGCAGCAATGTGGGCATGATGCACGTGGGCGTGTGCGTGGGCGTGGCTGTGCAAACTGCCCGCCGAGCCATTGTGAGCCGCGCCGAGATGTGACTGTGGTGGTGCTTGTGGTGGTGGCGCTGCCCCACCTGCGCCTGCCACTGCTGCTGCCGCCGCCGCTGCTGCCTGCTGCTGGTGTTGGTGCAGCACATGGGCATGCGAATGGGCGTGGCCAGCGTGGTGCGCGTGGGTGTGGGCGGCGTGTGGATGCACGTGATGATGATGGCTGTGATGGCTAAGCAGCGCCGTGGTCGCGCCAGCCGGCGGTGGCACCTCGTGCATGTGCAGCGAACGTTGCTCGTCCTGGGCCTGGGCACGTCGCAGTGCCGTCTGCAGCGCCATCACGCGCTGCCTGTCCGCAGTGAGGCGGCACTTCTCGCAGGTGCAATAGCGGTACTTACAGTAACGCTTGTGACCCTTCAGCGTGATCTTCAGCCCGTGATTGCGACATCGCGCACAATTTGGGGGCGTGCGCGGCGAAATGGAGCTGCCGCTGGAGCTGGAGGCGCCGCCGCACACATCGTTCTTCGAGTCGATCATGTCCGAGTCGGACATGGTGTCGCTGTTCCAGTTCTCCTCGGAAACCATGCCAGTAATCGCTCTCTTTCTCTCTCTCTCACACACACTAATACTCTCTCTCACTCTCTCTCCCTCTCTTTCTCTGTCTAACTGTGAAACTGCCCCGCCTTCTCAATAGGTTTTTGTGGGCGTAATTTATTTAAGTTTCGCTTCGCTCTTCGTTCTTAATTTGTCGACATTTTTGAATAATGTTTTTTAATTCACTTATTAGATTTAGTTTTAATTATATAAATTATTTAATTATGTTAATATTTATTGAATTTACTGAAATAGATTTGCAGCTGATTGCGAATTCCTTTTAATTCGTTGTGGTTATTCCCGCGCTGAGTAGATTAGAAGCAATTATTAATTATATATCATATTATATTGTTTGCAAGAGTTATAGTATATGATATCATACATATATATATATATCTATATATGTTGTATATTTGCAGTTAATCAATGTTGGTTTTTGCAGATCTAGATATTTCGCGTTGAGCCTTAGGATTATTTATAATTTCGTTGACTGCAAAGAGAAGACAAACATTTGATTTGTTTAAAGTTATTCGCACAAACACACACACACACACACATATATCGTGTGTATATGGCTGGCTATATATGTATATAATATGTATATCTATTTTTAAATAACAATTAAACAATTGCTATGGCACGTGGCCACGCTCTCTTGCACTCGCAAAGGCCAACATCGGGCCTCAAAAGCCCGACAAGTCCCAGCCGCATGGCCACAAATGCAGCTATTTCCCGCTAGATCCAGCCGTAAAGCAACCTCTCGCACGCTGATGTAATTGCCAGTTGTGGCCTGCAGGCGGAGGCGATGGCGTGGGGGCGTGGAGGCGGGAACTCTGGCAAACAATTGGCCATTTGTTAACGAACAATATCGGCATCGGGCGAAATAATTCGGACAACTGTTCGGGACGCTTCGCTGGCGTTGGCAAACAAATTGCACTTGTTTATTATGCTTAAGAATTTTCCCTCAATACTTTTCACGCACTTAATTTTTATTTACTCTACAACTATATAGACTTATATAGTGAGAGAGATCTCAACTTATATTGCATTTCATGCGACTAGACAATTAGACAAGTGTTGCCCATGGCCACGCCCACTTTTTAGAAAATTGCCCAAGGTGCGGAGATGTTTTGTTTGGGATATCGATTACAGGTTAAAGGTGGAGCCAACCGTATTGTACAGTTACACGTGTCACTTATCTAACGTGACATATAATAATATTTAATTATAGTGTTTAGATAGTTTACGAATAACATTTCGACCAGGGAACAGATACATATGTTTGTTATATATATATATATATATATATCTTGATGGGCATGACGACCGGGGTTGATGAATCTGGAAAGGTCTTCTCATTAGTTACAGCTATGGCACAGTTGGAACTAGACTTTGTCTGTTAAGGTTCGTCGACAATGTACACTAATCTACCGTGAATAGATTAACTATATAGTAAACCATACTAACTAATTTGTTGGCAATTTGGTTTTATAGCAAATGTTTCCGAGTAATGTTCTAATTCCCGATTTTTGAATATAATTAAAGTACATTTCTTTACCTTGTATTGAGAAGTAGAATCGGAAAATGTGAATACGTTTGAATATGTTTGAATATTTAATAGTTTTGCATTCGATTAGATTGTATACTGTGATATTTATGCTAGATATTAAATATATTTGATTAGGTATTGCATATTTTGTTTAGGTTACACTGAAGCGGAAGATTAGAATAATTATTATTATTGAAGTTTGGAAAAGTTGAACTATTTTCCTCACTGGATATTCGTAAACTGTAACAATGTGTTGAGTTATTAAGGGAGTATTCTTTACTTCATATATTGTTATATTTATATATCTTGCTCTCTTTCCATAGCACTAATTCTTGATCAAGTTAATATTGTCACACAACAAACAAAAAATCACTTAATAACTTTTTCGCACTTCTCCAACGATCGCCGCCGGCAAAATCGCGCACGAGAACGACGAGAACAGCGACGACATCGACGACAACAAGAAGAGTGGGCAACAACAAATCAGGCGGCGAACAGTGAAACGATTGTTCAAAAAAAAATCTATCGAAATGAATCGATGAATAATGCAGCCCGTTCAGGCAAGTTCAGTTTGGTGTCGCTCGAGATCGATCTACATATGAATCGAGGGCCTGAGTTAACTTTCTCACTACGCGAGCTGAGCTTTTCTCTGCTGCTGCTGCCTGCGGTTGCTGCGGCTGCTGCTGCTGCTGTTCGATCTGAAATCTTTGGCGTGCGCAAGGCAACTCACATTGGGTCCCAAGACGCGGATGCAAAGAACTCACAATCGCCGAGAGCAGCAGGCAGCGAATGTCCGTCTCTCTCTCCTTCTCTCTCTCTATCCCTATCTCTTTCACTCTCTGGCCAGCTTGCTCTCTCTCACACTCGCGAGGGAGTGCTGTGTGTGTGTGTGTGTGTGAGTGTGTTTGTCTGTGATGTTTGCCTTTGTTTGCTTGGGCACCGACTGAAACCTGCGACTGAATGCAACGGGCGACGAAACGGAACCAAAGCCAAAGCCAAAGAGAGCGGCGAATGACTCTGACGTTGACGTGGACGTCGACGTCGCTGCATTTGGAGAAATGCTTTTGGGGGCTGTACGCTGTACATACACGAGCTGGCACACACACACACACACAGGCGCGCACACAGGCGCAGAGGGTGCCGGTGCCCCTCTCACAAGCTCGCACGCAGACAAGCAGGCGCGCCCTTGTACATAGCCAGCCTCACACACATTGGCTACTTGCTGCTGCCCCTGTTGTTGTTGTAGTTGTTGTTGTTGCTGCTGCTGCGTCGCAGCGCTTCTGCTTTCGTCGGCGCTGCACTTTGTAGTTGCGTTGCCTTTGTTGCCGTTCGCTGTTGCAGTCCAACTCGACTTCATTCGCACGCAACATGTTCGAGATCGACGTTGCATTGCGCGGTTTTCTTTTGGTTTCTTCATTTCGCCGGTAACGTATTTTTTCCTTGTTTCTTCTTCTGTTGTTTGTTTCCGCTGCTGCTGCGAGTTTTGTGGCATTTGTTTTGGTTATTTGTTCGCGCCACGGGGCGTATGAGCAATGTGCACATACGTGCACACACAGCCAGAAGATTTCCGAGGTGCGCACTGCATCAGATATGAGTACTTTGTAGCAATTAGAAGAGCCCGATGGCGTCTTCAACTGTGTGTGTGTGTGAATATATATACATATGTGTGTGTGTGCCTGTATTTATGTAAATATGAGTATAGCTCAGCTAAAGTAGAACCCATTAAGCATCTCAGATTGCATCTATCAGATAAGGAAAGCTGGTTTAGGGACTATACAGAGTTATTTATTCTTTGGGAATATACGGATATGTTTCTTCTGGTTTAATTAAGCAATTGTTTAGCTTTTTCTTTCATTTTACGATACATGTGAATGAAATTTCAAGGTAAACAGGAAAGATTTGAGTTGAAGCTGCCTATTTAGCAGTTTCTTATTTTTCTTATTAGATAAGATAAATATAATAATTAAACAAGTTTGTATTGTACAAATCAATATAAAAACAATATTAAACAACTTCAGATTTAACACATTATCTTTTGCAAATAACCTCATCAATCACAGACGTATTTATATACTATAAAGTATTTCACTTTCTATTGCATCAATGAATTGTTATAGTTTATATCTGAGTCAAAGCAAGGCGCATTTGCAGTTCTTAAGAGGCCTGTAAATAGAATGTTTTCAATAATATATTTTTCATATTCCGGAATGCAGTCTGAATCATATGTACATTTCCTTCATAGTTCAGCTCTGCATGACTCGGCCATTTCTTATCAAACATACTAGACACATATAGTATTTAAACTTATTTAAATATAATTGTATATACATTTTCATTTCATTTTCGATTGACAACAGTTTGGGGTAGAAATATTCCCATTCTCTATGTGATCAAAAAGTTAATTGAAGAATTACGAATGGCGCTTCAAAAGAGTTTTCAGTTAAGAGAGCGGTAATTGAGCGTGAAAGATCGCAGATAATAAACGCAACCCTCACCCCGTCTCCCCTTTACTGGGCCTGTATGCATTTGCCGCCCATGTCCCGCCCAATTCCGACCACGGCAAACTGTTGTTCCGACTGCCTCCTTTTTTTTATACAGCACTGACGTCCGACCGATCTGCCTTATCTCGCATGTCGCAGCTAATTTGTATTTACACAGAGCGCACTGACTCAAACCGAGTGAGCGAGCGAATACCCGAAGAGTCAGTGAGTACCTGCTGAGTGTGCGGTGAGTTCGCAACGAGTAGCCGGCGAGTGCCCACACAAGCATATAGGGAGTACCTCAACGAATTCTATTTAGTTTATTATGTGTCGAACGACATCAGGGGTGGAACGACTTCTGCAAAATTGTAGTGTGTGCAGTGAGTGTTGTGTGTGTAGAGTGTGTTGTGTATGCAGTGTGTGTAGAGTGTGTAGGGGGAGCGTGATCTGTCGATCTGTGATCCGATCATGCCGAGATATGGTGCTAAACATGCAAAACTTATTATGTCCGTCGTCATTTCGATGGCAAAAGTGAATAGAGCAAGTGCATGTCGTAGTCATAAAGGCAACTGGTTTCAAAGCAGGGTGTCGGGCAGGTTTGACAACGTCACAGCTGAAACTGCACTTGATGATGTTGCATGATAGCCCAATTTCATGAAATCACAATCTTTACGCACTGTTGTGTTAGTAATGAAGACATAACGTTAAAATGTAATGACACTTTAAAATATGTTAGCATAGAAGGCCAAGAAATAAGAATAAAATAAATACTTCAGCATATTAGAAATATATAAATAACATTGTAAACAATATTTCAACCAATTTATTTTATATACGATCTCTTCTGTTTCGGTGAATATAAAAAAACCTGAAAGCATCTTGCTGACTAAAAGAATACGGTAGTAGATTATCATATATAGAGTAATCATCTCTACTCTAATCTCATGTTTATCCTAATAACATCGATCAATAGTACTGAATAATATTTAAGGCTGTTCTTGATAATATATGTACTTGTATATTATTATTATTTATACCTAATAATTTATTTAATCATATTTTCACCAACTCTCTGCAGAGTATTTCCTAGTCAATAAGAATTCTACTTCCTCTCACGCACTTCTTCAAGGCGAACTTGTCGGGAATGTCCAACAAATTGCGCCATCAAATGGTGCCCTAAGGCTATAGCAGCCTCGGGTGAAGGTAAACAAAGATGCTGCCTTCGTTTGGGTGCGTCTTATCTAAATGTATCTCTGTAGAGAATATGCACTTGTAGCCTGTTTTCCCGTTGCTTTTGGGCATAATTTATGCTGTTCTCGTGCCCAAGTGTCTATATCTGCGGAATTTGCATTTCTCTTGTATGCAAATATACGTTTTGGGCTGAAGAATACCCCCTTGTCGTTCTTCTTCGGGTGGCATTGATCATGCAGTGCGATCGCCAAGATGACAATTATTAGCACGAGATAATTGTGGGGGGAATGTAACGCCCAGCGCCAGGTGTGAAGGTGGAATGCAAGCGAACAGCAGAGCGGAAAGGGGAAGGAAATGGGAATAGGGTAAGGGGAAAGGGCGGTTAGCTGAAGCATAACTTGAGATTGACTTACCCGAGAGTATCACCAGCGAGCGGCTTGTTGCACTTTCAGACGAGGCCGCTTCTCTTGCATAACCAGTGAGAAAGAGAGAGCGAGAGGGAGTGAGAAAGCGACGGTGAGTGCTGGAGAGAGTGAGTGAGTGGCGCACTAAGAGTTGAAGTTGCGTGTCGGGAGAGTGACGCGTCACTCTCTGGGAACATACGAATGCAAAACGTGCCGCAAATGTAGAGGGAGTATAAACATATGTACATATGTCTGTGCAAACACACACACACACACATACACACACACGCATATGCAGATATATCTTGACCACTAGAACTTCCAACGAATCAGCTTCATTTTCGAATTCGACTTGACTGATATTTGCGAGATTTGTTGGTTCTTTCGCACTCTGTCTACGGCACCAAACGGTCGAAATGAATCTCTTGGCACATACGCATACTAAGAAATGGAGATCAGTGGGGAAGGCACGTCTGTCTGGTTGCTATCACATAACTATCACAAGTATCTCTAATTCACACAGATGAGATACGTAGACGATAACGAAAGCGTTTTCGGATGCGAGTGCGAATGCGGCACGCTGCGTGCGATGCGAGCGTTAAGGACGATCGTTGCAAGCAAACTGGTCTCGCTCTCAGACTGCTCTGTCTGCTGTCGGGTCGTGCCGCTGCCGTTAGCGACCTGCTAGTGCTGCCGTCAAAGCTCTGCCCACAAGAAGAAGAAGAAGAAGAAGAAGAAGAAGAAGAAGAAGAGATAGCGCAATTCACGACCGGCTGTGCAAATGTGCGCTCTATCTTTCTCTCTCTCTCTTTCCCTCTCACTCGTCTGGCCTCTGGCTTCGCTTTTGCAGTATTTGCACTTGGCTGCACTGCAAAAATCATGATTTGGTCGACTGGCAAGTGCGCTGTAATTGAGGGGGAGTAATCAAGGCTTGAGAAGAGACTTTAAGAAGACTTTAAGGACTTTAAATTGGCGTTTTGCTGGACAGCTAAGACGTACTAAACTACAATAGTTATAAATAGTAATAATAATAATTAATATAAATAAAATACAAATATATATATATGTATATATATATGTACCATATATGTATATATATGAGTTAAAAATAATAAAAAAAAAATTAAATAATTTATTAGTTATTAAAATAGGGTTTCTATAAACAGTATTTGGTAATTTTGTAATGTTGGTTTTAGTAATACATACTTAAAGTTTTTTTTTGATAAGTTTCCCATTCAACAGAACTTAAAAAATAATTGCAACTTAATTTAATTTATGTATTATTTTATTTCCTTATTTAAATTGAGGTTTACAAATATATTTAAAGATATATATATTTTATTTATATATTTATATATTACTAAATTTGTATATTTAAAAATAAAATAATAGATAATGAATATTCGTTTTAAATAATATTATTATTCATACATGTATTAATCATATTAATTTTAATTAAGAAATATAGACTAATGAAATGTAATTTAAATGTATAAACAAATTAGTTCAATTCAGTTTTTCAATAAATCGAAGTGCTCTATTACTGCAAGTGTAGCGCACAATCAGCCAAAGAGATGAAAATAGAGCGCGAGAGACCAGAGCGTGAGAGCAAACGTGAGAGAGCGAGCATCAAAATGCACATGCATTAAGACTTTGCTGTAGACTGTGCTCTCTTGCCGGCAGTCTGAGTGGCGTCTCCTCTCTGCCTCTCTCTCTCTCTCGGGCTGTCTTGGCGACGTGCTCTCTCCCACTGCTCTCTTTCTTGACTCGTGTAGGGCACTTAAGTGAAGCAACTTTGTTGCCGTACATTGACGTCTGCATATTTGATCAGAGCGGAGCGTCGCTCTCCCCACGAACGAAGGTTCGTCTGCTCATTCTGCTCATTCTGCTCTCTCTCTCTTTCTCTCTCTACAGTTGCAGACTTTGGCTTCGGTCGGGATCAGTCGGTCGCCTGCCTGGGGCGCGATGATGCCTGTAAATGTTGCCTGTCGCTGTCGTTGCTGTTGCAAAATGTCCTCACTAATCACATTTTAAGAGCTTCCGTTCCGTTCGTGCATCTCTCGTGCTCTTTCGGCGACATCAGCAAAGCTCGTAACCGCACTCTACCCTCTAATTTCTGTAATCGAAAATATATACAAATTATTGGACCACTAATGGGTACAAATAGGGTGCGCGGTTGGCCCTTGAAGATACTTGCCGATGCTGCCAGATACACGTATGATGCTGTTGCCAAGGTAGCACCTAAAATAAAAATGCAATAAAAATCATAAGTATAACGTTGCCAAAGTAAACCGGTCCCGGAGCAGCCTCCTTCGCACAGCCCGCTGAGTCCCTGTACGATCTGCATCAGATCCCTGCAGTCACTCTCGATTATTGATTAACCAAACCTTGAGAAAATTAAAAAATAAATTACAATTGCTTAAGAAAGAGTTGAAACAACATAAATTGCTCGAGTTAATAAATTGAGCGCATTAAACTGAAATTATAAAATAATTCAAAATTGCATTTAAACAGAAGGGAGCGATAAACAACGGGAAAACGAGTTGGCATAGCAATACTAATGTATATTATATAGTAATCCAGTTATTATATATACACGTATATCAATATTTATTGCCTAATAATCAAAAGCAGCTTTTCAAACTTTAACTTTAACTGTACGATAACTACTCTATAACTTACCTCGATAACCTTATCTAATCTAATCTTAACCGATTCGCAATTGCAATACATATCGCACTTCCATCATCAAGTTACCGTCGCAAGATCGTAAATTTGGAGCAGTTTCCGAGCAGTTTGCGCTGTTGCTACCTTAAGAGAATTTCGAATTTGGGGTACATTAATCAATTAGAGCCGAGAGCGCTGCACAACGTCGACGACGACGACGAAGACGTATCTGACGGATGCGTTTGCAAAACCCGTTTTCAGTTTGTGCACACACTTCAGAACTGTAGGAAGATGCTGTCGGGGGGAGGAATATTTACATATGACTTGCTGTGAGAATTCTCACTTTCTCTCGCTTGGACTAGTGCCCTCTCTCTCCCCAGCTGCCCCTCCCCACGCATAGCTAGACATGGGTTTTATTTTTATCGTATTCGCCGCAAAACGCAAACGGTGGCAATTGCACACAATAATACAAATTGACGTTTAGCTGTCGCCGTTGTCACTTCAGTCCGCAATGGAACCTAGACGAAGATGCTCAAGCGAACTTATCGAGCTCACCGAACGAGTGCCGAACACCCAACCAAAGTAATTTGAGTTACCAACCGCAGATGCAGACGCCGATGCCGATGCCGATGCCGACAGAGAAGCAGACGATGACAAAAACGACGACAATGTCGACGTCGCGTCGCTGCTAACATTGACGTAGACGTTGACCCGTTGAATGTTTGTCATGTGCTTTGTACTCACTATTATTTGAATAACTTGGGATGGTCCCATTAAGTAAGTATGCCACAAACTAATAAACTATTTATGCCCTAAGACCCAAAATACTTCTATACTATATATGTTATTATTATTATTATTTCATTGGGGGGAGATGTACTGCAACCTTGTAGATCTATTTTACTCCCTGCTGAGCTTAGAGCTTCTTATCCAGTCCAGTTTCTGTAAGAAAATCCAAAATGTTACCTGGACTGGTCGACCTTATCTCATTTATTTCTAGAAGGTGCTTGCTTAACGATACACTTCATATAATACATAGGTATTTATGTACTATTCTTATTGTTTTTAAAATATATATTAATATGATAGTTTTATACGCGTATGCCAAACAAAAAACTAATATCTTTAATATGTAAGAAAATTAATAAATTAATGAATATAAGAAAAAACAGATTTTGGTATAGCTAAGTGTTGCATCCGAAAAATGTTAAAGGATTATAAACTACACCTACAGCTGTGTGCCGATAATTTCGATAATACTGTCTTTTAAAGTTTTCCTAACATTTAATATAAACCGATTTATTGCAGATTCATCAGGAATATATATGTAAGTTTTCGCTTTAAAAATGTTCTTTGTATATTACTAAAATAATTGTTATAAGGCTTATTTGAACCCTGAAATATAATGTTAGATAATATAATAATATTTATTATATATATTTAATAATATATATAATTTAATAATACTTAGTGTCATATTTTGATTTAGAAAAACTTATATACTATGAATCAAAATGAAATCCAAAGCTCAAGGAGTCATCGTTAGTCCTCAACAGACGATTTTATATGAACAATATTTGAGAATTTTGGTATGAAAAAGAACTAGCAGTAAATCTGTTCATATTTAACTATGGAATATGCATATGTATTTATACATGTTATATACACATGCTATATATTTTTTTCAATTCGAGTTTGCTTTCAAGTAGTTCGAACAGTTTAACTAGTTTGAACAACTTAGTCGATTGATCGTAGAGGAGCGAAGCTGGAAAAACAGCTTGGCGTCCTTTTGGAACTCAAAGAGGAACTTGCTGCATGCTGCGCAGTGTAATTGCTCGACAATGAATGATTTATTTAAATTTCTCTTGATAACATCTAATTAATCGCTGGCCTCAGAATATTCGCATTAATTTTTTACACTTGGTTTTTCAAGTGAGTTTTTTGTTCGCATTCCGAGCGGAAGCGGTGATTTCTTTTCCCCTCCCACTCTCTCTCGCTCTCCCTCTATATCTTTACCTCCCTCTTTCTCTTTGTCTCTCTCTCTCGCTAAGTTGCAGGCAGTTATTTACGATCATTTGCACATAATGGCTGCCCGATCGGCCTAATAACATAGCGAATGCGTATCGAAC
Source organism: Zaprionus ornatus (assembly GCA_018904035.1). Taxonomy (NCBI): domain Eukaryota; kingdom Metazoa; phylum Arthropoda; class Insecta; order Diptera; family Drosophilidae; genus Zaprionus; species Zaprionus ornatus. Next base: position 18,907,870 of record JAEIFZ010000115.1, on the reverse strand, counting down.
GAGAAATAATATTCTTTGTTTTTTTATTGTTTTTTAATTTTTCTTATGTTTTTTGACATCTTTGTCGAGTGATCTGCCAAATATTTATCGCGCCTTTTTTCGTATCCTTTTTTTCACAATTCGAAATTGAGCTTAATGACAAATTGAGTGCCAGAAAACATGCTCCCGGGGCATGAGCCAAGCCGAGCAGTTAAGTAATTTAAAACACACGATCCCAGAGAATCCCAAAAAAAACTAATACACACACTCGCACTCACAGGCAGGTCGAGGCCAAGAAAATCTGCATATAAAAAGCTGCAAAGGACAAAACCTTTTAGCCAAACACAAGCAAAGGGAAGCCAAGGCAAGAGGGCGAGGAGCAGGAGCAGCAGGAAGAGGGGAAAGCAGGAAAGGAACAGCAACAATATGAAGAAGACGGGAGCAGAAGGAAGGAAGTAGCAGGAAGGCGGCAAGAGGCAGAGAGCAGGAACAGGTTGCCCTGCTTGGCCCGGGACAAGGATGATATTAAAGCAGCTACGGTTCGGTGGTGCAGCGGCTTGTGGGGATAATTTGCGCTTGCATGCAAATTGAAAAAGAGTCAAGGGGGGGAGAAAGGGCAAGGGGGGTAGGGGCAAAGGATGAACTGACACTGTCCATGCAGAAGGGAAGCTGTCGATGCCAACTGGAATGGGCTGATTGAGCGTCAGGTCGATGCATTTTAAAACAAATTGGCACAGTTTGTGCGCTGTCGCAGTCGCAATTGTTGTTGCTGTTGCTGTTACTGATGTTGTTGTTGTTGCTGCCGTTGTTATAGCTTGTCACTCAATTAGATGCAACTCATTTAGCTCGTCGCGTTTGTTCGTCATTTGTGCGCACAAAATGTTAATCAAAGCCTGATGGCTTTTTTAGGCCAACTAATCAACACTCCCTCTCTGTCTGCCTCCCCCCCCCCCTCTCTCTCACTCGTTCTCTTTCCCTCCCACTCTCAACAAACGAGGGTGTTGCAGTCTGGCCGGGGGTGTCGATTGCTCTATCGGAAATGGCCAACAGTCGCTCCAATTAATATGCAAAATTTATGCATGGGAAAGTTCAAAACAAACAACGGCAACAACAACAGCAGCAACAACAACAACAACAAAAAATCAAAAGCAAACGCGATAAAAAATCAATACAAATTAGCCACGTTGTTTCGTTGTTGTTGTTGCTGCTCTTTTTATGTTGCTGTTGCTGTTTTTGTGCGATGTTGCTGTTGCTGATGTTCTGTTGCTGCTGCTGTTGTTGTGTTGTTCTTGCTGTTGCGGTTGCTTCTCTGGTGTTGACTAGTCAACAGCTTATATGGATTATACATTTTCGGCACATCCTTTGGCCTTGTGTCTTGCTTTTTGTATCTTTGCTTAACCCCACAATGCCTTATGGTAATTTTGAATATCCTTTCTAGACTACAATAATCATAATAAAAATCAGTACAACAAGTTTTACTTATTTTGTCAAATCACTTCCAGTTTAATTAGATGAAATAATGAATAAAATGAATTGTTTATAACATATTATACATTTTATAAACACTCTATAGCCTATCTCCCTTTCTTATGACTTATTGTTTGAATATCTGACAGAGATTTTCCATAATAGTGCATAATATTATTGTATTCTTTAGTATTTACAGTATACTCTTCTCTCCCTCTCCCTCTCTCTCCCTCTCTCTCTGTCTCTCTCTCTCTCTCTGTCTCTTTTTCTCCTTCTCTATCTCTCTCTCCTTCCTCCATTCCCTCCCTCTTTCATCTGTAATCTTAAATCATACAAAATGCTTATACCCTTCTCAAAGCAACCCGCAATTGCAGAGTATACAAAGACGCGTTTCTTGTGCCACTCAATCGGCCACGCCCTAATCGCCTTGACCAAACCGATCACTTGTGCAGCACCCACACTCGACTTCTAACTGCAAGTTCCAGACCTCGTTGGCCAGGACGATTTATTAAGGCAACTGCCTTCTATTTCTATAAATAAGTGCGGACTGTGGAGCCTGCATTGTAGTCCAGGCTGCAGGCCTGGGGGCGTCTCTTCTCGTTAGGTAGAACAGGCGGGCAACCTGGCAGAATATGCAAATGATTTGTAAAGGATCATATGGAACAGTTAGCTTTATACATCTACATAATCTATAGCACACCATATGCACATATATTCAATCACTGAATCTATTTAAGATCCCCTCAAGCAAAGGATTCCCTTGCAATTGCAACAATTATTTGTTTACACGCGGTCTTCAATGGGTTAAAGGGTGTTAAGTGGGTGTGAGAGGGTATGAGTGAATTACTCTGTATGTGTGCGTGTGTGAGTTGTGGCGGGCCACGGTCGCCGCATGTTGCACGTTGCAATTAAATTAGTGCGACTTGCCTGGCTGGAGGCCGACGGCGTCTGCGTTTGATGACTTGCTGATGGAAAAGTTGTTGCGACAGCAGCAACAACAGCAGCAGTTGCAAGTGCAAGTGCCACGTGGGTAACTGTTTCTGTATCTTACAGATACTTTCGCAGATACAAATGCTCAGCGGGCTGACCAAAAGTTTTGAAAGTGATGATGACAATGCTGCTGCTTCTGATAATGATGATGATGACCTGCGCAACAATAGTTTGCATCTCGCAGATACAAATGTGGAAGTTGTTGCTGCTTTTGTTGCTGTTGCAAACGTGGCTTGGCTGCTCTTGCCGCAATCAACTGCACTTCATGTTGCGGTTGCCTCTAACAACTTTCGCATCCTAAGCATGTGTGAGTGTGCGTGTGTGCATGTGTGTGTGGGTGTGTATCTAATCACATTAGCACGTGCGCACATCCTCTTTGGCCCTGTGTCCGCATCTTGGCCCGGTATGTCTGTCTGTCTGCTCCCCTGGCTGCCATTGTCGACTCGACGGACAAAACTAAAAACATTTTGGCCGCTTTGTTTTTGCCTCATTTCGTTTTGTCGATTTTGATTATTTGTCTGTGGTTGCGCTCCTTTTGTTTTCCGCTTGGCAACTGCTCTGCCAACTATTTGGATCTGAAAGTTGGCAGCTGCCCCCCTGCCCCATGACATATGCCACACCTCTAATCGTGTTCGTGCCACATGTGTTTGCTCGTTGCAATTTCTTTCGTGCGGTTGAAAGTTTTCCACAAAGGAAACAAGTGAAATTTCCAAGGGAAATGGGAGGCAACAAATTGGCGCGCAATTCAAGATGTGCGGTGGGTTTGTGTCTTGACTAAGTTTTTTACGTGACATATCGCAAAAGGGGTATATCGATAAGTACACAGATGTGCGATAACAGAACAAGGAGCCATCCACAAGAATAATTAATTTGAAAAATTTAATCTAAATTTGAATGTTTTAGGACATTTCATATCTATAATTAATCGGTATAGAGTATTTTAATATAATACTATTCCATCCAACTGATGAAGTGAAACAGTAGTTGAATATCTATTTTAAGTGCTAAAACTGCATTTATAACAGAAAAATTAAATGTTTAATACAGATTTATTGACAAGTGCCAATGTCCTCTTTGCGATCTAGCTTGAGTTTATTCATTCACCAAATTTAATTTCAATGCCCTTTCCATTAAAACAAAATATTTGGAATGCAATTGGTATTATATATTGTTTATAAGTTTAAATTTGGTAACGAGTATTTCCAATATAGTTTAACAATTTTACGTTAATTTGTTGCATTATTGTCAGCAAGCGTTGTAGTAGTATAGCATTTTCAAAGCAATTTAATACATTTAAATAGGATTCACTTAGACATGTGAACGTTTATTTGTGCGCTCTATAGCGAAACTCCTGCAGACCTCTCTTAGCCGCTCTGTACCGGCACGTAGGTGAAGATTACTGTCGAGTGCGGAGCAATCTTTAGATCGTCGGCCTTGGTGACCTTACTGGCCTTTGCCAGGCTGGTGGCATTGGCACTGTTGCCTGGATAGTCCTCGCTGAGGTAGGAGACAGTCATCTTATCCGGCAGATTGGCCTGGACTGTGAAGTTGCTTCTCTGTGGGAGCTCGGTGGGATTGTAGATCACAAAGTAACCGGGGCTGCCCGACTTGAGCCTGTAATTGTGCAGAGAAAGATGCGTTAGATATAATCAATTCAAATGGGGGAACAATAGGGATTTCATTTAGATAAAGATAGTTTAACTGTTTGAATACCTTTGCCTTCAGGAGGTAGCAGTAAAAGTAGGCAACATATAGATTAGTAATTATAATAGTCATAGAATATGTTAAAGTTTGTTACCTGCTGAAAGCGATTAGATGATTAATCTCGTAAACGTTGACAGTGCCATGCATGAAGGAAGGCGAGCGACGCATTAGATCGATCTCTGCGTAGGTTTCCTTGTCGACCTTCTTGTACTCGACAGAGTCCACTGGCACAACTGGTACACCCGGTAGGAGAGACACGAAGAGTGCCAATGCTGAGGGATTGGCAGGAGTGTCGTGGTAGACATCGGCCAGGTTCCACTGCAACCAGTTGTGATTGAAAGTCTCTGCCAAAGTTTGCTCCAGCTCCTGCTTGAGACTCTTGCTCGTTTTCGTGGCGCTGAGTGTCCTGATGAAGTCACCATACAAGGGTATCTCAATGCCAAGGGATTCAGTCGAGTTGCTTAGCTTATACTTTTCGGGACGGACTGTGTCCTCGGCCACCGAAAGGAAGCCGTCAGCCGAGACGTTCTTCACAATGCCTAAGTAGTCATACAGTACATCGCCGAGTCCTTCTTGGAAAGTGGAGTGCGTGTGCGTGTAGAATCCATAATCCACCATATTGAAGTCTTTGGGTGTTTTTGAGATTTCTTCATCCTCCAAATCATCATTTATCAAGAAGAACTTCGTGTTCTTCAGTCGGAATCCACTGACGCCCAGAGCCAATAGATGTTTCAGCACTCCGCCAAACTCTTGTCGCACCAGCGTGGAGTTCATCCTCAAATCATAAGTGCCTGGCTGGAACTGTGAGAGGACATAGCTGCTATCCACCTTCTCCCAGGCGGTCGAGTTTCCGCCCACCTTCTTCCAATTATTGGGTACATCGGAACCTGCGTTCTTCCAGACGAAGGCCGTTCGTTTCTCCTCAGTGGTCAATGCTTCCTGCACAAGCTTCGATTCCTTGCTCACGAAATTAGGAGTCAGATCGAGTATGATCTTGATCTTGCTTTCCTTGTACAGGTCCACACATTGTTTAATCTGTGCCTCCACATCGGGCTTGGTCACTTCGTACGTGCTCAGGGCTGGTAGTTCGTAAATGGCACCAGAGCCTGAAAGTTGCTTGGCCAACAGAACGTCATCAGCTTTGCACTTATCCACACTGGTGAACTTGGCATGAGGTCCTCGTTTCCACCAGGACAAAGGTTGGGGTGCAGCACACTTGGGTGCGCCGACAATGATGAGAATGGCGCCCACCAACATGCCAACCCAAATGGCCCAGAAGCCAACAAAGCAGATCCAACGCAAACGCACCCAGAACGGATCATTGGCATATTTCATCAGCTCCTCCTTGCTCATTCCAGTGAAGGCCTGTGGAGTATTTATTGCATTAGGAGGGGGTAGTTCTCAGTAGCCGCATACCCTGGAAACATGATCGTCGTGCCAAGTTATCATGTTTCGTTAGGGTTTCTTTACAATACTTACCGGTTTCTCGTTGCTGAGGTTTCTTATATCAATCTTGGCCTCGCCGTTCTGATGATCGCCCTTGATGAATTTGACCTCATCGCGACGCTCTGCCAGCTTGTCTTCGGCTCCTCCAGTTCCGAGCATCTCCTCATCGGCTCCATCAGGCAAAACGTGCTCTTCTTTCACCATTTCAACTGATAAAGCTACAGATTAAATTGAATAGTAAAATTGTATTTAATCAGCATCAATTAAACTCAATGTGGATTGTATTAGCGCGTGTGTGGATTGCAGTTGTGTGTGGATTCTCATGTGATTTTCTGCTTGTGCCTTTCCCTCCCTTGTGATGCTGAGTGCATTCGAGGTTATGTTGAGCTGCCACTTGTTAAGACAATTCAGATCTTACATGCTTCTCTATAAATAGAGATTAGTTCGATGTAAAATAGTTTTCTATAAATATTTTCAGCACATTGCGGATTCCGTGAATTTTTCTCTATCTACATATTTTTGAATTGCTGACGTCATAAAAGCCACGCTTGAGTCTCCGTTGCTTTGTGGTTTTCTCAAACATATTCGCGGAAAATCAATACACATAGGCAACAAATTCTGTTTATCTGAGTACATTCCTGATAAAAAGACACGCCTAATATGCCCCACCCACACACATCTGAATTGTATTGTGGTCTCATGGAATTTATTACATCAGACAATTTATGCATGCTTATCGTGTAATTCAATCTATTTATGTATACATACCTTCCGTCTTAGTTTCCCTATTTGCTGGGAGTTTTTCCTCTACTATAACCTTGTAAATTTCCGGAGGTTCCGATTCCTTCTCACTAGGCTGAACTGCTGCAGTCAAAGATTTTATTAATAATGCTCAATCAAGAAAAAGAATTGAGGCTTCTTGCTGCTAAAATGTTATTTAACATCAATATAACATAAGTATCGCAAAACTGTGATGCGATAGTTATTCACCCGTGACTTGTCACGAGTACTGAATAGTAACAACAAGTTTTGCACCTCAATGTTGAATCACTTACCCGGAACTGTAACAGGCAGCGTGACCGAATTCTGTAAAAATATTCATGAATTATAATTGTGAATAAGGGTTCTCTGTTAGCAAGAGGAGTTTAATGTTATTTGAGGAGTAGGTATATTTAGCATACGTCAGTCTGGCAACGCCAGAGTCGGCGCTAAATAACAAATTTAAAACTGGATCAGATTAAATTGCGGGGAACATGATATTTTGGGGAGTGCAATAACCTATTTAGCATTCTGACCCACCTTGTTAGCGGCGCTAATGCGTTTCAATTGCGAGAACAGCTTCATCGCGAGGCTTTTTTGCTCGTATTTAAATTAATGAACAACTGAAACGAAATAACAATTAAAACTCATAAACGATGCAGCTTGAAGATGATGAAAGATCAAGTTTAATGTCAAAAACTTGTCCGGGTTACAATTTCATATTTTACGTTTTCCAGTTTCAATTGCGAGTTTCACTTGATTTTCTATTTGGCACCGGTTAAAACGTTTCTCTCCTGTTGGCGACCGTCCGAATGCGAAGCTCAAGCAGCACTGAAGCTGCTTCGATTGCAATGAAGCTAAGATCGCGATTCCAATCACCTGTTTCTCCTCTTATTGTTGCTGCTGTCGTTGCTGCAGCAGCCACATTTGATTTAATAATAATATATGCCCACATCCAGTGGACGAGGCAAACGCACGGGCCGCGTTTAAATTACAATTTATGTGCCTGCGGCGGCTGTCGGGTCCAAACTACCTGGTCAGCATCTTACCTGAGTATGCGCGAAGTTGTTGGTCGACTATGGGTCTGGTCAGGTCTGGTCTGGTCCGCTCTCTGGGCTGGGCACAAAAACTGCAGTCGTTGGCGAATTCCATGACCAAAAAAAGAAGAAGCAACAAGAATTGAACAGCGCTTTCAAGTTCGAGTACGAGTAAGAACTCGTCGACCTTTTTGACATGGCTAACGAACAGTTAACGTGACGCCAACAACTGTTTCGCAGTTGCAAGTCGCAAGCTCTAATTCGGAATTAAACTACGCAAATTGATCAATTTGGAGACATGCAAAGCCATTTGAGATTGAGTCTCATTAAAACAATGCCCCACCTAGGTAGTATAAATGCCCCTTCCACAAGGGATTGGCACGGATTGAAAGCGCGATGGCATTCCAAATGGGTCGCCAGTTGCTTCTGCTGAGTCTGGGCTTAATTCTGCTGCTTCATTTAACAGAGGCCAGGCCGAAGGTAATCCCAATTTCTAGTCAGACTGAGTTCGAGCATCATTAATTGTTACTTGAAACAGGGAGACGGGGACGGGGACGGCGGCGACGACGACGACGACGACTCGTCTTCGGAGGAGACCGTTGAGGATTCGCCGGAGACAGGAAAACGACGCAAACGCGATGTGTCCAGCAATTCAATTGGCGCGGGGCGTGCCGGCATTCCTGGGCTACCAGATCCGGCAACGATCATTAAGATTGCCCAACTCTTTCAGTCGGTGGGCGAGCAGATAGTGCCCATTCTGCTGGAGGCTGTGCTGCCCGGCGGAGTAGAGGCGACTGGCGATCGCATTGCCCGCAAGCGAAGTCCGGAAAGCGCCTCGCTCGAGTTGAACAAGTTGTTCAAGTAGATCATTCTTAAGTTTATCATTTTGGGAATGTATCAAAAGAAACAGTTTTTAAAGAGCCTCCACAAAAGCTGCGTTTGTATTTATTTGTTTAAGAATCTCCCCTCTTATTAAATCAGCAAATAACGACTTACAAATCCGTTAACTTTCCTGCAATCGCGATCGGCATTGTCATTCACGTAGGTGAGCAACATATCGATCGTGTGCGGCAAATTGAGATCGCAGTAGAGACCTCCACCAATAATTTTGGGCACCTTGTCTATGTACTCATCCACAATGCATGCCGTCTGCAAGCGAGTCATCACCTTATCCAAAATGTTCTTGATGATCCTCGCCATGAGTTGTCTTTCCCGAAAGATGTCATAGCAATGTTTGAAAAATGGAGCTTCGTTGATTTCTTCTGGCTGACTCTGCTGGCATAGAAGCAGCAACAGCAGGCTCAGCCCAATCAGTTTTGTCCCTAGCTGACAGTGAGATGAGTTTATACAGTATGTGCAGAAGGATTGTATCACATCTTACCAGCATTGTTGTAGAGTCCGGTACGTTTTGAAAGGTTTTCAACTAATGAAGTCGTGTATAGTGGGATATCGTTCAATATTCCGCTTAATCTAATTTTCTGGATGTTAGTTGCGCGTCGGTAAAAATTTCATGCAAATAAAGTTTGCTTTGTCAAGGGGAGCAGCTTTGCCTATTTTTGGCCATAAAGAAGACAAATTTTAAATAAAAAACTCTGAGGGCGAATGAGGAGTAGTTAGTTAGTTCCCACAGAGCCCAGAGAAAGTATGAGAGGATCCTATTGAGAACCTTGCATCCATCCCAAACATACTCTACAAACATGTAATTTGGATTTGGATTGGCAACACTGCCATACGATTTTCGATATTTTTCCTGATTTTGTGCAGTCCGGGCACGCTTGCCAATGCCTTCGTTGTTGTTGTTGTTGTTGTTAGCTGTGTCGTGGCTATGCACTGAAGTGCAAGCAGTCCAAGCGGTTCACTGCTTACCTAACAGAGTGCTGTTAGCGATAAAAGAAGCAGTATTTCATTTGGAATAACGGCAGTTTTTTTCAATTTTCAATTCTAAATTGCGGCAAAATTAGAAAAGCTAGCGACATGCGGTTTTTTGCAATTTGTGCTGTTTTTCCTCGTTTAGCAGCACACAAGTTTGCAAGTTCGTAACGTGTACAGCTGACCCTGGAGAGGGCTCCAAAGATTGGACCACTTATTTCGGATTCTCTCACTTTTTTTAAGTTTTCGCCGTTTCAAAAACGCCCCCAAGGCGCCAGGGGGGCGTGGGCGCTTCAAAAACGCGTTTTAACATAGCACTGTAAAGAATTAACCAAGTGCGCGCAAAAGTATGCACCTATTTTTATGCGAATTCAAGCGAATTTGGGACAGCGCCTAAAAAATGCAGTACTTTTATGACACGACAAAAATGAAAAACAAATTGAAAAATAATTAATAAATAAATAAATAATATTAACATGTAACTTTTTTTCCCCTATTGAAAAACCTCGATTTGACGGAAATAAAGCTGAGCTGGCAGGCCCCGGGTCAATGAAAACTGAAAATCATTGGACAGTGGGTATAGCAAGTACGGCTAGCTTTCCATATCTTCCATATCTTCCCTTCCATATCTAGCCATATCTAGTTATGCCCAGCTTACCTGGAGTAGCAATGAAGAAGCTTTTTACTGCCAGATAAATACTCTTCTCTGCAGTCAACCTTGATTGCATCTGCACTGATTACGTCATGAGCACTAAAATGCCTGGCGCCTGGTGCTGCGTGGGATGACGATGACGCTGACGACATGTTCTGTGCCGCTGTAGCAGCAGCAGCAGCAGCATCGTAGCCAACTGGCGGCAACTGGCAAGCGGCAACTGGCGACAACACTGTGTCTAAGTGAATTGTTGTGTTGACAAAGCAGAGTGAGTGGGGCAACGGCAACGGCAAAGGCAAAAGTTAATATGCTCGGCTGCTTGGGCCGAGCACTCAAGTATTTAAACATTTGCCCGCTTGTAATTTGAGCTGCATGCTCGAGCATAACGAGTATCTATCCATTTTGACATGCTCACATGTCTGTCTGTGTGTGTGTGTGTGTGTGGAAGCATTCACATCCTGCCCAGTTCAGTTTCCAGTCCAGTCGGGCCAAGTCCAAGTGCAAGGCACAGGCACAGGCCCAGGCCCAAGTCTGTGCGGCATGTTCGGCATGCGTGCGCCATGCTGAAATCTTGTTTGTATCTTTAAGATACTTTTGCTGTTCGGTGAGCGCAGCGCGCAGTGCAGACGGCCTTTATTTATTGTATAAACAATTTCGTGACTTTGTTGTTTATTTTCTTTCTTTCACATTTGGTTTGGCTCGTCGTCGTTCGACATACATAATGGATGGGCAGGCCCAGTCGGCTGCACTCGCTATCTCTATCTCTTTCTCTGTCTCTGTCTCTCCTTACCCCCTTTTCGGGAACTAACCTGTGAATGCAGTTTTTGAGTTTTGGTCAAAATGGCTAAGCAAATATGCAAGAAACTTCAGTTTACGTGTTCAGTTCAGTTCCCTACTAATTTGTGCCTGCATCGCCTTCTGGAGTGGCCCCCAGTTCCCCTTGCCCCACCACCTCCCTTACCCCGTTCGCAAAGCTTCCTTGTGTCGTGTCGTGTCTTGCATCGAACCAGCCTAAAATAACACAGCTCGCATCATCGGTTTCTGTAAATACAAAGAAATAAGCTGAACAAGTGAACATGAAAGGAGAAATAATAAAAAGAGAGAAGACTTCGCACTGATGTTCGAGTGTTTTCTTTATAAACAGAAAACTTAATGATGTTGATTTAGTAGAACAGCCAAGCAACCAACCAACCAGCCAAGCAGGCAGTCAGCCAACTGCTACCACTCTGCCTCTGCCTGTCTGCCCTCCCTCTTCCTCTTGCGTACCCTTTATGGGCCTCAGACACACATTTTCGTAATATGTATGGCACAATGTGTGTGTGTGTGTGAGTGTGTGAGTGTATGCGTGCATTTGCCCAGACCCCGCTGCAGCCTTAGTCCCCATTCCCATTCTCAACCCCATCCCTTTACCGATTCAAACACCAATCCCAGACGTAGTCGCTTTGGATCGTCAGTCAACATGATTTGCAAGTTATACAAATTCATTCAGCAACTACAACTACAACAACAAGAACAACAACAACAAGAACAGCTAAGGAGGAAAGAGCGACCACGACTTGGGCCCAGAGTTCTGGCCTGGCCTGGCCTGCCCTGGCCCGCATGTCTGCTTCATTAACACGTCTTTAGTGGCTGCGCTACTCTTCTCCTCTCTTCTCGATTCTTCTGCACTATGAATGGGGCAGCTGCATGGCCAATGGCAGCGAACTTGCGACATTCCTTCATAAATTATCACGCCCTTATGAGAATTATGTGAATTATAAGAATATTCTTTTCAACTTATTTTTGCTCACATTCTTCTTTAAACTTTTAGCGCACTAATTGAGTTTCAGATTTGGCATGTGATTGTTATCTATCTGCACCCACACTCTGTTTCTATTATTACATTGCTTCAAAAGAATATCTCTAAAACTCCATTTCGTATGTTCCGCTGAGTTTTATTTGCTTATCTCTTTAGAGAGTGCATTCCAAGGTCGTGGTTAGCACCTCCGCCTTTTAAGGTTCCGCAGAGTCTTGTGAATTTCACAGTGCTAAGGTGTAAATTGCTCTCCCGTTTGCCGTGTTTGCAGGCACTGTTTGGGCTTACCTGTCAACCAAACGGGGGGCTCCAACAATCGCATCCACAATTAGTTGGGCTGCACTAAAATATGATTAGAGTCATCGTCAGGTTCGGCGTCGGGGTTAAGCGAATGTTACTACTCCTCTGTTCCTGCCTCAGAGTTGGGTTTGTCGTGCGGGCACATTCAAAATAAATTGATGGCAGGCATTCGGAATTCCTTTTGGAAGAGAAATTGCGTTAATTAGATTGCCGACAGTTCCCAAAGATATCCCGAAAAGGCGTTGGCTTTGAAAAATAGATGCAATGCGTGAGATAATGCGGCAGGTCTCAGGTCGAGGTGGAGAACAGCAACTGCCTTAGGGCCTTGGGCCTTTAAATGCTAAATTTTACCGATAATGCAAGGGATTTGAGAGGAGAGAGTGGAAAGTAGAGAGAAAGAAGAACGATAAAGTATTTGTAGCTGACAGGAAGAAAAAGCTGCCAAATAAAGAAGCCCATTGGGAGCGCCAAGAGTAAGTTGCTTAGCAAGTTTAGGGTGTCTCGATTGATAGATATTGGAACACCCCATGGCTTATATTTTATTAATTATCATATTTATTTAATTAGAGTTATAGCTATGGTGTAATGTTTGTAAACAGTTAGAGTTAGTGAATCTAATATTATGTTATATGCGGAGCAACCCTCTTCATGCATTGCATTCTAAACAGGGTATAGAAACTACTTAGGCCAGGCATTGCCTTTGCAATGTCGGCTGCGCCGTCCTTCACTCGGCTAGAAAATAATTTGCGCTTGAATGGAAAACCACAGTCCGTTACCCATTTCCAAGTTACCTCTTCGCCTGCTGCCTCCCCTGTACTGCCCCATTCTGGGCTGGCCTGGCCTGGCAACCCCCAAAGAATTCCGTCGCTTGCAGTTTGCAGTTTAAAAAGCTTTTTGTGCCAGGAAGTTTGCTACCTTTTGTTGCTCGGCTCGCCTGGGTTGCCCGGACTGGCAAGGAGCCGCCCAGGAAGGCAGCGGCGGAGGCCAGGCAGCCAGTGCAACTGACATTAGTCGTGCAATAAGTAGACAGCCCTCAGTGACACATGTTTCCATGTGCCAGCCAAGTTAACCAGGCAGCCGGCAGAAGCCGTGGCCCCCGTCTTAGAGCGAACCCAAGACGGTGACGGAGACGGGACCAAGCACAGATCCTAGTCCGTGGTGCCTGTCTGCATTTCGTTGCTAAAGTTTTTGCTTGCCATGCAAGACACGTTGACAAAAGACGACAACGACTACAACAACAACAACAGCACGAACAACAACAACAAGAACATCTGCAGCAACAACAACGTCGACAACGTTGCCAGAAACGACATAGACGAATTTATGCTAATCAGTTTGGATGCTTGCCCGAACATTATGCGAATACGAATACGAGGGTTGTTTTTGTAATATTTAAAACATGCATATTACATTCTGAGCAGTTCCTGTGAAGATAAAATCCTATATATATATTCCATATCACTAACAGCTGCTCTAAATTTTGAAAATTAAATATTTCAAATTCAAACTTCAAATATGGAATATCATCTTTCTAAAATGCAAAAGATATGGGGCCCCTGTCAGAAAGTAACTTCAATAAAGTTCAAACTCAATTATTAGATTTTTAATTGGAACCTTTGAAGTGTCTCCTATTAATGACGGGCTAAACTAATTATGATTTATTATAACATTAAAATCATTCATTTATAATCAAATTCACAAAAAAAAAACACAATATAGTAAGAAGAAAGGCATCACAAGTGTTGGCAGCTTGGCCCATTTACGAGATCTGGCAGGATTGCCATTTTAACTGGAGTGGGCAGCACGAGCAAGAGAGGAGAAAAAAGAAGAAGCGTCGAAGCGTCGTCTTTAAATTTAAAGTTGACAAAGATATTAATTTCGTACATTATATTTTACATATAAGCTTTTAGACCTTTCAATACATATGATTTTATTAAATAAACATAAACTTTATATATATGTTAGTCCTAATAAGCCTAGAACAGTTAACACAGGGTGTAAGTATATGCTGCTCATATTTATTTATTACGAATAATGCTAGATGCTGCTTATATCTGGGCCACTTAAATAACAAAGAAGATCAAAGATCTTCAGACTATTTAATTTATATTGAACTTTACTTATCATACGAACTCAAATGTTGAGGATCCTTAAATATATTAACATAAGTCACTTTTAGATCAGTTACAGTCCCATAATTTGCAAAAATTCCTATTTTTTGTTTTATTTCTTTAGTATTCCAGTGATTATCAAAGTATTATATAATCTCGCATTACCATCCTTCTAATTGAGCTTCCCTCGCTGCTGGAGCCACGTTGCAATTTGATTGTTGATTGTTGTTGTCTTCAGCTTACCGGCAAATTATAATGAGCTCATTGCCAGACGAAATAGGACTATATGCCACACGTCTGCCCTGGTAACGGTTCACTGACAAGTTCCCTCACGACAATACGCGAGCGAGAGTTTTGTTTGGCGATAGTTGTTGCCTGGCAGCGCGATGAAATCCTCATCGTACGACACACTTCACGCACCAATTAAATACAATTTTGTATGGGATAGGTATGGAAAGAAGATAAAAGATGGGAGGGGGAGCTTCGGCATATCCTCTGGGATGCCAGAGGCATCGAAATTGACATCATTTGCCGTTAAAGAGCCAAAAATTGCTACGAGGGTTGCACTGACAATTACGTGAACGTGTGTGCGCCGAGTCGAATGCGAATTCGAATTGGATTCAAGATTGCGATTACGATTGGGAATGGGAACAGGAATGGTAATAGGAGCGAGAAATTGACGAAAGGGGGAGGGTCGAGGGATTGCGATTGAGGATTGGAAATGGAATTGGGCTCAAGAGCCAGCAGGCGGCATTATAAGCACATTAAATTCTAAAGGCGCAGTCAAAGCATGTCTGAAATGTTGAGCAAGTGCTTTTTATGCGATATTTGAAATGTGCGCATGTATTATTATTGAATATCATTACGAGTAAGTGTAGCACCCCGCATCCCGCACTCGCCTTCCCTCCCCACCCGCACAGTGTGAACAACAGCTGCCCCTGGAAGCGCGAACGTGAGGGCGACCTAAAACAACTAACTGGGGGTCGCTTTATGAACTGCTGCAGTCTTTAAAACACACACACACACACACACACAGAGACATCCACATAAAGAAAACCAAACCATGAAACTCCAAAGTCAAAGTCATTAAAGAAGTGTAACATTTCCAAGAACTGAGTGCATAATACCCTCTTTTTGAACAGATACCAGATCGAAAAGGGTGCTATTGGTACAATTATAGATGTACATATAGTATGTATAATATTAAGTAATAAGTAATAATAGTAATTCTTTATTTACTTTAGAATTATTCAATATTTTAAATACCTTAACTTTTTTTCCATTTAAAAGTCTCTTTCTAAGTTTATCTTCCTACGTAGTAAACAAAAAGACCTAACTGAACTGTCGTCACCAATTTCGACTGCAATTTATAGTACTCTCTACAAAAAGGGTATAAAAAAGCTGAACCGAACTGAACCGGGCACATTATCAGCGCCCCAAAGCCAGCAATTTTGCTGCGTTTAGTGGTTTAATTTTTATGTTGCAATTTTTATGGCATTTCGCCGAGACCGCCGTTCCCCCCCTCTCTTTGTCGGCCCTCACTCCCCCTCTTCTCCTCTTCCCATGGCCCACCATATGATATTTGGGAGGTGCTTGGCTGCCGGTTGGCTCGTTTTTAAGTGCGCCTTGGCACAATGTGGTTTTTTATGGGCTTCTCTCTCGGGCTTCGTTTTATGTTTCATCTTTTGAGTGCCCGTCGTCGTTGTTTGTACGCTTTGAGAGCTGGTTGGGTCTGCTCCCCAAGCAGCTTCTCTTTATTATAACATTTTACGTTTACGTTTTGCATTCTGCATTTACTTTTTACTTTGTACAAGCACTCGCGCCTTTTGTCATTCTCAGCATCTCGCTTAATTGCTGCATTTCGTTGCATTTCACTGCTTGGCATTTGCGTTGACTCATTAAAGGGCATGCACAATGCCAAGATTCCTTAGAATAGCTGCAAAGTCGTCTATTTGTGCGCTATGTGCTACAGATCTCTATTATATATCTGTTCTTGAGCAGGAAACTAGAAAGAAACATACAGACAATGAAGAACACTATCAAAATATTGTCTAGTCCTAAATTAATATGAATTAGGGTTCTGATAAAGTGACGTATAGGTTGTAGACAGAAGTATTTCATCTTTGAGTTAAATAGATATAATATCAATTAAGTAAGCTTTTATCATGTCCAGAAATGAGACATATTGTCACCAAATTTGGTATTCCCATCGCTGAGGTAATAGTATTCATACAGGAAAATAGACAACAGACATGTATTAATCGACTGTTTACGCTGATCATGAATATATTTACTTTCTGGGGTGCAACATTTCTTTATCTGCCTGTCACATACGCATGCGTTCAGTACAAATTTACAATATTAATCACCTTGATTTTATCATATTCATAATTTTTTTTAAATTCGCAGCACACTATGCCTTCTTCTCTTTAGATAGTTCTCTCTTTGACAGTATGTAGGCATGTATAAAGAAGTTTGTGAACATCGAGAACATAACGACCGACATTAAGAGCGACATATAAATCATACTTCGGGGAACTGCACAGTTCTTCTGCTTAAGAGTCCACAAACTGTGCACAAAAATGGTAACGAACTGAATCATTTGCAGAATCGTAAGATACTTCTTCCACCAGATATTTCCCTTGATCTGTGGCCGATGGATGGAGAGGTAATAGTAACCATACATAATCATATGCACAAACAGATTGAGAAGTCCCGTTACTAAAGCATGACCTCCGTAACCTAAGAATCGTATGAGAAAGTATCCCGATATGGGCATAAACAAATGGTGGAGCAAATGTAGTGCAGATATTTGCTTATAACTCTTTCTCAGCACTATGAAGACTGTGTCCAGCAAATCGATATACTTGTTCAGGTAGTACAAATAAGAAATTGTACGATCAAATACCTTTTTGGGGTGATCCACGGGCATTACCACCAGACAACTGAAATCGTAGGGTTGAACCCTAACTATAAAGACAATTGACTAAAAAGTAATTAAGAGATCGGTTAGGGTCCAACAGTTTCTTCGTGGATAATACGAAACGAGACAACCTACCATAGTAAGGACCAGACTGTTATAGACAATCTGCGCGAGATTGTAAACCTTGAGAACGCTCTGCAGATTGTATGGCTCACGACACGCCATGAACTGACGTCCAAGTTTCAGAACAAACAACAGGTATAAAGTCACAATGACAATCATCGGCCAGGGACTGCGGCAGAGGAATAGATCAGCGGGATCGGCGTAGGGTCTGTCGAATATTTCAAGCATTTTGATACCTCTCTGATTTGAAAAACAAAATAATATAGGCAGTAAATTTTTTGACGTCAAAGGAAAAGTAATCCAAACAAAAGAGTCCAAAGAATAGGAACAGATTGAAGCATCTTTAAAACGTCTTTAACTATGTTCTTTCTCTTCGTATGACAAATTTTTACCATTCGACCATTGAAAATGGTGAATAAACTGTGTGCAAATGTATCTAACAGGCAGAAGGAGTGGCTTACAAAGTTAAAGTATGTATATATAAATGAGCAGGATCACTAGCCGAGTCGATCGAGCCATGTCCGTCTGTCTGTTTGTCTGGATAAACTCGCCGGTTTCAGCTATTATAAAAGCTAGTGCTTGTAACCATTGCAATCTTCTAGTTTTATTAAACCAAGTGCCCTGAAAATTCCACTAAATAAATACATTTCTCATAACAATTTGGGCTTTCTCTATGCACTCTTCTTCTTCTTTGGTAGAATATAGGCGTGTATGTAAAAGTTAGTGAACATCACAAACATCACGGTTGCCATGACAAACACTAGATAGATGTTCCAACGCGGCACATCACAGTCTGGCTGCGCATAAGTCCATGCACTGTAGCCAAAACAGAGTACAAACTGAGTCAGTTGCACAATGGTGATGTATCTCTTGAACCAAAGGCTCTGTTTCATGCTCGGGCGCTGCGACGAGAGATAGTAGTAGCCATACATGACGACATGCATTAGGGTATTCAGGAATATGCACACTATGAAGTGTCCTCCATATCCGTAAAGACGAATCACCACATAATTGGCAAACACCATCACGACATGGTGCACGAGATGCAGCATCGTTATCTGTTTGTAACTCTTGCGCAGCACAAAGAAGACCGTGTCCGTCAGATCTACGATCTTGTTGATATAATAGGCGTACCACACAGCGCGGTCCAATGATTTCATACTATGATCTATGGGCAGAATGGTTACACATCTAAAGTCGTACAGTCTTTCCTTAGTAAGATTCCAGATGAACTAGAAATAAAGTAGAATTAACATATATATACTCTAGATACATATAAATATCCGATTTCTCTACTCACCCCGATAAGAATAGCACTGTTGAACAAGATTTGCATTAAATTGTAGACTTTGAGCACTCCTCGCAGCTGAAAGGGTTCCCTGTGGGCCATGAACTTGGGTCCCAGCCATAGGAATATCAGATAGGAGGATAGTATGAAAATCACGGGTCCTGGTCCGCCGGCAAACGGCAGCGTTACGGGATCGGCGGCAGGAATGTGCAGGAACTCAAACATATTGACTTAAAACCACAAGCTGCAATCCCGCTCTGATCCGTGTTGTTTGTTGTCTCAAGTGCGTCTGTCACTAGAAGAGCAAGTCGAGCTTGAATTATAATTAAAAATGATACATTTGTTCCTCAAACGAGGTGTTAACACTCCAGACTTTGCACTCGCAATTTACCTTGAAATTATAATTGGGTGTGTCCACTGACCTACAACGGGAAGAGTTACGTCCATAGATACAACCTGTGCTTAAAAGGCATGAAAACAGAGATTCGTAGAGCTATTTGGAAGATGAAATAAAATTGACTGGGTGCACTGACACGAAATATACGAAGACTGACCATATAGACTCTATGAACATACCTACTATTGATAGAACCAAAGTTAAGAACATTTAGCATACTTTCAGAGATTGCAATGATTTAGTTGAAATAAATGCTGAATATTTACAAATTTCATTCAGTATTTAAATATTCCGAATTAAAGAACAGACCCCACCAGTCTTAAACAAGTCTTAACTATATTCTGGCAATGGCTTTCTTCTACCCATTCCTCTTTTGTATTTAAAAGTTGCTCGAATAGATGATTTCGTGAGATAGCGCAGTTTGTGAATTTTAGCGGCTGGTTGAGAAGTGTGCGCGGAATTCCCAGAACTGGCTTTCTGGCCCCTGAATAAATGGCTAATTAGGTGGCGCATAAAGAAAACTGTCTAATCATGATTTTTGCATAATTTTCAAAAGGTTCTTCCAGCAAGGGCTTCACTTCCTGCACAGCCACAATGAGAGACCCTGAACCCTAAAAAAAACTTGAATGAAAGTGCGCGCCGGCTTTGAAAGGCAAGGCACACCCTGCCCAGCACCCTCCTGAACCCCCCCCCTTGCGTCGAATGGAATCCTTTGTGGCTCTGCTCCTGTTCGGGCTGACGCTGTCGCTTTCCTATCGCAGCGACATGGCATAATTATTAATAAGCATCTCTCTAGCCCGATTCGAGCAGAGCTCACCAAAATTAATTTATCACACGGATCACATTTTCCATTTGCCACAAGGAAATCGTGCAACGATTCCTATCAGTTTTTCCCCTGTTTTCCCTTTACCTTTCGCTTTCCCTTTCTCCTTTCCCTCGGCCTGTCTATCAACTCGGTGCGCGTATTATTTTTAATCCATTAAACAAATGCCGTGTTACGGGGCCCTCCTGCTGTGCGTGTATGCCAGTGCGTATCTGTGTGTGTTTGTGCGTGTCTGTCTGTCTGTCCGTTATCAGTAAATGGTCAGAATGGTCTTTGATTTTCCTGCCAGCACAATGTGCCTCGGGTCTCAAATTCAGTGCCCCGTTTCGGGGTAGATAGCAACGCCTCCGCTTTCTAAGTGTGTATGTGTATGTCTCTCTGTGTGTGTGCGTAGCATGCAATCAGAGAGTTATCCCCTGTTCAAATGGCCTGAGGCTAGACAGTTGTGTGTTCACGCTGAGTTATCATGCATAAAGAAATTTATCTCCAAGGAAAAATGAAAATAATTTAACGACTCTGACAGCACAGTGTGTGCAATCATTAATATCGGAACGGAAAGATCTATGGAATACCGCGTGACAACTGAGCCATGAACTATGCCCAAGGACAAGTATCGATCAAGCATGTGAGATTTCCCCCTTGTGATATGTTTCAATTTCAATTTCAATTCCATTTTCTGTGGCTCGTTCCAGGTGCCTTCAATTGTCGCGGGGTTTGCTCTTCGTCCGGCTGGACTAGATGTCATTCGTAGGGCGTAAGGGCGCTGGCCCTGCCGGATGAAAGCCAGTGGCCAGTTGGCCAGTGGAGCTTAAAGCTCATTCGCCGCCATTCACAGCTCAATGAGCAAAGAGCTCTCAAAATAAGTACAAACCCAGCGAAACCCCCGCAGTGCCAAAGCAGAACGAGCAGAAATGGACTCAAGTCTATGAGGGGGTGCTCGACTAGCAGATGTTGGATGACTATAATACCATAACATAATAGTATCTTCACTACAAATAAATGCCCGCATCTAAAGTAAATCAGACTAGCCTCCCTCTCCCATAATCTTATAATAGTTTTCTTCCCCTTCTCTCGTATATCGCTTGCCATAATATCTCGTTGTTACAGGGTATGAAAAGCGAACAAAGCAATTTGCTAGAATTACAAAAGCGTCTCTAATTGTTAAGTAAGCATAATGTGTGTAACATATGGCGAGAGAGTTCGCTGGACGTGGAATCCCTGCGCCATAATGTGATACTATATTCTATATATACGAACGAGTACTCGTTCTTGGTCGTAGGATGTGCTTGGGAAATTAAAAGCAACGTGTTTGACAACGGCAATGACAGAGTGCAGGGGGTTTTGTGGATGGGGAGAGAGGCGGAGTTGTTGGGGTAGAGCAAATAAATTGGCAAAATGTTGGAACTAAAAAGAAAATAAAGATATGTCAGCCATAAAAAGTGCTTACAAAAATATTTTATTGTGCATGCGGCAAGTCAACAAACCGGGGATGGATAAAAACCAAGAACACAGAACACAGAACAGAGCACAGAGAACTGGCAACTGGGAACAGAGCACCCAGCAGCGGGAAAACCTCTTGATGGTGTGCGAACAATGGGGGCGCATTCAGCAGCGGAGCTGATGAGTAGCTAATTGTAGCTGAGGGTGGAGGGGGGACGCAGTGAATGGGGATTGCCTCTATAAGCATGGGAAACTTTAATGGCTGCTGGTTACGACATTGTAGTCCGCTTGAAAGTGAAGAATTGTAAGGGGTTTTTATCGGAAAATCGTTAAGACTTTTAGCTAATATATCTTTTTACTCTCGGGGTTATGTTACTTGGAAAGAGTCTCACAAAATAAGGCCCGCACTTGAGTGAATTGCAAACAAACTCCAAGATAAAGTAGCATATATTGGAGCCTTATTTGCTTTAAAACAGAGCACTATATGACATATATGTCATAGCTGTTCCGAAACTCGATCAATCTCTTTTTTCTATTGTCTATAATATTGAAAATGAAATAAAAATCTAGTGGGATTATATTTGAACAGCATGACTAAAGCTAAAGAGAATGTAAGACCGTCAGATAAGAACACATCTAAAAGAGACAGTTCCATTTGCGTTGCGAAGGAGCAGTCAAAGTCGAAAGCGACCTACACCAGATATTTCTTCAAGCGGAAGCAACCATTTTTACCCTGGGACAGACGCGCTGTGCCGATCAGCCTATACGGCTGGTACCGCGTGCTCGTCTACAGTCACAATAGCGGGTACACTGTGAAACAATTGCTGGACAAGCTGCGCTTGGCAGTGGCGCCTCGCAGATTCCGCTATTACTATCTGCACGAGGGTGGCGAGCAGGATTTGGCACGGGACAATCGTGCCTCGTTCACCTTCTACGTGGACAACTACAAACTCGCCGCAGTGCTGCAGCAGCGCGGACATTGTCCTCCAATAATGGGTCTGCTGGTGAACGACAAAACACCGTACATCAAGGTGGATGATGCCCTCAGGTTGAAACTACGTAAGGTGATCACGTCGCGTTACGATGCCGGCAAACGTTGCCTGAATCTGTCTCGCCTCCATGCGGACGACAATTGGAAGGGAGAATTCTGTGCTATGCAGCAGGTCGAGTGCTTTGAGGCGATCATCGATATAATAGAGCAGGAGATGCCGCAGCTGCGTCGTCTACTGCTTGACAATAATCATCTGTGCTACTTGGGTAGCTTTCGCAACGTGGAACATCGCCTGCCCCGGTTGCAGTGCATCTCGCTGCAGCGCAACCAGTTGAAGACGCTGCGCACCTTGCGCGTCTTCCAGCGGCTGCGCCTGACCGAGTTGAAACTGCGGCGTAATCCGCTGCCACGCAACTATGAGAAGCATGTGCTGCGCATGTTTCCTCATCTGCAAGTTCTCAACTCTTGCGCCGTTAGACGAAGTATCTCCAGTTGTGAGAGTAGCAATAATGTTGTCGTCCACATCAGAGAGAGCGAGAGTGATAGCAGCAGCGAGGTGCAACTTGTGTCCGTCAGTGAGCGCAAACCCGCTGTGATGCCCGAGCCGAGGGTCACGTATCTGGCGCCGCATGAGCTAACTCCGCAGCTGGGCATGAGGAAGTTTGTGCGTCGCTTCCTGAAGGCATTCGATGGGGACCACAGGCGCTCGAGTCTGCGACGCTTCTATCGCAAGGATGTTATGGTCTCGCTGACGCTGTCTCAGGAGCGCGCCTTGCTGGCATCTTGGTTAGTACGCGAACTCCTCGAGAATCCCATTCGATATTTACTATTCTTCGCTACAGGGCAACACCTTATGTTGAGTACGGCAAGCATCTTCTGGCAAACCGTCATGTAGTACTGGATATGTATGCCTCCTGGCCAAAAACCCAGCATTTGGCATCAACCCTGACCCTGGACCTGACACTGGTACAACCTTTAATACTATGTCTATCTATAACTGGCAGCTTCCAGGAAGGCGGATCAGCAGAGGTCCTGCGCCACTATATGCGATCCTTTATACTCACCCGTTCTAAAGAGTCCGATGATTTTCGCATTTGTAATGAACTGATCTATTTGGGCCGCGAGGGTCAGGGTGAACGGCAATTCCAGTCCACTTTCAATCCGCAGCAGCGCCATTTGTTGATCAGATTGTCGGCGGAGACACGCCTGAAATCCCGCTGGAGCAGCCGATTCCTGAAGGACACCAATTGGGACTATCAGCAAGCCTTGCTCGCGTTCCAAAGACAGCTGCGACGTCATGAGATACCCGAGAAAGCCTTCGAGGGTGGCGCGTGACGACGTTAACGACGAAATGTTTTCCCAATGTGGCTAAGGGGAAATTGAAAATTCCACTGATTAAGCTGATTACATTTTATTTGAATTTGGTGGCAGGGTATATACAGAGTACAAGCAGTTCTATGTAGTATTGTTAAATATATAATACAAAGTAGCTTTACAATTTTAATTTTAATTGATTAATTTCAGTTAGTTACCTTGCCAGATCAGTCGACTATCAATATTAATAACATATTTATGTTAGATGTAAGCTATGTTAAATTTTGGAGTGCCAATCGAAGCGCAGGCACATTAGTATCGATACTTTTGCGTCTTGAAATCAAAGTAAACAACAACAAACAATCAAATATTAGCAACTTAGTAAACTTTAAGGTAAGAGTATTCCATGTTCGTCGTGTTCGTTTGTTGTTTATTTTTCCCCACCCAGGTAGAAGTCAGAGCGGGCACCCTTCGCTTCGGCATTGGGCATTTAACTTGTCGTTAGGGTGAATTTATAAGCAGCTTCTGCGACTGTTGCCGGTCGGGCGTCAGGCATTCGTCGCAGCAGCCTCGATTGCCGCCGGTTCTCGGTCTCCAGTCCCAGTCCCGGTCCCTGCTCACTCTCCCCTCTCCTCCCCATGCCCCCTGACGCGATGACTTCGGCCTCGGTCCCGGGCACGGCCTCGACATCGGCCCGGCCACGCTTTATTATCATCTGCCCCTTTTTTTGTTGCTCTTGTTGTTGCTCTGCTGCTGTTGTTGTTGCTGTTTGTTGTTTGTCGACGACGTCGACTGCATTTCATTGAGCGTAATTCCGTTGCTAATGATTTTTGGCACACGTAGCGCTACTTTCGAAATTAATGCGCTATAAAACAGCAACAACAGCAGAAACGGCTGCAACGACACTGAGAAATGGCCGCTCTGCGGATAGGAAATTGCCTTGCCTTGGCCACGGGCAACGGCAACGGGAGGGGCATGGAAGAGGGAGGGTGGTATGCGGTGGGTGAGGCAACGATGACGGCGACGGCTGCGCAAATTTAATGAAACTTTCTGTTCGAATTGTTTTTCACAGCTTGACTGTGAATGCGGGCTCTCAGGATGATGTAGGGGGAGAGTGTGACCAGGAAGTACGGCACGTTTTCCATGGGCGCTGATAACAGTGAGTCTCCAACTTCATGTGTATTTGTGTATGTATTTTGCGGTTTCGTTTTTCCTACGCGCCTGCTCCTCCTCCCCCTCATGCTCCTGCTGCTTTCCCTTCCCTGCTGCTGCATAAATTTCCATATTAATTCATACAGCCTATGGCTGATTATCGGCGTCGTCATCGTCATTGCCGTCGTCATCGTGTTGCCTCGTCCCCCTTCCTCACATTGCGGTTTCGCAGCACTTTTTATGCAGAATAATCTAAATCGGCATTATTTATGCATTCAGCTCGCATTCAGCACGCAGACGCCGCATGTCGAGCACTCAAATCCGAATACGCGGCCAAATCCGCAGCCGAATCCGCATCCCAATCCCAGCTGCCACTCCCCCGTGTGTCCGTGCAACATTTACAGATTCTTTCGGATTCGTATTTGCTTTTCATTTGTATTTTAATGCGCTGCACAATCGCATATTAATTTTGATACGTTGTCTGGTTCAATGCGACATACGTGAACACACCCACATATGTATGTAGTATATTCCATACATACATTTATGTGTATGTGTGGTATATAAAAAGGGACAACTGCAGTCGGTTTTATGCTCGACTTTCATTTGAATTTTCATGTATTGTACATATCTTGCAATCTAATTGGGAGTATGAATATAAAGTTTGGGTTGTGGATCTTATTTAAGTGCACATATTAAAATGTCAAGGATTCGAATTTTAAGAATTATGAAATGTGCTTAAAAATATATCATTATGTTTTGATTTTTAATTGTTTTCTATGTTATATTACTGTCAATACCCAATTCTCTCTGTCCCTAATACAGATCGGACACTTTGTAACTTTTTTTTTATCTTTAAATTTTTATTTATTTTGCTACCTAATAAACTTGTTAAGATACAGTTCGTATTATGGATTTTATTGAAGTGCAATCTATGGTATCATCTACATTTTTATTGAAGTGCAGTCTAATGGTATAGTTTTATAGTTTTATTTCACTTGGAACTATTTTGAAATGTATTTCTAAAATAAATAACTATTTCTATTCTCCAAATCATAAAAGACCACCTTAATATAAGATTTATAAACCTCATTTCAGAGCCCTCTTACTTCTTACTGATAATACCAAAATAACTCAGTCACTGATACAGATCGGACACTTACTTTATATACCTCATTTCAGCCAGTTTCAACGGGTGCCGTTGGTTATAAAAAGAAAGATAAACAAGCCTTCTGTTAGGTAGTTTTTAATTTGCCTTAATTTCTTCAGTGACGCAAACATATTGGATGGTATCGTATGATATGTTGGCGCCAACATTCAAACTAAGCCCCACGCAATGCTTTTATCGCCCAACCCATTCGCTCGGTCTCCCACGAGCCCCATAAAACACGCCACAGACACAGGCGTCAGAGCACAAGTTTCTAATATGGTATATGAACATACAATACTTATGTATACATATGTATGTGTGTGTTTGTATGTACGATATGTGCATAGATACGATGTGCTGGAAGAGAACACCCCGTTAATTAGTAACTTTAATATGAAATGATAAAACAGCGACCCATGTCATCGTCATCCTCATCCTCAACGTCGTGTTCGAGTTTTTTCTGGATCTGGTTTTGGTTTTTGGGCCCTGTAGAACCAATTTAATTTTAGTGCCACAGCCAACCGCAGCTGGCCCTGCAGAAAGGGTGTGGGGTGTGTCTGTCCTGCGTGTAGTGTTGCGAGTGCAAGTAAAAAACTTATCACAACTCATTTATCAGCGGCAATTAATGGCCGCTTTAACATAGCAAACATACGACCGACTATGTATATTATATGGGAACACACGCACACATAGTGTACATATGAGTACTTTTTATTGCCAACGTCGACAAGAAACTCAATGACATGTCATTAAGATGTAATGGGAGGGTGGTGGTAGGGGAAATGATGTCGCTGTGGCTCAGTGCGTGTTGGGGGGCGTGTAACATGGTGTCAATGTTAGCTACAACAGAGTTATGTTAAATGCAATTAAAAATATGTTAAAGTATGGGGGACAATCGAAGAGCCGCCACATAAGTATCGATAACACAATATTCACAATAATAAAAAAGAAAAGGAAATTGAGTAAAAGGTTTTGTATATTTAAATATATGTTTGTAAAGGTACACGTATAGGTATAGTTGCTACGGGGCTACTCTACATTTCCAGAAAGTGTATGTCCACGGCGTGATGATGAACATCGACAGGCGGATGCATTTGCAGGAATTTCACATAGGCCAAAAACGTAGTCCAGCACATGCTAAAGAACGAGGTGAAGACGACCTGATTCCTCGCTGGGACGAAGGCGAAATTCACCGTCTGCACGCAGGGCCAATAAATAACGCCCACCTTATAGGCATCCAGAAATTTATCGCTAACCTACAATGAAATGAAAGATAGGCGCAAAAGAGAGGGAACAAGTGAGTAAGACCGAGAGAGAGTACCAGAAGGAGGGAAACACTTCCCTTTCCCGCATGCAACACAATTTTCAATGGGGCCCCGTGAAAAATGTCTGCGCGGAAAATTGTAATTAAGTGAGACCGAAATCTTTACAAATTTTATTTACGAGCATTGTCAGTGTGTGTGAGTATGTGTGACGTGGGCGTGGCACTCGCTTGGTTAATGCTGTTAATTAAAAAAGCCTTTTTCCATGGAAATTTTTTCACTTTTGGTAACATACGTTGCCGGCGGCAAGTTGTGGAAATTATATTTATAGTTGGCAACGCGGCGACGCGACCAGTCAAGAGTCAACATTGCGGGCCAAAATGGCCAAATTGCCGTTGGTCTGCTTATTAAGCACACTGTGGGAAGGGCTGGGCAACTGTTTTTATGGCAAACCTCCCCCTAGAGAGCTTTAATGATACGCTTAATGCACTTTTTTACGATCAACTTTAGATACTTTTAAATTTATTTCTTTTGTTTACTTTTTTAAGTTACTCGGGATTGTAATGAAGTTGTCGGCGAGGCGACATCCCAAACATCTCCCAACATCTTCATTAGCCGAGGCAGACAGTCAGGACCGGCAAAGTTTGCCAATCACCAAGCTACTCCAGGTCGGAGTCGAGTTAGAGCATGTCATAGATCTCGCAAACGCATGCAAGCCAAATGAGACAACGCCGACTTGACATAAATATATGGTAAAACATTTACATTTATCAAGATAAATGGTTTCTAATGATATAGAAGTTGGCCGGTGTACGAATCGAAGTAGGAGCTCACTGTACGACGGCGACGACGACGAGTTGGGCCTGCCAGGCCAACAAATCAATGCTGACAACTCAGTGCGGAGACACCGACAACGACGGAGAGCGGACGGAGGGATGGACGGACAGCGGATATTTATGCACGCTTACGGCTTCGGATACATTTACAGATACAGATACTGAGATACAGAGATACCAAGCTACTCAGATGCTGAGATACTGGTACGAGGCCGAGATATAAAGCCAGATACTGGGCCAGTCGACGGCAGCTGTCGTGAGAAAATGTGTTTCCGAAAAGCCCACACATACGAGTACCTATCTATGTACATATGTGTGTGTGTGTGTATACATATGTGGGCAAGTAATCTGCAGCCGAATCCGAAAACCCAATTACAAAGTAAGCAATTTGAGAGCTTTGGAAGATCAATAATGATAACGATAACAAATCAAGCGCTGACCAAGAAACACAATTTCCAGATGCGCTTAAAATCGAAAGCCGCACCGAGAAAGAAGAAACTGTGAAGAGGAAAGCAGATGAAAGACGACAAACGGAATGGAATCGATCTTTCAGTGACTTAATGCCTTTGTGGGGAGATTTGAACGGAGCAGCAACGGTAATAATAATTCTTATAACAATTGATCGGATTGAGCGGGGATCAGTTAATGTACCTCCTGTCTGGCCTGGGCATACGAGTTGCCCTCCATCAGAGTCATGAAGAAGAGAAAGGAACTGATGGCCATGGGATCATACGCGGTCTGTTCGGTGATCGCTTTGCACAGCGATGACTTGATGTCGGTGCGCGGCCACATGACGCCAGCGAGTCTTATCCAACAATATATGGTGGGTCCCATAAAGAAGAAACCGAATAAACTGAATCTGCAAATCAAAACGATTACCAATTAGCGCCTGCAGTAAAAACCCTTCATCTTCTGTCCCACCTGAGACACTTCATCCAGTCGTAGGTGCGGAATGTCTTTTTCTCGATCAGCGTCTGCTCGATAAGGCAGCCGCAGGGCCACAGCGTCCCGTATGATATCATGCCGCGCAGCACTTTGTATTTGTTTGTCAAATTCACAAGGTTACGAAACATTTTCGAGCTGCAATCTGAAAGAGAAATGCAAGAGAAATTGTAATAAATCACAGAAAAACCCGAAAGATATAAGTACAATATATGTATCCTCTGATCACTTATGTGATCTTAATGGGATTACGAATGACTAATCTGCACTTCAGCTTATTTAAAGATATTTGTTCCCATTAAACTCCCAAACTACAGAACCGATTCCGATTAAATTTTAAATACTGCATGTAAAATACTTCCTATCTCGTTTAATAATCTCAACAAAGACTGGAAAGTGACGCATGTTATCTTTACTTTATTTGTTTGTTTGTTTCCACAAAACTCAGGAACTACTCAAGTTATCTTGGTGAAATTGTGAATAATGTTTGTAGTAAAGTTTTCATCTTGATTAAAAAGCTTAACATTAATTTATAGCAAACTAAATGTTTATTATGCTCCAAGTCGACAGGCATCTCTTGTGGAGTTCGTAATTGCTTTCACAAAATTAGTTTCAGTGATTAGCGTTGAGTACCCGGGACAATCTTCAGGCGACTCAACAATTTGCCAACTCACTTTGACACGCGGCACCTGTCTCAGTCTTTGCATAATAACAACAACAGCAACCTTCCCTCGTACACTTTGTTTTGTTTATAGAGTAAAGTGCACCTCGAACATTCCCAGCTCATTTAAAATTTAAATGTAAATATAATGCAAATTAATGTTAAGGAAACATTTTGTTATGCCAAGGTGAGGCAAGTGAGGCACGGCGCGTCTGATAAACAAGAATGAGAACGCGGCCTGTTTGGACAGTTGCTCAGCAATTCCACTGGCAGTGCCCCCCGACCACACACCCTTCCTCACGTGCACGTAGGACCTGCCTAGCAAAGCGCAGGAAGGAAGGACGGCAGTCCGAACGGGACAACGACAACGTGTACATGTTAATTACTTGTGAAAATATGCAACAGACTGCGCTACGGCGAGGCAGCCTGCAATTTGCCATGAGGTATACTTTTTCACACCAACTGAAATTACCAGAGCAAGGGGGAGGATCGGAAGGAGAGAACCGAAACCGTACCCGAACCTAAAGCAGGCACCGGCAATAACGACGGCATGGCCTATTGTTGTGTGTGCCCTTCAAAGTGAACCTGCCCGCGCGTCCGTCGTCGGTTGTGCCGTGTGTGCGGGCATACTAATTACAACAGCAACAACAGTGCCTGCTACAACAACAACAACAATCAGAACAACAAGCCAGACGTGCCATACGCGTCAGTAGATGAGGCACTTTAATAGCCTCAACAACTGCTGCCTCAACTTACAACTCCCCCACCCCAGTGGGAACATCAACATTAACTCGTAACTCTGAACACCAACACGGATTCCACTTCCCTTTGCCGCTTTATATCTGCGGCTCATTAAGCGGTCGACAGTGCCCGAAAATACTTCAAATCACAGACGAAACTGTAGATAATATATAGTCATTGTCGGGATGTTATAGAAGAGAGATCTGTGCAGACAAAAGACAAGAACAGTAACAGAGAAGCTGATAAACTCATCAACTAACTATGTTGCCAATTTCATTAAGATACATGGACATACACGTATATAGTATATATCATCATTTCTATATATTATATCATTATTTTTTACTCCAATCTGAGTGCAGGGTATCTGCTAGTCGGCACTGCAGCACGTCTAGCTTTTTTATTGCATTGTAGACTTTGATTTCAGGAACTGCCTGCCCCGTTCGGAGTAGTGCGAGTATCTCCCGCTCTGGCCTAATTGCTTTTTATGACAGTCGAGTGAATATGATAAATCTTTTCGTGTTCTCTCTCTGTGTTGCTTGTTGCTTTCGGCTGGTTGTGCTTGTGCTTGTTGTGCGGCAACTAGAAACATTATGTCGACATTTGTCGGATAGAAACATTCTTCGCAATTAAATTTCGTGCTTCGTCTTTGTCTTTTTTTCCCCCATTTCGGGGTATTTCGTGTATTCCGTCTATTTCGGCATTCTAGTTGCGTGTACACAACACACACACTCTTGACATCTGTTACTTGATGGAACACTGAGCGCACAACGCCCCCTGCCACGCCCCGAAGCGATTATGTGTGTCTCCTGCCCCCGCCACGCCCTCGGCCACGCTGTCAGCAGCGCAAGTGCCTCGATGTGTGACATTTATTTGCAATTGGCTGCGGATTTCATTAGAGCTCGCCGAGTGCCTCTTCGACCACATGAAAAGCCTTCAAAGGGATGCCGGCAGGGGAAGGGGAGGGAGGAGGGCGCAGGGTTGCATTGCGGTGGCTGAGGATGCCCTTCAGCGGCAGCAGCTGCGGGCACTGCGGCAAATCAAAGTGCACCAATTGAACTTGACACTTGATACCACAGAGATGAGGGCACAAGTGCCACAGAAAGTTGCCGAACTAGCGCAACTCTTTCCCCTATGGGATACTCAAGAACCTGCGACAATTTCGTTAGGTGACGTTGTTAGGAACCTCTTTGAGTAGTTAAACTGAGCTTAAGTTTACTATATTGATCTATGATAAGATAAGTCTGCAAAAAAAATAATCTTAGAACAGGAGGAACTTCTGTGAGTAAACTACAGTTTAAGTGTTTGTATCAATATATTCAGGAGTTTCACAAAGTTGCGGCAGTAAACATCTTTAAATCATTTGCGAATTCTCAAGAAATTGCAATAGATAGTGAAAGTAAACTCGTTGACATTTTCTTGAAGTTGTAAAATTGAGCTAGCACCTAGATAGATTATAGATATGACATATTAAACATGTTACAATACATATTTTCCATTAAAAAATGAATAAAATTAAGTTCTTAAAACAATTCCAGAAACTATAATTTTAGTTTTTGTACAAAATAGAGATTCATCAAGGTGTTTTCACTAAACGTCAAAGTCGTAAGTTCTATATAGACTGACGATGATGTTAGTAAACTTCGAACAATACACGTAAAATGTCAGCGATATTACAACATACATATTAATGGAAAGTTTTCAGATGAACTGCGAGAATAATGACCCGCCATTTGCATCATTCTGTCGCGTACTTGATGCGATTATATCATATCATTTAACGAGAGAGAGAGAGAGGCGCATGCAAATGATATATGGTTTCGGGGGAAATTGTCTGGAACAGCTGTCTGCAGTCGGTAACATATTTATTACTGTTACGTTTCGTATACCGTATATCGTATGCCGTATGCCGTATACCGTTTATTGTTCGACTCTCTATAGCAGAGACTATAAATCGCGTGTGGTTAATTGAATATGGAAAATGAAATCTCGTAGCGGTAATTTGCATTTTGTTCATAACTTATTCAGATTTTCTGACAATTTGGCTGCACTTTGTTGCAGGCTGCGAGTGTATCAAGACCCCTTCTCACCTCCCCAACCCCCTTCCACGCTCTTGACTGGCGTAATACTCGTATATTTGGGCCACTTTCGTATGCACAGCAAACTTATTTGCCTGCATGACGATAAATTTCATCCAGCTCCAACCCCCTTCCCTCCTTTGCCTCCTCTCAAAAATCATTTTCGCGCTCACCTACAACAGAAAACTATGGAAACAACAACAACAAAAGCAAAGCGAAAGAGGGAGAACATAAATTAAAATTAAAATGTTTATTTACGCTCAGGATGAATCAATAAAGGGAGTGGCAAGGGGGGACGGAGAGCTGTGGGAAAGGGTAACAACTGGCAGGGCAGTTTCCTGTCCAACATTTGCATTTTGACGCCGTTTTACGCATCATGTAGATAGGAGAGAGACGACTATACGTGCTCCTTCCCCCTTCTATGCCCTGCTTCGCCTCGCTCGAATTGCTGCGGCGCATTTGCCTTGTGGCTTATCAGGCGAATGGAATCAAACAGCCAGTCGAAACTACCAACAGGGGGGCAGGGGAAAGGGAGAGTGAGGTGATGTGAAGGGGCGTGTGGTGCGCGTCCAAACCGGAGCCTGCAGCATCTTGCAACATTTTGTTTTAATTTCGCACTTTTGAAAAGTGGCAGCCGCCACTTGGACGCGCTTTTGATGTTGCCCAGCGCAGGCTGCCAAGCGACGTCACAGTCCAAGTCCAAGTCGCAGTCGAAGTTAACGTCACAGTCGCAGTCGAGACTGGCAGCTGTTGTTTGGCTTCAGCAGCTCATACGACCATCCATTTGCCAATACCCTATAAGCTTGTGGAGCATATAGTGGGGTATGTACTGCACTAATGGGTAAGTATAAGTGTACCTCGAATTTGCTGGTTATTGTTTATTATTTAATTGTGTAATTAATATTTAAACAATCTCTGAAGGACTTTGAAGTTGATTGATGGTGACATCCCAAAAACATTCTTGGATTTTTTCTTGAATTTCAACTTACTTAAAATGTAATTAAATTAGTAAAAAAAATCTTAAATCTCTTATAGGTTTTCTAGATGATTTCCCAATGTAATCTATAATAGTCATTTAAGTCATTTCTTTCTTACTAAATTCTTTAAAATATATATAAATAGATCTATAGTGACGTTATATAATTTAAATTCTCTCTTATTCTCAATTAAGAACTGTTTATTTATTTATTAATTAATGAATTAATTTATTAGTTTGATTACACATTGTTTTTTTTTTTAGTTTTTTGTTTTGTTATTTATTTTTTTTAATTTATAAATTAATAAGTAATTTTTATTTTTCTTATAAGAAATAAATTATTGTTCTTTCCTTCTTTATATATTTATTTTTTTTATTAATTTATTTTTTTAATTATAAATTAATTAGTTATTTAAAACTTACTAAAATTCTTAGTTTCTCATTTATTTGTTTTATTTATTTGAATATATGAAATAAATTTTTTTTTATTCATTCGTTATTTAATTATTTTTTAATGAATTGATTTATTTATTTATTTATTATTTAATGTTTGGTTTATCTTTTATCTCTTTTATCTCTTGCGAAGCGTATTGAAAGTGCGACTTTGTCTTGCCGTGTAATTTTCTTCTTTCATGTTTTATTATTTTATTGCGCTTTGCCTTAGGGGCGCTCTGCTGGCAACCATGCCCACCTCCGCTGCTGCCCCGCATCGCTTTCATGCCATGGCGCACTTCCTGTTGGTCGTCGTCGTCGTCGTCAGCGTCGACGGCACTTGCAACATTTCATTTAATTTAATTCTTTACAGTTTGCTTTGGTTTTTTCTGATTAAATTTACAGCCTATTTTCCTGCTGGGGCGGATGAGGAGTGGGAGAGCAGGGGAGGGCTGTCTAAACGAAACACTCGTTTTATTAAATATGATTATTGACTTTGCTGTCCCCTCCTTCTCTCTCTCTGTTCCACTGTCTCTTTCCCTTCTCCTTCCTCACTCGCTTGTGCTTTCAACTTTTTCCCCAATTCATTTTCAATTCGATTTCGGCTTCATCACACAACATTTTCGTCGTTTCACACTTTTTCTGCTGCTGTTCCGCTTCTTCATCTTCTTCCCCTTCCTCCTCTCCCCTTCTGCTTGTTATGATTGTTGTTGTTGTTGTTGTCACAAGTGGCACATCAAAGAGGCAGCAGACGACGACGCTAATTGCAGCGAAGAGTGCCAACGCGATCGGCAAATGAATCTGTATCTGTGGCTGTATCTGTACCTGCAGCCAGTGCTCGTATCTGTATCTCGTATCTCTTGTGAGTATCTCAAGGTGTGAACTTGTGATTCAACCGCCGCCGTTGCCGTTGCCGTCGCCGTCGGCGTGTTCCCGATACCGTTTTGTACCTTTGCAGCATGCACAATATTTTATTTGATTTCGAGTCGTGTTGTTTTTTCGGCTTTTGTTTATTGAACTTTGCCTGCTGCCCGATAGCAGCAGCAGCCCCGCCACCAGCAGCACCAACAGCGGGGGGCCTCGTACGGCTACAGCGCCAGGGGCGGACTGCAGCGGGCTGCGAGGCGAAGCGCGCTAGTTTAAAACATATTGAAACATGTGTATTTCAGTCGATGGGGCTGCATGCGGGCTGTTTGTTCTTCGCTGCGCCATGATTTGATTTATTTGTACACAACTTTATGATATTTACATGTCGCGGCAACCCAGACGAACCGCAGCGAACCGAACTCAACTGAACTGAACCGAACCGGAGCTGGTGCTGCAGCTGGAGCTGCAACTGGCACTGGCATTGTGCATTGCGGTGTCAGAGTTGGGTTTTGGGGCTTGCAATCTGCGTGGCAACTGTAAACAGTGAGTGTGCGTGTTACGCCCCCCTCCCCTGTTCCTTGTGGCCCCCCAAACTTGTGTGTGTATTTGCTCAAGTCTGTGTGCAGCGAGAGTCAATACAAGAGTTGAGGCCCTGGGAAAGTCTATGTACTTTCCAAGTTGCCTCGACCCGCTTAGTTTGATTCAGTTTACAATCGAATTTAGGGTATAGATAACCTTTCCTGGGGTATACTAGGCTAGGGCAGATGTTTGCAACGCAAAGTACTTAATATATATAGTATATTTATATATTCTTGAACAGGTTAAGCTAATAAGTCGGCTTTGCATACTAGTTTCTCTGTTTTAAAGCTGTACTGATGAAATTTGCAACACATTGTTTTAAAATCAGCACACTGTATATAAATATAAATGAACCGAGTAGGAATCATATATTGTTTGGATATATAACTTAGAAATAATCGATATATTCTAGTAATTTATGAAGATATGAGCACTAAACTTCCCACATTGGAGTCTTACTAAATTTATAATGTATACTCCAAGTTTCATTAAAATCGAAAACAGTTGAAAACAGGGAAGGAAGTCTTACTTTTCTTAACATGTTTCTTGAGTTTTATGATTTTATTTAACTGCCATACTTGACTTCCTTAGTTTATAATACAGTGAAATATCGATTTTATAACCAACTGTTCTTCAGATTGAAATCTGTATTGTGAAATCGATTGGAAAATGTTTCCATTTGCAGATACTACGAAACATTCGGCTATCTGCAGGCAGTTAATATTAATTCAACTGTTGTGTTTAGTTGAGTGCGATGATCATTAATGGGAATGGGAATGGGACGGGGATTCTTGGAACACCCTCGTAACAACTGCTGACCAACGCGGGGTTTGCTGCTTATCTAATGTTGTTCATCTGCAGCACTTCGCTTTGGGGTCTAAGCCCCTTGGCCGCCTGCTGCTCTTAATGCTCTTATGTTACTTTGGGCCCGCCATGCCCGATTATCATTATCAATGCATGTCCCGTCATAATTAATAAGGTTCACCCTCCTCCCTGAAAGAGAGGGAGACGAGGCAGAGGAACCCTAAGCAACACGCAAGACGGCAATCAGTTGGCATTGTGTGGCTGGGCAGGCAGGCAGGCAGGCAAGGCAGTCCGGCCTTATCAACAAACCCGGTAAGCCCTGCAAACAGCTGCTGCTTCTGTTGCCTGACCCCGTTTGGGTTGCTCCGTTCTGTGTTTGCTCTTGGCCAATTACAGGCAGTTCCTGTTTTCGCAAAATTCTGTTAATTTTCTCGTTTTCACATTTTTCTTGCACGTTTTAACCCTCTGCGGCATGTGCGATAATATTTTGTCTGTCTTTAGTGCCGACGGCAACCACCTACTCGACCCTTTTTTGCTCGAGAGAAATGAAAACATCACAAACACGCTCGATTTCAAGTGTCGAAACGCCTGACAGCTGTGATAACATGGCGGGGTAACGCAACGGGAAAACAGTAAACAGAGAACGGAGACGGAGACGGGAAAGGGAACGGGAACGGGAACGGGAAGCGGCACTGGGAACGGGGAAGGAGGAATGGGAATGGGAATAGCACTGACAATGGTTGTTGGTGCCGTTACCTCTCTGGGTTCTGCTTCTGGTTGTGCCTTGTTCTCTTCCCCTTCCACTTCCCTGCGGGTAGCTAAAGTTTTAAAATAACATCAACGAGCAAAGACCCCTCACAGAAGGCGTCCTACCGCCTCCTCCCCTTGTGCTTACCCCTTTCCCACCCACGCTTTCGAAATTTATGAAATCATTTTCGCATTAAAAAACAACAAAAAACGAAAGCGAAAACAAACCGAGCCAAGTAGTTGGCAACACATGTTGGCACAAAGTTGCCAACAAGAGAAACAAGAAGAAGAGGAGTGGCGGAGGGGGAATACTGCAACAATTGCAGGCACTTCCTCCGCTTGATTCTCGCTTCTTTTATTATAATTCCAACTTGGTTCGCCTCGTTTTTTCCAACTGTATTTTAAATGATGTACCCCGTCCGGGACGGGGCCCGTCAGGGAGGACGACGACGACGACGAACAAGAGAATCCAATTTCGTTAGAATTTGATTGTCAACCGAAATAACGAGGCAGCACATAAAAGAGACAGCCCAGAGAGGAATGGACAGACGGGGTAGGGCCAGGGCCAAGCCAGGGACGGGCCAGGGACGGAGCTAAAGAAATCGAGCGGGGCGACAGATTGTCAGGGACACGAAGCCGACAAAAGCGAAAACATTGAAATTAGAAACAAAGAAATATACGAGTTTTGGCATGACATAAATACTTGCATTGAATGAGAAAGAGACAGCGTGAGGGAGAGGGGAGAGAGACAAAGAGATAGACGAGTTTTGGGTAACCTCTCGGTACGCACAAGTGTCAAAAACAGCAGATGACAGTTTTCGCCGATTTCAGACAGAATACACATACTATATATAACATACATCCACATATATCTCTCTCTATCTATTTTTCCATCTCTCTCTATCTGTGTGTGTGGGCACTTTAGTTTAGTTAGTTTTGTTTGGGGAGGAATGACGACGCCAAATTGACGTTCTGTGTAACCCCAGAGTGGGATTTGATAGGTCACTATGGTAGGCTGTATCTGGCATTGACATCCGAATTGGAACGCAGTCCGCAGTAGTTGATGAGGATTCATTAAGTGGGCGGCCAAGAGGGAAAAAGAGAGCAGCGTGACAGAATTTCCACATACATATATATTCAAATTACCCCTTCAGAGTTGCTTTCTTTCCCAACTAACTTTTATTATAATACCCTTGACCAGTGCAATGGGTATATTAACTTTGACCGGGAATTTGAAAAGCACGATATATCTTATAGCTGTCATACAAGCTATGGGCCGATGTTTGTCCTTTGTTAAGATATTGCAAATTTCCAAATTACCTACATCAGACTTTTTGTATATATTGAATAATGTGTATATTAAATTTCATCAAAATCAGACGACTATAACATATAGCTGTCATAGGGAACAATCGGTCGAAATGAGGGTTTTTGTATGAAGACCAATTCTCATTTTAAGAAGAAGCTAAGCTTAGCAGTGGCAATCAAAGTAAAACATAATATTCCTAAACACTATATATATTGTACAATATATCACTCGTATAGAAAAGATCGTTGCATATAAAAGCCTGCAAGGGTATAGAACCCTCGGCATACCAAAGGTAGCCGTTTATTTCTCCTTAAAATTTCATTAAAAGTCTGTAATACTTCAACCCTCTAAGGTATGATTGATCAGATTGACACGCTGCGTTAATATATATGCAAATTAATCTTTAATACTCGAGCCCTGAGGTTGATTCGTGCTGTCAGTTTTTCCCCAGAAAAATAATGTAATTTGTAAAACTGAAAAACCTTTATTAAATGTCAATATTACTCAATCGGTTTCCCTGATTGACATAACATTTGTTTGCCCCGTAGCAACAACAAGAACAACAACAACAACATGTACAAGAACAGTTAGCAATCTGTAGTTCTGTATAGTTTTACTATATGGGGTTCAATGTTCACCTAAATGGAAATGGATTGCAGCAATCGCTGCTGCTTCATCGGTTACAAGTCTAGAGTGCCCCGTGGGGTTACGTTGAACCCAGTAAAGAGCTGTGCCCAAATTTAGACCCCGGTTCAGTGCACTGCCGCAGCTCTTTTCTCTCTCTGTCTCTTTCTCTCGTTGAGCAAATAAATAAAATGCCAACACAACTGTCAATTATGGACGTAGTGCTGGGTCCAATAAACAAGCGTGTGCAGGCGAATATAGTAAATACTCGTATGTACTATATGTAGATATAGTAATGAGTCTGTGTGTGTGTGTGTGTGTCTGTGAATACTTTATATATGAGTAAACAGCAGCAGCAATTGAATTTGTTGACTGGGCGGCTGCTTGGATTGATGGGCATCGATGGCGTAGGACGTAGACGTGGACGTGAATGTGAATGTGGACGCAAACGCGGACATGTCTGTCTGTCTGTCTGTCTGTTTGTCTGGCGGTCCGTCGATTCCGCCCAATTGACACATGCCACACAAACAGAGACGAAATGCAACGTCAAAGTCATTTGTCACGCGCCGACTACGGGCAACGGTATCGATGGGGATGGGCGAACAATGAACCAGGCCTCGTGGACGATCGCAGCGGGAGAGGGTGTTGCGATGCCGAAGGCCGATACGAGAAGCTTACAGAAATAAATGTTGAGCGGGCACACTAAATCAACAATTATGCTGCAGATAAACAGAAAGAGAAGGAGAGTGAGAGAGAGAGGGGGAGAGAGAGAGATGGAAAATCCCTGCAGTTTGGAAAGTGCCAGGCAAGTGTGCCTCAAATGAACTTCCGCAATTATTTACAATACTCCGTCGCATATCACATTAAATTGAATAACATTTCTATGCCACGACCCCTTTTTATCAGTCACCCCTGCCCCTACCCCTTGGACTGACTAACTACATTGTCTGAAATTAGTTGCCAGTGGCCGCAGCAGGCAGCCAAGCAAAAGGGTGCAGACACCCTGTTCCCTGCCCCTAACTCCGACGAATCCCCGCTCTATTCCCTCTGCACCCCTGAGGAACCCTGCGTGTAATTTCATGCACTTAAACTCGCATTATATTCGTTTCGTTCGTTCCTTTCTTTTATTATTTCACTCTGTTAAATTTGTTGTTTGTCTGATTTAGTTCTTTTTTTCTCGATTCGTGTTTTGTTCTGTCTGTTTTTTTTTTCGGTACATCATCGTTTCATTGCCGCAAACCAAAGGCGCTCTTCATTTATTTATAATTCCTCCACTACCAGCTGAGCTGAGGTGTAGTCATTATCTGAGGCCGATTCTTCGGCGCGGGGCCGAGTCTGTAATTACATTTATGGCCTGCGCCCGTCTCCGGATCCGCTCAGCTGTCCAACTGTCCGACTGTCCAGCCGGGGGCTGCGTGCCGTGTGTTAAATTATATGGCCAGTCATTGCAGTTATGAGCACAGTTACATGAGCTTGTCCCCTCTCTCTTTCTCTCCATTCCGCTCTGCCTCTCTAACATACATATGTTGTATCTGCCTTTTCGGGGCCTTTGGCTGAGGGTCGCTCGTTATTAACTGTTTATCAATCAAGAGCTTTAATGAACTATTCTCTGGGCGAGGCAGGCAGGCAGCCAGACAGTCAAACAGATTTCGAGGGTTCGTAATGCACGAACTGCAGGTGGAACAGCGCAGATAATGTGTATAATGACGATGGTAATGATTATGCATACGAAATGCTCATGGAACGTAGGGAATCATTAAATATCCATTAGAAAGAACCTTGCCCAATTACTTCATCAACTTTGTGCACATTCAGCGAGATAACAACAGCTTTGCACAGGGCCGC
Organism: Zaprionus ornatus; assembly: GCA_018904035.1. Lineage (NCBI taxonomy): Eukaryota > Metazoa > Arthropoda > Insecta > Diptera > Drosophilidae > Zaprionus > Zaprionus ornatus. The sequence continues at coordinate 18,867,457 of JAEIFZ010000115.1, read as the reverse complement.
GACTCTTATCAACTTTGCAAAAGGATTAAAAACTAATTTCAGTTAAGAAAGTATAGTGACGGTAGCCCTAATTAACTGGAGCAGTCTCTGTGTGTGGAATTCAAATTATATGATATACTTTTCACTTTTTGGAAATTCACGCAGTAGTAGTAGTTCTACTATAAGCTCTTATGGGTTAAGAAAGAAGTATAAAGGCAATCGATCAGTTAATGATCGGGGGTTAAGTTTGTGTGATGAAGTTCCCTGTGGTTTTATGGTAGAGGTGTCGATTAGCTTTACTGAAACTACCTACTCGGCTACTCCCTATATAAGTAGTTCCTGTAGTCACCCTACGGTAAGCATACCCCGAATTTTGGGTACTTCGTCCACTTACCCATTTAGTGGTACCTAAACTCTTGTTGTGGGTACTGCTTTCTATATCCCATACATAAGTACATTAATTATGGGTAGGTAATTCTCTACTTTCTGAACGATATAGTATTTAAATTGATATATGTAGATATATATAGATTGATGCTATTTTCGGTTATTTTAGGCAACAAAACGAAAAATGAAAACACATTGCTTAGGGTCTTTTAAGTAAGTAGGGTTAGTCCCTTAATAAGTACCTGTTTCAGCAGCTATGAACTAGTGACCGATACTATAGAGGTCCTACAAATCAGACAGTATAAAGACTAAAGGTAACATGCATAGTGTAGTACAATTAATATCTTCTCTGAGTTTGATTCCCCACTAATGATATGCAAAGGTGTTTTGGAGTAACCTTTTGTAATATTACTCGTTATATTAAAATGCTTTATCAGATAACTATGATTGTCAAAGAACATTTAACGGCAGTAGTTTTAGATTTTAAATGGAAGAAATAGGAGTACTATTATTACTATATATATACCAAAGTTAAACAAATACAAAAGCTTAACATTATGCGAGAAAAAATATAAGCAAAAGAACAGTATCACTCTTCTACAAAATGCAACAACACCAAGGCTTATGTTACTTAAATGTTAAAGCTCATAATTATGATATTTATAGATTACACAGCAGTTTCAGCTCTCAATCGGTTGAGACTGTGTAGCAGATAAGGCGGGATAGCATTGCTTACTGATGGCATAGATGGGATCAGTATTCAAGCCAACACACCCACAGTCTGCTACTGTGACCCATTTGATATAAAGTAAGTACACACACACACACACACATACAAATACTATACAGTCCGTCTGTAGTTCTCTGCAGCATTGTGTGGCAGCTTAACCCCATTTCGAAAGCATTTCGAGCAGCAGCAGCAGCGCAAGAATTACATTTAAAATCGCGCCAAGTGCCAAGCCAAACGCAAAATCAAAGAAAAGAAAATTAACATGAAGTGAATTTCGAAAGGCGCAGACTGTGCAGATAAGTACACAGAAACGTCAGAGAGGTTGATGGTTGGCTCAGGGGTGGCGAAGAGGGGATTACAGGGCGGAGGCAGAAACGTAAAATTTGGCAAGCATTCGCAATAGCAGAGCAGAGCAGAGCACGTGCTTATAGCGCAAGAAATGTGGAAACTTTTATTTCCTAAGAGACCCACTGAGACAGCCAGTCGACATAGACGTGATGGACAGACGGACAGGCAAACGGACTACCAGAAGGAGAGAGACAGAGAGAGAGAGAGAGAGGGAGAGATGGACAGACGGACAGCCTGCCGGACGTCAACGTAATCATGAGGCAATTTCTTCTCCTCTCTCGGAACTGGCAACTGCAATTTGTAGTCAGCGATTTCTTAGCCAGCCTTCTCGGCATCCGCCTCCGCCTCCGCCTGACTGGGATCTTTGGGGGCAAATGGGACAGCTGATTTCGACTGCTGTTTTTTGACCCACTACAGCTGTAGAGGGTGTGTGTGTGTGTGTTCTTGTCGCAGCTACTTGGGCAGAATTAATCTTTTTTTGGCAAATAAATCATGAGACATGTTGGTTCCGTTCCGTTTATTTTGTTGTATTTGCAATTTGAATGAAAAGCAAGCAAGAACTTTGCAAAACGGCATGACCGACTGGCTGATGCTCTGTAGGTAAAGGGAACTAGTTACTTGAGTAATCGATGTACCGATTCATATCTTCAAAAATCTTAATAGAAACTATGACTACGACTGTTACTTCAATATTTTATATAGTAATACGTGAAATACACATAAATATGCATGTGAATAATAGGTTATCGGGGGGAAAAATAATTCATAATTCTAAAACAATGTTCTATATTAATAATGTGTACTGTAGTTCTAAGAATTCTGAAAATACGATCGAGATCTATTTAAAAACTTAACTTAACTCATTGCAGTAACATCATATTAATTTGTTGAGGTTATGTTGAAAATGAAAAAACTGATGTAAAGATTAAAAATATTGAATTAAACATAACTTAGTCATAAATATATTTGAAAAGGATAGCAAACTATAACCACATGGGATACACTGCCATATGCATATACTACTATATATATACTGAACACTACACATATATCATATATATACTACATACATACACTACAATATACATGCTGTACACTACCAATATACCATATATACTTATGTATTATGCACTTGCCCTTCCACGCAATCATTAGATTTATTACTTGGCACCCTCTTGGTGCCCTCCCCGACTACTGCCCAAACTACACTGCCACAAGGTCTCTATACTGTATACCATATAATATATATGCTTGTATGTAGGTCTGTTTGTCTGTATACTTGTTCGTATTTTTCGCCTTTTTTCGCATTGTTTTCATTTTGAAATAAATAATGCTTTGAGCTGTGCAAGCTGCTCGATTAATATAAATCAACGCCCGTTTGTGTCATCCCACTCTGCCTCCGGGACGGCAGCACAGTCTGGGGCGGGCCTGGAGGGGCCTCAGGTCTTTTGTCACAGGGTGTGGGGATCTTTTTGGGGTAGGTTGGCCAGGGGGGACAGCGCTGGCTCAACTTCTCCTTTGTGGCTTTAATGAAAGTAATTTATTAAGTAATTTCTAAGCTTTTAGTCGTGACGCTTGTTGTTGAGCGTTTAATTAATTGGTTTTCTTATTAAACGTCAGCCGAATGAATAATGCATAAGGTAGCATTAACCCCGCCCCCTTGTGGAATTGTATTGTATAACCCTTGTGTGTATGTAAATAAATAAAAACAAAAACACACACCTGAACAGAAGTTGAATTTACCAACTCGAGTTTGGGATGAGAGAGCGAGAGAGAAGCCATCAATTTCAATTATGATAATCAAATTGAAAAGCTATCACAGGACAGTCTGCTGCAGGGCAGGAGCAGCAGGACTCTCCATGCAGTTGGTATATACCGCATTTAATACCCATTAGATACTGCAGCTCTGCCTGCAGCAAGCCGCATTCGGACTGCGGAACGTGCTCTTTGCCCACTCCCAAGTGGCATATGAATACGAGTGCGAGTGCGACACTGAGTGTGTGTGAATGTGAGTGTGAGTACTTTCCAAGTATTTGGACAACGGTTGTCGGCGTCGTCGTGTTGCATGTTGTCGTTGTGAATGTTGTCGCCGTGCTTGTTACGAGAGTCTTGTCTTGTAATGACTAAGCGGCGCTCTGCAAGAGCCCCAGTTACATCTGTCGTTGATGGCTTGTGTGTGTGTGTGTGTGGTACTTTGTTGCAACTGCTGCTGCTGCTGCTGCTGATGTTGCTGCTGCGAACGGATATGCAGAAGAAGCGAAACGTGCTTTCCCAATAACGTCAGACAGACAATGACAAAATAAAAACAAGAAACGATGCGAACTTTAGTTGTTGTTGCTGCTGCCCTGTGCTAAAAACTGTGGCCAAAAATAAATAAAAATATTTAAAGAAAACTGTCAAGATTTGCATTTATTGCTGCTGCTGTTGTTGTCGTTGTTGTTGTTGTTGTTGTTGGCGTCGGTGTCGTGAGCGTCAAGAAATGCACATGCGATAAAAGCTTTCTTGCCTGCTTCGTCTGTGCTATCTGGTCTCTGGTCTCTGTTATATGGTATGGTAGTATCTGCTGCATGGTATCTGGTATCACACCATAGTAGACAGTGCCTGCTGCCCGTCTGCGCACCAGCTTAGCTGGCATTTGCATAATTTGCATAGCGAACAAACATTTGCGCACTCTGTGCAAATATTGAGTACAAAAAAGGGAAACAAAAAGCACAAAACAAATTGCAAGTTTGCGGAAAACAATAATAAATACTGCGAATACTGAATAAAATACTGAATACTGAAATTATTTTGGTTATTTGACAATTTGCACTTGTGTCAACTTTAATTGCAAATTGTAAATTATTTTGTGCTTAGCGATTTTAATTGACTCACCACAGCAGCAATCAAACAACAGGGCCCCCTCTCCGCCCCTACCCCTCCGCTCTTTGCCTCCCTGGGGGGTACTCGGGTTTCTCCCATCGTATTTCTAGTTTGTTTTTCTGTTGTTTTTTTTTCACTTCTGACTGTTTGTATTTCACATTTGTTGCGTATTAATTTAATTAGTTGGCATTTTGTGGTTTCAAGAACCCACCTCAACTCGCCCTCTTCCCCTCTTCCCCATGCCAATCACCTATCGGCGCCAACATGAACAGAGCCCGTAGGATTCGTGGAACTCTCTCGGGCCGATGAGAACAATGAGATTAAATAGAAATGTGGGTTTTATTCAGTTTGCAGATAGCGAAAATGGTTTGCAAATGGAAATTCAAATGCGGGTTGCCTCGTTTGTTTTTTGTCGGCTTTGTGGAATTTTGCCATATGCTAAATAAATTAAAATTTTATTTCATTATCCAGATATCCATGTGTGCAAGTGTGCACGTGTGCGTGCGCGTGTGTGTGTGTGTAATAAACACATTTGCATTACGCGCAAGTGGAGAGCAAACAATGCGTGGCAAAATGGAATTCATGTTGAAATTTAACTTGATAATCGCCTGAAAAGTAACTAGAATTGCAATAAGTTCATTGAACTGACATTCTAGGTTAGGTATACCTTCAAGTATACTTCGCAGAGAAATACTCGTTAAGTATTCTGAATCTCTAGTAAGCTGTGCTAATTACTCAGGTGATTGCACTCACTCTGTATCATTGCAGAGATTAATCAAGCAAAAGTGAATAATTTCGCATTTAGTTGGCAATGCAAGCACGAAGACACACACACACACACACACACATGTGCACAGGCAGTGAATATATTTTCATATTCGGTTTACAATTCAATTTAAATGTAATTTCCCGTTTGCAATTGCAAATTCCAATAGAAAATGCTTGCAGCAAACGTAATAAAATCGCACTGAAATAACTCAGTCAGTCGGGCAGACAGACGGACAGAGAGGCAGACAGACGGACAGAGAGACAGACGGACGGACGGACAGACGTATATTCAGTCGGGTAGTGCTCGGAGAGTGTCGGCATTCGAAGGCCCCAAAGTCACGCCCCGTGCAGCTCATGTTGTACGTCATAATTTCGCATTTGGCACGCTGTGCAATCGATTCGCGTCTTTCGTCATGAATTGATGAAATAAATACAGTTGGCAACACTACTTGACTGGGAGCAAAGTGTTGCCAAATCCCTTACACACATCTTTCTCGGAGCAGAAAATTGTAGAAAATGTATAAACTTTTGCCACGAGCTGAAGCAGTTCTATAGGAATTGAAACTGAATACACCGTTAAGTCTCTTCAATTCCATATTGTATTTTTACAGAAATGTACAGGATACTCTTGCTTCGATCAGGCGTAACAGTTTTGCCAATTCTCGACAGCATTTTCATTTCATTTGGCATGCGGAGAATGCGGCGTATGCGCAATGCGAACACATTTTACACATTTTGACTTGTGCTACAAAAAAATATACAAAATGTTTTCGCTGTTGCGTAAAGAGCACAATTCCGTTTTAATATTTATAATTTCATTATGTCTGCCAGCAGGTAGTTGAGGTGGGGGAGGGGGTAAGGGGTTGCCATTTAAGTGCATTGTCAATTGGATTCGCATAAAAGGCCAAGTCCGGGCAAGTCTGATTGAATTGCGGCCTGCGTGTGTTTTACTCGAATTCGATTTCGATTTCAATTTATTTTATATACAATATATATGTATATCTATATTTACCATATATGCCCAAGTGGATTGTGATTTGTTTCAATTTCATTTGCAATTACAAAATCGCATTTTAATTGTAATTCGTTTCTGATGTGATGTGATGTATGGCGCGTTCTTTGTAATTGAATTTCCAATGAGCCTCATCACCACACGAGGCGTATTAAATGCGCATTAAGCGTAGTCATAGCGTAGCTCCTGCCCCCTCCCCACACCTCCCACCTTTTACTACCCCTTTGGCTTTCACTTCTCTTTTACCCATTTCCTCTGTGTGGCTTCCTCTGCCCACGGGCGAGTCCACTTATCGACCACATTAGCCTAATGATTTCGTCAAGTTTGCCAGCTCCAACACTGTTGTTGCTTTGTAGTTGTTGCTGTTGTTGTTATTGCTATTGCTGTTGCTGCTGTTGCTGCTGCTGCTGCTGCCATTGTCAGCACTTAAATGCAGACTTCATTTGGTTAATTGCATGGCAAACGCTGTCGTGATTAATGTTAATGTTAATGCGACGGCCCTTTGGGACCTACGCAGCGCCTTCTTCATGGCAACCCCTCTCCCCCCATTCCCATTATGGTGCCTCTAAAAGAAACCTGTTCGCATATGATTCGACTCGATGCGATTCTCTTGAATTTTAATTTCCCCCCCATTTATTTTTATGCGCTGCAAAGGCAAAATCGATTCTCTCAGTGTATTTTACTCTGTTTTTAATGCCAGTCCCATTAATCGGAACTGTGCACTGAGCTGTTGATAATTGATAGGTGAGTCCGCTGATCGATGTCACGTCGTTCACTTGATGGGGAATTTCTGAGTGGAATGTCTGTTCATAATGAATGCTTCCTCGCTAGTTTGTGATTCGAGGAAGTACGTCAATTTGTCAATTAGGAAAACATTTATAGAGAGCAAGATTAAAATTAATGGCGCACAATTAATACAAGGGAAATTTGGTTTGCTTTGAAATACATAAAACAAAATATACATGGGGAATAAATTGCACATTTATATTCCATGGGAAACTTACGAAAGTTAAACATGAAATTGTTTACAGAACCCTTGAATAATATCAAGCACGAAAGCTACAGTCGAATGTGCTCGACTGGAATATACCCGCTACAGAACTTTTTTTTTTATTATTATTAAGTAAAGAATCCGTACATTCTGCTACACAACTGACCAAATTATTTATTTTGTGTTGCATACTTTGGGGAGCCGTTTGTAAGTCAGTAAATCAAATTTGTTTCTTAAATAACTTCAATATTAATTATCCGATCACAGCCAAATTCACAGAAATCATTTGGGCGTTCATAGACATTGAGTTTACCAAAAATGAACTGTCCAACATTTAAATTCCGTTTGGAATTTGGTTTTTATCGAATAACGGGGGCGGAAAGAGGCGTGGTCAATTTCTAATACAATCGGTGCATTAATTACACATATTGCCACCAAATTTGATAGCCCTAACTATTATAGTCTCCGTGATTTTTATACGAGCTGACAGACAAACAGACGGATCGACGCATAGACAGACGGACAGACAGGCAGGCATACAGACGGACAGAGAAACAGACGGACAGGGCTATATCCAGTCAGCTGTTGATGCTGAATAAGAATATAGTTTGTAGGGCCACGCCTACTTCTGCCTGTTACATACATTTTCGATGGGCACAAAGTTATAATACCCTTCTACCCTATGGGTAGTGAGAACCAAAAAGATCGTTTTAAGTTCATTAATTTCATTTTATCTGCTCTGTAAATTTTATAACTTGTATTTTGACTTCAGAAACATAAGAAAACAAAACCTTACTATAAGTAATATATTTTATCTATTAAATTTCATTAGAATTTTGCAATAGTTCGAGTTAAAAGAGGCTAAAGATTATATATATTTTCTTTCAAAAAAAGAACTTCCACTAGCGAAGCTTAGCAATCCTTCTACCCTCTTAAATAGAATCCAGAATGGACTTTAATTTCAGAGCATATACATTCTGATTCTACAAGCTATTAAAAGTGCAGTTTGCCTTAAGAGAAGCAATGCGTTTTCAGCGCCAGCAAAGCATTTGAATTACGATGCCCACTTGAGGCATCTTTGCGAAAATTCTAATCATTTCCCGTCGGATGTTGCCCGGCATGGAACACAATTTTCTTTTCGCTTTTCGAGGCAGAGGCAGAGGCAGAGCAAGATTAGCGGAAGGCGTTCACCATTTGCCATTTGGCTTTGCTGCGACGCCCATTGCCCCGTAAGTGGAGCAAGGCTTCTCTAGCTCGTTTCGCAATCTTGGCACGCTTTCCCCCCAGTCCCCCCGCCTCATTCTCGTGGCCAATCGACAACTGCCCATTTGCATGACCCACTTGGGAAGCGAGAGAGTGAGAGAGAGAAGGAATTAAAAGCGAAGCCGAACGGTTCTGCTGGCGGTGCCACTGGGGGTTAGCTTTATCAGGCCATTACGTATACGCCGCCTTGGCTGGCTCACATGCCACACCACTGACGTTGACATCGTGCAATTGTCGCCTATTTATAGCCGCCTTTAATGAGCAAATTACTTCCGACAAACGCACGATTGAACTTTCGATATAAATAATCACGTCGAGCAATCGACAATTAACAATTTGCGATACACAATCACGTCTCTCCCCCCTCCCAAGGGGGAAATAAGTATTTCATTAAAAATTCCACACTCGATCTCAAGGTGTTATGCAAGGCCCGCATATAGCACTATTTCCACACGATTCTTAAGAAATATTTACCCAAAAATTGAATTGAATTTGATGAAACTTGTTCGTGGGACGCGACGCGACGAGAAACTAACTGCAAATTTGGCAAATTCTGCAACTGAATGTCAATGACAGAATGGGCGGAAGAAAGTGCAGAGCAGAAGCCGAGAGAGCCCAGCAGAGAATAGAGATCGTCGACACGGGCATTACATGATCATCATCATCATCATCAACATGCACTGAGAATCTGACGGAGAACCCAAATGGCGCGTTACCATAAAATGTATCTTTGTATCGCAGTATCTGAGTATCTTCGTATCTCAGTGGCGCTGCTGTATCTTGTGGTTGGCAGTCAATAAGTTGCATTGTGAATTGCCTTTCATTGTGAGCTGTAATTGTGCGGCGAGTTTTCCTTTTTTATTCATTCATTTATTTTGCTGCTGCTTCTTCTTCTTCTGCTTCTTGTTTTTTTTTTTTTTTCTGTGCAATTTTCTGTGCATTTTGTTGCCAACTGCCAATAAGTTGGCCATAGGCTATTGGCCATTGCCTCCTCGACCTGACCATCTTCTTCTACACAGCATTTAATTGCACGTTTTGGCCAAGCAACAACAAGGCAAGCGACAACAACAACAACAACAGCAACAATAACGAGACGAACAACAACAATGGCAGACATAAAATAACTAACTAAAGGCAGTTTTTGTGGTTTCGCAGTCGCTCTTTGGTCGCCAGTTTGTTTAGCCGTTTATTTTGGTCTCTTCTCTCCTCCAGAGACTCCTCCTTCTCCTTCTTCTCTTCCTGCTGCTGCTTCCCCAGTGGAGCATAGACAATGTCTATATTAAACAAAAACCTGATGGCTGCTCGACACGGAATGAGTTTTGTGGTGAGCAGATGCCAAAGCATAAATATGCGTAATTACACGCAGAGCGAGAGAGAGGGAGGGAGAGAGAGAGCGAGAGAGGGAAATCCCTGGAAGATGGACCTCAAATCATAGGTAGTATTTTTGTGAAATTAATTGAAATTTTAAGCAATTATTGTACCATAAGAAACCTAATTGATTGAGAGTATTTCAAATACTCGTAGAAATGAGTATTAAATCGGAAAATGTTAAGTCAAATGTATTATTGTATTATATTATTATTACAGGTTATATATCCTCCGATAGTTCCAATACTTTTTATATATGATGCTGCAGAATTTAAAGTATTGTGTATATTCAATATTATGTCTCACTTTTGATTGTTCCTATAGCAGCTATATGTTTAAGTGGTCAGATTCTTGTGAATATTATATATTATAATATATTATTATACATATAGAAAAAGTGCGATGCAGTAAGCTTGGTTGAAATATCTTAAAAAATGACCAAAATCGTTCGATAGTTTGTATGGCAGATATGCAATATATCGCTCCAATCCGGCCTGTTTCGACTTATATACAGCGTGCAGCAATAAGAAGCATGTATGCCAAGTTTCGTTAAGATGACTCCAAAATTGAGAGACTAGTTTGCATTGCCAGTGACGGACACACGGATATACGGACAGATGGACGGACAGACATGGCTTATGGCTTAAAATACAATATATACGATATCGTACACTTTATGGGGTCGGAGGTGTCTCCTAAGATGCCTTGCAAACTTCTAGCCAAACTGAATACACACTCTGCATGACATAAAGTTAATCAAGGATTATTAAATATTATTATTACAATATAGTGTATTATTGGTATTATCAAAAATAGTATTAATATTTTATAATAATTTACAAGCTATAAACTATTAAGTACGGCCAATAAGCCTACAGCTACACGGGCGATTAATCATTATCTTAATCAGATCTTATATATATTTATATATATAGATATTATACGACATTCCTTATTTATAGCACGAACATAATGAGTGGGTCGCACGGAGCTGATGGACTTTTCGTTACTTTCTTGCCATCCATTGCCGGTTAATGCTTGTTTTGGCAGTGTTTCTCAGCTGTGGGTTGTCTGCCTGTTGCTAATGTTGTTGTTGCTGTTGTTGTAGCTGCTACTGTTGTTGTAGTCGTTGTTGTTGTTGCTGTTAGCCTACCCGTACTTGTTTCGCATCTAACCTTTGCTCTTAATTTCGTTTGCCCTTTTGGCGCGATATTCGAGACAAGTTTCTTGTTGTCTCCAGTCGCCGTTTTGCCCTCATCTCTCCTTCCTTCTCCACTCCCCCTCTTCCCCCTCTGCACTTGCCTGCCAATTTGCGGTATTTTCTGGGTTTCACTCCTGCCCGCACTGACTCGCTCAAATCACGCTGCCCCGAAAATATTTGCGACTAAAACAGACCCTATAGGTGAGGTCGCAGCCAGCTATAGCTGACTGTATACCCTGCATGCTAATTAGTCGACGCTGGCAAAGCTTTTGCCTTTATTTCCCATGCGTCCATTATTATAATTTTCTCTCTCTAGCTGTGTATGCAAGTATGTGCGAGTATGTGTGTGTGTGTGTGTAGGTTAGAGTGTCCGTGTGTTTGTGTGTTTTCGCCAGGTTTAATTAATGATTTCGCTAAGCTGGCTCGTTCGGCTGTCGTCTGTCGGTTGTCGGTTGTCTCACCCAGCCATTGCCGGGGTTAATTGTGTGTCAGGGGCATTAGAAATTTGGCGAGCATTGGCCTGGTGCCCCTCTCCCTACCCGCTCAGTCCTCTGTGTTCAGTCCGCCCCCTGGCAAAGTCCGCATCGAATTGTGGCCATCAAAAGCAGCGAGTGCTGCCACTGTTGCTGTTGCTGCTGCCTCTGCTGCTGCTGCTGCTGCTGCTTTTCCCACCTCGCCTGCTGTTGATGTGGCCCGCATGTGTTGCCAACACGTGGCAGCAACAGCAACAACAACAACAACAACAACAATGCTTTGTTGGCTGCCTGCTGTGCATCCGTTTTGCAACAGATTTGAGCACGAAGTGGAAACGGGAACAACTCATGCCCGTCTCCCTCACCTTCTCGTGCTAACATGTTGCACATAGAACGTTTGTTTGGCAACAACAAACTTTTGTGGACAGTTACGCAATGTTTATTTGTTTGCAATACCCTGGAATATACCCTAGAATATGTATGGTATATACTATATAGTATTTATGTATGAAGAACATCTCTATCTTCTCTCTCTCCATACAGATTAATACCTAAGGCAACAATGCAATCCCTTCAGCTTTGCTCCCCTCACTTACAGGGTACTTGCGCGTCGATCAACTGCATTCGAAGCGCAGCTCCCCTTCAGACTATATTTTCTTTTTCATTGTTGCTGTCGTTGTTCTCCCAAGCAACACTCCCAACTTCCATGTGCATTTGCATGTGACCGATTGAGGTTTATGAATATAAATTGTTTGTTAATTAAATGCAACATCAGCAACATCAACAGCAACAGCGTCAGAACAGCGACAGCAACACACACACATAACAACAATAGCAACAACAACATTGAATAATTGTCTACGCTTTAATACCGGAAATTGATTAAAAGCTCATTTCATTTTGCCTGCCTCGCGTCGTCTGCTGCTGTTGCTGTTGATGTTGTTGCTGCTGCTTTGGCCCCAACTCGCTGTCATAATTTGCCATTTCAAATGATTATGGGCCTTACACATACACACACATAGACTCACACACACATATACAAACACACGCTCGTCTACATAAAGAGACATTCTGTAATTGCATTTTCAGCTGCATCGCTGATGTTGTAAAGGAAATGTGTATAACATGGATATAGATAGTTATTGCTATTGCTAATGTGCTCGTTGTTGTTGTTGCTGTTCTGATTGCCAGTGTGTGTGTATCGTGGTTATTGGCCTGGCTTGTTTAGCTTGCTAATCTTGGGGAGCTAATGCAACACTGTGTGTGGAGGTTGCCTCCATGAAGAACTCTTGGAACTCAAATGAATCTGTATATAATGAAGTAAAACTTAAATGTAAAAGATTGTTACAAATTTGAGGTGCATAGTTGGTAGTTCTCTATGTGTATACCCTACCTTAAGTTTAACAGGGTATGCCATGTAGAGTTTCTCACATTATATCTTTACTTACCTTGCAATTGTCTTTCCCAATTCCCGATAATTCCAAGCCCACTTAAACCCTTTGACAAGGTGTACAATGAACCTGTGATACCCATTGAGTTGTGATTACAGGGTATAGATTACCTAAATTGCATTCTATTTGTTCGCAAACATTTATTTCGCAGAAACCATCGCCAGAATGCTGCCCTGTAATAAGCAACTTGAACTTTAACTGCCTCCGTCAGCTTGCCCAACATTAGTCGTTATTCTTCCACTCCCCTTCCGCGCCTGCTGCCCGACGCGCTCTTTTCTCCTCACCTCCTTTTCCGCACCCCCTCCTTTGCTGTTTGCGTCTGTTACAATTTTCCTCATCTTTCTCTGTCGCTGTTTGCCATAATTTTACTGCCAATTTTAGTCGGCGAGAAAGTTGGCTGACTCCACAGCCACGTCTCTCCCTGCCCCTCCTCGACTACCACTGCCTCTGCCTGCCCCATCTCCCGCTCCACCTCCTCTACCCGTGTCCGACTTTGTGTCTGGGTCTCCGGGTCTGAGTCGGCTCTGGCATTGGCTTTGTTGTCGCATTTGGGTCTCCTCCTGCACTTACACGTCGCATTTACGTTGCGATTTTTATTTCCTGTAATTTTTACGATATTACTTATTTTTATGCACCGCACGACGCACCACTTGCCAGTGGAGTAGGAGTAGGGTATGGGGTGGTCTCGTCTGGTTTGCTGGGCTTTTTCGTGGGTCAAGGGGGCTGCCAGGCTTCGTTTAGCTTTCATTTCAGAATTTTATGCCATTTTTATGGGCATTTGTTGTGGTTGTTTCTGTTGTTGTTGTTGCTCTAGTTGTTCTCGTTGCTGTTGCGCCACATTATTGGTTTTTCAAAATTCAAATTGCGTCATAAAAGAAATTAAAATAAAAACGAAAACGAGAACGAGAACGAAGAAAAATGCCCTCGAAATGTTTGCGGCATGTGGGAGGATGAACCTCTCGATGGAACTGGAAAAACCTATTGGAAAACACAAACAGAGTTCAGTTGGAATTTGTTGGTTGAGTTCGTTATTTACTCACTCTTTATTGTTGCTGCTGTTGTTGTTATTACGTATTATTTTTACAGTTGGTTGGCTTATTTATTCTCCAGCATTTGTTATTATTTAATTTCAATATTTATGCAGCTTGTCTGGCGTGACTGTAGCGCATTATAATTACCCGCACACACACACACATACACACACACGATCCACCACTCACAAAAATGCTAACCACACCCCAACCCCCATATCTCCTCCCACTTGCCACTCCCCGAATGAACGGACAGGCACAATTTTCAGCCGCATAAGTGTGGCTTGAATAATGCTAAAAGTCTATTTCGAATTTTGTTATGGCTTGCGGCTTGTAAAATTGTTGCTGCTTTCATTGTTGCTGCTGCTGTTGTTGTTGCTGCTGTTGTTGTTGTTGTATTGGCCTGTTAGCATATGGTTTATGGATCCATGCATATAGCATGTACGTCCGCCCGAACGTGCTGCTATGGAGCGACCTCGTTCGCTCGCTGTTGTCATTGATGGACTCGCATAACTGCGATCTATTGCATATCGTATCGTATCGTATCGCATCGTATTCATGTTCAGATCGCTGCATATTCAATTTGTAACGGTACATTTGGGTTACACGACAATTAGTTATGGTACAGCGCAAGTGGGTTATCGATAACACAAGGTAATCAAATTATAAACGCACTAAATAAACAAACAATAAAGTTTAGCGATATTATGACAATGGAAACTATCGTATATGGTATTATAGAGCTGAAAGTGGGTTGTCAGTTGATGATATAATGAGTCAAGCTTCGCTTAACGGGTTAGTCACCAGCTAAAGTAGTATTCAATTGTAAATGTCTTGCAATCTTAGCATTTGCATATGTCGATAGTAAGCTTTGTATGTTACTATCGCAAGTATCGTATATAGTTAAGTGAAACTAAAAGTGGGTTACAAATTAATGATATGATAAGTTAAGCTTTGTTTACGAGGAAATTCATCAGAAAATAATCAGATACTCTGGGAACTTTCTTGGAATTTCAGTATTTGCATAGATCGCCAATGGGAATTGTATAAGATCGTGCAAGCAGCGCTAGTTATTTGAATTATATGACCATATATCACTCTGTTACTTGCTTCACTAATGGGGAAACTTCGATTAAATATCTATTTATAATCTGCAATCTTAATGAGAGGCACAGACGGACTAGCAACTTAAGGCTTACTATCTCACTTCAATTAGCGAGCAATCAGCAATGCGAAATATTCATAGTGTTGCGTTAATCTTATTTCACAATTGAATGACTGTCGTTTGACTGTCTTTGTGGGGCTTAATGCAATTCAAGCTGCAGTTTTTCCAATTATTTTCCCATAACATTGATGACTTTCCCGGGGCCAAAACTGATTACCACTTCAATCAGCTTTCGAACTCGAACGATTGTTTACCAATGTCTGGGACACTATTTGGCTTAGTATATTTTCCCTATAAACACTTGAGTACGCCATGGGCAGTCGAGAGGACAGTGTGGAAGAGAGGACAGTGAAGAAGAGAGGGAGGTGGAGGTGGAGGGGGTGGCAAATACTTCGTCATGCAATCGTCTCGTCCGGCATCGAACAGGAGACGCTTCATTTAATGTTTTTCCAATTTATTTTCATGCCAACTTTGAGTTTCCGTTTGAGTTTCGCTTTGGTTTTAGTTGCAGATTCTGTTTTATTCTCCAGTTGCTGTTTTAGTTTTTCGGTCTCGTCTAAAGTTTCATTTCAATTTTGTGCAATTAAATTGAGTTATTTGCCACAGTCTGTCCTTGGTCTCTTTCGTTGTCTGTGCTTGGTGACTTAAATCCGTCTGCCTGCCTGCCTTGTCTGTCCACTGTCCACTGTCTCTTTGTCTGTCTGTCTCTCTTTGTCTGTCTATCTGTCTGTCTCTCTGTTTGTCTGTCTGTCTGTCCGTCTGTCCCTCTGTCTGGCTGTCAGTCAGCGTTGTGTTTCAAATTAAATTGGCCTTTGTGCAGCGGTTATTGGCAGACTAATGTACGGCGCGGAGCACAGCACAGAGCACACATGTTCGATGGGCTCCATTCCTCATCGGCTGCCGATTCCTCATCGTGTTGTCCACTTGGCCAGCAGTCCATGCCAGTCCATCGGACATGCATACAATAAAAGCCAAATACAACGGCAAACGCTCATTGAATAAATAATCAAAATAAAATATACGAGTACTCGCATGTTCAGCCTGCCACTCGCACTCACAGTCGCTCGCCTCGACTCGCTTTATTCGCTTTTCGTTGCAAAAATACAACCAATTTCCAATTTCAAATTCCAATTATATTGCTCTACGCTTTTTATTATTATTATTATTATTATTGTGGTTGTTGCTGTTGCTGTGAAAAATCAATATTGACGAACGTTGCAAATGTTGCAAGCAAGTTACACAATGGAGTCGACTCTCGTTTTGTGCGCTTCAAAAATCATCGCCATCAAATTAAAACTGGCTCAATAAACTTTCATAAAAGCCAGAAAACTAATCAGGAATTGATAAAGAATCATTCAAACTTGTAGAAAGATTAGATAAATTGATATATTATGATGTTAAACAAATTTATATTTTCATTAATTAATTTCTAACCTCAAAACATTGAATTACGTATTATAAAAGTTTTTTAAACGGGCTCTGCACTTATGGAATGAAGTAGAGGCTCATCAAATTATTTAACACTTTAAAAAACTCATTGGCAATTTAATTAATTGATATTACAATAATTCTTTTTCTAACCTCAAACCTTTGAGTTATCATTGCACTACGTAAAAGGTTTCTAAATGGGTTCTGCAGTTATAGAAATAAATTATTTAACACTTTAAAAAACTCATTGGCATTTTCATTAATTAATATTAATGCTCTTCCTAACCTCAAAACTTTGAGTTATCATTGCAGTTCGTAACATTGTTAGCCTTTCAGCCGGTTCTATAGTTATGCAATAGAATATAGGCTCATCAAAATATTTAACCCTTAAGAACTCACATTGGAATTTTCATCAATTAATACTAATGCTCTTTCTAACCTCAAAACGTTGAAGAATCATTGTTAATCGTTATATATTAACTTTTCTTTTAACAGGTTATGTAATGGGAAATTGGCTCATCAAACCATTCAGCAATAACCATTAGTCAAAGCGATTCAAAACTGTCGTTAAACTCTGATTAATTCACATTTAGTGACTTTCTAACCTCAAAACGATTAAAAACTATCATTAAATTTCTCAAATTGCAGTTGTAAAAAATTGAACAACTTTACAGAAATTAATTTAATTACTTTGTGGCAATAAATGCTGCGTGCAAATTGATTACTTCAGTTATCTCTCGGGCAATTCTTGCAACTCGTTTCCGGCTGGTTTGGCTCCACTGTGCGTGAGGCTGCAGTTGCCACAGATGAAGCCGCAAAGTCGCCAGAAGGACACAAAGCGAGGCAAGTCGAGAGCAAATGGAATCACAAGAATAAGCGACAGACTCTTATGTATTAGCATATGTATGTGTATGTAACATACATGTCTATGTAAATAAGGTCTATATAGTATATATATAATATAACATATGTGACTCTGGTCGAGCATTGCGCATACGCCATGTGTGTTCGTGTGTGCTCTGCTGCCTTGCAAGAAGTTTGTCGCGAACTTTGTGCAAGGGCTCGACAAGTCGACACTAATTGCTGCTGCTGTGGCATGTTGCATGTGGCATGTGGCTGCAGGGAAAACGGACACATCCGTTACAAGTGCCCAGGCTCCTCCTCAATCAATTTGGCCCAAGCGGAAATGTTGCGATGCCATCCAAACAAATTGCTTAATTACAAAAATATTGCTAGGAAGTTCTGCGAATCTGAATGCCAATGTGAATGTGAATGGGAGTGTGAATGTGAGTGTGAGTGCGAATGTGAGTGCGAGTCACTCATTCAAATAAGCAAGAAAAATTGCATGCCCATGTTGTTGTTGTTGCTGCTGTTGTAGTTGTTGCTGCTGTTGCTATGCTGCTGTTGTAGTTGTTGCTGTTTCTGCAGTTGTAGTTGCAGTTGTACTTGCAGTTGTTGTAGATGTTGCTGCTGCTGTAGTTCTTGTTGCTGTTGTAGCAGTAGCAGTTGCTGATGTAGTTGTTGCTGTTGTGTTGTGTACTTGCAGTTGTTGTTGTTGTTGCAGTTGTTGCACTAGCCAGTCAAATGTCTATAATTTAAGCAAAAACAAGCGACAGATACAAACAGCAACAACAACAATTACAGCAGCAACAGCAGCAGCAGCAGCAGCAGCAGGCAAATCATTTGAAGTTGCTGTTGCCATCAGTTGTTGCTGTTGTTGTTCTCTTGCCTTTTCCATTTCTGTTGTTGTTGCTGCTGCTGCTGCTGCAATGTTGCAAAATTTATGCACGCGGCTGCTGCAAAAAATGTAGCTGCCTCCGCCGTCGCTGCTGCTGCTGCCGTTGCTGTTGCCTGGCTAATTTGCTGCAGCCAGCAGCAACCAGTGGAAATTGTTGATGTGCAAAAATGTTGTTGTTGTCGTCTTGTAAATGCCATAAATTAGTCGCTGCTGCCCGCAGACGTAAAGCGGAATTCGCAATGCATTTTCAGCCGTTTTTTTATTTAGCTTTTTTTTGTATTTCAATATTATTTTATACATTTTCATTCAGCTTTTTTATTGCTTCTTTTTTTAATTTAATTTATTGTGTTGGCTTCGCATGTTGTTGTTGCTGTTCTTGTTGCTGCTGTTGCTGGCATATTTTGGCATTGCCAAGCACACTAAATTAATGCACACACACACACACACATACACACACACACACACACACACACACAGACACACACATATATAAATATGCATATCAGTATGTTTCCTGCTGGCGAAGGTCGTGTGGGTGTCTGTGTGGGCAGGGAGTAGACACAGCAAACATTTGCCCGGGGCATAAAATATGCATAAAGCCAAAATCAATGCTAGACTACACTGTGTGTGTGTGCGAGTGTGTGTGTGTGTGTGCGAGTGTGTGTGTTCGAGTGTGTGTGTGTGCAGAGCAGTAAAAGATTGGAAAATTGTGATAAATGCCAGTTGGTAAATGTTTTGTTATGTGCAATGCACAATAAAAGCAAATTGAATTATTCAATCGGGGGAAAAGTTATCTTTAATAGTTAAGGGGGTGTGCAGGGGGGTCAGCAGGAGGAGATAGAGAAGGGGCAATAGAAAATATTTTAGCAAACTGTGCGTCAGAGCGGGGCAACTTGATATTGCTTAAGAATAGCGCCAACTTAGCTGAGCCTGGCGCTGCCTCCTCCTGCCTCCCCCTGCCTGTTCCCCACCTCCTCTTAGCTTGCTTCCACTCGCAGCCAATTTATCAACATTTCCGTTTCCGTTTCCGGTTCCTTTTCTCTGCTCAGTGTTGTCAACATTAAATCGAGAAAGACGCAGAGAAATTGCCAGAGCGCGTCGTAAATATAAAAAGTGAGCTCCTAATTGCGAAAGTTTTTAATGTTATGACAAAATTATAACGATATATTAGAGGGAGAGTGGGCGGAGGGGGAGAGTGGGAGTGGAAGAGGGAGAGAGATGGCAAGAAGGGCAATAGAAACGTTGCTCATGGTCAGAGCGAGCAACAAATCAATGGCAGCAGGGCAATTGCTGTGACCGCAGCAGCAGCAGCAGCATCAAATGTGGCAGCAACAACAACAAAATGAAAACCTAGAAGAGCAGCAGCAGAGGTAGCTTCAGCAGCAGAGGCAGCGGCAGCAGCAGAGGCAGCGGCAGCAGCAGAGGCAGCAGCAGCGGCAGAGGCAGCAGCGGCAGCGGCAGCTAAAGGAAATCCCACAATTCCCGCACAACAATGACAAATAAATTAAATTAGTCACAAACATATTTCAAAAATATACACATAAAACGTTTCTACACACTCTCCATCTCTCTCTCTCCCCCTTTGTCCATCTCTCTCTCCCCCTCCCCCTCTTTGGCAGCAGCAGGGCGGGCCAAGGATACGACGAGCCGACAATAAAACAGGCAACAGTAAAAAACGAACGACAGACAGACGAACATTTTATATATATTTGATTTTATGAGCGGAGAGGACGCTTACATAAAGCCTGCCCAGGGCAAGGGTTGCACACTGCCAACAGAAGGGGTGTGGCAAGGGGGGGGAAAGAGGGGGCAAGGGAGCAGCAACGGCCCAGTTTACGACATAGTCTTGGCTTCTGCCACGTTTGCTTGCTGCATGAGTATTTGCCGTGGGTGGCCGCGCTTAACTGCAACTTACCCCTCGTACCCTGCCCCTGCTCTCCGCTCCCCTGCCCCACTTCATGCACAACGACATGCCGAAAGCTGCCAAATTGCCCGCCCCATCAAAAAGGAAGTAAGAAAAAAGCGCACACACCCGAAAAAAATAGATAAAAAAGTTCAAGCAGCAAACTGTAGTAAGTTGTGGGCGAGTGCAGAGTGGGGGATGTGGGGGGTCGTGGCATGC
This sequence comes from Zaprionus ornatus, assembly GCA_018904035.1. Lineage (NCBI taxonomy): Eukaryota > Metazoa > Arthropoda > Insecta > Diptera > Drosophilidae > Zaprionus > Zaprionus ornatus. The sequence goes on along the minus strand of JAEIFZ010000115.1, from coordinate 18,847,140 downwards.
AGTAGAGTGTCGGCTTTAAAGGCGTCTCCGATGCCGTCTGCGTCTCGCAGCAGACAGGGGGGGCAGACGCTCGAAGGACACTCGCAGTGGCACACCCACACAGAGAGAGAGGGGGAGGGGAGTGAGGAGAGCGAGGAGGAAGCAGAGACAGAGAGAGAGAGAGTGTGAGAGAGGGAGCGCAATAGAGAGATACTTCTGCACAGGCCAAACGACATAATAAAACCGGCATTTTTATGCATGTCTGAGTAACTTCATGAGCCGCGCCAGAGCCCAAGCGAGAGCCAAGCCAGACTGGAGGGGGACCACGGCAGGTCGAGGAGTTTTTGCGCTGCTTCCTCTGTCGCAGTCGCTGTCGACGTCGTCGCTGCTTCCAGTGCGGCGTTCAGTTTCAGGTTCATTGGAAGCCAACGCTCCCGTGGGAGCCTCGAAACGGGAGCGAAGTCGAAGTCGGAGTCGACGCACTTGTCCGGCGTGCTCTTTATTCAGCCAGGGCACTTGCGCACTGGACGGGCGTGTCACAGGAACCCAAGACCGCAGTGAACTGACAACAAAACGATAACAGCAACAGCAGCAGCAGCAGCAACAACATAGCAACAGCAACAACAACAACAGGAGCATTTTGGGAAGGTCGTTGCGAACAGTTGTAAAACGACACAGCGCACAGCTGGACCAAGGCACGCACACACACACACGCACACGCATACGCACTCTCACACAGACAGGAGTTGTACACACACACACACACACACAGACTCAGACAGTGAGACTCGTCACATTTATGCAACGAGGCGTCGACCGGCAAAGTAATTAACTTAAGCCCGACCAAATGTCGATATGGATGTCGATGTTGATGCCGTTGCCGTTCCCGATGACGATGCCGATGCCGAGGCTGCTGTTGCCGATGACGAGGACGAGGACGAGGACGAGCACGTTGCCGCTGCCGTTGCCGATGTTGTTGATGTTTGCCGAGACAAAAGCCGGGCCCATGGCATCGGCATCGGCTGTGGGACGCGAGAATCGGCCTCAGACCGGGCTACTTTTATGTTGCAGTCATTTGAAAAATGCGCCATATATACAAGGATATGTTCGTATATATGAGTGTTTGTATAAGTGTGTGTGTGTGTGTGTGTGTGTGTGTGTAACTATAAGAGCATTCGTGGGCGTCTGCTTGCATGTGTATGTGTATGTGTATGTGTAGCCGAGGTCGTTTGCCGGCACTTGCTTCTACATGGCTGGGACACTCATGTTATGTTTTCATATATATATCGCACACACACACATACGCATACATATAACATTTATATGTGCATGTATAGTTGATGCTTCATGCCTTTATGCGGGCCATTCTCGAGAGTACATGGAATATGGCATCGTGTGGCATGTGGCATGGTCTGCCCTGGTTGGGCCTGGGCCTGCCATATGCGAGGCTCCAGTTAACAAAAGATCCAACACATTTGCTTAATGTAATTGTTGTTGTTGCTGCTGTTGCTGTTGTTGTTGGTGCCACTGTAAGTGCTGCAAGTATAACATATGCTGCATATGGCATAAATAGATTGCGCAAGTAAGTTGAAATAAGTAAAAAGAGAAATTCAAGAAAAATACAGGAAACACTTGCTGAAGAGGGCACGCGATGGCAGCATGGGGGAGAAGGGGGTAGGAGAAGGGACTGTGAGGTTGACTGAGATAGAAGGTGGCAGGTAAACAGTCAGACTGGCAGGACTTTGCATACTTAGGAAAATAAAAAGTGGCATTCCTAGAGAAAGGAATTTTATCGTAGCATGTGCAACATTCTCAGCGAGCTGGGCAACTGATGCGATGGTTGTGATCGGCTTTATAAACCTATATTTGACTTGAAATAGGTTCGCCTTTGACTTCAGCTGAACTAAAAAAAAACTATAACGAAACTAGTATAACATATTTTATATTCTATAATGTGTGATGAACTTTGCTTGTAAAGATAATAAAAGTATTTATATCTTAGGATAATAATAATAAGCATTTAAAGTAGAAAAATAATGAAGAATTGATATGTTATATAATATGAGATCTATGAAGTGATTACTTAAAATATCATACTAACGACCTATTAATAATATAATAATAATTATTAAAAAAAAAAAAAAAATAAAATAAAACTAACGACCTATATTTAAAAATACTTAAGATTCAGCTAAATGGATTAATGAACAAGATCAAAATATAAACATTCAGATACCCAGATTGATCCTTTCTATGAAGAAGAACAATGTTTGTATAAACAAATCGAATATAATGCAAAATACTAAAATACTATATATATTATTATTATTGGATAAATAAACAAGATCAAAATATAAACATCCAGATACCCGTATTGATCCTTTCTATGAAGAAGAACAAGATTTGTGTAAGCAAATCGAATATAATACAGAATACTATTGTATTATATTATCTGTATGTACGGTATATGTTTGAAACTCTATCCCAAAATAGTTAAAATTCAGCTATCAAGATCTATATGTATGTCAACACATGATGTATGAGTGAAATATGAATGAATAACTTCGCTATTGTTGGACAGCAAGATCAATCTACATATGATATATGGGACATAAGACACTTAAGATCTAGATACCTTTTCGTGCAGTTCTTTATTGTTTCATGCCTCATAAATACCTCCACGAATTCGTTGGCCGTTTGAAATAATTCTCACATCTCTCGGTTTATGGGCAGCTGCAATTTCAAATCAATCAGGTAAGTTGGAAATCTGTTCGACACACAGAGAGGGCCACACCTCTTGAGGTGGAGCGTGTGTTTTTAATTGAAAATTGCTGTCATGAAGAAAAGACATAAACAACAATTCTAAGAAATGGCGCAGACAATCAAATCTATTGTAGAAACTCGTACGACTCGAACGACTCGACTCGAAGCGACTCCCGAGTGTCTAAGAGACTCACATAACAATTGTACAATATGCATAACAATGAAGAGCGCTTCAGTCGCCGCCTCGTTCCAGTTTCGATCCTCGAGCGGAGGAGAACGAGACCGAAAAGGGAAGACAGCTCGAGATGAGGGGAGAGGGAGACAGGGAGACAAGTGTTCCGGCTGCCGGAGCTGACAAAAAGTCTTAGGAGAATGGAAAAACTATTGTCTGAGCCCCATGCTCAAGAGTCTTCTGTGCACGAAAACTTAAGTATAAATCAAAAAATTTATGAATTTCGTATACGAAATGAAGAGCTGAGCCGAGTCGACCCAAAGCTGAGCTGAGCTGGAGCAGTTTGGGTGTCTGTTGGTCTGTCTGTCTATCTGTCTGTCTGTCTGCCTGCCTGGCGGCTGGTTAGCTGCCTGGTTGGCACTTCAGGCCGGTCTCTGGGTCGAGGCCTCGACGCATTCAGCTCGCATTCAAACTAAAACAAACAATATAAACTTCAAAACGCTTCGTTGCATATCAAATTAATTACACCGAGGCCCCAAAAGCGGCCAGGGAGAACCCTTCCCGAGCTGGCACAGCAGACTCAGCCAGAGGCAGCTCCTCACTGAGTGAGTCAGTCAGTCAGTCAGTGAGTTAGTCAGTCGCTTGGTCGGCCAGACTTGTTGTCAGACAACCCTTGAAGATTGTTTTCTTGTGCCAAAAAGGGGCTGAAGCCCGAACTTTTTGCACAAAGCAGGCAACTTAAGCCACTCGAAGAGGTGAGGAGAGCCCGAGAATAAGGAGGTAAGGAGGTATTAGGCAGAGCAGGACAGACCAGACCAGACCAGAACAGAGCCGAGCTGACAGGCAACAAGAACTCATGCACAGTGAAAACTGAAGGCATAATTTATGCCTTCAAAGTGAATTGTTGTTCAAAGAAAACTTGGAACACTTTTCCCCTGCCTGCTCTCCGCACTGAGAACAAAAAGAGACGAAGCCAACAGGATGCAAAGAACTTCTGGCTGCTACGAACTCAGCATGCCCTGCCAAAAGGGGTTAACCTGAAATTGAAAACTTGTATTGTATCATTGAATGGAAAATATATCTTTTATATGTTATAATAAAAGGGAAACTGATTGAGTTTTATGTAAGGATTCGATTTGCCACACGTGAAACTTGCAAGTTATTGAAAGGGACTAAGAACATCAAGAGAAGAAGAACCTTTAGGATATTTAATCGATCACAGCGTAAAACCTTGAATCATCAATTATAAATGGGCTCAGCAGAGAGTTTTCTATAGAATTGGTTAGACCTATTTCCTTTACACAGATACTGTATCTATGGGTTGCATTCTGTTTCTTTTTATCTGTGAATCGACACCTTGCTGCATGTGGCACAGCACGTAATCACTTAGAATCCCAACAGGCTCTACCTTTGCCCTCTCAACACAATGCCCGGCCCGAATATCCTTCGAAAAGTATTTTGTTTTGTTTTCAGATTCATCCTTAGTGCGGTTTTCTCTGTGCCTGTGATGACAAAGCTGAAACCGAAACTGTGAAACAAAAGTAAAGTCTGCAGGCAGCAGGCACAGACGACTGTTGTGGCCAGTCACACACAAATAGATGGGAAACCTCAGACCTACGAGCGGAGAGAGAGAGTGAGTGGAGAACTGGATCCACATGGTATCCCAACATAATTGAAATGCACACGACTGGCTGCTTCCCTGGAACTGAAGTCCACTCGCAGCATGAATGACCAAAACTCACGCACGGACGCAGTTGTAACTTCTCCTCTGACCCCCCCAAAAAAACAGAAGACAACAACAGCCGGCGAACCCTAACCTTCTCTCCCTTTCCACAAAAGGTTGTGTCCTCTGCCTTCTAAAATGCTATTTTAAGTACATTTGGCGTTTTTATGACGCCCCCCAATCTCCAATTTTATTTTTAGTGGGCTTTTTGTTGTTCCTTCTCTTCCTCCTGTTTCTTCTTCTTCTCTCTTTTATGCCGAAATTTTGTACATTTATTAATTCGTAATCATCTTTGACGGCAACATGAGAATCGGCCATGTGCATGTGAGCCCACCCCCCGTCCCGGTGCCAGACTCGTTGTCGGTCCCGGCGGAAGACTTTTTTGAGTCGAGTTGAAAATAAAGCAGTAAAATTGTAACAGATATGTCTGGCCATACACACCATATACTCATGAAACTGTTTGTGTGCCGAACATGAGTTGCAGCCAGAGTGCCCAGCGAGGCTGTGGCCCTCCTTCTCTCTCCATTGTTATTGTTGTTCGCTCTGTTCTGCTGTTGTTGTTGTTGCTGTTGTTGTTGGACGTGCTGTGCGCCGTGTTCTTCAGATAGAGTATTCTAGGAAATCCAACGTAGCTAGCCAGCAACTTGACTGCCCCGAAAATGTTCTCTCTGTATGTTATTCTTTTCGTTTACGTTTCGATTCGGCTTCAGTTTAAGTTGCTTCAGTTGCTTCAGTTGCTGTTGCTCTTTCTGTGTCGGTTCTGTGTTTTTCAGCTGCTTGCTTAGTTGTGCAGAAAGTCAGATAGCTTAAAATTTCTCATTGTTTTTGTTATTGTTAACAGACAAGCTCATGTTGTTGTTGCTGTTGTTGTTGGTTGGGTTCGAGCCAGGTTTTCTGCGAAATTGTGTTCTGCGCTTACTTGATAAATATTTTCATATGAATGATTACGAAATCGTTCTTCTTCTACGTTGGCAATTTGAAACCCAAATTGTGCCTTGTTGTCTTGACACTGTGCTTAAGACTGTTCAGCAGAGGGAGGGAGGAGGTCTTTGCAGATGGAGATGAGTGATATGAAATTCCATACGTAACCATAATGAGAGACCTTTTCAAATATGAGAGTTGCCCAAGGGAAGGGCTTAGGTTACTTGGTCGCCTAGGTAGCTCTGAGATTATTGTGGTTTGCTTACAATATGACACAAATTAATAGAATGCCAGATATATCTTTATATCATATCCCCAAAGATACCTTTTCCTACAAGATCTTTGAGTTTCCCCATCTTTATGCAACTTTTACTTGGGTATACCAAGAAAAGACTCTCTCGAGGTTAACGACGCTTCATTTTCTCCATATGCTAATGCGGAATCAGAGTTTCATCCCAGTTTGGCCAAGGTTTTATGCAAATCGGCAATAAATCCAATGCGCAGAAGAATCCTAATGAGCTGAAACAGGAAAATTGTCACCCGAAATCGCTTTTCAATTGAAACTGGACCGGACAGTTCATTCATTCATGGCAACAGTAGCAAAGTATTCAGGAATTCGAATGCGAAGTACCTTAATGCGCTGCAGGGGCAACACAGAGTGTGAGAGGGAAAGAGGGGTGTGCAGGGCGACATGTTCCCGTATCGGAGTTGCCTTTCAAATTGATGAGCAATAACAAAAGCCAGTCCGCACACAAAGGAAAATGTTGCATAGAAAGAGACTTGCGATACTTTCAAAGTTTCCACCAGAAATACCCATGTATCTAAGAGTGTGTTAGTGTGTGTGTGTGTGTGTGTGAGTGAGTCGTGTGTGTACTTGTGCCTCGACCCGTGTATGAGTCGAGTATTTCTTTTTCTTTTGCGAAATTAATGAACTATTCAAATGTCAAAGGATCTGTGAAACGCGACGGGCAGATAAAGCGACGGCCACGACAGACGGACGGAGGGACCTACAGACGGACGGACGGACGGACGGACGGACGGACGAACAAAAACGGTTGGTGACAAGAGCAGCGAGAGCAACAAAGCGGGCCAACAATAAAAACGAGTCCAGTAAAGAAATCCATAAAAGATTTTGTAGCTGCAACGCGTCGCTTTATGAGTCGAGACTCGACGACGAGCAGGCAAACTGTGCCATAGTATGTGTGCCTGTGTGTGTGCCTGTGTGTGTGCCTGTGTGTGTGTGTTTGCTCGCTTTTACAAAATTCAAAAAGCAATTTACAAAAGGCAACGTGAAAGGCGATACGCTTGCACACACACACACACACACACACACACACACACACAAAGAGAGCTAAGGGCCGGAACCCAGATACGGGCCCAGGGCCAGAGTTGCAGCTCTAAGTGCCACTAAAGGACGACGACGACGACATCAGTGGAGCCGAGGGAGGGGGAAGAGGTATAAAAACGAAGGCGCTGAGCCGCAACGAATGCCTCGGCAAGAGCGCGTCGCAGTCAGTTTCCATCTCTTAGAGATGATGAGCAGCAGTGATGACTGCTCCGCTGGGATCACTTGGCAGGCAGACACACACAGCATGTTCCCCCCCTCTCTCTCTCTCTCACCCTCTCCACTCACTATTCCCTGTGGCAATACGTAAATGAGTCGTCGTCGTCGTCGGCCTACAAATTCGACGCTGGCCGACTGATTTTTTTATTATCATTGCATTTTATAGACAGTTTTACGAGCTAACGAAAGTGGTTCTGCCAGGCCCGCCAGAGCTGGGGCTGGAGCTGGAGAGTCAGTCAGGCTGTCCAGATAATGCCGATACGATATGTTGATGCCGACATACATATTTCGGGTTTACGATGCAGCGTGCCGCCGCCTCAACCGATGTGAATCGCGTAAATTGTAAATCACACTTGCCGTGCCCACGGATACCGGCCTGGCCTGCTCTCAATGGGAGCCAGTACACATGCGATGCCATGTGCTGATCTCCATATAGCCCCACTCCCACCCCCTCTCTCTCTTCCACTCTCGCATACAATGCATATTAGCGTAGCTCTCAAATTGTTTTTAGTTGCCGCCGCGTCTGCAAATGACCCATTGTCTGTTTTACGATTGAAGCGGGACGAGTGAGTCAGTTGAGGGTGGGCAGGGGAGAGGTGGGTAGGGGAGTGGGCTAGGGGAAGCTGTTAAGTGTTGCCATTAAAGCGTTTAAATTGTTGCACTAAGGTTGCATTGCCAAATGTTTCAGATCTACCAAAACAGAAACAAAGACAAGAGAGTGTGAATGAGAGAGAGAGAGAGAGAGAGAGAGAGAAAGAGAGACAGAGTGCGAGCGAGATGGAAAGCCTTTCGCCTCGCGAGAGTGTGTGCCGTGCTCATCAATCTTCAGAGCCGTCGGCCGACATTGCGCGGCACCATGACAAGCCGCTATAGTCTTGATAAAGTGCTAAAAGATTTGCTTTGCCACAGCAAGATCGTAAATAAGCCACAAGGTTCGCTAATGCAGTCTGTCTTCCATTGTAGCAGCTGCATACTGTACAAGGCAGCTACATAACTCAACATTTGTGAATAGCCTGAAATGCATAGAGTATCCAGGAACATCTCAACCAAATTTGATGATTTTGACTCTTACCATAGCTAAGATAAGGTATTCAACGAGATTCTTCCACTAAGTAGGGAGTGATATGAAGGAATATCTCTATAAAGTTTGATATCTCTAGATCTTACCAAAGCTGAGTTAAGGCATTAAAGGAAATTCTTCTACTTTATCTTTAAATAACATGAACAGAGTGAATATTTTGAATATGTATGATATCAAGGAACATCTCTATCAAATTTGATGACTTTGGGTTTTACAATAGCTAAGATAGGACATTAAATGTAATTCTTGAACTTTGTATCTAAATAGTTTTAACGGAGGGAATATCCTGTTGTGTGTATGATATTAGAGAGCAATTCTACTAAATTTAATGAATGTAAAACTTAGAACAACTGAGATTTAGGTATTTAAAGAGATAGAAGATGAACTTGATCTTATATTAAACAAGGTTTCTGCACTTCGTCACTTCATCACATAAAAAGTGGGAATATTATGATATACGTATGATATAAAAGAACATCTCTACCAAATTTGATGAATATGAAGTTTATAATAACTAAGATATACATATTTATAGAGATAGAAGTCTTAAATGCTGTACTCCTGCACTTCATTCCTTAATAAGTTTAGTAGAAGGAATATTCTGTTGTATGTATAATATTAAAGAGCAATTAAACAAAATTTAGTGAATGTGAAGCTTATGACAACTGAGATCTATGTATTTATAGAGATAGAAGACCAACTTGAACTCGAATAAAGTTAGATTTCGTTGTCAGTCCATAACATTGGGAGGTGAAATATCCGGTAGTGCATATGATATTAAGGAACAACTATACCAACTTTGATGAATCTGAACCTTGTAATAAGTGAGATCTACCTGTTTATACACATAGAAAACTAACCAAACACAAAATGTAACGCACTTCTTCTGTGATGAAGTTACCCCAGTACTGCAGCTTCTTCTTGTGACGCATTCAGATGCATTTTAATCGCTAAGACTTTCATCTACACTCTTCTTAATACCAGTAAAGGCTACATTACTCAGCAGTTTTTAATGTATTTTGTATAAAGGAAGAGCTCCAACAAATTTGATGATTCTTACACTCATAATAACTAAGATCTACGCCTGCAGAGCGATTTCTGTGTTTTCTCCATAAGTGAGTTAAGCGAAGCTAAAAGCGTGAAATTTGTAGAGTAATAGGAAACATTCCTACCGAATTTGATGAGCCTGCAACTCATAATAGCTGAGATCGACGCATTTCATGAGAGAGGGGACCAACTTGAACTCTGGGAAGGGCAGCTGCCTTTAGATGCGCATTAAACGGTAGAATTCTTTGATATATCTTCGGCTTGGGCGATTTCTAATTAAAATGCAACTGCTGGTACTGCAGCAGGTGCTTCATTATCAGTCGGAGGCAAGCGGCACTTTCGCAATTAATTGCTGACTGACTCAGGAAGCGGGGGGAGCGAAGGGAGGAGGAGGAGTTATCTGGTCTGACTCATATGCCACTTGGCTCCCACACCTGCTCCCGAGACATTCAACACTCGACACGTTAATGCAATAAAAATGAAACTCATTACGACGAATTGCAATGCAAACGGGAATGCAAAAGGCGAATATGAATACGAATACGAGTGTAAATGTGAATGTGAATGCAAAGCGAGTGCTGCAATAATTCAGATGAAATTTTCGCAAGTCGCTTTCAATTAGGAATCGGCTCGATTGGTCACTTGACTCGAGTTCCCAGCACAAGTTTAGAGAACTTCAATGGTAATTTCAATTGCAATTCGAATTGCTGCAATTAGGCAAATAAAATACTAAAATACTGATAAAATACTGTATAAGTAAGTCGAATACAAGTCGAGTTCTCTGCAATTGGTAGCAAGTTGGGTCGGTTTCGGGTTTGCAAATGGGCGATAAATTCCCAAGAGTTGCTGCGACACTGTCGGTCTCCCTCTTCTCTTCTTCCTCTCCACCCCGTCCGGCAAACTGGCCGACCTTCCGTTCATTATTTGAAACTTTTTCATGTTGTTTGCATAATTTACAATTTATTATTTTGCGTTATTTATTGTACGTGCCGCAATTTATGCATAAAATGCCGAACAAAACGCTCCATTAATCAGAGAGCTCATTCCATGTAGTATTCCCACAGACCCGCACACACAGGCCTCGAACCCCGACCCGACCGACCCCGGACCGGGCAGCGAACACGGCCACTGAGATTTAAAAATACTAATTAAGTTTAATGTAATGCACATATGCGATAAGTCGCCGGCTTACTCAAGATTATACCGAAGCAGCTCCTCTCTATAATGCCATACTACGATACGATCCATACTGGCAGCATAATGTATTTGGGTGCCTGTCAGCCTCTGTCCCTGCCTCCCCGCCTCCCCGCCTGCCCGCCTGCTTCCTGTACAGACGGTGATTGATGTGGCGGCTTTTGCGTACACACACGTTAACACACACACACTCACACACATATACGCACACACACTGACACATACAGGTCTATGCCGTATTTGGTGAGCACAAAAAACGAGCTGCGTTAAAGCCGCATGAAGTCGCCACAGCCAAAAACAAAACAAATGAGCTTGCGACAGTGCAAAGCTTATAGACTGTGAGTTACCCTATACTATATGGATGTTTCCTATAGTTGGGGATTTAGAAAAACTATCTACCAAACTTCAGCTGAATAGCATTTAATGTAACCAAGATCTGAGCAAAAGAAAAGTAACTTTAAAAATTAATCGAATTGGATGTTTATTCAAATTGGACACCTTTTATGGCTTCCCTTCATTGACAGGGCATGCAAAGCTAATATAAAAAACTAATTATATAATATATGTATAATATAATAAAATCTTATAGACTGTTAGATGCCCTATACTAAACGGATATCACATGTTTCCTATAGTTAACACCTCAGACAATCTCTCTACCAAACTTCAGCTGAATAGCTTTTAACACAACCAAGATCTAAGCAAAAGAAAAGTATTCCAATTAAAGGAACTTTAAAACCTAATCAAATTGAATGTTTTTTCCCATTAGACACCTTCGATAGCTTCCCTTCATCTACAGGGTATGCAAAGCTAATAAATTGTTGGCCAAACTACGAGGTAGCACCGTGAAAGCGTTGCAAATTGAATCGTTAAATTAAAAAATTAGCAATGAAGTCACTTGAGAGTTGCCTGAAAGTTGATAGGCATGTTATGAGCACGTTAGATCCCCGCAGATCGATTAAAAGACCGAAAACTATTTTCCTGGCGAGCAAAGATAAGCCCAAACAGGATTTACTATCGCACATTGGGTAATTTCGAGCCGTTCCTTATGTAAGCGAGATCTTCCTGCTGATTCTGCAATAAAAAAGACATCAAGTCAGGGCTGTGTGACTGAGCAGGATTAACTTAAATAATAACATTCCTACACTTAATTTAGGATGCTTTCAGCTCCATCTCTGTCAATGTGGAGAATGTTGATGATGATGATGGGTCTGGCTGCATTTAACTTGTCTCAACTTCGTGAGATATTCGTCGCGCCGGCAAATCTATCATCGACCCTCATCATAATTTCGGCTCTCTTAGTTTATTATGATTATTTTTGTTTTCAAAACACACACACACAGAGTGAGGGAGACAGAGAACAACTTTGTATGTGCGATGGGAGATCGAATGTCAAGCTTCCCAGCTGAACAATTTTGCGTTGTTTTTCTTCTTTCGGCCTCTTCCTTTTCCTCTTCGCTTTTCTCGTTTTTCATTTCCCCTTGGCAGCAAAAGCCAAATAAACAAGGGGCACAAACAAATGCTGCCTGTGCTGAAATATTTACGCAACGATCTATTGGCCAAATGTTTGTGAAAAAAGTTTTTCCTTTGGCTTTTCATTTTTCCAAGAAGGGGCATGAACGTGCAGCGAAGTGATTCAATTAAATTTGGAAGCATTCTCGTGGCATGAGACAACGATGATTGCTTTCCTTTGGTCGTCTGCCAGACGCGCCCATCTCCCTCTCTCACTCTCTCTTTCTCTGTCTGTCACTGTCTCTGCCTTTGACTTGTCTGACTTGACAGTCACCTTTGTTGGCCGCACTAGATTTTATCTATTAAAATACACCAAATTTCTTAGTCAAGTGTGTGTGCGTGTGTGTGTGTGTGGGGGGGAGAGGGAAGAGAAGGAAGGGTGTCAGGCAGGCGTCACTCTTGTCACCCTCATCACTTCACACGCCCGATTGCACAGCGCACTTGATGCGTAAGAAAGAGAGAGAGAGAGAGAGAGACGGCAGCTCAACCACTTCCCCTCTCTGTCCCCTTGACTATTGCTTGCCCCATGCGTTGTCTTTGACATTTTTAAATTGATTTTTTGTTGTACTGAAAGCCACATCAGCGCAGGTGCAGACATTCCCAGGCAGTCTAATTAGAGAGCGCCTATTCCTGGCGCAGGTAGACTGCCCCCCCTCGGCCCTGCCCCACTTACAGCCGCCCACACAAATTGGCTTAATCAGTGAGTAAATTCGTTCATTTACTTGGAAATAAATTGCGTATAATTTGCAGGCGCGCGTAAATAAAAGTTGGCTGTGCATTAATCGATTGATCGATGATGGTAGCCAGGGGGGAGGGGGGTAAGGTGACTAGGCAGAAGAAGGGGGGGTAATGGAAGGCATTTCGAGTGTTTGTTTTTGGAAAAACGGGGCTAGGTGCGGCGACTGCGAATTGCAAATTGAATATTGATTTTTATCGATTTCACATAATCGAAATCAAGAACACAAAATATCACTCGACTTGAGCTTGTTCGACCTCTTGTTGTTGTTGCTGTTGTTGTTGTAACTCACGTTTCTGATTTCCGATTTGAGATTTCTTGTCGCTGGTTCTCTCGACTGCATGTTCTGCTCGTTCTGCGCTGTTCGCTCCATGTTCGACGACGACGACGACGACGAGAATTGAAAGTTGATTTTACAATTTGATAAGCATCCGCAAATTACACGAGAGACCTGCCCCGGGGCCCATAGACTTTGATGTGTTGGCATACGCCCATAAATTTCATGATTATCAGTATTTTATTTTATTAAATAAATTCTGCTGCGCCGGCCACACCCCTTACTCGAGACACGCACGTAACGGCAAACTCAGCCAATTTTGCTGAGATAGACCCCAAACAGGCAGAGATACGGGAGAGGGGGGTATAAGAGGAGGGTTGTGTTTTATGTGCAGTTTGCATGTGGGAATTTTCATTAGGCTGAGACTCAAGGCCCCTCAAGGAAGTCCATTAAATGGGGAAAATGTGCGCACATAAACGAGAAAAATAGGCTCGTAAAGCTGTTATTGAAAATTTCGATGCATGTTGTGGAATCGTAAGTCAGTAATTCCCTTCCAAGCAGAACTCGCAGTTACCAAAATTGACTATGGAAGAGGAAGAGGAAGCAGCAGCAGCAGCTGAAAGCAATTGAAAGTGCGCTTTGCAATCATCTGAGCGGAGAGGCAGCGAAGGCACACTTGAGGCCAGTCTTATAATCCAGCTCGTATTCAAAGAGGCTTTTCTCGCTTGAGTTATTGCTTGGCCAGATCAGAAGCTCTTGTTGGTATTGTTATTGTTGTTGTTGTTGTTCTGGCAGAGAAGGATTTCAGGGCATCTGGCAGTGTCCTTTGTTCGAGCAATGTCATTGAGACCTCACGTACCCACTTTATGAGCAAGTAGTTCATGCTTACTTCCTCTTGACTGCCTCGGGCTCCTCCGCTCTTCTCTGCTGGCCTTTTCACGTAGTCTCTCTCGGTGTGTGTGTGTCTGTGTGTGTGTGTGTTTGTGTGTCAACCCTCGGCAGGACATGCTCTTAAGTCGCTGCTAATTGCTTGCGTAACCTGAAGCGCTTCAGGGCTGCCTGGCGTGGCCTCTTCCGCTTCGCAGTCGCGTTGGCTCCACTAAAATGTTCATATTTCAAAAATCGTGCTCAATAAATATTTGCAATGTGTCAGGGGCGACCGCAGTTTGTGTTCCCTGGCTACTGAGGGGAACTCTCTGTGTGTATTGGGGTCCAAGTCGCGTCGCCTTTGTGCTTGAAATATTCGCTTAAAAAACGTGCTCACCAAAGACATTTGCCAAAGATTTCAGCGCAGAAGAAAGAAACCAATTGAAGTGCAAATCAGGAAAGAGGAAACAGGCAGGGGAGGGGGGGACGGGCAAGGAGGGTGCAGGAAGACAGAGCGAGCGACTGAGGAATCGACTTGCTGGAGGGATGTCCGTCTGTCTTTGCGTCCGTCGACAATTGTCGTGCAGCGAAATGAATGCATGCCACTTAACAGTGTGTGTGTGCGTGTGTAGGAGTGTGCGTATGAGTGTGCGTGTGTGTGTGTGAGTGAGTGAGTGAGTGTCGTCCCATTCATTTGTAGGAGACGCAACTTGAACTTCTTTCAGCGCAAGAGGCGCCAAGATGCATGATTGAGCATGATTGAGGGGTCTGGCCTGGAAATTGCACAAGCAGCGACACAGTAACAGCAGCCACACACACACACATACACTCGCACACCCATATTCCATATACCCACATAAACCCACTCAGACGCGCGATTCACAGTTTGCCGCTGAATGGCTTCGTTTATTTTCAACACGTTACTCAAACAATGTTTTTGGTTTATTTAAATTTCTTTCTTATAGCAACAGCAGTAATAACAACAACAACAACGACAACTGCACAAGGCAAGCCATGCAAATGCCGCGGCCCGCTGCTTGTATAAGTTACCTCCCCTCCGCGGCCCTGCCCCGCTGCCTTGGCCAACAGCCTTGCCCTCCAGTGCGTTGAGGAAGCCCGCGTCGAGAGTAAACATTTGAATTTTACATTAAAGGCGGGCGGCAAAACCGAACGAAACAACAACCACAAAAGCAACAAATTAAGAATGCCTCAGACGAGGGCTCGACTGTGAGATACCCTTTGAAATAGGCTAAAAAAGCATTGCAAACAAGCAGAAACTAAAGCAACTAGGAACTATCCACACAGTTAACCATGTTCAAAGGAATACCAAAGGGTTTCGTTAATAACTTCTGTGTTTGCAATTCGATTGTAATGAAATTTGTAGGATAGTTTAATATTATAGCCATCTTATTATATGCTGTAGAATAAAAGTGTAGCTTACATATCAAGCTTGATAATTGAAATCAAACGCTAGATTATTGATTTAAGTATTGACTTGGCATTGTATCCCACATTTAATGAACTCATTATTCGGGTATGGCATACAAGAACCATCATGACAAATTTTCTGTGTGTAGCTCTTATAGTTCCAGAGATCTGCGCGTTCATACGAACAGACAACCTGGTTTTGGACGCTTACGGAGAATATCTTTACTTTATGGAACTCGCGCCACCTGCTTCCGCATGTTACAAACATTTTTCAGCAGTAAATATACCCTTCATTGTGTATGTTCAAAGTTTAAAGGGTATGAACAAAAAGAAAATATCGCAGTGGTGAAAAAAATCGCATTTTTCTTATTTAAACAAAACGGCGGCACTGTGCACAGCAAACAATTCGCAATCGTAGTCGCCATCGTCCCAGTTTGTCCGTCTGTTTACTCTTTAAAGCGCCAATGCCAGCACAGAGACAGCCTGCAGGATCAGAGCGGGAAGGGGGCGTGGGGAGGGGGAGGTTGATGCAGTAGTGGCACATTTAGTGTGGGGAGGCAACCGAAGCGAGATAAAGATACAAAAGCCCCGCAATGAAGTTGGCGGTTTGCAGCGAGTTCAAACTGTGTATGCCAAATGCAAACAGTAAAATATTCGAAATTTAAAACTTTATTTCGCCTGGCAGACGAACGAAGGCGGAGCAGCTTTAGCTTTACTGTTATGCACAGTCCTCCCTCCCCATTTGGTTTTATATTTGCGCAACGCGCAACGAGCAAGAAGAAGCTGAAAAAATAAATGCAGCACAGCCCGAGGTGGAATGGGAAGAGGGAAAAGGGAAGGGAAAGAGAAAGGAGACGAGACGAGACGTGGGCAAAGCCGAACAAGATTTCTCGCTGTGCTCAGGTTCTGCCCTTTTCTTGTCTTGTCAAAACGCCTGACAAACGATAAGCGAACGTTCTGTCGGAAACGGAATCGGGAATGGGAATGGAACTGAATTCAAGCCTGATTCGAGGGCGTTCCCAGACGCAGCTGATTTTGATTTGTATCTAATTGTATGCAAACAGCGCACCAAATATCCGACAGTGTGCATGGAATATGGATGGATGGTTAGACAAACACACAAAAAGAGACCCACAGACAGAGCTACTAACCATATACCGCATACATAGCATACAGACATACAGACATATGTATGTTATGTATGCGCAGTCACATATGCGGGTGATTTGTTCGATTTTTGGCATGAAGTTGATAGATTACTACAAATCGAACCAAGTCGAACCAGTTTCGCTTTCGGGGGGTGGATGACGATGATGACGATGACGCATAGGCCGATTCCATTATGCGACAGACTGAAAAGTTTCCAGTGAAACCTGACTAAGTATGGCATCTATTGTTATACAATTAATTGAGTGAGATTGCGACACAGACTTCCGTCCCCGGAGAATCGTATCTATGCAAGCTAAAACAGATCACTCGTTACTTGCTTAATTACACACTTTAATACTATTGTTATAACTTATAAGCATCGCTTGCCCCATTTCGAGCGGAATAATCCTTGACGCGCAGTGTGTATCGTATCGTATTGTGTGTCGTGCAGCTGCTTTGTCAGTTTAGTTAGTTGTAATCGGGTCGCACTGCACAATGCCGCCCATTATATTAACCCATAATTACAAAACCCAACAATGCCCAAGTGCCAGACAATTACGAGCGGGCCAGCACAGACGGCGCATTCCCAAACCCATTTGGATTTCGATTTTTGCGCTCTTTGCATTATTTATCGCCGCGCTGCCTTCTATTTGCACTCTTTATATAGTCGAGCGTGTAATTTGCACAATCGTTTAACATGCGGCCCGGTTACAAAGTTTATAGGGCTCCGTAATTAGAGGCCCGCTGACTAACCACTTCGCATTTCGAACTTTCGACTCGATGTGCTATACGAGTATATATACATATATATATAGATGAGTGTATGTATTTGCTATATAGAGGTTCGTGTAGGTTTCTAAATTACAGAGACCGCGTCATGAGTTGGTAATTAAGTGGTTTGCCGGCTCGCAAAGTGACTGACACGTCAGTGTTAGACGACATCCGAGTCCAAGTCCAAGTCCGACAGCCGTCGCTGTTCCCAGGCGCTGTCCAGGGGCAGTTTACCCTTTTAATTTTGGACTCAGCTCGGCGCTTACGTGGCCATTTGGAAAAGGGGGTTCGTCAAGCACGCGAAACGAGGTCATTAAGCAATTTAATATTTTAACAAACAGATAATAATCGAATTGATCGGCCTAGGGAAGCCTGACAGGCTGGAGAAGGAGGCACACAACCCCACTCTCGCCTTGGGGTCACTCCTCATTGGGTTTCCACTGGGATTGGGTTACGCGTGCAGGGGGCACGACGCGTTGCAAGTTAAAGTGAATTTTTTATGACAGTTGCACGAAATATTAAGGTGTAATGGGTATAAAGCCGCAGACCGAGAGACGCGACAACTGGGAAAGCTGACAACGGTCAACGCCAGTAACCGCAAATGCGAACGTGACGGGGGAGGGGAGGAGGATGAGGGAGAGACACACAGAGACAAACCTACAAGTGCGGCTTAGTGACACGTTGCTTGGTATCAGCTGGCGGGCAAGTACGAGTAATGTCAGTTCTTAAGAGTCTGAGGCGGCAGCCAGCAGCAGTCTCGGCCTAATCTTCAGCGCAGCAAATAGCAAAGTTGCACACGAAGAGGGGGAGAGATAGGAGAAGAGAGATAGGGGAAGAGAGAGGAGAAGAGAAGGTAGAGAGAGGAGTGCGCTGTAGCGGCAGCTACAGGCGATGGTGGCGATAGCAGTGCGACCTGCGGTGTGGTGCACTAGCTTTCTTGCTGCATGCATTTTGTGGCACAGTGGGACAAGGACGATAAATGAGGCTTGAATTTTAAATACAAGGCATCTGGAAATGACAAATTGATTAAGTTTTTATAATGTTTTTCAAATAAATCAAAGAATATTTAAGTTTGTGATACCTATACAAATAATAAAAACAAAAATTTGAAATAAAAATATATTATAATTAAATTAGATTTGTATATATGATAAGCAAAGAGCTTATTGACTTTATAATAACATTATAAAATGATAAAAAGAATCGATAAATATAATAAATACAACAAGAAGAAATAAGGGTTTATGAAGATATGCAGCTTTGCTCCTATATATTTGATAATTCTTGAATTTCATACATTATAAAGGTATTTAAAAAAAGAAAAAAATTATGTAAGCTAAGGATTGTTGTTTTCTATAATAGAGAAATTCCATAGAAATCACAATACTTTTAAGGTTCACAGGTTTTATTTTAGCTAAATATTAATTAAAAAACTTAACTTATAATATGAAAATCAACTATAGTTATATGAAATAAAGTGATTCCATAAATAATATAATATTTCCGAAATTCTTATTGTTTGCATTAGATAGCAAGAATGAAAAGAAAGAGAGATATAAGACTAGTTCTGTATTACTTTAAGTTTCATCTCTATCTTCAAGGATTACTTGTAATTTAAGATACCAATAAGTATACACCTAATGGGTTCTTTGTGTGGTATACGGGGTTTTTCTTAAAATGTGGTTAATTTCACGCTCAATTCACGTGATTCCTTTGTGAGTCGCAGTTCTCAAGGATTCTTAGCAGATCTTTGCATGCTGGCTATGCCGAAACCCAAAACTACTTGCCTTAATCCGCTTGGGTGCCAACTGAAGCACACACACACGCACGCACACAGGGATACACACACAGACAGTGTCACTAAAGAGGCCGCACAGGTAAACATGAAAATCTTCAGCACTTCGCTCTGAGAATTGTTTTTCCTGCCTTCGCTATCTGGTTTCCTTTGCAATGTGTATTTGCTTTCGACCGCCCGATGGGCATTTCCACGACAATGTCACACTGTGACCTCAAAATGTTTGCCAGCCCGCAGCCGTGCGACAAAGAACAGGAGAGAGAGAGGGAGATGGAGGGAGGGAGATGGAGGGAGACAGGCAAATAGTAATGGCGATGGCGCAAACAACATGTGGCCGAGTGTGTGGCATAAGTGTTCTCCATGCAAGTGTGTGTGTGCCTTGGCAAGTGTGTATGTGTGCTAGTGTGTGTGTGTCTTAGTGTGTGTGCGGGTAATTAAAAACAACAACAGCAACACGCAGTCAACCTGTATTTTTATTTTTATATGCCGAGCAAGTTGGTCGCGCACGGCAAACTCTGCAGGCAGAGGCCGCAGTTCTCCTTGGACTTAATTACACGGATTAAATATTATACGGCTTTAGTGCTCAGCATGTTACTGTTCTTGTGCCTCCGCCCTTTTCCTGTCCCCGCCCCGCTCGTAAAATAAAAGTAAAGTTGCGTCTCCGTCTGCGTCATCTCTCCACCTTATCGCACAAATTGCATTTTTATAATGATCCGCCCACGTCCATAACGAACAAACTGGAAAAACATTGCCATATAGTCGACACGTTCAGTGTGTTGTTGCTGTTGTTGTTTTCTATGTATTTTCTGTGTTAATTGGCCGTTTATGTTGCTGTATGTTTTCATAGTTGACTTTTTTGGCCACATTCGCAAGGAAATCATCGTCTACGGATCGAGCCAGTCCCAGTCCCAGCCCCGGCACCAGCCCCAACTTTGTACATGGATAATTGTCGCCGCTTTTGGTGGCAAATCTTTTTGCCAGTCCAAGTGAAAATTACCAGGTACAGCAGCTTGTCACTGTGCGTGTGTGTGTGTGTGAGTGTGTGTGTGCCTGCTCTTTATAACGCATGTTTTTTATGGAGCGAGACAACTCTGCCGCCCATTTCCATTTCCATTTGTCGTGTTTGCTTTGAGATAAGCGCCAAATTCATATATAATTAGAGAGCCCCGTCGTATGTTGCCGCAAATTGCATTAGCAACGCTCGGAAAAACTGGAACTGCAATTGCCAATTGCCAACTGGCAACCGGCAACTGGCAATGGGGTGTTACAGACTACAGACTAGACTCGCTGAGCTTTACACGCCAGCAATGTGAAACATTTTAATGAAGTTTCAATGACTTGGCGAACAACAAGACTGGGAAAATAAAGTGCTTTTGTTAGGGAAAGATCTAGAATAGCTCAAAAAGTAGCAGAGAAATCTGAATGATTTGAAAGTAGCAAAGCAACGCAGTTGTTTGTATTCTGAATAGTTGAAAATGTTGTGGAGAAATCTGTACAAAGAACTTTCATGCATCATGCGCGCCTGAGTCAGAGGGAATATCAGCGTTTACAATTATTACCAGTTTATTATTATGTTTCCACAGCTGCCATGCCCACTTCCGCCTGCGTCGATATGCCCAATTCTGAAGTAATTTTAATGACTTGCAGTCCATAAAAAAAACAAATACAAAACATACGTTGATTATGACGAGTGTGCACACACACACACACACACACACAAGCACACACATGCACACTCAGCGAGGATTATTTATAGGCATAATTAAGCAAACGTTTCCATCACTCAGTCATGATGGAACAGTCCCAAACTAGCCGCCCATGCGGCTTTAAAGCCATATCACGCATACGCCCCCTTTGCCGCAGCCAAACAACCGAAACAACAGCGCAGGGCGTGACTTCGACTGAGCCATCGAATTTTGGCATTTAATGGATGTTCATTAATCACAACTACAACACGAATCGGCAGGAATAGCACGATAATGCAGAGAGCAGGCCTGTAATTGCTGTCGCTGCTGCTGCGCGTGTGTTGGCGAAAAGTCATGACATTTTCCACGTCCACCGTCCCCAACTTCCACCAAAGGCAATCAAAGTTTTTCCCTGCAATTTTATTTTCCTCGCCAAACACACACACATACAACACTCACATGTATCTGTGTTTCTTCCTCGTCGCCGTCGGAGCCTTATCGCATCATAACAATCGTTCGCTTTATTGATGTCATTATTATGGCAACTTCTTTTTCTCTGTAAATACCAAGTCATTTGTTCGCTGTTCATTGTTGTTGCTGTTGCTGTTGTTGTTGCCCCTCTTGTTGTGCCTCATTTAGTGTTTATTATATTTTTTGTCCTCTTTCCTCTCTAGACGCTTTTATCTGTTGACCCTCGCGTCGCCTCGCTGAGCGTTATCGAGTCAAGTCGCCGCGCATTATTATTATTATTTGTTTTATGTTTTTTTTTTCTGTTTTTTTGTTAATATTTATTTGATTTTCACTCGGTTTCATTTGGCGCGAAGGTTGCCGCGGGCCTCGAGGAAACACGAATTAAATATTTGTTAATTGTTCAGTTTTTCGTTAGAGCAATTTGTTTTTGGAGGCTGTTCCGCATACGTCGCACAAGCTGAACATATTCTACAATATATACATATATTATGAGTATAGTATGTTAATCTGTTGGCATTAATTGCTCATCGATCGCATCGCATTCACAACTGAAGCTGGGCAAGCCCCGAATCGAATATGCTAATTCCATGTTGATCTGGAGAATAAAACGCCAACCTTTGTTAGCGTTTTATGGCTGTTATGGATCTCGATTTCTGTAATGTGATCTCAGATATTCGAGATATTCCATTTCCCATAAGGGTTGGCGTCAGATGAGATCACTTTGGGATCGTTTCTCTTCACGCGCTTACAAGACGCATTACGTCAACTTCCTCTACTGAGACAAGGGTTTCTCTGTCTCTCTCTCTCCCCCTCTTCTTCTCTCTACCTTCCCCTCTTCCTCTCCTTTTCTGTCCATTTATGTCGCGCCTAATCGATCTGCCATAATTCAAGCAATGTCATCGCGGGGCATTTATAGCAAACATCTCAGGCGGCACAAGTGACTTGTCAACTCTGCTGCACGAGTAATTTAAAACTTCCTGCCAGCTGATGGAGTAGGGCAGTGAGGGGTTGCTTGCCACATTAAGTTCAGCTGCTGCTGTCTGCGTCAGGCGTTGCCACATCACGCTGCCCATTAATGTTGCATGGCGCAGCACAAAAGCGTCCATTCAATGCACTCACTTGATTATCACAGCCGCAAACAACATCAGCGTCGCCTCGAAACCACAACCCCCACAGTGCCCCACAAAATACGACGAGTTCCCACTGCTTCCCCCTCCCCTACACTCTTGCTCCCCTCACCCTGCATTGCTGAAACAAAACTGAAACCCATTGGAGAGCGAAGCACACATTTGCTAGGGGGATGCTCGCATTTCTTGGGCTCTTCAAAACATGTTTTTGCACTTATGCATCTCACACAACCCCCCCCCCTTGCTCCGCCCCCACCTGAACAATTGTCAAATGAAATTAGTTGGATTTCTGTTAGGCATTTCCCTGGTACACAATACGAGCACAAGGCCAGCGGCTCATTGGCTTATTATGTTCTTATTGTGCTGCGGCTTATGGCTTCTGTGTCTTCTGGCCTAGTCCGTCTCTCTCTAGCTGTCTCTATCTGCTTATCCTTCTCTCTCTCTCTCTCTCTCTCTCTCTCTGTGTCTGTCTTGTCTCTCTGCTCTGCTTCAGTCCCTCGTCTAGTGTCATTTTTTATGTCTTCTGTGCGAGAAATGTCAAACGGGGTCGCCTGCTCGGACTTAGCTTGGAAAACTATTCGCATTTGTCTAACATATATTCCATATACCACATTCATTTCCATTTCCATTTCCCCAATGCATAGCACAGCAGAGCAGAACACGTGCCACTGAGGGGCGTTCTCCGAGATACTTTTGTGCAGCAGATAAAATTAATTGCCAACTCGCATTCGCAGTGAGCTTTATCGGAGAGCGGGCAACTTCTTGAACTGCCCTCAACAGCTGGCGCGGTAATTGCCCAAAAACAAAATATACTAAAACAGAGAAGAGAAATAAATGTGTGCCCCCTGCAGCTAACGATTTACCTCCTCCCCGTCCCCTCTGCACCACACTCCCCTCACAGACTGCAGATACTCTTGGCTTGGCTTGGCTTGCCTAGTCGCATCCGCAAGATGCAACTGCTGAGATAACATGACCGGCAAACAAACAACGCCAAACATGCGAGTTCCGAGCTGAGGCCCATAGATAGAGGCAAGACACACAAACACAAACACACACACACACACACAAGCAGACACAGAGACAGAGAGAGAGACAGACTCGCTGGCAATCATTTATTTGAAGCGTCAAACTCGTTTGTCTTATCTGATTATTTATACGTGGACTCTCTCTATACCCTGTACATACACATGCATATACCCTCGTTAGGTTCCCCTGCCAACTTAACATATTAATTATTTCATTATTTTCCGATCAGTTGCACAATTATATTGCAAAATTGTTCACGATTTTTGCATATAAATGAATTTTACAGTTCAGGTTTGCAGCTGAGCAAAGGGGGAAAAATTATATTACAATTTACAATTAAATGCATTTAATAATATTACGAAAGACAGGCATGTGAGATTGTAATTACCACTGAAGTGTAGTTGGGTATTAATTGTATAACATCTGAAATACTTAAAGTATTTGCAAACTGGTATCATTTCCAGTTAGTGTGAATATTTACGATAATTGTGTGGCAATTTCAAGATTAGCATTTATAAATTTGTATTAAACAAGGCGTGATAAACAAATAAATAAAATAATAAATTGCAAATACTTTATAGACCAAGAAATTAAATTTATAGGAATATATGAAAGTATACATTCTATATGCAGTTCAGTTGTAAAATAAATTAATATTATATATACAGAAAGTATTAATGAAAACAAAAAAAAAATTCCAAAATTTTCAGAAAAGAAAATTTTAGTAAAAATAAATAAATAAATTAATACTAAAACTATTAAAAAAAACTTGAACAAATTTCTAAATTTTCAGAAAAGCAAATTATAGTAAAAAAAATCAAAACTCTCTTATTTATTTATTTATTTATTTAAAGTTGACCAATTACGATTTAAACAACATTTTTCACAAGTGATTATACAATTTAAATTTAATAAAAGTTAAAAAAAAAATAATATTTGAGGTTAGGTTAGGATTAAGGAAATTTTTATTTATATAAATTTTATATATATACTTTATATATTTAATAAATTTATTTTTTTTATATTTATGTTTATTGTATTTTTTATTATTATTTTGTATCTATATTCTTCTTTTTAAATTTAACACCTTCCTAAATAAAACATATTATGCTTTTACTTACTTTTTTTGACTAAACTTTCAATCGCCTTGATTCATAGGGTATCGAAAGTGCGACTAACTGCGCTGATGCTTTGCTGCTCGCTGCACGACGACGACACGACAAGCTGTGCTGACGTTGTTGCTGTTGTTGTCGTTGCTGTTGTTGTACTTGTTGTTTTGGTTGTTGCTGCTGTTGTTGTTGTTGTACCTGTTGTTGTTGTTGTGGTTGTAGCGCGCCAACGCTGTTAGTCATGCGCCGGGGCCAGCGCTTAACTTGGCTTTTAGCTTGGCCAAACACAGACGGAGACTGGCAGACAGAGCAGACAGACTCACAGACTGCCAGCCGGTTAGACAGACGAATCATTCATTGCACGCTGCTCTGTTGTTGTCGTTGCTGTTGTTGTTGCTGTTGCTGTTGCCGGCCCATTCATACAGGTAGCCAGCGTCGCAGTTGGCGTCGTCGTCATTATCATTTTGTCGTCATCAGCGACGTCGGCGCAAATGAAACATAAAATGAAACGCCCCTTAATAGTCACCGCCGCCGTTGTTGTCCGGCCTTATGCGTATCTTGCAGATACAGATACAAGCACACACACACACACAGCCTCGCACAACGGCCCCGACTTGGCATAGTAACCGAATCGCTGCGATATCTTTGCATCTGTATCTGTATCTGTTCGTGGCCGTTGTTGTTTGCATTTTTAGCACAATTTTACGTTGTTGTTGTTGCTGTTGCTGTTGCTGTTGCTGTTGCTGCTGTTGCTGCTGTTGTTGTCGTGTCTGCTGTTGCTGCTGTCCTTTGTGGTTGTATTTTAGTTCGCATTCTCTATGCACACCACAAAAAACGAAACGAGGCACACGAAAAAAGAAAAGACAACAAGAGAAGAAACCGCAACGAGCTAACGTAATCTTCTAGATACGCACAGGCCATATGTGCCTGCGTATCTGCATCTGCGTATCTGTATCTGCGTAGCTGTTGCTCTTGTTGCTGTTGCTGCTGTTGTTGCTTGTATCTGCCAAGCTTGGCGACTTTCATGACCGTTTTGGCTTCGGTTTCAGTCTCAGCTTCAGCTTCAGCTTCAGCTTGCACAACAGATGCTTTTGGCCTCAGCTCAGCTCAGCTCGGCGCTGCTGCAGATGCTTTTGGACACGAAGGCAGAGGAAGAGTTGGGAAGAGGGGCAGGTAGGGGGCGGGGCATAAGAAGCTGCTGTGGCGGAGGCTGAGGCTGAGGCAGATGCAGCGACAGTTATTGTGCCAGAGGTGGAGGCAGAAGGGAAGGCAGAAGGGAAGGCAGAATGGGAAGGCAGTTATTGTGCCAGGGAATAAGGCAGAGAAGGTGGCAAAAGGGGGAGCAAAAAGAGAGAGACAAAGAGGGGAGGCAGACAAAAGAGAAGGCACAGAGGCAGACAGGGAGATAGACAGCGAGGCAGACAGAGGCAGAGAGACAGTTACTGTGGCAGTTGCAGTTGCAACGTTGCCAGTTGCACTTTCAAATGTCGCTGTCGAGTCATTTTGCTTGGCACTTTTCGCTGTTCGCGTTTCGCCTTAATTAATACGAATTTCCCATTATTTATGCCCGGCATTATAATTTAATTAGGCGCCTTAATTGAAACCTAATTAGATTTTAATTGTGCTTGCGCTGCCAGAGTTGCCACAGTTGCCAGAGTTGCGTGTGCTGTCGCGTCTTGCCTGCGTTAGGTTTTTCATTAAATATGAAATCATTTTCTATATGACACCCAGACCTCTCCCCTCCCAGCTCCCCTGCCCACCTCCTCATCCCCGCAATGCGTGCGCTAATGCCCTTTTTAGTCCTCGGCGTGGACGCCTTTTTGTGGTGTTATTTATGGCCTGCTCTTCCCCGGCATTATTTGTCAGTTTTCGAGGGTGGTTCGACGCACTGCCTAGCACTCCCTGCCCCCTCCCCCTGGCCGTGCCTCGCCCTTCATGCGTCTGGCATTGATAATAAATTGTATTATTGGATTTGCTTGTTGCCTTTTGTGCCCTCGAAGGTTGGTCAGGGAACGCAGCCTGCGCTGCCCTTGGGGGCGTGATGCCGCTGATGGGGTTTTAACTGAACTTCCTGCCTCCTTTCCCTGCCCCATGTGGCACCCACTGCAAATGTTGCCAGTCAGCCAGGCGGGGCATAAGTGCAGTTCGCTGTCCGCACACTAATTGATTAATATTGCAGACGCATTCGGATTAAATATTACTGAGCTCCGACTGTTTGTATTTGATTTCACACGGCGCAGTTTGTATGTATTATAAAAAGTCGAGTTTTTATAAAAATAATAGAGTGGGTTGAGCTATGGAATATCAAAATGTTATACTGCATATTTGAGATTTATTTCCCTATTAATAATTTAAAATATAAATCGATTACTCTTTCCACATTAATCCTTTCGTTAGTTAACCCTTTTTCAATTGCCCGACAATGAGTTGAAGATTATAATCATTCTGAACGAGGAAGAAAGGCTGGCATCGGCATGCTCTTATATTCTCCGATTGTTCCAATACTTCTAGAATATAATGGTCCAGAATATAAGTTCATAGTTTGATTGGCACAGATAAGTTCAGTTATTTCTAAAATCAGAATTGGTCTTCATACAAAAACTTTAATTTCGACCGATTGTTCCTACGGCAGCTATATGTTATATGATTCAGATTCTTATGAAATTTTATACGCTTATTATTTATATAGAAATACTCCGATATAGTAAATTTGGTTCCAATATCTTAACAAATAACAAAAATCAGCCGATAGTTTGTATGGCAGCTATACGATATATCTGTCCAATAAGGCTCGTTACGACCTATTCATAGCGTGCAGCATTAAGAAGCATGATTGCCAAGCTTCATTACGATAGCTTCAAAATTGTGAGACTAGTTTGCGTTGCAACACACGGACACACGGATATACGGACATACGGACAGACGGACAGGGCTATTTTGATTCCTCTGTTGAGGCTGATTTATAATATATATACCTTATGGAGTCGGAGCTATATCCCAAGTTGCGTTTCAAACTCCTGACCCTCTACAAAGGTATAAAAAAGTATGTCTAACTTTGTATTCATTTTACGGCTGTTATATACTCGTATATCGATACCCATCCGATGACGATTTCTAAGGCTGCTTGTAATGTGATATCTGCTCAGGATATTCTGTTTCACTTAAGGGTTGGCGTGAGATGAGATTAACTTGCTATCGTTCACTGCTCTCGTCTGCCAGATGCATAACCTCAACTTCCTTGAATCATAACACATTAAAGCCGATAATTATCGATTACAGTTACACGTGTTAGCAGCTTCCTTTCCCTGCTCCCTTTTGCGATATTCGACACACTTTCCTTGTCTGATTACTGATACTGATGCCAGAGCAGGAGCTGCTGTCCTGTCTGAGCTCATTGAACAATCAACCAAATATATCGCCCTGTGCATATTCCGCTTTTATTGCCGTTATTCTGTTGCCCTCGACAGACGGACTGCAATGGGAAATGGGGAATGGCAAATGGGGAAATGGAAACTGCAACTGACATGGAAAAAGAGGCAGCAAATGCTTTTTAGATTGCCCACGCTCTGCAATGCTGTTCTACATAACTGTGCAATGGACATCAACAGCAACATTAACAACTCTAGCAACAACTACAACAACAGCAACAGTAACAGCAACAACAACAACAGTAACAACAACAACAAGTGTTAGCAGCCCTGACTGCAGTTAACGCCGTTTGAAGTTGTCGCTTTAATTATTTAAAGACCAAAGCGAACTGCAAACCAGAGCGAACTTTAAGCCTCGAAAATGAGTTGAGCATGAAACATGACACGCCCACTAGGCCGCCGCCTGCCGCCTCTGCTGCTGCTGCTGCTGTTGGTGCAACTGTCTGCAGCGACCTCAAACAATGTAATTCCATCATTTATACCAATTTCGCCATTTATCCGCAAACAATTCGCAAAAAAGCAACAACAACAACAACAACAAATGCCCAACCCAGCGTGCCGTACCCAAATCCAGCACAGATCGGACAACAACAACAACAACAACAACAGCAGCAACAGCAGAAACAATGAAAAGAGACAACAACAACGTCGACAACAGCGGAAAATCGTCCCTGACTCTGCGGCTTCAGTTTTGCGGCTGCAAGCGACGTCGCATTGTGTGCAGCTCGTATCCGTCCCACTGTCACCTCGTCCAGTGTCCACTGTACTCTACCATGGAGTCGGGCATAATGCATTCGCCTACGCAGTATGTAACATGCACAGCAGGAGGCAGCAACTTGTGCAAGCCAGACAGGTGGCATGGCTTAGAGCGCTCTCTCTCTCTCTTTCTCTCTCTCTCTCTATCTGCCTTTTCTTCTGTGTATGTCTTTGCCTATCTCCCTCTATCTGTCTCCCTCTCTAGCTGAGCAGAAGATTAATTACAGCAGTAGAAGCGTGTAGAATTTAGAAGAATTCAACTACGAATTAGAAGAATGAATTGATAGAGAAACCTAGTGAAGAATTCTGTAGAATTCACCCACAAAAATGACAGAAACGAGAGAGAGAGAAGGAGAGTAGGAAAAGTAATCCCAACTATTGCGCATTTAATCCAAACTAATCCCATTATTCACAGACTACAACAAAGGGTATCTGCTGTGCGGGGTTGCCCGTGTTGCATTGTTGTATGGGAGCGTGCGTTACGTTCTGCTTACAAAACGGATTAAAAGGTTACACAAGAGCGTGCAGAAGCTGCTCGCCAGGGGGACGGGGGGGCACAGGCAAACGGTGAAACGGACACGGATGCGAATGCGAATGTGGCACATACGTGCATACATACATGCATACATACACACATAGTTGGCGTGTGTGGATTGTGAATTGCGCTTGCCATAACGATAGATACTGCAAACCGTACGCAGTCACAGTCAGCATCGCAGTCACTTTATTTGCAACCAGTCTACGCCCCCCCCCATACCCTCTCTTGCTGCACACTGCTCTTCAGCTTCATCTGGGCATCAGTAGTAAGCGAGTCTGAGTCCCGCCTGGCACGCACATGTTGGTCACGTTATGCGCATCGTTGTGCTGGGTTTCGAATACGGAGGAGCAGTGAGGGCAGCAGAAGAAGCAGGGGGAGCAGGAGTTCGGGGAAAGAGAAGACATCACTTCAGTTCGCTTCAGTCGCCTTGCGGTTTTCTTGCTCGTCTGGCACGACATTGCTCCACTTGCGGTCCCAATGTACATGTTTCTCAAGCACCTTCCTGCCCTCTTTCTTGCGCTTCTCTCCCTCTCTCGTTCGCCCGCTGCCCCACGCTGTTGCTGCATTATGACATTTACTGTCATTTCTCTCTTGTCATCTGCAAAGCAAATGCGGCAAATGGCAAAATAATCAACATTAAAATAAAATTATGAAAAGCCAAAAGGTATTAAGGCACGCAATGACCAAGGGGAATCCATTAAGGCCGCCGCACTTGCACTTCATCATCGTCATCGTCATCGCCAGCCTCAGCCTCAGCCTCTGTCTCTTCTCAGTCTCGGTCCCGTCTTCACTCTACTTCTTTCTCTCTGTCGCAGTCTCTCCTCTACCTCTTTCTCTGACTCTGTCTCCGTCTTCGTCGTAATTAATTAATTATGCGGCCTGTCGTCGCCTGCCCTTTATTTTATAGCATACCACAGGGCGCCGTCGGAGGCGAAGGTCAATTAAAAAATGTTGTGCAGCAATTAGTGCCTGACGTCGCCATCGTGAGTGGGTAGTCGAGTGAAGAGTGGAGAATAAGTGAGTGTGAGTGTGTGTGTGTGTGTGTGTGCGAGACTACCCACTCAATGCGATATGCCCCGTTCGCTTCTCACTTTTAATTGATAATACTTGTCGCAGATAAGAAAACTGCCTGGGAATACTTACCCGTCTCGACGACTATCTAACTATTTATAATTGATAGATGCTTGGCCAGCCCAAAAATATCGAACACTAACTAAGACCGTCGGCTTTTTCTTATCGCGCACGTCATATATATAATATATTTCCAGGCCGAAGAGGATTATGGGCTGGCAACATGCAAGGCGGACTCACTCTGTTATTAGCTGCCCCTCCCTCTCGCCTGCACCCTCATTGTACTGCCTATAGCTCTCACTATCCCCCTGCTTTTCTCCCTCCCTCTCTCTCCCTGTTCCACTTCGATTTAGTTGCTGTTTCCTTGAATTTCACAGCGCGCATTGTTGCCATTTTTCACCTTGAAGCAATCAATTGCGACTCTGCTTGCGTGGCTCAGTCCTGTCCGCTGTCCGTAGTATCTGCTGAGCAGCTTAAGAGTATTTTCAAGTCGCGACAGACAGTTGAAATGTTACTCGCCAGATTAGAAGCGCCAACACACTGCCCCAGCTGTGGCCTTCTTCTGGTTTAAGTTCGCTCGATCGATTTCGTCAACTGTTGCCACATTTTAGCCCCCACTCCCACACACACACACCCCCACAGCCCCACACACTTACACAGTGACAGCAGAGCGAAGCCATGCACAAGTAATTTATGCGCTACTTAATTTTGATGAAATAATTCCTATAGATACTATAACAACACTTAATTTCGCACATTAAATATGCCATAATATCGCTGGCGAAATCATTGACGTTCTGCAGAGCCACAGAGAGAGCAGCGAGAAGGAAGTGGTGCTGTGGAGGGGCAGGGGAAGGGGGGGTGGCTGCTCTCAATGGGCTGTCATTCATCAGAAGCGCGCAACAAAATGAAAATGAGGCAAGCAACAAAACACACACAAAAAATTTAATGGTTCATGCAAAAATGCTTTAAGCACAACGAACCGAGGGAACATATCTCTCTCTCTATCTCTGTGTATCTGATGGCAAGAATGTGTCTGTGTGGATACACTAATGTGCACAGATATAGCGTGTATAGCCAGCCCAGTCATGGCATAGATATAACATAATATAATATATGATTTTTATAGTTATTGCACATTTGTTAGGGGAAAGTTGTGCCCACAAAAAGATATTTCACTTTTGTTATTATAACTCTGACATTGGGTTGGGCGAAAAATCTTAAATCTATAAATATATATTTTGACTGTTGTTATTAATTTAAAGCTTTGTTCTGCGATTTAGTCAACAATTTGATATTCCATAGAAAACGCCTCTGACAAGTCTAAAAATACACAAAGAAACCTCAATCGAATTCATTAAACTGATTGTGTGAATAACAATAGAATAAAATATACATTTTATAGGCGGTTT
This sequence comes from Zaprionus ornatus, assembly GCA_018904035.1. Taxonomy (NCBI): domain Eukaryota; kingdom Metazoa; phylum Arthropoda; class Insecta; order Diptera; family Drosophilidae; genus Zaprionus; species Zaprionus ornatus. The sequence goes on along the minus strand of JAEIFZ010000115.1, from coordinate 18,815,538 downwards.
CCTCAGTGTGTATCAACTGTATCTAGTCAGCTGATCAGCATTGTGCTGTAACTGCGCCACTGGCGGCATATGGCGCAGACTCTCCGGATCTACAGTCATTATAATAAATGCGAATTTAACAAAATTATGCGTGTAACTAAATTGTGCTGCACACACACGCATCTATATATAGTTATGATGCGCACACATGCGCGTGTGTGTGTGTGTGTGTGTGCGAGCGTATCAGCTGCCTGCTTAATATCTTTATTGTGTTTGCCGACTACGAAGCTTCGGCTTATGGCATCAGCAGATGACGCACTCGCTGAGCAACTGTGGAACTGTGGAACGTAAAGTAATTTGAATAGGACCAGGCACAATGGGCGCAATTGTCGAGAATCAGAGCTGCAAGTGGAACTGCGAATGGGCAGAGGAAGTGGGTAATGGGACGACGGACAAGTTCACAGCTGATTGGCAGTTATTCAAAATATGCTAATGCAGGCAAGGGCAGCGCAGAGCAAGAGAAGAGACAGGCAAGGGCAGACAGACAGACAGAGAGAGAGAAAGAGACAGAGAGAGAGAGGGAGAGAGAGAGATAGAGTGGCGTGCTCAGCTCAGCTTGTCGCTGCTGAGCTGGAAAATCAGGTAGTTTTCACACGAAAAAGTACGCTATGAAAATTGCAATGTGACGCGCGTATCTCACAGATACACGTACTTACAGCAGCAGTGCCAGCCATTGTCTCAGCATTATCAATCACCTGTGTCTGTCTGTGTGTCTGTCTGTGTGTGGCAGCCAGGTAGCATCATGGCTAATGCCCACAGCGAGTTTCCCATTAAATCTGCACAAACTGCTCTCTTTGTCTGGCGACTTTGCACAGTCTCCTCTCCTCTCTCCTCCTGCTCCCGCTCCTTCTCCTCCCACTTTTATTTGGCATATTCGTCTATTCTTTTTTGGTTCACTTCCCCGACGGCATTGACGCGCTCTGCCAGCGGCATTTTGATGGTTTTTGCAAATTACTCATGGAAACTTGTTGGCGAAAAACAACAAGAAAAGAAAGGAAAGAAACGAAACGAAAAGCGAATGAAAAAGCGTCAGCTGAAAATGTTTGAAATTGTTTCGCTGTGTGAAATGGTAAAAAAAGAAAAACTGAAGCTTATCTGGCAGGGAAGATGCTTGGGCAAGCGAGGGAATGCAGACGTGTGATAAATACATCCGCATTACGTTCAAGTATCTGCAAGATACGACTACTGCCGGCGCAGTCATGTAAGCATTCTTATATAAAGAATTAAGCAACTCGGACAGGCGGGAGAGCAGCGCGCCGTCTATTGCAGAAGGCCAAGAGCAGGGAAAAGAAGCCAGCAACGCAGAGATAAGCTGCAAGACAAACAGACAGAGGGACAGATAGAGAGAGAGAAGACAGAGGAACAGACAGACAGGCAGACAGACAGACAGACAGCGCATGCTTTGCACAACTGCAGAACATGTTGCCCAATAAGTGAGGCGGACGGGCATAAAATATTATAGGAAATTTTTAAGGCACAATCACACGACATAGGGCAGCGGGGAGGGACAGAGCAGGGCAGAGACAGGGGCAGGGACGCAACGGGCGCCGCAGGAAGCCGAAAACTAAACGAAGAACTTTGCAGAGTCAAGTAATTTACTTGCCGTAACTAATTGAGCCGCGCACCAATGCCGGACGCGCATAAATCGAACAGCGAACACACACCCAGACACACACATTTGCAGCTGCAGATACTTGAACAGATAGAGATACATTTACGAGATACAGATACAGCGCGAGCTGCAGCTACTCGCAGTGCGGATGCAGACGGCGCGTCAATAACTGCTAACGGAAAACAAAGGCTGACGGGCAATTCATTGAAGCGTTGAAAGTATCTGCCAGATACGCAGATACAGTTGAGCAGAGTGCAGGGTGCAGGGGGCAGAGTGCAGGGGGCAGGGCGCTGAGTGCCGGGCAGCTCAGCAGTCAAAGGCTAATGGCAAATTAAGCGCGTTGCAATTAAAAGCGCCGCTTGCCACAGCTGAAGCTGCTCAGTGCTGTGGCTGTATCTATAGCTGCATCTATCTGTAGCTGCATCTGTATCTGTAGCTACATCTGTAAATGTATGTCTATCTGTTACTGCTGCTGCTGCTGGGTGTGGCAGACATTTTAATGAATTGTGCAGCAAAGAAGAGTGAAAAACGCAAAATGTATTTTCGCACGCGGTGGCTGCGACTGCGAATACCAAAGACAGTTCCCCCTTCCTCCCCTCTTTCCCCACCCCACCCCGTGGTGAACATATCAGACTACCCACGCTGCTGCTGCTGTTGCTTATCAGCTGCGCGGCTGGAAGACGCAACGAAATTGTGCTAAACTACAAACAAGATTTGCGACTGGCTGCCGCTGCCGCTGCCTGCGCCACTGTGTGGGCAGCCGGAATGACAACGGCAGCGGGAATCCGCCAGAAAGCAGCCAGAGAGCAGCTAAGGCGCACGCCCACACGTGGCCGTTCATTGTCCGACTGTGGCCCGCAGCGGTCGATCAGCGGACTGTCTGCCTGTCGACTGTCCCCCTCTTCCCCCCCCTCTCCTGGGGCAGACAGGCAACACAACATTTGCCGCCGCCACAAATCATTTCCAAGTGCCAAAAGAAAAACAAGCCAAAACAAACATGAAAATCAGCAACAGCAGCAGCAGCAGCCGTAGCAGCGCCGGCAACACGAGGCAGCATTAGAGCAACACGCAACATGCTCCCAGTCAGATAAAAGATATGCGTGCACACACACACACACACACACAGTCTACACATGCGATGAGTGCATATGCAAAGCAGTTAACAGCTTCCGTTCGAGTTTGGCCAGAATGAGTATAAATCAGTCTAAGAAAAAAGGCTTAAACAAATGAAAGACTTAATTGAATTTGGCCACATTTAAAATAAGCTAAGATAATGCACAGCGGAATCGAAGGCAAGAAAACGTAGCTATTTTCTGCTCACAAAAGGTTGAATTTCATAATAAATCTTGACAAAAATAACGAGGACGGATGCTTACCTTCGGCATGCCGAAAGTTTTATATTCTTACAGGTTCTCAACTCTTTAAATTGTTGCAATACTAGTTAAATAACATATATAATAATATATAGTAGTGCAGAACTGAATGGTATTGTGTATATTCAATATTATGTCTTTCAGTTTAATTTTCTTCTTCATGCAAAAAACCTTAATTTTGGTCGATTATTCATATGGCAGCTATATGTTATAGTGATCCTATTTTGATGAAATTTAGTAGACAAATTATATATATAGGAAAAGTCCGATGTAGTAAATTTGGTTGCAATATCTGGACAAATAACAAAAATGTGCCGATAGTTTGTATGGCAGCTATACGATATATTGGTCTGATTCGGCTCTTTCCAACTTATTTGCAGCATGCAGCAAAAAGAAGCATGTTTGCCAAGTTTTATGAAGATAGCTCTAATACTGAGAGCCTAGTTTGGGTTGCAACAGACGGACACACAGATATACGGACACTCGGATACTCGGACACACAGACAGACGGACAGGACTAGTTCGATTTCTCTGTTGATGCGGCTTCAGAGTATACATATATACTTTATGGGCTCAGAGATGTCTTTAAAGGTACGTTGCAAACTTCTAACCAAAATTAATATACCATTTGTAAGGTTAAAAACGATAAATATTATAACAAATCATCAATACATTTAATTCAATTCAACCAGAACAAATTTAGCTTCGAAATTACATGGCGGTAATCAAGCTACATAGTAATTAAAGCTCAAGTATTTACCAACCAGCTTTTAGCCAAAGATTGCAGTCAATATAATGTAATTTGCAAGAACTCAAACAAAAAACAAAATAAATTCATATTTTTATAAAGCTAAGGGAATGCGCAATAAAACTAAAGCAAAATCAGAACTAAGGAATGTTGTGTCCAGTTTAAATGCTAAAAATTTAATGCTAATATGGAAAAGTATTGGAAAAGTATAAATAACTATCTTATTTAGCCAATTTAAAGCTATGTTATTGGCAACTAAAGTGCAGCAAAGAACTTTCCAGCCAGTTTGGAGTCAATAATTGTTTTCAATTTAATAAAAGCTTAACAAAACTTTATTGCAAGAGAATTGTCAGACACAAAATTCCAAGCACATAATTTAATTAATTACAATTTCAGTCGAAACACTTTCAGACTGGGAGGGACGGACAAAATTCAGATACGGCCAATTAGCTTGGCCTGCCATGGGGCAACTTTGTAATGCGCACTTAACATAACTCGACGGCCTCAAGCACCACGCCCCCCGCCCCGCTTACCGCACATTCTGATCGATACGTGCCTGAATATAAAAAACATGTCAATAAGCATAAAAATTCAGCCCAGACTGGCAGTATTTAAATACTGTCGCAAAAATTTCGAAAAACAAAAAATAAAATATGAAAAAAAAAACAGAAAAAAACACTTTCCAAACGGATATTTGCATATGCATGTGGCGAAAAATTGTATAATAATATCATATTTAAATGCGCTTAAGTCAGCTCATAATGAAATGTAAGCCACACACACACGCATACACTCTGGGGGACATAAATACTTACACACACATGGGGGCAATCGATTTGAGTTTCACCTTCGTGGCGCGTGAGACCTTCCAAGGGAAACAACGCTCGCAAATGATTTATAAATTAATATTTTATAATTATCGAGAGGGGAGAAAATATAAAAAAAACCGAATCGAATAAAAAAAACACAATCAAAGCAATAAAAAGTTAATAATAAAAATCAGCAAACGTTGTTGGAAATTTATGCTGAAACGAGAAACGAAATAAAAAACGAAAAAATCAAAACCCAAAACCAAATGGAATTAAATGATTCAACAAAATTTTCAACGAACTTTGTTTTCGGCCTCGCTTTTGTTGTTGTTGTTGTCGATTTGTTGTTATTGCTGTTGTTGTGCTGATAATTATAAAACACTTAAGCCTGTAATTAGCAAGATCTTTGGGTCGCTTTTGGGTGCTAACCAAAAGAATCGACGTCGAGTTGCAGTCGAAGTTGTTAATTAAATTGGGCAACAAAGCTGAAATAAACAATTAATACGAGTGCAGCGCGCAAATAATTTCATTAATTTTGATTAAATTGTGTGCCCAACAAATTACGAACTCTTAAATATAGCATATATAGCATGGTGTCATATGGAAATCGTGCAACGCAGACACGCTACATTGAAGACTCTCACTGATCGTAGCTGACTATATACGCCATATATATATGGCATATCTGCCAGTTCGCACAGCACTCTTAATGATGCTAACGGAAAGTGGCATTCATAGATCCCAAGGGACACACTCTTCCCCCCTCCCCCTGCCCTGGTTGGGTTTACTCGTTTCATTATTTGATTTTGAATTTCGTATGCGAGCGTTAATTGGCTTTGCTCATTAGCGCGTTTTCTTCTCTCCCCTTCTTTAATGCTATTAACTTTATTTGCTGTTTATTTTATTAGTAATATGCCGATGTATTTCCTGAGGCCATAGAGGGCCGCTGCCTGCCCGGCTCGACTAATGCGATTATTATGCCTGAAGTCACCTGAAGTTGACTGCCTATGGAACATGCCAATCGCATGATTGATAAACAGCTGCTACTCTCAAACTCATTTCCAGCCAACACACACACACACACACAGCTGTATACCTTTTGGGATATTCGATCTGGGCAGTTGGCAGTATCTGGAGTCATTTCCATAAGCAGCGAACTGAATCTCAAGTGAGCTGCCTGCATTAATCATGGGCCAAAAAGCACCTCGACAGCTCGGACTCATTACCAAAGTCATGGCGGGGCAGTGCGGGAGGGGGGTGGCACGTAACTTCCATTTGAATAGTTTTACGCTCATTTGGAAAAAATGGAAATAAAATCGAAATTTACATATGCTGGCGATAAATACTCGAGTAGAAACGAAGCCAAGACAGAAGCTTCCCATCGAACGTTTCTTTTTGTTAACAATTCTTCAGCAATTGTTGTTCCATTTGAACATTATTGAATTGGCTTGATTTGGCCTGATTTATGGGCTACTCTAGCATTCAAGCTGCCTTTTTGGGATCTGTTCGACTTCTTGTTTATTTCATGGCATCGTCTGCTCATTCAATTGACGGCATTCGATTTCTGTACAAGAGAGTTCAGTTGAAATGCTCCCATCAATCGGCATTGTTTACCCTCCAATCACATGCAGTCATTTCACCTCGAACCAGCTCACTTCCCCTCTCTACGTCCCCCCCTGGTTGACCTGCCTGCCCGTTCAGTTGTAGCTTTTCCATATCGAATAAACGATTCAAGGCAGCTCTTGCAACTTTCCACTCGCCGACTTGGATGGAATTTTCAGGCGCATGAAGATTTGTCAAGTTGCTGCACAGGCACAGGCACAGGCAGGAAGGGGTGAGCAGGGGGCAGGAAGGGGAGGCAACCGGTGCGCAATGCGGCCTATGTAAGTAAGTAAGCTGCCTCTTCCTGCCCAGAAACGGTTGCACTCCGAGTCGCACTCGCAGTCCATAGTTCGCAGTCCCAACAGTCACTTATGGGGTGTGCGGCAACAACTTGCAACAAGAACAGCAACACAACAGCACAGCAACAACAACAACAGTTGCTGTTGTGAATGTTGCTGTTGGTGTTGCTGTTGTTGTTGCCTGTGACTGTGCCCCGGTCGCATGCATGTCGAAAGTAATAATTTTATATATGGCACGACAAACATATCGTACTTCTACTTATCGGCGACGTGCGTGCGTTGTTTCGTCGCACAGTGGAGCCAAGACTGTTGCTGCAAAACTGTTGCACTAATGCAAGGGTGGGGGAAAGGGTTGAGGAGAAGGCAAAGATAGGTAAAGAGATTTTTGGAAATTAATATAAATAACAAATAGTCTTGCAATTCCAATTCTAGACACTTTTAACTCTAATTTTCTATTATTGTCATTATTATTTAATATTTACCATATTTCTTAAAAAGATTATTACAAGATCTATTATATTTCAAGCGATTATAATGATAGTTTATTTGTCAAACAATAATAAAATACTAAGGTATTTTTTTTCCAGATCTTTAATTTTTTAACTAATTTTTCTTATTAGTTAGTTGTGAATATTTAAGATTTCCTTTCGTTCAAAGGTTAAATTTAAATTTTAGAGTACAAATATGTATAAAAAATTTTAAATTTAAGACTTTTATTTATTAAATTGAAGTCTATAATTTATATATAATAACGTAAGAAAGGCTTAACAAGTTTTGAAAACTCTTTTCAGTGTTTTCACTTTTATATAGCAACGATTGGAACGACTTCCCATGCTCGTTAAGGAGGCAAACCCTTATCGCGTAACCCACTTAAAAGACCCTTCACTTATTTCAAAGTAATTAGAATCGAGTTGAAGTTTTTCGTGCGAGAAACTCTGCAAGTAACCCCACTGTGCGTCTCTGTCTTCATCGTCGTCGTCGTCGTCGTCGTCGTGGTCGTGGTCGTCATCGTCGTCTGTGTGTTCCTTTTGAAGTGCACAGCATGTTAAATTCGTAAAATTCATTAAGATTCCGTTGCCGATGCGAGGCAGCGTCGCTGATGTTGAAAAGTGCCAAGAGCAGAGGCAGCAGCAGAGGCAGCAGCAGCAGCAGCAGAGACCCACAGACAGCAGCAGAGGCAGCCAAACAACCCACAGAAAGAGACTGAGACGACGGACGATGTCGAAGGCGACAATGTTGTTTGCCATTGCCATTGTTGTTGTTGTTGTTGTTGTTGCTGTAGTTTCCACAATTATTGCTGTAGTTGCCTGCCTGCTGCTGCTGCTGCTGCTGCTGGTCGTGCTACGTAAAAAGCATTTGAAACAAACTCAATTATGCCCGGTGCAGTGCGCACACACACACACACACTGGCACACACACACAGACACAGTTGCACTTCCACTTACCACGACTGTCGAGTGTGACTGTGACTAAAATGCGGTCACATTGTTTGCCAGCGCACGTCGTTGTCTCATCCCGCTGGCAAAACTTCTCTCATCCCCTTCCCCTCTTCACACCTCCACCCCCTGCTCCCCACTCCCTCCTCTCTTGCGCTCTCTCTGCAACACCCTCTGCTTGCAGCGTCCCTTGAAGTGATACGTATTTTGTGCAATTTCGTTTACCCGCATATGTCACAGTATTTTACGGCAGCTTCAGCCATCGGCCACGCCCACTAAAAAGCATTGAGGGCGTGCCTGTGTGTGTGTGTGAGTGGGTTGACTAGGCACAGCAACGACTCTAATGAGGAGTCGCTTCCCACTGCAGACTTGACTTGACTTGGCATGACTTGGGTGTATGCACACACACACACACGCGCACACACGCATACACACACACATACATATATACACTCTCACACACACTCTCACACACACTCTCACACACACTCTCATGTATTTAGCTTGTAAGCTGCAGCTCTCTAATTCACATTGACAGTCAATTTACCTGCTAACAAGCATTTCCTGGCTCACACTCACATTTCCTGGCCGCATTTTCCATGGGCGTGGGCAGGCAAAGGGTAAGGGGTAGAGGGGCAGCCGCAGCCGCCGCAGCTGCTGGTTCACATCTTGCATAAATTCCAATTCGCCTGATTTATAAATATGAACAACGCCCCGAAACAAAAAAAAACACGTAGCTAATAAATATTCATGGGCAACAAATCGTCGACATCTCCCGATTCCTTGAATATCAGAGGGAGCACCCGCTCCCCGCGCGTCCCTCTTAACCCGAAAACAAAAAAACTATTGATTAAGAAACAATCCCGACTGGCAGCGTGATCTGCATCGGGTTCGGGATCCGGAGAGTGTTTTAGAGCTCGACAAAGCAATTTTGAACAAAGCGCCTTAATGATTTTTGCTTTTCTCGTTTTGTTTTTTTCGAGGCACGACCTGAGAACGTAGCAACAAAAGGAATAATAATAATAATAATAATGCAATTACCATTGGGAAAATTGAGCTGCCCGGGGCCGTGGACAGCGCACCACGTTGCCGGCGAAGGTGTGACCAGGCACTAATTAGATTGGAATCGAACTCGTCTAGAACAACGTCGCGTAGGTCTTTGCCTGGCTAGACCTAGCTATATTTAACATTTGGCCATAAAGCGAGGGTAATTAAAGTATTTTAAGGCTTTGCTTTTGGGCTTTAAGTTTATGGCCGAGAATAAACATTGGCAAATAGTATGCAGGGCCAGGCGGGCAGGCAGGCAGGCAACCGTGCCGAGCAGAGAACTCTAACACTATAAATGGGGCCCGTTATCAGCGACGATTGCCCGCTTGGGAGAATGCCTCATAAAAAGCGGAAGTACGTGACAGACTGGCTGCACTCGACGCAGTGATACCCTGTTGCCAGGGCAGAAAGAACAGTTATCTCAGCACACGTTACACCCTGTACTACCCTGTAAAGTGCGTAGTTTATTCTGTTGATAAGCAGCTCCAAATGAAACTTTAATGCAAATAGGCGTAGCTCAGTTGGTCAGTGAGGAAGGGAAGTGTGGCAGGGGAGGTGCTGCAGGTTGCTGCTGTTGCATAAATCATTAGGCCAAGCCTTTGTTCTAATGAAACCTCAATATCCGGCCTGCACAGCACATAGGCCAATTTCGTGAGCAAGCCAAGTCCGGACGGCAGTTCCCGGAGGCGTCGTCCCGGCAGGAAACTTTTATTTATGTTCTGGTAATGCGCAGGGCCATTGTCGGATAGTCCGTGAAACGACAAGCCACGCAACGCAGCGCAGGGGAGGGAGAGCAGGGGCAGGGGCAGGGAGGCGCATTAATTTTCATTAAAAGCGCTTAAACGTCGCGCCAACTTATTTGCTTGTTTTATTTTTAATTAACAGTCTCAGTCGTAGTCAGCCGACCCGTCGACGAGCCCTGATGATTTATGAAAGGCCCCACAGCAGTAGAAGAGGAGGAAGAAGAAGAAGAAGCAGAAGCAGAGCAAGAACAAGAGCTCCTGAGGAGCATGAGAGACAAAACTACGCCGAAAGCAAACCGAAACCCAACTAGAAGCACAGACCAGCGAGCACTTTAATTAATAAAACACTCAACCCAAAACAAATTGACTGAGCTGAGTGACTGGCAGCGGGGGCTTTATTTCATATGCCCCACCCCCCTCCAACTTGCCCTCCTGCCTGACGAAATACAGAAATAAATATCAGAAATAAAAAACCGAAACCGAAAAACAAAAGTCGAAACTGAAAAGTCAAGTCAAGTCGCAGCGCCGCACAATGACTCGCCACACAGAGTCTCGAGTGGGCTTTGGCAATCTTTACGATGCCCACTAAATGATATTGACAAAAGTTTTCGAGTGGCAAAACAACAACTGCAATTATGGTGCCTCTCTAGGCCCTCTAGATACTCGACTCTCAACTCTCGACTCTCGAGTGTCTGCTACAATCATCATCCGTCATGGCATTAACATGAGACAAAACATTTATAGATTTCCTCGACGCGATGCGTAATCGTCGGGACTTTGTGACGCTCTGGCGTACCATACCCCATACCCCATACGATACCATTGTTAATGGTATATGTACACCTATATTAGCCCAAATTTACGGCCTTTACTCCGCACCTGCCGAATGAGTTCGGTTTTGGGCACTGCGAATGCACTAAAAGTTATGGTTATGGCCGCGACGCGTGAGAGTCGAAATTTTTTATGATTATATGGACGAGGCATTTCGGGTATTCGTTGTCGAGGATGTGATGGCCTTGTCGGGTAATTGCAGATTAGTTGGAAAACATAAAATGAGCTCCTAAACCTGCTTGAGTGCCCACTCAAAGGTTTTGTTTTCCCATTTATTCGATAGGTTCCCGTAGATTATCATTTCAAACGTGTTGAAATTTAGTCGTCAAGGTGGATCCTATTGGGTTTTCCAAGCTAGAAAATAACTGAGCGGGTTGACAAAGGAATACACTAAAGAGAACGCAGATAAAAGAGAACCCAATGAACTTGAATATTCCAAGTGGCAAAGCCTTCAATGCAATCGTTGCATGTGCAGAAAAATCCCTCGAGGAATTTCGATAAGCTATCGCCTAATACCGAGAATACTTCATAGACATAAGCTTACAAGTTATTGCTTTTCCAACAATTAGCTAAGCGGGATTCTGAGAAGACAATCGAATGTATTTCGAGGCTGTTCTGTACAAAAGAATCGATTGAAAGTAATCCCCCGGTGTGAGGCGTGAGGCGTGAGGAATGGAATGGAGCTGGAGAACTTGAGCTACGTTCTAAAGAACTTGTGCTCGATCGGCCCACACCTTGGCTATCAATCGAATCGTGACGAGACAAGGCGATTCAAGCCGATTCAAGTCGGACCAGTCAGGACCAGTCGATCGAGTGGAGCGGCGTTTCCACTTGACCAGCTATCAGCGTCATAAATCCCCAAACACTCCACTCGAATTCGAAATGCCCCAGCGAACTGTGGCAGCCCGGTTGAGACAAATGAGTTGCGCTGGCTTAGATCGTAATACTTGGCCGATAAGGCTGAAGCAGCAGCAGGCACTTGCAGTCATCATCGTGGGGAAATAGTACATGACAGAGTGGCGAATGTCGTGTGGGTGGGAGCAGGAAGAAAGAGAGAGGCAACGCTGATTAATCAGACCTAATCGGAATTGCGGCTTTTGACCGATATTACGAGCCACTCACTCCACAGTCCCTACCTCACCCCACACACTCCACTCCACTCCACTCCCTCTCTCTCTCTCTCTCTCTCTCTCTCTCTCTGCTCGGCACTGATAGCAGTCTGTTTATTATTATATTTGTTATTGTTGCCTTAATCAGTAATTAATTAAGATACTTTTCATTAGATAACTTTAGACAGTCGCGACTTGCGAGACTTTGCGTTTGCATTCCGTGTGATTTATATTTAAATTGTCCACAATTTACGAGCCGACTTAATTGTATTTGCTTGTCAGACGTCAATGATTCGGCGGCAATCCCCCGCAGACCAAAGATAATGATAGTGAAATTATTTATAGCAATGCGGGGCCTACACATTAGTCACGAGAGTGCCCGACAAACTGGAAACTTGCTTACGCCAAACTAAATCTACGGGAGGTGGTTCGGGGAGGGAGTAAGGAAGGCAAGGGGAAGGGGAAACGTCGCCGTTGGGTTTACGTGTGCGCACTCGGATCTTGACTTTAGGGTTCAAGCGTATAGACTGCGCTCTGCGAAAACAACAAGCCATAAATCCGGACAGATTTATTTCTATATATAGTACATGTTTATTGTCTATACATACATATATATGTCGTTCGGATTAGCGGCAATTTGCGTTATCTTATCAATACCGGGATGGTAGCATAAGTTCGCGTTTCCCAGCACGTGGAAACTTTACCCCAACTAATCTCTCTGTCTACACTAAACAGATCTGGAACAGCCTGAATATACACTCCCCATACATTGTATTTACTATAATCGAAACAAACACTAAACTTCGTAACCGTAAAACTTTTTAACGATTCACGTATTTCGATCGTGAGAATAATTTAAAGTTTATAAACTGAGAAAAACCAGAAAGAAAGGCTACTTTCGGCATGCCGTAGTTTCTATACACTTGCAGGTTCATGTATTACTGTACTAGTGATATATAATAGTGCCGAATATTATATCTCACTTTGATTGGCACTAACTTCAGTTATTTTTAAAACTAAAACTGGTCTTCATGCAAAAACCTTCATATCGGGCGACTGTTCCTATGTTATAGTGGTCAGATTCTAATGAAATTTTATATGCTTATTATTTATAAAGAAAAAGTCCGATATAGTAAATTTGGTTACAATACCTTAACAAATAACAAAAATCGGACGATAGTTTGTGTAATAGCTATACCATATATCAGTCCAATCCGACTCATTCTGACTTATATACAGCATGCAGAAATAAAACGTATGCCTGCCAAGTTTCAATAAGATATCTTTAAAACTGAGAGACTAGTTGGCATTGTAACAGTCGGACACACGAATATACGGACACACGGACAAACGGACAGCGCTAGTTCGATTTCACTGTTTATCATATATACCTTATGGGGTCGGAGATGTCTCCTTTGGTGCGTAGCAAACTCCTGGTCAAAATTAATATACCCTCTGCTAGGGTATAAAAACGGAAAACCTTTTCATAAGATTTGATCTCAGCGATAACATTTGGTTTATAAGTCTGCCAAGGTTTCACAACACTGTAAAAAGGCAATTAATTCAATATTTAATTGGGATGGAACTTCACTAAAGTACCGTGTACGGATAGAACAATAATATTATATTATACTACCTTCACTATGCTGTTTTGTTTTTTCCAGAATTGTTTTCACTGTAGCTCAATAGTATTCGTTGATCTCTATCTGTAGGCAAGATTTATAGACACAATAACTCTTCATTGGTTTTAATTAGTCAGAAATATATATGTATAGGGTATTCGCTTATAAAACGAGATCTTTATCTCACTGCAACGAGCTGCGACGTCGGCAGAGGCAGAGGCAGCGGCAACGACGTTGCAATCGTTTCCATTGATACCGATATGAACGGCGCAGATATGACAAGTCGATCGATATGCACTCACCCGAGCCCAGAGGGCAAGCCGACTACTCCACGCGAACCCGAGCAACAACAACAACTGTTGGATACCCAAATCAGCAGCCTTTATGCTTAATCACTCGGGCGCCTTTGATGTGCGGCGTCGTCGTTGCCGTCGCCGTAGCCGTCGCCCTGCTGCCTTGGGTTAATTGCGGCCAACTCATTGGGTGGCGAATCAATTAAAGACTATACGACTATAAGTATTTTGTCGGGCCCAACCTATTCCCCAGAATATAGTCCCTCGGCTTGCCAATGCAATTCCCTTTGTCTCTCTCTCTTTCTCTTTCTCTGTCGCGACGTCGCGTCGGCTGCGCAGACAGCGCCCCATAACAAAAGAACTTAACACCTAACGCATTAATTATCATTAATTTTAATGCTAAAAGCATAAGTAGCAGACCATAAAGCGCAAACACCGACTTCCGTATGCGCTAACAAGTAGAAGTTCAAAGAATTCAACCTATTGCCCTTTCTTTCGGAATACTTTCCAGATAAACCAGTAGCTTGAATACCAAATTTGTATGCCACATCGATAGTTTATCAACAATACACCAGTATAATTCAAAAATCTTGAAAAGGAAACTAAAAATGATTACAAAATAAAACGATTTCCTTTGAAAATTGTGAAATTTGCATTATAACTAAAAAACTGAACAATTTCCTAAGAAATTTGTTGAATTTTATCGAATAATTATAAAGTATAAATAATTTCCTTTTGAAATTTCTGAAATTTGTCGTATCGCAGTTAACAACAATATTGGAATACCCTGGGGATTACATTTTGGACTCACAGCCCACATTAAATGGTCTTATTAATGATTATGAATACGATTATGAATTTGAATATGTGTGACTGCGCAGCGGGCATGGCACTCGTGCTGGGGTCTTACGTTCCCCAAAAAAATAAACCCTGACTCAGCCCGAACAGAAATCATAGCTGGAATTTGAAGTCGAAATGGAACTCCAAGTGGAAGTTTTGAGTGGGATGAGCAGATCGCTTTGTATGCGGTGCGGCGGGGCGACAAAAAACTTAATTAAAACAAACGTTTGGCCATCTAATTAACATAACAAAGCCACAGACGAATCCAGTCGAGTTCTGTTTGAGTCGAGTTGAGTCTTGAGTTGATTCATTTAGGCTACAAATCTGGGCAGAAAAAGGTCGTCGCAGTGAGTAGAACCGAATGACTTGAATAATTTTTGCGCTGCTTTGTTTACCATTTGCATGAGATGTAGATTTATTTACGCCTGGCATGCGTAATTTGATTGCCCCATCTACCATGCAACCGAGGGCCCCGCCCCCCCTCTCTCTCTGTCTTTGCTCTACCCCCCTTCATCCGGAAATTGCAATTAGTTGTTAGAAAAAAATGCCATAAATTAGATTACCCAACGAAATGCGGCGCAAACTTGGCGCGATTATCGCCCCGACTTTGAGTTCCATTGCCATTTGAGTGCCAGTTCCAGTTCCCAGTCCCCTTCCCCTCTGCCCCCACTGCGTGCAACGTAACTATAGCAGCAAATAGCATGAACAATGAGGCCATAATTTAAGGCATTATGGCCGAAATCAGCCTCAGCCGCAGTCCCAGCCCCGTCCCTGTCTCCGGCAACAGCCCGAGTCGAAGTCCAAGTAGAGCGAACAATTCAAAAAACGTTTTTGTAATTCAATAAATTATTTATGTATTCGTTTAATTCGCCTGCCACGCCCCCGCTGCCACTCCGCTCGTGTTGCCTCCCCCTCGCATTGTGCCGAACAAAGTTTCGTATTTATTATTATTATTTTTAAAGGTAAATTATGAATGTATCTGCAATTTTCATTCAATTCATTAGACTGCGATTGTTGATTATCGATTCACTCGTACTCGCACTCACACGGCCAGATTTCAAATGAAGCATTATTATTTTTAGGTATTGTTGTTATTCTGAGACGAGAAACGAGTTCCTCTAAGTAGGGTCTGTCGGAGGCCTTTCAAAGAACTCAAAACAAAAGTTGTGTTTTTTATTCGTTTTCTGTTTTCTGTTTTCTGTGTGTGTTCTCTGTGTTTTTGTGCGCCTTGTCGTTTCTGCAATAAAGCAAACAATAAAGCCGGCCATATAAAGCATTCATAATTTAATTATATAGCCCACTCACCCCCCACCACCCTCCCTCACACCAGCACCAGCACCTCCACCTCCCCCTTTACATTTCACAATTCTTTAGAAAATCTCAGCGTTAATTTTGTGTAATAATAAGTTGAATGCCTGCGCATACATTTTCAAAAGTGTAGTTAATTTGAATGCCATTTATGGCCATAGACACCGTCTTGGAGACCGACATAGAAGAGTGAAGAGTGAGGTAAAAGTGAATCGAGTTGGTTCATTGAATGGATACGAACAATGGAGGAGACTTCACAAAGACGACATACACAGAGCCGCATATAACTCCCCTGGAAACCGAGACTGACTAACCAAGACTTATTATGGATAGCGATATAGCGAATACGATACGACTATCTTGTAAAGAAGAATCAAATTGGTCGCTCCAATTAAAGCAGAATGGAATTTCTCGAGCTGATACTTTGCACTCGTGATATTATAAGTGGTATCTATACACCGGTGCTATCACGCCCTGCACACAGCGTACCCCACACAACATACTATACCATAACTATACCATATCATTTTCACGGGGCATTGGGCATACACATCCATATCGTATCGCCGTCACGTCAGCCCCAGTTCGGCGTCCACGTGCTAACAGTGGCCACTTCACGCTTTCAAGATTTCGAATAAAAAAAGAGCTAAGGTAAATATTTATGAATTCATTCACTTGGTTCCCCCTTTATCGTTTATCGGAAGCCACCGCGACATCTGTGCTAATTCCCGACTGGCTCCAGTCCGAGCTAATTAGTTGCTTCGCCTCGCCGTTGTCCCAATTCATTAGGAGCCATTAGATTCTGGAGAAGTGGGGGAATGCACTTGAATTGCTTGTGCCAAGGGGTACCCCATACCCCATATTCCATACCATTTCGTCGCAGGGGAGAACGTGAGTTGAGTGGATACCGCCTACGTCACGAGATTTTATTATCGCACTTGGGCGATGCCGTTGCGATCCAAATAGCTAAGTTAAGCGGGAACAACAAATCGTGAACGTCAACAGACAACAACGCGAACAACAACAATAACAAGGGACAGACAGGCAGACAGACAACGAGAGACAACGCATACGTGCGAATTTTGTTGATTTCGTGAAAGTCACAAACTGGCATTAAAATATTTTTATACACATGACAGCAGCAGCGACGCCAGCGTTGTTGTAAATAACAAAATAATAAAATTCAGCAAATTATACACGGCTTAAAAGGCCCACAAAATGCGCAGCGGCGACAGGCGCCGAATTCGAAAATTAAGTAGAAAAAAATTCCTTCGAAAGAGCAAAAACAGCAACAGTAACAGCAACAGCACAACCGACACCGACACCGACAACAACAAGAGCGAATGGCAATCATCGCGTAATATTTGTTCATTGCAAAATCAATTAACAATTTCAGGCAAATTGATATTAACGAGTTCTCGCAATAACCAGAAACTGAAAGCCCCATCGACTTCGTGTGTCTCGGGGTATTCAATTCCAATTCTGAATTCCGAATCGAATTCGAATTGAATCGAATTGCTTGAACTGAAAACACTTTGGTGTTAAGTATGCACGAGGGTTGTGAGTGCAATCGACGATAGTATCGATTAATTACATTGTTTTTTATTTCCATTTCGTTTGATTTTCCATTTCAATTAATTGGAGAATTTCATTGTAGCTCATTCTCTGCACTATCGCGTTACTATTGGCAATAATGTTGCATTCGCTGTTGTACGTCTTTCAATCTTTGATATTTTCATTCCAGCTTATATTAATTACTATTGCATTACTATCGTATTATTGTTTTAAAATCCTCTGTTGGTTCCAGGCTATCTCAGCTCTTTCTTGTGAAACATGTTGAAAATTATGTAAAATTTAAATTCAATTCCATTTATTGCATATATTCCAATACTATCGCATTACTATCGTAATGTAGCAATTCTAATATTGTTCCTTTTATCATTTGTCTTCTGTTTTAGCTTTATTTATTCAACCTTAGATGATTAACAGATAATTCACAATACAATTGCCATAGTATCGGTTTACTATCGTACAGTTGCACATTACACATTGTCCAGTAACGTCCCTTTTATCGTTTATCTTTTGTTTAAGCTTTATTTCTTCAACCTAATTCCCAATACTATCGCTCTACTATCGCCTTACTATCGTTCAGTAGTACAGTACATATTGTCCAATATTGTCCCTTACATCGTTTGTCTTTTCTTTAAGCATTATTTCTACAAACTAACATGATTTCCAGCTAGTTTGCATTACTATCGCTTCAGTATCGCCTTACTATCGTACAGTAGTACCGTACATATAGTCCTAATTTGTGCCTTTACTTGCATATCTTCTGTTTAACCTTTATTTCTTCAATCTAAGATGATTTCCAGCTAATTCACAATACTATCGCTTTGGTATCGCCTTACTATCGTGCAGTAGGTCTCACTTTATTCCCTTCTTGTTGTTGTCTTCTGCTTCAGTTTTGGCATTCTGTCTTGAGAGGTTTCAACTGAATTCATTTCCCTCGCAACGTGTCGGAAAGCTTGTACCCAACCCTCGTACGTGCACGCCACATGCAACTGTTACATATCGACACACTTGCATAGATACATTTGTATCTGCATATATATGCAGATACATATATGGCATGTACGTGTATCTTATGTGAGGCCAGCACGATTTCTTTGAGGTATGTGGAAGCAATCACGCAAATCCATAACCATATCCACATTGAGTGCAACAAATTGTTCGGATTCGAGCGCAAAACGTTAAAGCAAATAATAAAAGACACGAGCAACAACAACAGCAATAAGAACTACAGACACCAGTGCTGTTAATAATAGCTAAAATGTTTTTAATTAAGTGCAAATGCCAGATTAACGATTACAAGAAAAACACGTTCCATTAAAAAACGCCACGACGATTTGGCTCTGTCTCTGTCTCTGTCTCTGTCTGTGGCTCCGGCTCAGATTGTCGGATTGTCCGCCAAGTGTGACTTTTCAATCGCTGTCACAGTCACAGCCGGAGTCACATTGTGATCGCGTTGCGATTGTGAGATGCTTCATGAAATTGGAACCGGGCATCGTGTCGTAATTTGTTGACGGCAAATAGAACTACTCGACTCGATTCGATTCGATTCGATTAACTCGCGTACCAAGAAAAAACACATTGGGAAACTTTGCCTCCTGATACCCGATTAGGTCGTGCCCGATTACAGCGAACTATAAACCAAATTCTACTTTAATTCATAATTATCATTCATTCGGAATAAGTTCTCAAGTTATTTCGAAAGCAAATAAAATTATGTGTAAGCTAATGAAATGAAATTGAAAACAAGATTGTCGAAATTACCACTTGACTTTGTACGGTCTGTGGACACAGCAGTCTTTTATTGGTGGACAACAAACTTGTTCACTTCTGGCTTTATTTTTCTCTTCCTCTTTATGGGCTTTTCGTGACAAGTTCATACTACAAACTTTTTGCTACTCTTAAGTTGGGTAAATAAAAGAAATCTTAGTTTGGGCTCAAAAGATTTACGCTTATCTTGGCGTGATGCTCATGACTGACACTGCCTGTGTCTGCTTCTATCTCACAGAGGGTATATGTATGTACATAAGTGTGTTTATAATTGTACATATGTCTGTAAGTATAACATTATGCGTATCATATCATATCAACCATAACCATATATTCATCTATGAAGCCTTAATCTGTCGAGGTTTTATACCTTAGCAATTTATCAAACCAAACACGCATTTATCGATATCTAATCCATCACTAGCTGAATCTATCACACTCTCAATGTATCAATATAACAATATTCGGTAAAGAAATAAACCATATACAATAATTTCAAAGAACTCATCTTGTATACAAAGCTGCAACTATGCCTTAGTATCTTTATCTTCATCTCTGTATCTCCGGTCATATCTACCACTCTGGCCATCACCTTTTGCAGTCATTAAGCAGCCTCAGTTTCGAGTCTTTTTGTCTGTCTGCAGTGAGGCAAATCGGTGGTTGCTCTATAAGAAGAAAAGAAGTCATTCATAATTGATGAATGTGCCTCACCAGCGACAACCTTCAGTCTGGCAATCAGCATTGCCAGAGGCAGAGGCGGAGGCAGAGACATTTTCATTTCCATTTGCCCATTTTCATGTTGGCCTTATCTGTGCGATTATGAAAACACAAGGAAAATAAAACTCGATGCCAGGCCATAAAAAAGAACAGAGAAAACACACACACACATAATACTTGTGCTGGGGCCCACATGGATTGGCTTCGGGATTGGGTTCTGTTTTTCGAATGAGTGCTCGCTTAATTCGATTACATTTCATTCCAACTATTCTTTTTTTTTTTTTTGGTTTTCGTTTTGTTTTTGTCTCTTCAGTTGGTTTTACTCACTATGTGTGTGTGTGTGTGTGTGTGTGTGTTTCTGGTATTGTTTGACGCTCGGTAATTACGCTGAAAAACTCATTTGACGGCTCGCACTGTCACGATATGTGTATGCAATAAATCTTTCGATATGTATAATTTGGTGCCGGCACGGCCAACGCACAGCCCAAATTGTATCTCATAGATACGAGCAGTGTCTGTCTGTCTGTCCAGCTGCCTGGCGGTGCCTGTCGCCGACCGTAAATGTATCTGTGTGTGTACTTTGTGTATTTTATGCCCCTCACACCGTTGCGGCGCAACAGCTTAGCTGGGGATTGCTCTGGGATCGGATCGGATCGGGACTCAGCGCGTCTCAGCGCGTCTCAGCTCGTCTCAGCTCGCTCATCTCGCCTGTCTGCCTGTTTTAAGCTGGTGTGCAATACGAGTGCGCCTAGCCCTGCAATCATTACTCATCTGGCATGTTGCATGCTGCAAGTTGCATGCCGCCGCATGCTGCATGCCTCATGCTTCACGCTGCTTTTCGGGCATTGTCAATGGCGCAAACAATGAGCGACTCGCTTGCTGCAGCCTACTCGATTGCGATTGCCGCTCACAGGGGGGCGGATATAAGATACAAGATACATTTCAGGCACATGTTTAAATACACACACACACACACACACAGAGACTTATGCCTGGCTAGATGTTTTTTGTGGCACAATTTATGGCTTCCCACACGGTCTTAGCCTGAAAATATGACAAGTCATAAATGTCCCACAAATGCTCACTCATTTGCAGCATCTCTTAGATACAGATACACTTACAGATACACCACCAAAGACAGAGACAGAGACAGAAACGGAGTCGAGAGCGAACATAAAAAGCGCTTTTGTTATTCTCGTCGTAAAATCAATAAACGCAACGAAAATTGAATGACATATCGCTCAATAAACATAAATTATAATTTATGAAACCTTTGCCATCATGTTTTTTATGCTCATTTTCATTTCAAATTCAATTCGAAATTCAAAATAGAATTCTTTCCAATTCAATTCATTTGTTTATTTGTCTACGCAATGCCCCGGGGCATCTCTCCCCTCTCTCTCTCTGTCCCTTCTCCCGCCACAAACCAATTCTATCTTTGTTTAGTTTCGAATCGAGGCAACTTTCAGCGAGGTAATTTCTTTTTCGCAGTTATTACGCAAAAAGAAAAAAGGAAAAAATACTAAAATACAGAAATGAGGCGGAAAATGAAAAGTGATTCATTTATCATAGCCCTACAGTAGACACACAATAGAATGCCTAAAATCAGGAGAGAACTTTGAATAAATATTGTAAAATAAAAATTAAATTGTTGCCCCGAAGAAGGATTGATTAAATACTCAATAAGTTTTAAAAAAAGGTACATAAAAATACCAAATAAATAAAACTGTGAATAGAATATTTGAGAATACAAAATATAATATAAAATAATGCATAATATGAAGTATAATATAATATATTGAATAATTATAATGAAGATGGTTCTCAGCAGCCTCTGGAAATAACATTATCTAAAGATTAGTGAATAAATAAATTCACCTTGAGCAGAGTTGACTGTATTTTATGAAATTAAAAACAGAAACCGAGAAACTAGCCTCGCTAGAAAAAAAAGAATTAGAGAACGAAATGCGATTGTGAATGATATATGAATGTATTTACGTGCTGAGTTCTGATGCCTCCTCATTAAAAGACGCGCCAGGCAACTATTTTAAATATTTTAATTATTTGCATATTCAAATGTTTATAGCAGTCGTGCCACACCCTCCCCTTGCCCCTCTCTCGCTGTGCCTCCACTGCCTTAGCCTTTTTCCGTGTGGGCGTCGGCCGTTTTAAAGCGTTTTTAATTGCCGACTCAGTCGGTTAATCGCCGCCAGACCAACTGACGTCTGTGTTTCAGGGTCTGCGAATGGGAATGTGACTGGGACTGGGACTGGGACTGGGACAGGGAATGGAGAATGGGAGTGGGACGGAAACTGTGACTGCGACTGCGACTGGGTTAGCTGGGCACGTAGAAGGGAGCGCGAGACGGGAGACCGAAGACCTTTGCAACTTGCACCATCATTTCGAAGAGAGAGAACTAAAAAAGAGGAAGAACGAGTACAACATGAATTTCGAGTATGCGCGAGTCATGTGGCATAGTTGTTGTTGTTGCTGTGCGGCGATTGTGAAAACACTTCACAGTGCACAGGAAGAGGAGGCGGAACGGAGAGCGGAGGCACTGAAAATGGAAGCCCACATTGAACAACAACAGCAGCAGAGGAAGAGCCAGCAGAGGCAGCAGAAACGACGACAGCGTCAACCATTTGAAACATGAGCCTCGTGAGTGCTGATAATACTCGTATTGGTATATTTGTGAATACATATATATTCACAAAGTGTGCGGGCTGCGTTATGGCACAGGCTGAGAAGGGGAAGGGGAAGGAGAGGATGACGGTTGACAAGTGACAGGGCGAAGGTAGCCAAAGGAGTCGAGCACGAGCAGTGACAAATACAACGTGCGCTGATATTTCATTTGATTATTCATCATACTCAGCATTATCACGATCATAATCATGATCATAATCATGATCATTATCGTTCTGATTATACTCGAAGCGCATCTAATGTTCTTCCCATAATATACACATGGTCTAAACTTGCTCTTGTTCTTCGTCTCCTCACCCCATTAATTACAATCAAGTGTGTTTTTATTTGGTTCAAATTAATCGTTTTTATTAATTTGCATTATTCATTTTCATTTGCATTTGAATTTCAATTATTTTACTTATAAGTTTTATGTTTTCTCGCTTATGCATGCAGCCCAATATATTCGTTAATCGTACAGTAATGTTTCCTTCATATGCTACAGTTCTATAGATCTTTTATACAGTAATCGTAGTTCAAATACGCATTCATATATAGAATATATTCATTGTGTTTTTTTTATTTTTATTTTTGTTAAGGTATTTCAGTTGGTTTTTCTATATCATTTACAATAATTTACCCGCAGCATCAATCGAGACTTGGCTGAGTTTGAGTCAAGATATAGTACAAGTATCAGTATATATATATATATTTAATATATATATGTATATTTAGTAGATTCATGTACATAGTTAGGCTGCTAAAAGTCGTAATAAATTCAGTAGATTTCGGAAACAGAAATTCCACAAAAAAAAAATAGAAGAAGGTTTCCCCTCTGTGCTCGAGCGATATTTTTGAATAATACAGTGCATAATAATCACGAATAAAACTACTATCACATTTAAATAGATGTACCTACACATACATGCACACATGCGTGTGTATATATGTTACAGGGTGTGTCTGTCGGCTGTCGGCAACTCAAATGCCCCAAAGCATTTCTTTGTTTTGGAAAAACTTCGACTCAAGAAAAAATTTCGAAAACAAATGATGAACAATTTTCGCAAATTTTTGAATTCAACACTATTTTTTGGCAACTTCGAGCTGCCCCCTTTACTGAAGTAATAAATTCAAGTTTTTCCATTTGCATATTCTCCAGTTTTATTTTCTTATCGATGCCAAGAGAGAGAAAAAAAAAACATGTTGAAATTAATGCATAGTCAAACATTAATTGTTGTTCACAGCAGAAATTCATAATAATTGTAATATGAATATGCACTATATGTATAATTTATATATATGTATACTATATATATACTCTATATATCTGGTTTCTTGAATTTTCTTCTTCTTCGTGCTGTAGTCGTAAGTAAGTCGGGTTTAAGAGGTACCACGCCTCCCCATACATTTGCATATGTGAGTGTTAGCCCCGTACTTATATACTATGTAATTTGTTGATGGCCTAGTTAGTATAAGTTATAAGTATAAGGTTTTTCTCCATGCTTTCTCTAGTTTTTCTTGTTTTATGTGTTCTTCTCCTTCTTCTTCTTCTTCTTCTTTTCGGCATAGGCGTAGTCGGTATATATATATATATAATATATAGTCTAAATGTATATGTAATTAGTTGCATTGTATCGTCGTCATATATGTTTGTTATACTATATGTTATGTTGGTATTGTATTTCATACCGTTTTGTTGTTGGTGTTGCTCTTGTTGCTTCTTGTTGCTGTAAGTCACAATATGGTTGGCTAATTTATGGGGTATGGGGTATCAATTATCATGAATAAATATGTTTCTATGTCTGTATGTATGTCTGTGTATGCTTATGTTAGCTATTACTGTTCAGCTGTAGATCTAGCCTCCGATTCGTGTCGCTTCGTTAAGTGTTTTTTGATTATCTAACCCACAAAAAGCACGTATACACGTGCGTGTCTGTCCCTCTGTGTGTCTGTGTGATGAGGCTCTCTATAGGTATAGGTTAAGCACTATATGCGTACTATATATACTGCCTAAATGTATCTGTATCTTTTACACTCTAAACATTTTTTGGCTGCCCTGCGACATACTCTAATTTAGTTTGACATTTGATTCGCTCCTTCTCTCCTCCCTCTCTCTCTCTCTCTCTCTCTGTTAATTACATGCTTGTCTATATATAGTTGTATATATATGTATATTTTATAAGTATTTTGGTATACCCAACTGCACTTAGGCAGCTCTAAGCGTTAATGCTTTTTAATTGTTTTTTTTTTTTGTTTTTTTTTCTTTTTGTTTTTGTTTCTCTTTTGTTAATTTTTCATCTTTATTTGTTGGTTTTTTTACGCTAGCTAACTAGTTTTACACGTTGTCATGTTTCTCTGTTGTTGTTGTTGTTGTTTTTTTGCTTGTTGCCAAGTCTAAAGTTTGTAGTTCAAGTTTTATTCGTAGGCCTTTTCGAAAGCGTTTTGACCTTCTCGATACCCCCCGTCCCCCGATCCCGTTCACTCAACGAATTGAATCTTTTTCAGTATTTTCCGACTTGGCAGGCAGTTAAGTGCTTTTTGACTTTGCTTGAGCTTTGCAATGAGCTTTAGCTTTAAGACTAAGTATATTATAATTAACGCGAGTGGGTTTTTTAGCCTTATCTTTTGGGCCAGCCAAAATGCAGCTCTACAAACATAAATTATGCTTGTTTTCAGGGTTTCCAGTTCAAGCAAAGTGTCGCAATTTTCGAGGTTAATTGGATATTACAAAACGAGATTAACGAAGGAGAAGGGAAAGCTCTTCTCCGAGTCTTTCCCATGTTAACTTGCTGATGATATATGCTATGTGTGTGTGTGTGTTTGTGTGTGTGTGTAGAGAGCTTGGCCAAAACTCAATGTTGATTTAGCGGGTTCTGTGACTCAGCTCGGGCCATAATCAAAATTGAAAAGTTTCTATTTTATGCACAACTATTTACATATCTCTGCTAAATTTGGGCTTGTCTTTCGTATACATATCATATAGAGAGGGGTTTATATATTGGGGGATTTATGTTCGTCGTTGGAGATTCCAATTAGTTGCGTTTTAATTAATAATAAATTTCTTAATTTATTTAAAGCCGCTTTAAATTCCCCTCCCAGTCCCCAATCTACCCGTGCATTCATGCATACAAATTATGTTAATTAGTTACACTGTCCGTCGTTCCTCGGACAATAAATTTCATTTCATTTCACTTCGTTTTGTTTTGTTTCTTTTGGTTTTTTGTTACGTTTTTTTTTGTTTTTGATTTTCATTCTGCTTTGTTGTACAATTTAATTAAAGCTTATTAAAACTGTCGCTGAATGGAGCCGCAAACAAAAAAGCAGCTCAGCATTTGGCATAAATTGTAATTTGCATTTGCGGTACTTAATTAACGGCCTTAATTTCGATTCAAAAGTTACACAAATTATCGTGAAAAACGATAAACGGATGAGCGCATTCAAACATAGAAGATATATTATAATATAATACAATATTATGTACATATTTTACTTCAGCTTTATAAATGGATTTCTGTTTTAATTAAGTCGCAAATTATGTAGCGCTTGGATTAAGCTGACCCCAAAAAGTGCAAAAAAACGGAGAGAAAAACGCTAAAAAAAGAAGCCAAAATGAGCAGACATAAACGAATCTGAATGAATGAATGGAGGAGGAAAAAAGGCATAAAAACCTAAACTGGTTGCCCAGGCGAGTGTCTGGGAGTGCCTCCCCCCACTCTTCTTCTCTACGTCTACCACATTCCCCTCCCTTTCTCTCTCTCTCTGTCTCCCACGCTCGCTCGAGTTTTACGACCAACCTCAATGCGAGGTGTCCCTGTATTAGTCGCCCTCTCTGCCTCCTTCCCCCTTCTCTCTCACTCTCTTCTGCTACTCCCTCATCTGCAGCCACTCTCAGTGTGTTAGACAGCTTCCGCAGTCGCTGTCGACGCTGACGCTGACGTCGTCGCAGCCGCATTTCTGTCTTTGCTTTTCATTTTGCGCTCTACTTCAGTTTTTTTATCGCAATTTTTGTTGTTTTTTCTGCTTCTTCTTCGCTGGCGCTTACTTTGACTTTATTATTTCTGCTTTTTTCTCTCTCTTTCTCTCCCTCTGCCCCTTCTTCTTGACTTTGTTTAATGCGCTTTGCGTCATTTCATTTTCAACAATTTTCGTGCTTAAATTTAAAAATAACTAATCATCCGCCTGCGAGTGTGTGTACATATGAGTGTGTATGTGTGTGTGTGTGTGTGTGTGTTTGATTTTGTGTGCAGGCTTTTTGGGGTGTATTTGCTTTTTATGCCGTTTTATTTGCATTCCTTTTTGTGCTGCCTCGCGCTTTATGTGTGTTTTCGCCGTTCCATTATTTAGTTTATTTATCTCTGTTGATGACTTTTAAATGGCACCTGCTCCCAGCGAGCAATGCAGGGGGAGGGAGAACAAAGAGAGTGGGCGGCGAAGAGGGGAGAGAGAGCAATGAATGGCAATCGAAAGGCCACACACACCAGCACACACACACACTCACACGCACATCATTCAATTAGTCGCGCTTCAAAGTTCGTTGAAAGTTGTTGCCAGGCTACAAATTCGTCGAATTCAATTTGCTAACTTCCCCATTGATGCATCATCATCGTCATCATCATCATCATTATCCAAAAACCACAAGAAATGACGAAG
The DNA here is from genome assembly GCA_018904035.1 of Zaprionus ornatus. Classification (NCBI taxonomy): domain Eukaryota; kingdom Metazoa; phylum Arthropoda; class Insecta; order Diptera; family Drosophilidae; genus Zaprionus; species Zaprionus ornatus. The sequence continues at coordinate 18,788,439 of JAEIFZ010000115.1, read as the reverse complement.
AAAAGAAAATCTCAATCAAATCCAAATTCACTTTTGGCAACACGAACACACTTCAGGGCTGAGACTGAGCTCATTTCTATTTTCGGGGAAACGAAACGAACCTCTTGAAAACTCGAGTACTGCACTTGAGCACTGGGGCCCATTATCTCTGAAGATTTCACTCAAAAAACACAATCGACAATCGACAATCGCATCGAGTGCAGCTTATGGGTTCAGTCTGTTTTGAAATTGCAGCTCAAGCACCTAATTGGGATACACAGACAGACGCAGATATAGAAGGTATTCATATTGTATATGGTACCTATTCAGATATATGTAGTACATTATATATTACATAGTATCTATATATGCAATACCAATAGTACTTATTATAGTATCTATATAGATATAGTACCTAAACATATAAAGTATACATAAATTGTACCTTTAAAGATATATGTAGTACATATATAATACATGAATGGTACATGGTACAATGGTGCATACAGTACATAAACATATTAAGTACCTTAACAGACATAGTACATACACATAAGAGGCACCTACACAGATATTGTACCTCAACCTATATAGTTTATATACATTACATATGTATACATACAGATGTAGTACATATATATACAGATATAATACCTATACATAATGGTACCTTTTATCTTAACATACATAGTATAGTATAGTATCTATGGTACCGGTACATGAATGATACCTATAAATAAATGATACCTATACAAGTGCATATAGTACGTAAGCATATATAGTACATATACAGATATGGTACCTAAAAATATAGATATAGTGTACCTTTATATACAGATATATTACCTATACATAATAGTACCTTATAGTACCTAAACATACATAGGACCTATGCATATATAGTACCTGCACAGATATACTACCTTTACAGATAAAGTACCTATACATAGATAGTGCCTATACCCACAAAGTATATATTCTATATGTCTGTAGAACATGACGACAACGACCTCACAATGAATGCCAATGAATGGGGGCAAAAACAGCTGATTTGCGAGTAACCAATTGAGTATAAACAAAACACTCAGATCTGTCGATTCCCCGACACACTCACACATACACACACACAAACACAGGCACACACGCACAGTCATGCATAGATTGTAGTAAATTTTAATTACCGTCAATTGGCGTATTTCGAAAAAAAGTTCTAATCTTTGAGGGCCACTTTAATATATGAATTGAATAAATGAATAAAAAGCGAATACTGGAGATTGCAATCGCTGCTCTCAGCGCTAAATCAGCATACAAAACGAAGTGGTTCCCCCTTCCCATCCCCTTGCCCCTTCTCGACCATTCGTGACTCTTGCCCGCCCCGTCAGATTAAACAAGATCCGCTGACGTTGCTTTCTACTACATAACATATAGTGCACATGTCTGGCAAGTCTGGCATACTATAAGCGGACTCATGGCTATATAAGCAAGTCCCAGTCTGTGTGTGTGTGTGTGTGTGTGTGTGAGGATAGGTTCGCATGTGGTCTACATAAGCTGTCTCGGCCAGTTCCTGTCATGGCGCTGGTTTTGTTGCCTTGTCTTGCCTCCACTTGGACCCGTTTGAATTTAGGGCAGCGTCCAAGTGAATCAAGTGAATGGATTCGCTCTTAACTGACTCACAAATCAAATGGCTAAACGAGAGTCCAGTTTTGGTCAATGGGAAACGGATGTCGGCAACTTTTATAATTCATTTTTAATGCGAAGCATTTCATATATAATTGATGCGATAGTGAATGGTGCCTCTGATTTAGAGTGTTGCAAAGCACCCCTATATCTTTTATCCAGCAGGGAAACTAAGTACATTTCTGGGGATTAGGAATCTGGAATATGCCATGTGATATGTAGGTTAGCTTGGGCAGACTTGAGCAGGTTGCTAGGCTCGTCATTCTACCGTTAGAAAACTGAGACTGAGACACAATGCGAGCATTATGTGGGCAACATGGACTGTGCGAGAGCGAGGGGGAGAGAGGGAGGTAGACAGACAGAGTCTTCCATCAATGACAACAATCAATCACAGTGACTTGCGGGCAATGCGAAGCGAGTGGCGTAGAGGGGAGAGGGGACTAAGGGGGAATAACTGCGAAGCTGACACCAAAAGCAAAACAAAGTGCGAGGCGAGGCGAGCAAGAAATCAAATTAAAGCAGCGTGCACAGTGTGACAGGCGAGTAAAAACTGTAATGCGAGAGGGGGAGAGAAGGAGAAAGAGAGAGAGAGAGAGAGAAAGAGAGAGGGGGAGACAACCTGTAAATTAATCCACAGTGAACGAGCGACGGCAAGTGCCGTTAATGTCTCGAAATCAATTTGGGAGTGTTTTCCCTTGGCTCACTTCATCTAATTCTCATTCTACTTCTTCTTCTCCTGCTTGTTCTTCTACTTCTTCGTCTTCGTCTTTTGACTGCATTGAAAACACAATTTGCTTTACATTTTTTGCTTTATCTTTGCGCATATTTTGCCTCAAATTACGTCGCATAATTTGGAATAATTTTATTTTTCATTTTTATGGGGGTGTTCTGTGTGTGTGTGTGTGTGTGTGTGTGTATGTGAGAGAATGGGTGTAAGTGTAAGTGTATTTGTGTGTGTGTGTATTTGTTTGTGTATATTTGTGTTTTATTTAGTTGTAATTTCTTTGATTTTCGTAACAATCGGGAGAGATTTATAGGTTATGTCTGCAGTTAATCTTGAGTTAAGATAAAGATCTTCGACTTGTATAGGATGCAATTAAATAAGCAAGTTCCGTTTAGCATTTTTGTTTTCTCATTTACTTGTTATCTCATTATTATCATCATCATCATCATCAACATCATTATTGTTGTTGTTGTTGGTTTACACGCATTCTTGTTGTTGGTTTTGTTGTTGTTGTTGTTTAATTTAAATTAAATTAATTACTAAAATTATTTTATAACAAATATCACTACAATAGTTTGCATTTTTTTGTTGTTTGTTTTGTTTTTGTTTTCGTTTTTGTTTTCTTTTCTTTTCTCTTCTTTTTCTTTTCTTTCTTCTTCTTTATCAAATTACTACAAATTACTAAAAGAAAGTGAATTTCAATTGTTTCTTCAATTTCCATTTCTTCAGTTTGTTTTGGCAACAATTTTCGCAGCTAATTTACAAAAATTTTGGTTTAAAAATCGAACAAATTTTCAAATATTATGAGGTCATTTAAAGTGCGGGAAGGGGGTCTGCAGTACATCCACGCCCAGTGTTGGAAAGGGGAACACAAACACGACGATATCGCATGGCATTTGCATAAGGGGGGCCTCTACTTGAATCGACTGTGTGTTTATAATATTATTAGATTATTGGATTCGATTTTCATTTCAACAAATTCTCGAAATTCTCAAGATATCACAATGGCAAATTTTCTCTCTGCGATTTTCTTTTTGAGTTATGAACAAAAAAAAAAAATACGTTGGAGAACGATATAAAAATTAGTTTCGATTCGATTCCGTTTGTTTCTTTTTCGAGGGCGATTCACGCGTTTCGTGTTCCGCTTTTAGAGGGTGGGCGTGGCAGTGTTTGTGGGGGCGTTGCAGCCCTTAATCAATACAAATAAAAATCAATTACAAAATTAATTTAACATCAACTAAAGAACAAGACAAATTTGATAATTTTGAAATATTCAAAACTCTAAAAAGCGTTTTTGCGCAAGTTTCCTTTTTTGTTGTTGTTGTTGTTGTTAGGTTATCCCATTGACGTTTACTTGGTAAGCGTCTGTCTCTGTTGTTGTAGTTGTTGTTGTTGCTGCTGCTGCTGCTTGTTGCTGTTGCCTTTGCTGTTGCAGTTGTTGCTGTTGTTGGAGGATCACACATTGTAGCAGGAGATTTGCTGCAGTTGCTGGAATGTTGGCGCTGTCGTTGCTGCCGTCGCCGACGTCGCTGCTGCCGCTGCCGAACCGAAGGGCACAAACGACGCCGGCCCCAAGTTGGCGCCGGCTGCGGCTGCTGCCAGGGAGGCGGCTGCCGCTGCTGCCGCGTAGGGATGCATACGATGCTGAGTTCGCAAATATTGGCGATATTTGCCGCTCAGTTTGTCAGTCGCTGTGGGCGGTAGCCGGTGCATAGGCGTGGCCTCAGGACCGGCCTGATAATTGCTAGGAACTGTTGCCATCGGTGACCGATCGATCAGCAGCGCAGCCGCTGCGGCTGCAGCTGTCGCATCCCACGGTGCCACAGGCGGTGGCAGGCAGTGTTGCTGCTGCTGTTGTTGTTGCTGCTGCTTGGCATTGCTGGCGTAGCTGTTGCTGCCTGCTATTAACGCATCGCGCTTCCCAGCGGCGGCGTTGGCAGAGGAGTTGGCGGTGGCGGCAGCAGCAGCAGCAGCGGCAGCGGCGGCATTTGAACTCTTTGTGGAGTAAAGCGCTGCCGCATGTTGCATGTGTTGTTGCTGCTGCTGCTGTTGCTGTTGCTGGTGTGCATGTGAGTGTGGGTGGGAGTGTGCATGTGTGTGTGAGTGCTGCTGCTGCAACTGCTCCCATTGTCCCGACGCAGACGTCACTGCGGCTGCTGCGGCGGCTGCTGCTGCTGCTACTGAGGTGGCTGAGTGGTTTTGGCTTTGGCTTTGACGACTTTGGTTGCGCTGCTGCTGTTGTTGCTGCTGCTGTTGCTGCTGCTGTTGGCGCAGCTGTTGTTGCTGCTGCTGCTGCTGTTGCTGCTGCACTGGATACAGCGCCTGCTGCGACATTTGTGACATTTGCTGCTGCTGTTGCTGCTGTCGCAACTGCTGCTGATACGCCGCCTGTCGCTGCTGTTGTTGTTGCTGTTGTTGCTGCTGCTGCTGTTGTTGCTGCTGCTGTTGCAATTGTGTTTTACGCCTGGCAGCGCTGCTTGGGGCTGCAGCAGCTGTTGCTGCACCGCCACCACCCAATGCTGCTGCGCTGCTGACGGCGCTGCTGACTGCGTTGCGTGCATTCGCCGTCGCTGTCGCCTGCATGTTGTTCACGAACGGACTGCGGCGCTGCGACTCCATTTTGCGGAAGTAGCACGGATGAATCATCAGCAGCGGCTCCACACGCTGCCCTGCCGGCGGCTTTGGCTGGTTGGGCAGCTCGTACTCGACGCTGCAGTCGACATGCAGTGGAATGCTGTAATCCTTTGTGTTGTTGCTGTTGCTGCTGCTGCTGCTAATGCCGCTGCTGCTGATGCCGCTGCTGCTGTTGTTGCTGTTGCTGGAGTTGAGGTTTACGTTGCTGGCGTTCACACCGACGACAACACTGCTGCTGGCAGCGCTGCTTAGCGATGCCGCTGAGGCGTTGCTGCTGTGGTGTGAACGCTGCTGATTGCTGGCAGCGGCGGCGACGGCGGCGGCCACCTGATTTTGGGCGACGGCCGCCGCCGCCACAGCAGCGCTGTGACTGTGGCGTGTGTTGCTGTTGTTGTTGTTGGCGGGTGGCTGCTGCTGATGCTGACGTTGTTGCTGCTGCTGCTGCTGTTGCAGCAACTGTTGCTGATGTGCAGCAACTGCAGCATGATACATGTGTTGATGCTGCTGATGTTGCTGCTGCTGCTGTTGGTGATGATGTTGCTGCTGCTGCTGTTGCTGCTGTTGCAACTGTTGTTGTTGTTGCTGCTGCTGTTGCTGCTGCTGCAGTGCTGCCGACATGCTGTGCGAGAGCGAGAGGGATGACATGGACGACATGTCATAGTTGGCATAGCACGCAGCCATCGTCATTGTTGGTTGCTCTCGTTGCGGCTGCAACTGTTGTTGCTTTAGTATGTTTAGGTGTTGTATGTATTGTTGTTGTTTTATTGGGTTTTCTCTTTTTCTTTTGTTAGAATTTCATTTTGTTGAGATTTGCAAACTTTTGTTTTATTCACTTCACTTGAAACTGAATTGAGAAATTGGCACTGGTAATCCAAAAAAGACGATGACAGCGACGGAGAAAGAGAGAGAGAGAGTGTGAGGGGAGGGGCAGCGTGTAACGGTAGTTGCGGCTGCAGTTAATCCGTGTGTGTGTGTGGGTGCGAGGAGGAACCTTAATCCATATGTTGTTGTTGTTTCTGGTTTTCGTTTTGCTTTTACTTTTGATTTCGTTTTTGGTTGTGGAATTTGCTTTAGTTATTATATTTATATATTTCTTTTGTTGTTGTTGTTGTTTGCTTAGTCGCACCCGTAATTCAATTGTTGTTTTGTTTGTTTAATTATTGTATTGGTTAATCAGTCTTTGTTTAAATATATATTTTATTTATATTTTATCGTACTTTGTATTCTATTTTATAGCTGCGAATCGAGTTTGTTGCTCTGTTGTTGTTGTTGTTTGTAGGTTGGTTCAGTCTTTTTATGCAAATACACGCGAGACCGTGTGTGATTTACAGTAATTACTACAGTAATTTCCTCATACGACGACAACGTTTGCCCAGGCTAATTCGCTCGAACACGTCCGTTCCCGTTGAGCAGCGCAAGCGAAATGAAGCGACCTCGCTGCCGTTACTCTGCCTCTGCCTCTGTTGCCGTTTCGAACTCAGCTGAGCAAAGAGAGAGCGCTGAGCTGAATCTAGAGAGAGCGACGTGACGTATCGAGTGAGCGACGCGCGACGTGAGAGTGTTGGATAAGGAGAGAGCGTGAGTAAGTGTTGTTGCTGCGCTGAATCACGAGAGCGCGTTCGCACAGCTGTTACACGACGCCGACGTCGACGTCAACGTTGACGTACAATGACTTTGTTTTTATTTTTCGTTGTTCGATAATATTCGCTTGTTCTTTTTGCTGTTGTTGTTCGCGTAATTTGTTGCACTTCTTACTTTGTTGGTTCACAAAAAAAAAAACTGTTGAACTAGTTCGCACTGCGAACTTGAATTATTCAATTCTGCTTTGCTTTCTGTTTTCGTTCTACGTTGCGTTCTGCGCAGTTCTGTGTCCTGCACGCGACAAGCTCTCTCAAGCGACTGTCTCTTTGCGGCGTCGGGGCCCTTTTTTCAGGCCAGCAGCAGCGTCTTACCTGCTGTTTGTGTGGACCGCACAGCTGATTTGCCAGTGCCCTGTGACGTCGCCGTCTATTCAGCAGGCACACACACACACACGCACACTGGCACGGCTGGCTGGCTGATTGTTTTGTTATTGTTGCTGGCTCTGCTGCTGCGAACGCTTAAGCCAATTGCATTCGGTGGCCGAAACGGAGTCGAGACACAGAAACACATGCCGCATCACATGTTGGCTCTCTCTCTCTTTCGCTCTTCCTCTCTCTCTCTTTCCTGCTCTCTCTGTCTGACTGTGTTGGTATCGTTTACAAATTCAGCCATATAATGGCCACGGCGGCCATCTTTACAACTGCTGCTGCGTGTGAGAGAGAGCAACGTCGCTGCTGCTACTACTGCCTCTGCCGCAGTCGACGTTGCTGCCTTTTTATTTTGTAATCATATTTCTGCTGCCGTTCTCGCTCTTTTCAGCGTGTGCAACTAGGTGTGTGTGTGTGTGTGTGTGTGTGTGTTAAGTGTTGCCCTGCTTTAATTTTTATGATTTCTTTTATGGTCTCCGTCTCAGTCGCAGTCTCTGCGCAGTTTCAGTTTTATGTGTCGCCTTTGATTATTCATACGGCACCAAAAGCTGCTGCTACTGTTATTGTTGTTGCTGTTGTGTTTGTAATGCAGTGTAGCACAGTGTAACTGTAATACAACACGCAGCCACATAAAAATACTGTGCTAAAATACTAAATACCAAATACTTAATTAGGCTCTGCTAATCAGCTTTATTTTGTAGCCTTTTTACTGCTTTTTAACTGTTTTCGTTTTGCTTCTCCTCTTCTCCTTTATTTTCCACTGCATTTTCTCAATTTTCCCCATTGCTAAGGTGCGGCACTCTCGCATAAAATACCCCCAAAAATACCCTCACATACACATACATATACACAGCAGTTCTGCCCTGCAGCAGCAGAAGCAGCAACAACAACTAAAATAAAATAAAATTCAAACTAAGCCACACGGAAACTGCGCAATGAGCACAGCGAGCACTGCCAGCAAATAATACACACCAAAAGAGATTACCCCTCTCTGTCTCTCCCCCCTCCCCCGCCTAAAACAGACTTTGTTGCAAGCCGAACAAACGAGGCAAAGCATAAGAAGCGTCAACAGCAACAACAATAACGAGGCAACATTAAACTTAAATGTTGCAGACATTTCTGCACTAAAAACTAAGCAATTTAAGTCAGACCCGCTCTCTGGCCCCCTCTGGCAATACCTCTGCAAGCAGCGCTGCTCTATCATCATCATTGACAACAACAACAGCAGCAGCAGAGGTAGCAGCAGCGCCAGCTTCGTCGTCTGCACACACGACACTCACACACTTGTAGCAGCCTCGCTCACTCATACACACACACACATGCAAGGCAGTCGGCGATTACACACATTGTAATAAATAAGGAAGGTCGTTGCCATAGCAGCAGCAGCAGCCGACGTCGTGGTCGTCGTCATTGTTGTTGTTGTTCTTTTATTTATTTTTTGCTTTTGCTGCTGAGCGTGAGAATTCAGCACGACGAGTCTAGTTCTCTCTCGCTTGCACCGTCCTGGCATGTGTGCGCTCTCTCTCTCCCACACTCACTTGTACGCTCTCTTGCGCTCTTTGCTCTCTCAGCTCATTCAGCGCCGTTGATAACAAATCAGCTGTTCGCCCGTTTACGCACACACACACACACCCACACACACACACAGAGTTGTCGGCGATAATTTACGAGTAGTATTCGAAAATGGGGAGGTGTGTCAGTGTCCATATATCGACACTGTCTAGCTGTGTGAGTGTCTCTCTGTCTGTGTGTGTGTGTGTGTCTGTGTGTCTGTCTGGTGAGTGAAGCTTTGGACTCGACGTGCCCATTATACACACAAAGTTGCCACCGTCGTCGTCGTCGCAGCTGTTGTTGTTGTTGTCCGAGCATATGTTTTGTTTGCATGGTTGCCGCAGTTGTTGTTGCTGTTGTTGTTGCTGTTGTTGTTGTTGCTGTTTGCTGTTGCCGCTGTTTACTGACTGCCTGCTGCTTGCGTGCTCAACGCCGAGTCGGCCGCATTACAGTTGATTATATAGGGGGGGAGCTCCAATTTTTAAATTACCAAACTGCTCAAATTAAAGAAATAGGTACGAAACAGAACAACAACAACAGCAACAGCAACAACTACGGATACTACGCGAAGAATACAAGGTAAAGCGAAACAGGAAATTGCCCAAAGAAAATGAGCTATGAGCAAATTGAATCAACCATAATTAGCTACATAGGGCAGCGTCGGATATACGAACGAATTGTACAATGTATCCACACCTACAATGGAGGGTATTACAGAGAAGGGTTCTATATTAAGTGTAGAGTAGGGTTTGACGGAATACATGTTAAGGGTATTTCTGTTGAATACTTTAGAACCTACAATGCAGAGTAAGTATTATAGGGAAGGGTTTGATATATTGTAAGTTATAAAGTGGGATTCGATAGAATACATATGTATGTATGTATTAATGCTATAAAGTATTGCAGTGAGGGACGTTTATGTTGAATACTTTAAGACCCTCATAGATGTGGAGATATTGTATAATATCCTTTGAGTAGTTCAGAAAACTTATTGAAAGCTCTATTATTATTTTCAAGCGTATAGTAACACTTATTTTTTATGTAAAAATCTTTATATTGAGATAAAATAATATTTAAAATAATTTTCCTAAAATCCCTGCAGTTTAATATTTAAAAGATTCATAAATTGTTCGGTAAATATGTGAATCATAGGGACCTTTCAAAAAGTTTAATTATCTAAGAATATTCTTCAAATCTTGAAATTTAACATATTTATTATATTAAAAAGTTCTTATTACAATCTTGAATTCAATTTAACTTATAATAGATTCAAAAAAAGATTGCAACTGGTTTCAACTGGTTTTCACATAAATATAGAAGGCTTTTAGATTATAATATAATCTTGAAACCTTGACATTATAATCTCAAAATATTTTTATTTTAATCTTGAATTCCTAAGCATTTAATTTATAACTGATTCATAAACAGCTTGCAATATAGTTATCTTGCCAGAAGTAAAGTATGATTTATAATAGATTTATAAATATAATGCAGAAACAAAGTCTGTGCACATCATGCTTGCCATACCGATTAGAATTTTAAGATCTCTCTCAGAATTCTATTGGTAATTTCCAGCGCGACGACAATCTTAGTCTGGTCTCGTGAGATTATCAGATGGATTCCTAAATGTGCCTGAAAGAACACAAAGGAAACCCAATACCTTTCAATTATCTATGGAACGTTCGCTACGTTGCCTCCTCTCTCTTCTGTCCCGTTCATCCATCAAACACACACAGCGCACACACACACAGAGGCAGACAGGCTGTGCACACACACAATATTAATCTGGCCGCTCTCTCGCTCATTAAATCCAGCCCACATTTCAGACTTCCTGTGCCTGCTGCTGCTGCTGCCCGCTCTAATCGCGCTTTGTCATCATCGCTTTGATAACAACAACAAAGAAAGAGGGAAAGAGGAGAGAGGAGGAAAGAGGGAGAGAGGGAAAAAAGCCAGCGAGTTCGGGTCGCGCAGCCAGCATATCAATATCCATAACTTAGCTCGGGCCTTTCTACTTTGGCTTTGCTTGCTTGGGTTATTCTCCCTATACAACAATCCCAACATCCTTTGGAGAACCCGAGAGTGAGAAACCTGTTTGCATTATTAAGTAACCGACTGGGTACGGCTTAGACTGAGACGAACCGGTTCGATCCGACTGGCTTCCTGTAATGCGCATTCTGAAGAAGAACCACAAAGACAGCGAAGAAGAAAGAGCAGCAGAGAAGGAGGAGGTGGAGGTGGGGAGGAGAAGTAGTAGAAACAGCTCATGAAACTTTCGTTTTTTATTTTCACAACACAACGTGTTGTTCTCTAGTATCTCCCTCTCTCTCTCTTTCTCACACTCGTTCGCACTCCTCTCTAACTATGTATCTAGGCATCTGTCCGTCCGTCTGTTTGTCCGTCTGTCTGCCTGTTTGCCTGGGCCGCTTGTTAATTCGAAATAAAAACAGGAAAATTTACTTTACAATCTGTGCTAAAATCGTAAATTTTTAGCTGGCACTGTGACTGGCACTCAGGGGAGCGGCCCGCCTCGGCTTGGGCTCAGACTGAGACTCGGCTCTTGGTCTCTCTGGCTCTACCTCGGGGCAGGTAAACTAATCCGCTTGCCATGGTCATGACGATGACTCGCCTATTTGTTCTCGACTCTCCTCGCTCGTTCATTCTCTGTTTCTCTGTTGTTGTTCAGTTTGTTGTTTGTTGCCCGTTCCACGTATTCGTTCCCTGTGCCGCTGCCAATGCCGGGTCCCATCATGTGCCTAGGTTGTTATCTTTTCTTATTTAATTTTTGGCTGCCATTGCGCCGCGTCTAATCTTTCCAGCAATATCATCACGAGTTCGCTCCTCCAGTGCAACACTCTGGCCGTTTAATGCGGCTCTTCCACCCTCCCCTTCCTCTCCTCTGTCTGATTACTCTTTGCGTGCAGAGCTTTCAGCGATTATTATGCTGCCTTCCTCCTGCCTCGTCTCGTCTGCTGGTTCGTGCTGTGTGTACTGAGCCAAAACCGTTGATTGATGCGTTTCCCATTCGGAATTTATGCCATGGACTATTTGGGCGAGCGAGCGCTAAGCAATTCATTTTTCAGACCAAGAGCAAGAGAGAGAGGGATGGAGGATGACAATCCTCTCGCATCATCCCCTCCAGCTGCGCAATCAGCAGCCAAGATCGAAGCGTGCGATACTCAGGAAAAAAAACACAACAGCAACAGCAGCAGCAACAGCAACAACATGATCGGACTTAAGAGGAGGACCTGAAACTGAACACTCTACGTCGAAGTCTGAGCTGGAGCCGTGGCTGGAGCTGGAGTCCGTCTCGGACACGACGTCGAATGCATCTAAATTGCTAAATACCTTTTTATGGTTAGCGCTGCGAGTCGCTGCTGCTGCTGCTGTTGCTGCTGCCTGCATCAATTTAACATTTTAAAAATGTATCTTTGTATCTGTATCTCTGTTTCTCTCCCGTCCGGGGTTCGCAGAAGTCGCCTCCTCGTATAATGCATTGTATATTGTATACATTTTGTCTGTGGCTGAAGCTGCTTTTCCTTTCCCAGTCGACAGACAGCTCCTTACTGATTCATCATGGCCATTTTGGTGGCTGATTGCTGGGCACACATTGGCATCTTTTTAATAGCCCCCACAGGCCCATTGGGAATTATTCATTTTCATTGTATTGCACTGCGCACTGTGGATTGTGGACTGTGTGGACTGTGTACGATCGCCCGATCGAGTCATAAGCTATGCCAGTTATTTCAGTATTTCTACCTTCTGCTTCTCTCTTCTCTTGTTTTTGCCGTGTTGGAGCTCAAATTATGCAACTAATTGTCAGGCACGTTAACTATTTAGCTCCCGAAACGAGGTCTCTCAAGACTGCTCTTCCCCTCCCCTACTTCCTTTGCCACTGCTTCAGCTGTCAAATGGGTAATTAAGCCGACCTTCGAGAGAGCAATCAAAAGTCGCTTCCTTTTTCTGGCCCCGGGAGGAGGGAACTCACCCAATGCAGTTATCCACATAGCAGACTGTGGTTAGGTTGTCTGTGCGCAGAATACCCTGTTTTCATTTTCCTTTCTTTCTTTTTTTTTGTTGGTTTCTGAACCATTTTATTGCAAATGCTATTAAACGAATTCCGTTGAAATACTTTTTGAGAGCGCACAAACCGTTGCCCGACAACAGCCCTGGAGCCCATGGAATGTCGTTGGGTTTGGTTCTTTTTTTGTACGCTCGTTCTCTCGTGTGTTATTCGGAATGACCCTGACATGAAATTATAGTTATAGCTTTGGGTATTTGAAGAATTCGTTTCATAATAAATTAAAATTTATATTTCGCTTTGAAAAGAAGTCAAGAACGGAAATAATAATGATGATAAAGGCGAAAAGCAGAAAAAAGAATGCACAATATAATGATCTCTTTGTTGAAAAGTATGACAAAGTTCCTAGGCCACTACCCACACGAATTTCGTTGTGGATATAATGGGTTCTTAGTTCTTTTTCTCTGCGTCATAACTCACTCGCAATGTTGTCTTAGAAGTCCAAGTTGAAGTTTTCCAGAAACAAACATAATAATAAATGTATGGTATATGTGCAGCTCTATTGATAGCCCATCGTTTAGTAACCCTTTGTTTACATTCCTCGTAAACACTCCTTCTTTGACGGAGCCCCAGTGCACGCACAGCTGCACCGCCTTGAAGAGGGTTCCCTCACATTGGGGGAGGGGTGAAAGAAAGCTCTGTATGTTTATAATAATTTCAAAATAATAACAGTTCCTCTGGCCCGTTGGGGCCCGCCTTCGCCAGACAGTCAGTACGGGGCAATTGCCATAATTTTGCCTGTATTTTACAACAATTACGAGATTCTACGGAGAACGGAGTAGAGGAAGAGGAACAAAGAACAAAGAAAAAGCAGCAAAAGAAATCGTGTAAATTGCGCCTTAAAGAGGGTAGCACTCGGGTCCCAATTAGTAGACACTTTTTATACACTTTGTTCGCATTTGGCAGGGTGTTCTCAGCCAGCAGTAATGGGTGCCTCAGAATGTAGACAAAAAGTTGCAATCTGATTATGCAGGGCAGGTGTACTTAGGGTTGAAAATTAGGGTAATTCTTTTTTTTCGAAATACTTATGAGGGTCGGAAGTGGCATTTCGTAAGCTGATTAAACTGTTGATAACTTAAGCAAAGAGGACTGCAATTAAACTATGCAGATCTTTACTTATATATGTAACATAAGGAGAGACATAAAATATATAACAGAGTTTTTTTTACTATATAATGGTACACAAAAAAAAAAAAAAATAAAAAAAAAAAAAAAAACTGTATAATGATATATTTTTATATTTACATCTTTAAAAAGTTGCTTATTATTTTCCATTGAATTCGGAAATTCAGAAACACTTCTTTCATGAAACTAAACAACTAACAAATATATAATTCATATAATTTAGTGATATGATATGATAAAAAATAATATTTTAGGATTTTTCAAAATGACAGTAAAGAATATTTCTCAAATTCCATTCATATTTAATGATATTTAAATAAATATAACTTATGAAACTGAAAACAAACACGTAGTATTTGTGTTTTTATTTTTATTTTTTTTTTTTATTATTATTAATTAAAGAATCCGTATTGTATTTTAACATCACAGGGTGGAGAAATATTCTTAAGAATAAAAACGTTTTTTTCAATATAGTTTCTTTATTTTGCGTATTTTGTGTTGCATACTCTATGGCGCTTATTCAGGAGTGGCTTCTTAATAGGGATTCCTTAAATAACTTCCATGTTAATGAGCCAATCTCAATCAAATTTCCAGAAATCATTTGAGCGTTGATTGTTGTTGTCAACTGTCCTGCATTCAAATTTCGCTTGGAATTTGGTTTCTATTGATTTATGTGGTCGGAAGGAGGCGTGGTCAAAAACAAGAATAATAAATATAATCCATATTTCTCATTAATATTCTATGACTACAAGTATTTTAATATCTTGGGGTACTTCACTTAGTCATCAGTTTCTGTATATTTGTTCAGTTCTCATAGAGTATTTTTTTACGGCGACTTTATCACGCTGTCGCACGGTGCGTAACGGACTTTCCGGACACTTTGCGCGGGTTTTATTTGAGACTCATTTCAAGGGAATTGAAATCCCGCATGCGGTGGCAGCTTAACATTTAGATTGCAGTTTCAAATTGCAGTTATTAGGCGCTTACAATGTGCGCAATGAGTACAAAGAGCAACAACAACAACAGCAACAGCAACAACTACGAGGGGTAACTTGAACAACTGCAAACTGGGAACTGTCACTTGCACTTGGAAGCGGGCTCAGCTAATGGATAAATGGGGCTTTTAGTGATAACCGTTTTCTTTTTTCTCCCCCTTTTCGCTGCTGCTGCTGTTGTTGTTGTTGCTAAGCGTTATTTAGCGTTCGCGTTGCTGGTGCGGGCGCAATATTTTATACAAATTGTTGCTCGCCAGCTCGTTATAAGGGTCGCACCTGCCCTGAGGGAGCAGCCAGCTGAGGCAGCAAAGGCTGAGGGCCACACACACACTCTCTCCCATACACAGTGAGGGGATTAAAAGGCGCTGTGCAAATCGTGTGTGGAGGGAAACGTGCAACCAACGCGGCTGTCACGCTATAATTTAGCATAAATTGTCCAGGCTGTCGAGATTAATGTATCTAATGACCTGATTTGCTGATTTACAGTAATTTCCAGCTTATAGACAGACACACACACTCACACACACACACACACACACATGGACACACACGGGCAGTTTACCTTTTTGTTTGCCCCGTCGCGCTTCCAGGAAGTGTGCACAAGATACACAAAAGATATCTACAACGGCCCAAGACTCTAGACCCGAGAGCAGGCAGCGAATCCAGGCGAGGCAAACACACACACACAGCGAGATCTTTATGAGCACCACGAGGCCGGGCAAACTCTGTCGGGCGGAAATGAATTTGCAATCATTAATCATGCGTCCAATAGGATTTTGCGCTGGCCAGTGGCCACTCCACATTCCCAGCCACAGCCACAGCTAGAGTACAACATGCAAAGCCTCAGCCCAAGTATTTCTCTATCTAGCTGCTTTTTTTTGCACCACTCGACGAATGTGTTTACTGCGCTGTTTTTTGTCTGCACCACTTACTCGCGGTCGTCCACAGTGCGCGCCCCAGGATTAGATCCAATCCGGCTAACGGCTGTAGGTCTCTGGATATATGTATTTGTGCTATCAAAGACAGCTTTTGTGGTTGCCGATAGAAGAACATGTTGGGCTGAGGCAGAAAGTGGTGTGGGGTCACTTCTTTTCATACATAACCTCAAATAACACTAGCAGAACCGTTAGCCTCCATAAAACCTTGTTTGTCTTACCTTACTTCACTGTATGTAGGTTTAAACGTCTGTGCTTCTATTCTGTTATTCTTGCTGAGTTGTAATGAGGGACATAACCTCACTACTTGTACATAACCTCAATATTTTTAGGTTAGTTTTGCATTTAGATACTCTTTTTAGGACTCAAATTCGTATAATATCCTCGGTTTATTTCAGTATATTGATATTGAATCAGGCTACTTTGTATTTTGATACTCTGTTTGCGTAACAATGGAATACATAACCTATTTTTCTTACATAACCTCCATACACTACTGGTATATCTTCGACTTTTTGTATTGGGATACCCTTTATACGTTCTATTCCAAGACATAACCTCATTCTAAATACGTAACATTAATTTCCTTCAATATACTCATACAAACTATGTTGTTCTATATAGAAATGACCCATCATACATGAAAACAACGACATAATCTAATGTTTACATCATAACATTATTATATTTCTTTCAATAAATTATGTTCTTTGTTAATGGAATACTTTGTCTCATACACATTCATACACAAGTGACGTGACATAACCTAATTAGTTTCACATAACCTCAATATCCTATTGCAATTCTAGTCATATTGGTTATATTTGGGATATTCTTTGCACTCAGAGCAAAGCTTAGCTCTAATTGTTCATATTCATATTCATTCTTCTGGCTTCGCAATCAGCATTCATTTCCCTCTTTCCTCATTCACCATTGTGCAATTCCACAATTCACAATAGCCTCAAATGATATCTCAGCGGATTTGCTGGGACAGCTTCTTTGTCATAATTAAATCGCACAGTGAGTACTAAAAATTTCATTACACCACAGTTCTCCCATCTCATTCAGACTCATTCGGATTCAGTTTACTCCGAGTTCTCAATGGAGAAGCGTCTCAAAGGGTTCGCACTGTGCTCGGTCACATGCTAAGCTCATCAGATATATAAATTGGCATTCATTCGCACTCGGACGAGTCCTTTATGCGCTACATATACTTATTCTATAAGGGCGAACCCCAATCTCGATACCAAATCGAATTGAATCCGCATTCAACTCACTGCAGATGAAATGAATCGAAGCAAACTCGCAACGGAACCGAATTCTCATTGCGCAGCACTTGAGACGTCGCTGCCTCTGCCTCTGCTGTTGCTGTTGCCGCTGGCTCCAATAACAAATCGAATGGCAATGGCAGCGATAATTTCCACACGCAGCTGGCCATAATATCCTGCATCTATTTATCTTGCCATCCAGCCACCCTTGTGCCTGGTGCCTTGTGTGCTATGCGCACTATAAATTAAACCCTTGAGTGCGATATTGCGGCTCAAGTGCGAAACCGCCGGGCCTTAAGCTTTATTTTTATAGTCCTCTCTCACTCTGCCCTCCTTCTCCTCCTCCTCTCCTTCTCCATCTCGATTTGCCGAAACGGAAATAAAACATAAAAGCAACTCTTGGATGTTTAATGATAAAGCTGAAGTTCCTCTACGCGTTCATCGGGTGTTTGCACAGCTCCCTGTGCGTGTGTATGTGTGCGTCTGTGTGTGGCTGCCATTGTGCCATGTGCCACGCCCCATGCACAGCCGCCCCTCGGGCCATGGGTTTTTGCGTATTTTTGCACGCTCAGCGCAAAAAATAAAAATCCCAAAACGACTGTGAAAGGAAAACGCATTAATTACGCTTTTCAGCAAAGCGTGGAAAGGGAAGCGAAGGGGGGTAGGTGGTAAAGAGGAGGACAAAGCATGCAGTATAAAAAATGAGATAGCATAACACATTCGATAACTGGAATCTGCTGTTAAATGGGGTGAGACAGAGAGAGAGACAGGGAGAGATAGTTAGAAGTCTGTCCGGTTCCGGGTTCTAAAACTATTCGTGCTGGTTTACCGGTTGATTATGCCCGCCTGGCGGAACTGGAACTAGTTCAGCTCAGCTCCTGGGCAGCTGGCACGCTTCGCTGGCTGAGCAGGAGAAGGGGGAGCGGGGAAAACCGGAAGCCAATAAATGAAAATCGACAGTTTCCAAATTAACCGGTGCAATGATAAAACGAAAACGGGCAACGAGACAAACCAACACAAATTGTCATTAAAAAAGCAAGACAGAAGTGCAAGAGGGAGAGAGAGAGAGAAAGAGAGAGAGAAGGAATTAGAGAGACAAAGAGGGAGAACAGGCAAGACTGAGACGGGCTCAGAGAGAACTCAGTGAAGCGAGGGCAAAAAGCAAATACCACAGAAAGAAGAAGAAAAACAAAAAAAAATAAAAAATAAAACGAACAACAACACGAAGTAGAGTTATGTCCATGCTGCAACTGTCGCTAATTGCCGGGTCAGGGGTGAGGAGGGATCTATCTGAGCAGGCTGGGAATGGCTGGTAGAGAGGGAAGGGCAGGGCAGGGCGACAGGGTTGGATTGTTGCCCAGGAAGTCGTTCAAAATCAAGCGAAACGAAATTACTTGGCCCGGTTTACCCTACCCCTGCCCCACCCCTACTAACCACTATCCCCTACCCGCTCTCCTACCTCTCCCCTTAGCAGCCCCTGAAGAAATGCTGACAGTTGGCCGTAGACCACAGTGAGACCTACAAGGAGGGACGAGGGCTGAGAGCCGAGGCTCATTAGCATTTTTTTGCTGGCTGTTGCTTTATAATGTGCACTGTTTTTTGTTGTTGTTGTTTTTTGTTTTCGAAGTTGTTACTTGTTTTTTATTGATAAATTATGCAGTCGCACTTGCGGGCTGTAAATCGTTTGATAACACGCAACTGGCAACGGGCAACGGCAACGGCAACGGGCAACTAACGGAAAGTGCCAAAAACAGACGAACGAGTCTGGAGACCCCAACTTGACTTAGCATATCCCCGACTATGTAAATGAAATGTCTGTCGAAAACGAGAACTTTCTTTTTATTATAAATCGCATGCAGTTTTTATGGCCATCGTGAGCAGGGTTGCCAGATTGTCAGATTGTCAGGGCGACGAGGCCGAAGTACGGCGCACATGAAACTTTGTTGTAATCGACAAAGTGTGAAGGGTATTTGGGTTCTGTTTAGCCCTTCGACAGGCAGATATCTCTTAAACAAATGAAAGACATGTGTACGTGGAAGAAAATACAGATAGAAGAAGAAAGAAACAGATGTATATAAAAAAAGAAAGAGAGAGAAAAACAAGAAATATATTAATAAAGAAAAGAAAAATAATGAGAAAGAAATTAATAGAAAATATGATAGACAGAAATATAGTAAGAAAAAGAAATACATATACAGTACGATTCATAAAGACAGAAAATCAAAGAAAGAAAGAGACGTAATGATATAAAATAGAGAGAAAATGAACTGAATATTCGAATTATTAAATGCAATACTGTTGATACAACGTCAGCCCTTACCACTCAAAACCACCATAAGAGAGGAGAATATTAAATAAAGAGAGAAAACAAAGTGAATATATCCATCACTCTTTGCAATACAGGGTATACATACAATGGTCGCCCTTACCATTGAAAAACACAATGAGAGATAGGATGTTAGATATAGGAAGAGAATAAAGTGAATATACCCATCATTATATTCATCACAGGGTATATACAATGGCCGTCATAATCCATTGAAGAACTGAGGTTACACCCGTACCAACTGTCCGCCCCTCGTTCTGTTCTAATTATCCTGATGTTCGCCTGCACCAGCGGAAATCAAAGCGACTGGCGAGAACAAAGGGCGTTCCGCGTAGGGGTGGGCGTGCCGGGTGCTGGTGCTGGTGCTTCTGAACATGAGTGCACAAAGGCGGCAATGAAATTAGTAAGAGATGAAACGAAAAGGAAGAAAATTATCAGAAGATAATAAAAAGATACGCAAGATGCAAAGAAAAATCAAAAGAAAAGCCAAAAATTTTGAAAAATCTTTAATCCAACTGAAAATAATCAAAATGACTTTGCCCCAGATGAAGTCAAGTCAATGAAGTGTCTCTCTGCGAGCAGTTCCATCTCATTCCGATTGCAACCCCACGAGGAGTGCGTGCTCTGCCAGGTTGCTGCCTCCTTTGGCTTTTCATTAGGGCCTAAGCAAACGCCCTTTTGTAATTCAAACCGCTGCCACGTGCCATAAATTTGGCTCTAAATGGGGCATGCCCAAAGTGTATCCTGTTAGCCGTGCTGGTAATACCCCCCGCCCTTCCCTGGCACCCACAGCTTCTTGAGCCACGTTATCTTACAATAAATTGCTGTCTTAGTTTGCGGAGGAGGAGGGTGAGGGGAGGGTGAGGGAGGCTTACCGCTTTGCAGAGGCACTGCAAAAAGTTTTCCTCTGCCTCGAATTAATATTAATTTGGTTTGTGTATTATTATTTTGACGACGCAGACGTCTTATTAAATATTCACAGAGCCAAATCCAAAGTTTACAACCAGAACCAGCCCAGAGTTGCCAGAGTTCTGTCAGAGTTTTGCCAGAGTTGCTTAAGTTGTTGCCTGGATGATTCTTTAACGACTTGCTCCGGCTTCGTCTTGCCATAATAAAATGTAATTAAAATTTAGCCGTCTGCCATTCCCATTCTCCATTCCCCATTCCCATTGCCAGAGTTGTGTGTGCTGCATTTACCAGGCTGCATTCCTGGGCCTGTGCTTGTGCCTGTGCTTGGGCAAACTGCCAAAATTTGCGGCGATAATAAAACAAAAGGCAAAGGAAATTTTTCCACAGAAGGCAACTCGCTAATATCCTTTGAAAGAGTGCCAGAAACAGCCAAGGGGTGTACACACTTGAAATCCAGTTGGAATTTAATTAATTCTGAAGTTATTCAAATGTAGATCAAACTTGAAAGTATCTCTCGATATTCATATTTATGGGACTTCGCTTGCTTTATACATGTTCCCTTCTTATTTTAATTGGTACTTAATTCAACCCTATCTGCCACGTAGAACCTGTCGAAGGAACTCTGCCATAACGCAGCACATGCTGCCCTTGCCCGTAGTGACCCGGCGAAGCTCATTTAAATAAGCCACATTCCCCTTGTTGCGCTACCCTCCTCCTCTTCCTTCTCCCCTCCTCTTCCCACACTCCCTTCTCCGTGTTGACCGTAAAATTTTATAAATTTTGGCAACTGGCCGCGTTGGCCATGCTACGTGGTAGCTAACAAAATTTCAGCCACGTAAATATTCTATAAATTTTTATGCACGCCTCCGTCCGGCTATCTAAATGTCTGTCCGGCTGTCTGTCTCGCTTGCTCCCGCATCGTTCGTTCTACCTCCAGCCCTGCCATGTTCAATTGTCTGCCTTCTGTTCAAATACTTGAAACGCCTATGCGATCCGGTAGCTGCTGCTGCTGCAGTTCGCTTGGAGCAGGTACGACTGTCTGTCCACCTTTCTGTCTGTCTGCTTCTGTGTCTCTCTCCCTCTATCTCTCTCTCTCTCTCTCTCTCTCTCTCTCTCAGTCATTCTGTCCGCCCTTTGCCATTGCCGTTGCCTGCCAACTTTCGTTTGCGACCGATGTTTCACGTAGTAATTGCCGCGCTCATGTAGTTTGTATACCCTATAAACTTAAATACGCCCCAAAAGGGTTGAATTCCATTAAGGTATGTAGAAACTTTTGAGCTGTTCATAAGGTTTCTACTATACTTTCTAATTGTGTAAGTTGAGAATGGTTCATTTGCACAAAATATAAAAAGTTTGTAAAGTTTCCTATCAGTTTCAGTTAAGGTTAAAAAAAATAATCTAATTAATATTATATAACAGGAAAGAAGGGAAATCATACAAAAATCTGTACTCTATTTATTCGCGTTTCAGTTTTTATTGGAATTGGAATATAACTTGGAATCCTTAAAATCATTGTGTGAAAGAATGAAATGATTGAATTATGATTTAATAAATATTTCTTTTTTTGGTTTCATTTCTTATTATTATCTGTAATATTTTAAATAACATATTCATAATTTTTATAAAGATTATTTAAAAGAATTTGTGAATAAAATTGAATATCTTAATGGAATTTGATACAAAATATTTTAATTTAATTCGTTAAATGATATCTTTAATAAATAATTAAAACAGGATATAATCTCTAAAGTGACAGTCCGTAGCGCAACTCCTTAACCTAACAGCACAGTCTTAGTTCACCATAGATCTCCCTACAGAGCATCTACAGGTCCAGCATCTGGATCTCTTTCTTTTCCACTGGGTTCCAGTTGTATTTCATGTGCTTCCTTGTAGCTACTGGCAGTTGCCAGGACGTGGCTCCTACTTGCAGTCAGTAACTGCACATGTGTACGTGTGTGTGAGTGTGTGTGTGTGTGTGGTAAACACCTTGTCTGGGCCCGGCAGCCTTGCAAGCGTTTCATTTGCACAAATATTTCGCAATTTGGCTGCGACTTTACTTTGCTTTTCTGTTGCTGCTGCTGTTGCTGTTGTTGCTGCTGGCATTGCCTGTAAGTTAGATCTTTTGGCACGCTGCTGTTTAGGGTACACTCGGCCAAATGGTGCAGACCTCTCCGCCTCCCGCTGCCGGTCAGCCCGACTCTGTTGAGGCAATTAGCCATGGACCCGGGGTATAAGTCAGGTTGCCGTTTGTTACTGCCAAACAGATGAAAGGCAGCTCTCGATTGTAGCGGTCAATTGGCCCAAGAGGGAAGAAACAGTTGGAGAAGAGGAAGAGCAGGCAGGAGGGCAGTCAGGAGGGCAGGCAGTAACCCAGTAGCCAAGCCAGGCAGCACGCTTTTAGCCTAGAAGTTTGCCAGTTAGTTAGTTGCTGTGATAAAAGGTTTTTCTGTTGAGCGAGCGAGAGAGAAAGAGGGGGAAAGGGGGAGAAAGGGGGAGAGAGAGAAAGGGAGAGAGAGAATCGTGCAGGCAGAGATCAAAGCGATGTCGATTAAAATTCTACTGAAAATGCTCATGAAAATGCGAAATAATTTCAAGTACCTTAACCTGAGACGATGCCAGACAAAAGAATGAATACTTCCACAGAAATATGCCCCGTGCCCCCTTCACCCGTCCCCCTTGAAAAAAGAAATACAAAATATTTTCTTGCAAATGAAATGTGAAAAACGGAAACTGTAAACTGTAAATACGTGAAGTTTCTGTAAATATTTTTGGGAATTATTTTACAACTATTTACACAGGCAGAAGGGCTAAAGATGATGCCCTGTAAGTGGAAAGAAAGTTAGGATTGAGTAAGGCAAAGTTATGCAGATATTTAATATATATGAAGAGAATATATAAGAGAAGAGTTTGAAATGAACTGAAACATGTTGATAATCATATTTATACTAATTAATTTTTTAATTTAGAATACTTTGGAATATTTGATTTGGCCTATTTTATACTCTATTATACTAAACACAGTGAAACAGCTATACAGTACTACATTAGACTATACTATTCTATAACGAACTTACGACTATACCGAATCATGTTCTTTAATTATATTAACATATATAATATATGTACATATATTGGCCATATGACTATCTCATAATAAACAGTAATATACTATAAAATAACAACACTATACTGTATTATAAAATACAATAACTATAACATATAGATTAAACAAGACTATTTTGATTATTATGGTTAATTCCACTCTATTGTATATTGCATATATGAAAATACATATGTATATGTACATTCACATACTATACTATACTGTCTTATATGTACAGTACCATTGCCCGATATGTTCTCAAATTACTTCACTATCGTATATACTACAAATTGTACTTTATCCTCAGCTCTAGTTAATTTCTTCGCTTGAAATCACTTTCATTCAGACATTTAATTAGCAGAATGCAAACATATAAATACTTTGCATGTTTTACCGTTAAGCACCTGCCCCTTTTCCCAGGAGCAGGTAAATAAATAAATAGAAACTCTAATTAAAAGTGGAATTTTTCGTTTTATGGTTTCCTATCACAGACGAGGCAAGTTCGCCATGGCAACTGTTTAACTAATTTGTTTAGGCAAGTCAATTAATTACGATTCTGCTTTAAGTGCACTCTGAGTTTTCACTGTGACTCGCATGACAGGGTGTGTGTGTGCCAGTGTATGTGTGTGTGTGTATTTCTAAGGCTACCAAATTGCCTGTCGAGCCGCAGCCCTTGAGTGGGGAATTCAACCCCGAACTACTCGCATAGCCCAGAGCGAGGCCCGGAGAGAGTATCGGGCCAGAAATATCAAAATATCAACTTCACTTAGCAGCAGGTGGCAGGCAGCAGCAGCAGCAGCAGCAGCTGTGGCAGTAGCAGCAGCAGGCAGAGCAAAGTTTTCGCTCGTCCAAATTGAAGTGAAAAGTTAAAAGTTATCTTGGCCCAAAACGAGGGACCCCAACTCCATCGCCGACCCCGTCTCCGGCTCCGAGGCTGACTCTGACTGCACGCCTGAGTGGCTAAATTCATTTGGCAGCAAAATGCAAATTATTACAACTGACTTTTCATTTTATTTTTGATCATTTCTTTGGGCTCTGCTCGTTTCTTATTTCTTGCTTATTTTTTGCAAGCCTCTGAAAATTATTTACTTGCCTGCAGGGCACTTTTGCCCACCGCCCAGGCAGACAGACACACACACACGCGCACTCATACACACAGAGACACCTCCCCAGTGGGGACTTTTCAGGGTTGCTTCCCCCTGGAAGTTTTTGCATAACTTTACTTGGGCATAATTTTCACCGTGCTAGTCAGAGGTGCGCCAGAAAGAGAGAGAGTGAGTGAGATAAAGAGTGAGGGAAGAGGGGAAAAGGGGGCAGCTTAATGGGGTAGGAAGTTGCAACTTTGACTTCCGTATAAGTATTCGTTTATGATTTGCCTTTGCTCCGATAAACATAAAGATATCAAGGCGGGTGCTGTGCGGGGGAGTTGCCTCTTCATAAATTACTCACAGACACACACACACACACACTCATAGTTGACTGCCTGCGAAGGGGTTGCTCAGCTCGGATCAACCCGTCCGAGGGTCGAGTAAGGGCCTTGCCTGGCAATAAGGTCTGCACTCGTTTCTCTCGTGTCGTCGTGCATTTTCTCATGCCTCGCTGACGCTGCCTCCCGCAATTGTCATGTAAATCAATGCAACTGACGTCGACGTCGTTCCCAAAATTCATTTCCATAATCATTAATGTAGCATTTCAACAACAACAACAACAACTACAACTACAACAATAGTGAAGGTTTCCCCGCCTGCATTTTTGCGCTTAAATGAAACCAATTGAAGCGTAAATCTTGCACGTCGTCATCATCAGCAAGCAGCAGCAGCAGCCCCGATACAGAAACGCATAACAACAACAGATCTCGACAGGGGCAGTCCGAGATATATTACATATATAGTGAATAATGTTGATGGGAGCAAGAGTCGTGCATACAATTGACCAGTTCTCCTGGTGGGAATTATTTCAATTAAGCTTCTCTAATATATTTTGAGCAGGAATTCAATGAATTCATAAACAGTATTAGTTAGGCTTACTTATTCAAATGCACTCAGTGTGTTGCATAAAGTAGGTAACGGGAGAACAATTGAGATTAAAGCATATGTTAGATATTGGGAAATCGAAGGAAATCAATTGAGTTCGAGATGCTTTATTATATAATTTATAAACAGCACTCTTGACTTAAGTATTCAAATGCACAAAGTATGTTGCATAGATTAGGTAATAGGAAAGAAACTTATATTAAAACTTCTTGTACAAATTTATTTATAATTCATACAATTTATAAACACTATAAAGAAGGTACCTAGAACGAAACTGAAGCCTTTACTTCTTGCTCATATATGTTCAAAATTTGGAAATCGAAGGGAATCAATTGAATTCCATACAATTTATACCTTCTAACAAAGTGTAGACCCACTTAAAGGTGTGCTATGCATACAATTTACCTTCCTGAATTAGCACATACATGTGTTCATATATATATATATTTACCCGCCTCACTACAATTTAAAGTCCCCTACAGTTAGCAATGCTTTGCCTGATCGAATCTGAAGTGAATACTTTCGAACGGATTCAGTGAATGCAGCGGGCAAATTAATCAGATCGATTGCTTTCGCTGTAAGTCGGACGTGACTTAATATTATTTTACCAATTCGTGTTGTAGTTGAAATTGAATTGCACCCCGATTGGGACTGGAACTGGGCTTGGGTTTGGTCTTGTATTTCAATTTAATCGCTTTAAAGTAACCCGAAACGCAGCAGAAATTATCGATAGGCCGCGTGCAGGTCCCCATTGAGTGAACGAGCGTGCAGTGCCAGTTTTCAGCTCAATTCCAGGCGCCTCCCCCTTCCCTTCTCTGTCCCTGTCCAGTTTTTCCGGCCGTGTAATTGATGTGCGCGATTTAAACGCAATCGATAAGCGCGTCGAACAACTCAGGGCGAATCTGAGCCCGAAACCCGACAACGCCCATGCTCGCCTGACTGTCAAAGAGCAGCGTCATATGTCCCAGCCTCAATACACTCGTTGTTCGGTGCCAGTCTCGGTCTCGGTCCCAGTCCCAGTCCCAGTCCCAGTCCTGGTCCCTGTCCCAGTTTGTCCATTAAAAAGTCAGCAACTGTAGCTAATTAAAGCAGGCAAAACTCGAATCAAATTTGGCGCATATCAAATTATGAACACAGCTGGCAGCAATTGTTGCTGCCGTCGTTGTTGTTGCTGCTGCCGCTGGGAACCTGACACAAATTGATGGGCTGACAGAGCTCAGCCATGTGCGTCGTAATAACCACCAGGGAATCATCTTTGCGCTCTCTGTCTCTGTGTGTTCTGAGCGACTGAGCGGTGCAGACTCATAAACTGGATAATTCAGTTGGCCTCCATCCCTCGCTATATCTCCCATTCTCTGCTTCTCTTTCTATCCCCCTTCACTTCGTTGCCATTTCATTTTGCCTAATTTCGTAACGTTTCCG
This sequence comes from Zaprionus ornatus, assembly GCA_018904035.1. Taxonomy (NCBI): domain Eukaryota; kingdom Metazoa; phylum Arthropoda; class Insecta; order Diptera; family Drosophilidae; genus Zaprionus; species Zaprionus ornatus. The sequence goes on along the minus strand of JAEIFZ010000115.1, from coordinate 18,761,671 downwards.
TTTTAATTACGAAAATTCGCATGGAAATCAAAACAAATATAAATACAAACATATGCCATATGGAAATGTATTTGCTCAGCATCTGGAATAATCATCTCGCATTCTTCTCTGTCTGTCTGAGCTGAGCTGAGCCGATCACTCAGTCGAGCTGCGGGCGATTTGTATTTCCTAGACTGGTCAGAGCAGTGCAAGAATCTCTTTCAGGGGATTGCAGTGAGTGAGTGAGTGAATGGCAAGCGGAAGGGGTGGGGGGAACCGGTCGTAAGCCTCGGGACAGATGATACACCACACGGGTATTTGGTTGCATCGCTTGAAATCGTGTCTTAAAATCGAAAGTAAGCCAACTGACACGCATCATGGATGCCGTGGAACTGCAACTTGAGTGGCTTAGAGGCTTCTCTGGAATTATATTATAGTTATTTAGTTGGTAGCCAGCGGGAGAGTATTAAGTTTACTGCAGCACTTACGTTTTAGTCTAAGCCTTTAGATTGTAGATTGCGAGTGGGCAGAAATTGATATAGTTTTTAAAAAGTTGCAAATACACATTTCCCCTTCCTGCTGTTTTTGGTATTTATTTATCGAGCTCGATAATTAACCGCAGACAGGTTATGTTAAGTTGGCATTTTATGTTAAGTTATCAATTCATGTTAAGATGCACTGCAGTTTGCTTGGGTGTAATGTTAATTATCGATCTTGATAATGGACTGCATATTGATTATGTTAAGTTGGTAATTTATGTTAAGTTGCAGTGCAGTCAATGTTATGCTCCAATGGAGCTCTTGTTAGGCGGCCAATCGGAAAGGCGCCACATAATTATCGATATGTGACTGAATAAAGGACATGCAAATATAATGTAATTATTAAATAATTTAAGTAAAAATTTGAAAATTGCAATTGTTTTACATTATCAGTATAGGTAAATGTATAATGTACGATTTTAGCGCAGTGTATCTCCTGCCAGATTTTTTTTTTATATCATTTACACATGCAGCAAAAAACGAAATTCTCATTTTATCTGCTTCTTTTTTGTGTTGTCAAGTTAAACGAAAAAGGCATCGCCCATTAGAAATTAGTTGGACCCGAACTTGCAGCTGACAGAGGTCTTGGGTTGTTGGGCGTTTCGACCGAAACTTTCCCGCAGAGTTGCCAACTATTGTACAGCGTCGGGTTCCGGCTAGGGGTCGTGGTCGGGATCAGCCAGGGGAAGGAACAACTTCTGCGATGGCTTTTTGTTGGTGTTGCATTACAAGTCGAAATTCTGTGCAGTTTTGCAGCAATTTTGTTTAATTTCTTTTTCGGTTGCCGCACGCCCCGAACATAACGAGCGTTGTTAATTGTAACCATATACGACGCCGCACAGCCGATATCCACGGCACGCAGAGAGCTCAAGTACCGCAGCCAGGCAGCCAGACAGAGCCCAGCACAACAGAGGACCCGACTCGTCCCACCTTCCCTGCGCTACCCGGCCCTGCCTCTTTTGGTTTAGCAGGCAGCGCGTGATAGCTGCCCCTCTCTGCCACATTCCCATTTTCCACTCCCTGCCTCACTCGACGTATGTTGTAAGTGCTGCGGCAACGGCAACGTCGGCGTCGGCAACGCGTTTTGTTCGAGACTGTGGCAAATGTGTCATTAGGCATGTTTCATGACCCTTTGTCATGCACAAATAATTATAATTTAATACACTTTGGCCTGCAGGTTGTCGCCAGGGGAGCGGGACAAGACGAGGGAGTGGGTTGAGTAGAGGGGGAGGGCGCCGCAGAGAGTCACCCCAGAGTGTAGAGATTTTTCCGAAACAGAAACAGACTCGACACGATTTGAATGCCAGCTGAGTTAACCCCCTATATATAAATGTATTTGTGTGTGTGTGCCTGTGTGTGTGTATTTGACGTTACTTTGTGCTACATAATTACCGACAATTTGCTGAAGTTGCAGCACACGCCTGGCAATTACCCAGGCACAGGATGTGTTTTACTGCCCAACCCAAGGAAACACAGTTGCCCTCCCACTCTCTTTCTCTCGCTCTCCCCACTCCCACTCCCACTCCCCAGCTGGCCACGCCTCGATGTGTCTGTTGTTGCCTCTCTAATTTCCAGCTCGCGGCAGAATATGAAAACTTTGTCTGGGCTAATTTGCTTTATGGCATTTTAATTGTATTTGCCCAACTTAAACTCGAGACCGAGACCGAGACTCGCCTCGACTCAGGGAAAGCACGAAAACTCGCAGCGGAAAACTCGAAACGGAAAACTGAGAACTGCTGTCGTCTGCTGAAAATTTAATGAGCTTATGAATTTCCAACGAACAAGCCAAGGAGGAAGTAGAGGGGCAGCAGAGGCACAGCTGCTCCACAGCAAGTTGCCTGGCTACGCGCCTATCTGCTGCTCGATAGGCATTTGCCCCAATTATCGATAAATTATGAACGCAATTGAAGCGAACTCGACATGCCTGTTCCGCTCTCTGTTTGTCTGTCCGTCTATCTGCGTGTGAGTGTGTGTGTGTGCGTGTGTGGAGGCCCCAATGGGTGCAAATATAATTCTTATAAATAGACAACAAAAGCGACCCTTGTCGACAGTTGGCAATCATCATCAGCGTCGGCGGCCAACTAAATAAATAAAAACTCGAGACCAGCCCCAAGCCTTGGCTCCATACTCCCTATTCTCCCTCCAGCTTTCAATGCCTTCCTCGTTAGAGACGCGCCTTGAGCTCGGTGCCTGCTCCCGTTCCAGCTCCAGCTCCAGTTCCACTCTCGTCTATCAGATCCGAAACGAAAACATGTCAATATTGTCGGGGCAAGGGCGAACACACGTTGATGTGAAACCAAATAAAAACATTAGAGAGCGTGGAAAGGCACAAAACATAAAAATAAAATACTTCACTACATGGTATATTTGGTATTTCGTATTTGTGGTATATTCCATTGTCTGGCAAAGTTGTTTCTCATACGCTTGAAATGGAAACAAGTCTATCAATATTTGTCGGCACTTATGTTGATACAAATGGTTTGGATTGACGATCGTTTGCTCGATTGATACCGTAACGGGGCTACACGCAACGAATAGAGAGGGGGGTGGAGAGGGGGAACCCAGTTCGTCAACAAATAGAAACTCGAACAAGAAACAGACTTGACACGTTTCTACAGAATTCTACGCAGCCATAAACAGTCAAAATAATTGGCAGACAACAGAAGAAACAGTTTTCGAATAGGTTGGAAAAGGTGTTTGGGGTTTCCACTTCTAACTTGTATATAGGCTCTTCAATGTGTAGTTAGAAGATCTAAAAAGTTCGAGAAACGAACTGTAAAAGTTTGAAAAGTTTGATAACCGAACTTAAGGAGGGCCGACTTTATAAAACGTTGTTTATAGCAGGGTATATTAAATACTGTTCTACGCACTTCTCTCTTGACTATTTGTAACAACTAGTACGATAGTCTGTAGATTGAAAGACTTCCTCTGCTTAGGCTTTCCACCTCTAACGATAAAAGATTCGTGAAGTTAGAGAAGTTAACTTTATTGGAATAAAGCCGACTTTATAAAGCGATGTTTATAGCCGGCTATATCAAATGCCGTTCTACGATCTACATTCTTTACCCTATTCCACTTCATCCAGTTCGATAGTTTATTGATAGACCTCTTCGCCTGCTCCCTAATGTATCGACGGGAATAACTTATCTTATCAACTCTGGAGCACCTGTTCGCTTTTCCCCTCCTCCCTTGCTTTCTCCCTCTCCACTCTGCCGATGCATATCACTTACCACCTCAATTTTATTTTGCTCTCTCGTTCGTTTTCCTGAAAACCCAAATGCATACAATAAATAGCGCACAATTAACAAGTTCCTAGTGATTTATGCCGCCGTCGCCGGCTTTGTCGGGGTGCACGGTCCGCTGGGTGTACTCTGTGTACTGTTTCGAATGCAGAGTCCCCTTGCCCGACCCCGAGCACATTGCGAGATTTTATGGCACCCCAACCGTGCTCCGAAACAATGCCAGAGATAATTTTTACGAGGCACTCACACTGCGCCATATGCCGTCGCGACGTCAGGACAGACAAAGGGCTCAGGTAGAGCGCGACTGGACTGGACAGTGCTCGTAGTGCGCTCGCCTTGCAGCAGCAGAGACCCTTTGCCCGTGCCGCAGTCCCTTTTACGATCGTGTGTAATTAAAAGATTGGGAAAAGGCGTTGGGCATGCGCTCAGCCTTGACAGCGCCTCGTCCCGCGTCTCTCGCCCCTTGTCCCTTGGCTCATTAGAGCTGAAAAGTCAATAGGGACAAGGTAGAGAAAGGGTTCCGCGCTGCTCTACGTCGGCTTTGTTCAAGCGAAATTCAATTTTTGATTTGTGACAATAAAGTTTTGGCCCGTCATGGCTATTGATTTTTAATTTCCCTCCTCTTTCCATTCCCCCCATCTCTCCAGCCCCCTCTTCCCTAGCCAAACTTTGCCTTCCACTGACAGTTTGGCCGGAACTTTTCTAATTGCTGGCACCAAGTTGCTGTTGCTGCCTTACAACTTAGTCGACACCCGCTGCCACTCCCCCTGCCCCTCCCCATACCCCTCCCCATCCTCTTCATAGCTGCGTTGCGTGTGCGTGAGCGTTCATAATTTTGCAGCTGCTTTGGCGTAGATGGAGAGGGTACTGGGTGGGGGGAACTGGGTCTGGACTATTGAACAAAGCAATATTTGCTCAAGTAATTTTGGTCCGAAAACTTCCTCGTCCGCCGCCGTCGCAGCCACGTGACCACTTGAGCCTGCCACTGCTGGTGCTGATTCCCCCCACGACAAGCTGAGACTGCAGTTTTTGACTTCTTTTCTCTCGCTTCTTTTTTCCTCCTTGCTTGCCAGTGATTTCCCAGCCACGTACTTCAGCACGTAGCCAACTTTAATCTCTGCTCTGTTCGAGCACTGCTGCTCCTGCTCCCCCGCCCCTCTGTTGCAGGCTGCTCCTCTACTAATTTCGCCTTAAAAGCAGAATTTATGTGCGCGCAGCATTTCGCCCTAATACGAAATCAAATAGAACTTTTTGAGCCATGAAAATGGAAATGAGAAAAAAAACACCCAAAAAAAAGTGAAGATGAACGCGAAGAGAGGGAAGAGAGAGATAGAGGGGCAAGGAGGAGCAGCAACGGGAACGGGAGCAAATGGTGGCAACGAGTCGAGAATCGCGCTGCATTTTGTTTGGCCGGGGCTCATCTTGATTTATGGCAGGAAGTTTGCACCATTCGCACCGACATTGGAGACGCCATTACTTGGCGTATTTATACAAATGTTTTCGAAGAGAAGCTCTCTCGCATGCCACGCCCAGCACAGCCCCCCATGTGTGTGTTTGTGTGTGTGTTTGTGTGTCCCTGGCATAGGCATCTATAAATCAATAAATGAAATTTACACGCATATTTTGTGTTACGTGTTGGAAAATTTATTAGATTTCTGGCCAGCCAGAAGGAGAGACAGAGATAGAGAGAGAGAGAGAGAGAGAGCGATGAGATGGAGAACTTCGTTCCTGGCAAAGAGCGATGTCAGCATCGGTTGGGGAACTGGAACTGGCAACTGGGAACTGGGGCGCCACTCGATGGGGTTGTGCGCTGCGGTTGCCACTGCCTGTCGACGGCGATGGCAACTGCTCAAGTGATTCCCTGAAAGCTTTTCCCAATACTTTCAGACAAAAGGGCGTTGCATGTGTCGCAAACTTGTGCGAAACTTTTTGCAAATTCCAATTTTTCTCATCAAATTTGTTTTTCACAAAATATGTAAACGCAACTTGAAGACAGCAACATAGTTTAGAGAGGGCACTGCGTAGATAACCAACTTGGGAGTATTCTTTTTCTGGATTTGGCTTAGTCATCAAATGATAATTTAAATGTTATCTCTTAAAGTCTTTAATTTATATAAAAAGATTACTGTTTTGAATAGGTTTTTGGGAATATTATGTATAAGAGACTACAGTCAAAGTCTTGGACATCAATCTCTAGATTCAACTCGGAATTGATGTCAATATATTGAAAGAACTTAGAACTCTTCAACTTTCTCTGTGTAAACATGCTCATTTATATGGCATCTTCTTTAAATCTTCAACGCCCGCATAAAGATTTCAACTTTCAATATGTTTCTGCGAAGTATTACCTAGAATATGTACTAAAGATTTGAGTTCCTTGTTTATGAAACTGTATTCCGAACACAAGGTTCAGTTTGAAGATGGTAAGTATTGAACTATTGAAAGGGCATCAGTCCAGATAACTTTCTAGAGCACATTCTTGATTTGATCAATTTACATGATATTTAATATGGAATATCTTGAATTTCTGAATAAGTTTTCAGTTAGCCAGTTCAAAGCTTACATCGATCTCTCTATACCAGGCAACAGGCAGAAGATGAAAGAGTCTCAAGGGTTAGAAAGGATGCGTTGATTATCCGTAAGAGCATCATTACTCGGTTCTCGAGTTCTTTTGATTGTGGGAAGCCAAACAGTTGCACATGCTGGCGACCTGAGAGACCAAAGAGAGTCGAGCCCAAAGGGAAACCCTAGAGCAGCTGGCAGCGGACAGCGGACAGCGGACAGGGGACAGCGGACAAGGGGCAGCGCCATCAGCATTTGACACCAAAAGAATTTTTAATTAAGGCCGCGGCAGATTGAAAATAAAAATAGAAATAAAAATAAAAAATGAAGAAGAGCGTAAACTGCTAAACTGGAAGCTGCTTCTGGCAGTTGTTGCTGTTGTTGTTGTCTCTGCTGCTGCTGCTGCTGTTGCGGCAACGTCAGCAAATGGCAATGAAACGATAACAATAAAAAAATGCAGCTACGGCCATAGAGATATGTGAGATACGCGAACTGACGACGGCAAGGGGAGGGGTAAGAGCAGAGCAGAGTGGAAAGGGAGGGGAGGAGAAGGGAAGAGAGATATATGGGCCTGCAATGAATGCGACTGCAAATATGAGTGTGAGTATGAGTGCCGAGTCGAATATGGGCATGGGGCATGCAGCAGCAGCAGCAGTAGCAGCAGCAACGGCAGCAGGCCCAGAATGCACATAAAACTTGTCGGCATTGTCGGCGCTTCTTCTTCTTCTGCTGCCGCTGCTGCTTATTGTTGTTGCTGCTGCGGCAGAAGGAAACGGCAGCAACAGCAGCAGCGATGGCAGCGACACTGGCGACATAAACAACAATGTCATCAACATAATTGTATGTCAAGTGAGCGCAGTGAGAAAAACTGGGGAAGAGCAGCATAAAAAGTAAAATGACAAGAGAGAGACAGATAGAGAGAGAGAGAGAGAGAGGAGGGGGAGAGAGATGGGGAGATAGGGATTGCCGGCTGGCATAGGGGCGGTCGTCAGGAACCACTCGAGACCATGACGAGACAATGCAATCAAAGGAGCCACAGCAGAAACGGAGAACCAAAGGCATCCAAGGGGGGCAAGGGGGGTAAGAGGGGCAAGGGAGTTGGCGAGGGGATGCCGAGCGGGCACAATCGAGCAATGAATGAATGACGAGCTGTGCATACGCAATATTAAGCCATCGAGCGGTGCATTTCTTTCCCTCTCTCTTCCTCTGCCTCTCTCTCTCTGTTTCTCCATCTCCATCTCTCCCTCTGATAGGGTATATCGGGTTCTATACAGTGTTAGCAACTCAAAGGGGTAAGCACTTTTTCCCTGTTTATCTTAATTACGTTTTAAAGTGCTTTCTGGGAAACTCATTTTGAATACGGAAAATGTTATTTAGCTTGAAGTGGGTTCGGTAATTGAAAATATATATGTATATAATATGTGATAGATAAGTATAACTAGAGAGCTGGTGTATTATAATACATTCTGAATTCCTTTTCAAAGAAAGTTTCGTGTTTAAAGAGATATATGATGTTATAGTAGATATGATAATAAATGAAAGATGAAAATCTAGAGGGAACTAATGCGACCTATCTTGAATTGCTTTACAAGTTACATATAAAATGGTCTGAGATCTTACAGAGATATGACAGATAAGTATATCAAAGATTGAAAAGATGCAGATCAAGATACTGATAGAATTATAGTGACTAAGGGACTAAGAGACGCAAAAGATTGATAGTTATACAGATAGAATGTTAACTAAAAAGATAAATCATATATCACTTACTATATGCTTACTATATGTCACAGCTTATATATGAACCGTTGGTAGAGCCTTAACACTATAGCTTTTTAATTCGAATTCCTCCTGAACACCACCTATACAGGTAGATCTCTAATACAATTCCCCTAAAAAGAGCATACGTTAGTTGTTTTGCCAGCTTAAGCCCTCCCTGGTATTCAGAGCTTCCATAGAGCGGGCATATCGGCTCATGTGCCTGGCTTAGGCAATGCGGGTCGCATTTGCTTTGCCGATGACAACAGCCGGTGCCACTGACAGGGGCACTGCCAATGGGATTGAAAAGAAAGGGAAGGGCTGCGACTGGCATTGTGAGGGGCACTGCTGCGGAGAGGAGGGGAAAGGGGCTGCACCTACCATTTGTAGTAGTCATCATCATCATCGCCGTCGTCGTCGTCGTCGTCGTCGTTGTCCGGATGGCAACCTCATCGCTGCAGTTGGCGTCACGGGTTTGTGTGTCATTGAAATGAAACGCCGGGCGACGCCTCTTGAGCGGAATTATTATTACCACTTATGTGTGTACGAGTATGTTGTGTGTAGTTGCCATAACCATCAGAAGCCGCAGTCGCACCGTAGCCGGCGCGGAGCGGAGCAAAAGCCAGGCCAGCCGGGGCCATCAGCCATTGCCATTGTTTTCCCACTGTGCGCGGCGTGGCGCGGCTTGGTTTGGTTTTGTTTTTTGCCTCTTGTTTTTTTATGCCTCTCCTTATGTTGTATGCAACTTTGTGTGCTGTGCTGGCTGCACTCATTTCCACATGAATGCGCCACAGACTTGGCACACACACACCGCGAAGGGGTGGGAAGTGCTTTGTGCCGCGCGAGCGGAGGGGAAAGAGAAATGACAAAAACCGCAAAGCGTCGTTAAAAAATATATTTGAAAATGGTAAAGACGACGGCAAATATTTGTTAGATAGTTAGATAATTACAAATGGAGAGCGTTGGCCAGGAAATTTCCTATTATAAGCAGCTTTATCAGTGGGTGAGCCGCTTACAAAGCATACCATACTCAGCTCTGTCCACTTAAGAAACATAAACTCAACTCAACTCAACTCAACTGAAGCGACAACCCGGCGAGCTCTGGCTATTTACAGCGTAAAAATTCAAGACGATTCTTTGCATTTCTCTTCTGGCGGAGAATGGCAAGTGGGTCTGTCAAGACGCTCTGCTGATCTATATAAGGTCACACATGTGTGCCTCCACAGAATGCCCCTAATGTCCACTTAGCAGCCTACTTAAATACATGCCATGCATATGAAACTGGATGGCAAAACGACAAGCGACTGCCAGAGCAAATTGTGGCAGAGTTGCTAATCAAATACCCTGTAATTGCATGAGCAAAATTAAATAATAATCCTTTTTTACAGCAAATTGATATCATAGAAGTTTTTAAAAGGGTTTTCTTTAGGTCAGACAGTCAGAAATGCATTAAAGGACTGTTTTTGAAAGTCTTTTTAAGATCCTGTCAGATATACTTTCGATATTGGGGTAACTTTTCATCCTAGCTTAAAAATGCTTTATATATATGTAACTTGCAATGTTAATAACTTAGATCTGTATTCTATAAGGTTAAATAAGGTGTTATATTGTATATTCTATTTCCACAAGCTGCAACTCAATCAAGCTTAACCTTAAAAACCTTAATATAAGGTAACTTTATAAATATTATGATGCAATGAGGAATACATACTCCTCTTTCAAATAACTAACTCATTATCAGTGCTAACTCTGCCAACCTGACCGCCAAGCAACGTCTCTCCTTTCCTTCACATTCACAGGGTATTGCAGAAACGTCAACAGCTCATCAATAGCAGAATCGAGAATAGAGAATCGACAACGACAACGTCGACAAAGAGGCACATTAAATGCCAACTACTCGAACATGGCGTTAGACCAGTGCGAGAATGGTCGAACCGAACAATGCGACGGCAGTAAATGCTGATGATGATGATGACGATAACGATGCGATGGTATTCTCCAACTCAGTCTGGCCAGGGGCCAGTGAAGTCTCGTGCTTGGAAATTGTCGTCAACGTCGTCGTCGTCGTCGTCGTGGTCTCTGTCTGAGTGGGCCGAGTGAGCCAATCGACAATTGTCCATCTAACTGTCTGACTGTCCCACTGTCTCTCCACTGTACGTCTGTCTCTTCTCGCAGCCATCGACCCGTTTCGAATTCAAATCGCAATTGCTGGTCATGCGAACTTTAATTACACAACGGATCACTTGGGTCGCCATGGAGACGAGGTCACTGCTCACCATAGCCCACTACGTGCCTCTGCTGCTATTGCTGCTGCTGTTGCTCCTCATCACCATCGCCGCCCACTGTGTGCCACAGTGCGTCTCTCGTCGCTTTGGCTGCTTGTGACGTGTCTGGTCCAATCATAGACCCGCGCGCTGGACATGTGGGCCGGACTAAATGCGGCTCATTAAAGTAAATTACAATTTATGCTTTTGCCTTCTTGGTTTGCATGTCGCATGTGGGCGTGGCATGCTCATGCCTGTCTTTACAATGCCGTTGGGCGGCAGGGAGTCGGGTGTCTGTATGTCTGTAATTAATTTTGATTAACGAGCAAAAAGTTTGTCGAGGTAACTTGCCACGCATTACTCGTGGCCCATTCAAAATTTTCGAGGACTGCCAGCGGCGTCTCTCACATTTCGAGGGTGGCTTAAATTACGTGTCAGGGGAGGGAGGACAAAGGAAAGGTAGGTTAGTCAGGGGTGTAAAAGTTCACTTCTCATGTGTCAAGATTCGCCTTGGCTTAATCCAAGCTGAAAGTCCTTCGCGGTTAAGCTTGATAAATGTGTGAATTAGTGCAAAGCTCACACGAACACTATAACAGTCCGATAGCTTAACTCAGTATATCGATAGTTATGTATCGCTTGCGCACTTAACATAACATAAAAGATAACAAAAGGATAACATTACTAAGAGCGTACTTACTGTAAGATAAATACTCTTTACTCATTATGGATCAGTCTACCAATAGTATCGATAATATTAATTGTTATCGGTATAACATAAGGGAGCAAAGCTTAGGTAATAATTGAGTTAACATAACATAAAATAAACACTACATCAATACTGCTAAATTAAATTACGCTGCCTAAAGCAGAAAGACATATTAAATTTAAGTGTGGAATCCAGCATTGAGCTCTGCCCAGAATTCCTTGGCTTTTCCTCTGCTAATTCCACTCTTTGCCTTGGTCATTCCGCGCTGAAGGAGCCTACTCCATAGCTGAACAGCTCAGTAAGTCGGCACTAATTGATTACCGACTCGATGCTGCTGCCGATCTGTCGACAGTACTCGAGATTAATTAGTCCGCCCACAATGCAAACTGCGCAGTCGACAGTCTCTTAATCTCACAGCTGGATAGTTACCCAGCTCCCACAGAGGGAGGAGGGAGCTAGGCAGAATGCAATGTCTGAAAATGATTGCCTACTTCGGTGTCATAAATTAAAATCTAACAAAATAAATCAATAAAGATTAAATCTTACGTGCGGCACACACACACACACACACACACAGACAGACATACACAGACAATGGGAGACAAAGCGACACCGACATGGCACACACTCAGTCGAGTAGGCATAATCCAGCGCGCTTGCCAGCCGTATCTGTATCTGTGTTTGTGTGTGCTGGTATGTGTAATCTCTGGCCGAGTCTCTATTTGTATCTGTGAGTAACAAAACGTGTGGCCGCATATATGAAAGCGCCGCCATGTGGCATATTATTCCTCTCTGTCTGCGCCAGTCTTAGTCTAAATTCGTACCTACAGCTCTAGCTCTAGCTGTAGCTGTTGCTGTATCTCTGTACGTGTATCTGTGTCTGTAGCTGTGGCTGTAGCTGTATCTGCATCTGTGGCTGGCAGCCCCTCAAAAACTACTTAAGTATTTAGGTCTCTGTGCGGCTGTCGCTTCGCATTTTGAATGCTGAATGGGTATTTAAATTTCATACAAATTCTATGCGCTGCCACGGGGCCAGGGACGCACAACCTGGTGGGGAGGGGCAGCCTCGTTTGCTTCTCGACTTGGGCCCTGTCTTTATAGGCCTTTGCGGAAAAAACAAATACATAACTACAACAGCAACAACAAGAAAAAAACAACTGAAAATAGCAGAGCGAATGGCAGTTGAAAAATGCAAAAGGCGGCAGTTCAATTCATTCACTCGCACGCACACTCACACACACACTCACAAGCCGACACAGAGAGACTCGCACACAGATAAACGGAAAGCCGCTTTAAGCTCACTGCGCCATTCGCAGCGACCACAACGCATCCGTATCCGTCGCATCCGCCATCGGCAGCGGCAACGACAACAACAACAACAACAGAAACAGTCCGATATAGAAGTTGATAAAGAAATGCAGGCGCTTTAATAATACGCAAAATAATAACAAGCAACAAGAACAACAACAACAGCAACAGCAACAAGATGCAACAGCGGCAGCAGCGGAGGCAGAAACAATCAACCCAAGCTCAGACAATGAAAGGTTTAGAACAACTTTTTCTATGCATAAAACACTCACAGATAGAGAGAGAAGAAAGAAAGGAAGGAGGAGGCAACGCGATAGGCAGTTGCTTATAAAGGGTGCCCCATTGTTGCTGTTGCTGCCTCGCAATATGCAGTTGTTGTGCATGACATGCTCGTAACTTGGCTTTATGCCCGATAATCCTTAACGGTGTCTGGAAGCTTAAAGCCCAGCTGGGATTATGCTTGCTACGATGCTAAGTAAGTCAGCCACAGGCAGCTGCACACAACCAATGGGTGGTCCTATTGGCCGAGAGGTATTGTTAAGGGTCTTAGGGGGGAATAAGAACAAGCGATCTCTGCTAAACGGATCGCTTAGAGGTTAAGCAAGTAAACTACATACATATTTATAAAAAGGAGGGCTAAAGATGACAATAAAAACGGAGACTACCAGTGGGAATATGCACAATAAGAACAGAGATTGATTGCCAAGGTTCTAAGATCAAATGAGTACACTGTGTATGTATTGTGTACTGGTGCATTATATCATGGTATATTCCCAAGTACCTGAAGTTCTTTCACTCGTTTGCAATAACCCAATGTCGCCGCATTGGCCTGTCATCATGACCAACTGGGATCCGGCTCCATTCAGCCACGACTGAGCAGATAAACCAAAGCTGAATGCCGAACACCGAATAGGGGAATACTGTGAATGCCCAAGCACTTATTATTATTAATAAGTGCACGATAATGTTTGCTTGATTAAGCGCTCAATCAAATGAAATTCTATACGCATGACAAGCCGAAAAAAGAGCCGCGCAATGAATGCGCAGGCAGGCACCAGAAAAAACACCAAGTACAGGAAGCCATAGTTGAGCATACTCGACTGTTAGATACCCACATTCAGTGTGAAATTCACACCAGCTTGGTAGAACGAATTCCAATTCGTACATTTTATACATTCCAACATATGTATATAAATACATAGGTGAATCCTTCTGCTTTGATCCATAGAAAGTAATTTATTGCTTATATTTGTTTTCATTATACGATCAAATTGAAATTTCATTTTTCAGAATATTATATATTTAAAGCTTATCCTAATACTCAAAAGAACTAGATTGCTCTCTAAATTGAAAAATTTTTGGAACAGTATAGAAACCTTTCTTTGAGACATAAGGTCCACTCCTAATAGGGTTACCCTAGCTGTTATAATAACTAAAGTTTATCGTAACAGAAAGTTGGGTGTGGCAACCGTAATATGAAACAAACTAGACCTGTTAAAATGTGTTCAACAATACACAACGTTGCCACGCCTCCGTCTGCCTGTTTCATACAATCAATATACCCTTTCTATTCATTTTGAATGAGCGCTGGTAGAATGGGAAAAACGGAAGAAAAACGAATCCTTTTCGCAAACACAAAAACCCTGCGGACCCGCTGCGTATATCCACTAATTTTGAGTGCGCTCGTTGCATGCCTCATTTAAGTGGAAAGCGTCGCTTCCTTCGCCGCACCGCACCGCACAGCGCCACGCCTCGTGTTGCCTTGCGCGCGTACAAAACAAGTAAATATAATTCATAATTTTCGCTCTATTCAGACAACGATCCACACGCCGCCAGCAGAACCGACGTCAGTCGGACGGACAGACTGAAAGACGAGTGACAGACCCATGGTCATGTTGGCTTTGGACTCGGCGACTCGGTTTGGTTACCAGAGACGGATTTCTAGTTGTAGTTGTGGCTTAAGTTCTCGTTGGCTTAAATACCCTGTTCATTGATATAAGCAAATGGGTGTGCTAGGTTGTGCAATGTTTACATGTTTTAGCTCTTTCTTAAGTCATTTGCATTTGAACTTTTTATTATTTTAATTGACGTGCTTTGTTTGCCATTACGTTCTTATGTTAAGCCCGATAGGCAGCTTATGTTAAGTTGAACTGTTAATTAACATAAGTCGCCTATCGCAGAGCCGCCACACAACTACTTATCGCAGTGTGTGGCCGAAGGTAATCTTTTAATTGCTTATCGAAATAACTTAAATTTAAAACGCTTCCCTATAATTATTGTTTATGGTTTTGTTTAGTTAGGATATCAGCAACATCTGGCCTGGATTTGAGCCTGGGTATCTGCTCGTAAGTCACACCCCTCAGCCCATGTTGTTTTTTTTTCAGTTTCCTCTCTGCTGCCCATCAATCATAATAAAACTGCAGAGAACATCAAAAGGAAGAGCCAAGGACAGAGATTGAAAGAGAAGCAGCAGTAGAGCGTGCAACAGCAACAGCAGGAGAAGGTGGATGAGCAGGAGAAGGAGAAGGAGAGGAGGAGGGAAAGCAGCAGCGGGAAATCAGCTTTGCGTTTTATTTTCGACACTTGAGTGCCGGCATCTGCATCTGTCGCAGTGTGCGTGTCTGTCCGTGTAACTGTGTCTGCTGCATGTCCCTGTGTATGTGCGTGTGTATGGAACTGTGTGCAACTATCTGCCGAGCATCGCCTGGGCGTGCGTAAGTGCCAGGACGAGGAAAACAGTCTGCACCTTGCTCGCCTGTGTTGGAATCCACCCCCGCCTGCGCCTGCCTCTGCATCGCTGTCTGCATCGCAGTCTGCTGCGCTGTCTGTTGCTCTGTCTCTCTTTCTGTCTTTCTGTCTGCGTGGCAGTTTAATTGTTTGCACAGCAGTTGCTGCTGGTTTTTATCTGGCTTTGCATTTACCGTTGCCCGGCTAAAGTTGCCCATTCCCATTGTCTTGTGGCCCCGAAAGGACGCGCCTCAATCGAGCAGGATTCGTGTGAATTTCTTGGGATTTGCTGTCGGTGCCTGCTTTGCGATTTTTTTGCATTCTTCTTCTCTTTCTCCTTCTTCCTCTCAGACAGGATGTTTGCACCTTTCACAGTTAGCTGCGCCTCGGCTGCTGGCGGGAAACGAGATCTGGTTGCTTAATGACAGGTTCTCTGAAGGAGGAGGTGTACTTCCTTGGGTTATTAATGCCATTCGAAAGCAATTTAATATATCTGCGCCTCGCCTAAGCAAACGCTATCTGCCTGCAACCCCTAATGGCACAAAAGAAAACCCCTTTTCCAATCTGTTAGCACTCCCAAGTGTGTGTGTGTGTGTGAGTGTGAATGAAAAGTCAAAGCCAGGCCGCATTCACTTGAGAGACCCGCAACGAAACGACTCTCGGGCACGGCAATGGGGCATAAACTCATAGAATAAGTATCCCAAGCATCGCTTCGCCTCGTATCGCATCGCATCGTAAAGGCGAATGCAAATGCAAATACAAATACAAACAGAAACACAAAAGTATCTCAAGTATTAAGTATTTCTCATGGCAAGACTGACGAGGGCTGCGTTTTAAGTGCTTACGAACTGAATTTAAATGCGCTGTTCACGTCTCTCAAGTGCCAAATTCGAGTGCTCGACAAAGGCGAAACGCGAACGAGATGGAACCGTTATCTAAGGCCTAACGAATACGAAATGCCCTCATCGATAGTCCAAATGAATTCACAACCTGAAACTGAAGACCTACAATATATTAGGTGAGAACTAGTTCACTTTGCTACTTATTTTCAGCTCGCTACGACAAAAGGTGCACATTATATCGGAAATAACTTGTAATTGATCTGTTATCTATGATTTTGCCTTTTGTCTTGAGTTCTGAAGATCTTTTTGGGCGTTCATACATACAAATCTAAATATTCCGTATTATTAGACGATACTAAATGAGGTTCAATTATGAAATACGTATCTTTTACATAATCTCGAATTAAAGCCATCGTCAGTTCCGTTTATATTTCATCTTTAATCCAAACATACAGCAACACTCAACAAAGTAACCTCTAAGCTATACCCATTAAAATGTTATACCCTTCGCAAGTCTTTTGAATCAAATGAATTTCGTACACGATGAAAATATATCAAAAGCAATTGCTGTAAATCAAATAAAGTATAGACGACGCTTTGGCGTTTCCTACATTTGCATATGAATTATGGAACATTTTAGGCACTTGGTACAATGACCTAAGCTCGATCGATGGGAATAAATTGTAAAAATATATAAAATATATTTCGTGTATTGCTGTCGAAAAAAAGATGAGTAAATGCGTCGTAAATTTAGAGATTGTTTTGGAGAACAATCGAATAATCGTAAGTAGAGAGAGAATAAGATAATGATTGAGCAAGACACAACATGTTCGACCCGATCGATTTGTATGCAAATAATGCTGGGGCATTGAGTCAGCTGATTTATGGCTAATAATGAATACAATTATACAGAGTGCAGTCGCAAATTAAGCTTAAATCGTGCAAGATTTCTGGATAATGCAGATAATTGACTAAGATGATCGATAAGCTGGAAATGGGAATTGAAAACCAAAAGGAAATTCAACAAATTCCCCACTTTGTTGCCCATACTACAGACATACTATATATACATATATATACGATGTATGTCTATATGCATAGACCGTTATATTTGCATATATAAGCACTGTGGGGCTCGATTCAATTATGAACGTTATGCAAATGCGAATGATTCAATTCAATAAAAGGCAAGTTATTTCTGCTGCTCTTCCTCTTGTTCTCCTCGTCTTCTCCTCTTCTGCTGCTGCTTCTTCTTCTGCTTGCATTGAATTAACCAAAAACCAAAAACATGCAAATTTCAAATGTCATTTTACAGTGCGACGGCGACGCCATTCCCTGCCGCATTGGACCGCCGGGAAGGGCGACTAAGGATGGGCCTGGAAGAGCCCGGGACTGGGACATGGGACCTGGGACTGGATGGCAGCCAAGACAGGCGAAGCCATAATTGTTGTTGCTGTTATTGCTATTGTTGTTGTTGTTATTGTTGTTGCTGTGTGTTTATTTAAGCGTTCGGTCTCGCTCTTTTGTGCCCTTTTCAATGTTGCACGTTCGACGAGCGCACATACGTTGCCGCCTAGATGAGACCAGACCCAGGGCCAGGCCCAGGCACAGGCACAGTCCCGGGCACAGACCCGGGCACAGGCACAGGCCGGCCCAGTCTTAGTCCCAGTCACAGTCTAGGGTGAGGCAGCGCAGCGCACTTAATCATATTCGATACAGATAAGCTTCAGTGCCGGTACGTGCATAGAATTTAAGCATACATAATAATCATCGACAGGCAGTCGTCCAACAACAGCAACAACAATGCCGACTGAGTGACGTAGAATAACTAAAAAAACGACTGAAAACTGCGAGAGGGTGAGAGGGCAAGGTGGAGGGGGACAAGACATTATCATAAAGCAAACACAGCAAGCGGAAAACAGTTGAAGAACAACAGGAACAAAGGAGACCCTTTGACCAGCAACAGACAGAGAGAGAGAGATGGAGAGAGCCAGCAGCACAGCGAGTCTGACAGAGAGAGAGTGTTGGAGAGGGGAGGAAGAGGCAGAGGGGCAGCTACAATAGCCCGGCCAAGGCATTGATAATTTCATATTATTATTATTATTCTTGAGGTTCGCAGTAGAAATTGCTGAATACAAAAGGCCAAAAGGCTCCGCGCCCCCGTCAACTGTATGCGCCCCTGCTCCCCCTCCTTGCTTCCCTGCCCACCTCTTCTAAGTTGAAATTATGTTCGTCTACCGTTCCGAAAGTTCCAATGTGCAATTCAATTTGAACTTGGCTGCCGCTGGGCGACCCTTGCTGCGGTTACCACGACCAACCACGACCAACCACGAACGACCACGACGGACCAAGTCGACAAGCGACCAAGCAAGCATCCATTGGACCAGTCATCCGAGCAGGCAACCAGGCAGCCATTCAGCCAGTCAGTCCAACTAACCGCAGTCTCGTGTATCTGCGTATCTGGGAGATTTGCGCTGGCGACGCAGCCAACATTTGATCTTTGCCTGGCGGCAAGCTATTTTATCGCTTTTTTCGCATTTCGCTTTTTGGTTTTCGCTCGTTTTTAATACCCATTGCCTATGGGTTAGATGGGTATTATAACTGTGTGTCAATCAGGCAGTAGGAGGCAGCTGCAAGCCCATAATGTGTATATATCTGTTTGTTTGTTCGTATGAACACCTAGATCTCAGAGTCTATTAGAGCTAGAACTATCAAACTTTGTGGCTATAATTGTTATTATTGCGCGCAGATAAAGCAGAATGTAGAACTTGGCCACGCCCTCTAGCGCCTTCGTAAAATAGTAAAAAACGAATTGCAGGCGTAATTTAAAGACTTAAACAATAATATATGCTGTAAGCAATGACTTCTATTATCTGAATGATCTCTTAAAATTTAGTTGCAAATGAATAATAAACATAGAAGTTATTTAAGAAAAGGTTACCATGAAGAAGAGATCTTGAAGACGCCTGGAAGTATGCAATACACAACACACTCGACTTATATTTTCTTATAGATTAGGAGCTATAAGGGGGAAAAAGGTAAAGGTTTTCATAGTGAGTATTTCACAGTCTAGCACACTCGACTGTAGCTTTCTTACGCACTTCTCTTGCACTCTCGTTATATGGTATTTCTGGCCTGGAACAGGCTTTGTCTCATGTTTCAGCATATGCCACTGGAAACCGCGATAAAGTGGGAATTTGTGATTGGGAATGGCGCGACGACCCTGGACGATGATGACATTCATCGAAGCAGATGCAGGGGAAATTAATGAACGATTTCCTTGACAACTGAGACTGCCTAATCCTCTGCAGAAATTCGAGCAAGGCCTGGACACACAATTGACAACTTCAAGTGGGCGCGTCCTCGTTTCCAATTTAAAGGACAAACATGAAGCGGGCCAGGATTAAAAATAATAATAAAAACGCCAATGGATTGCGAAATATCGAAAGCGAAATGTAAATAGAAAGGGAGCAGGCAGAGGAGAGAGGAAGGGAGACAGAGCGGGGAAGGCTTAAAGCAAATGCCGGTGCGGGGTGACGCTGGGCAAACGCTTAATTGGCATTAAGCACATAAAGATGACGGGTGTGTGCTCCGTGGAAGGGAAGGAGAGTGGAGGGAGGAGGGGGTTGCACGGCTGTTGCTTGCTCTGATGACGGATAAAGTGTTGTTGTCAGAGCCAGTCAGGCGTTTGCAATTGTAATTAGGATGAGCGAGAAAGGGAGAGAGAGAGAGAGAGAGTTGGGCAGAAGGGTGAGTACAGCAGGGGAGGGAAGCGGGGGGGACTGTATGTCAATTTAAAGCGCCGACCAGTCAAACAACAACAGCAACATTTGGTCCTTTTAATGCGCCCGTGTCCTTCCATTGGCATTCGCATATTTATTTAGGCGCGCTACGTGCCACGCCCCTCCCCTCTCCGTCCTGCCTGGTCCCGTCTCGCCTTGCCACGTCCCGGGCAAAGCCTTTAATGCCTCGGGCAAACAAAGATGCGATTTGAGGCGCTTACGCACGCACAGTTGCTGCCCCGGACGACGGCAATGATGAAGGCAGCGACTGTGGCAGAGACTGAGGCCTCAACTGAGGCAGCGCACAGTTGTCGTTGTTGTTGTTGTTGTTGTTGCTGCTGGGTAGATCGCACCCCTCGTCAAGTTGCTGCATGTCATCAGCAATGAGTTGCTGCCGTTGCTCTTATTGCTGCTGCTGCTGTTGTTGTTGTTGCTGTTGTTGTTGTTGTTGCTGTTGCTGTTGTTGTTGCTGCTGTTTGGGTTGTTGCTGCTGCTGCTGCTGTTGTTGTTATTATAGCAATTATTATAATTGCGCGCACAAATCGACAGTTACACGCAAGCAACTTTTCTGGCACTCGTCCTGTGCGCAGCCAACAGCAGCAACGTCCTTGCCAAGTTACCCCGCAGGCAAGAGAGAGTGAGAGAGGGGTATAGACAGGGGCGGGGTTAGGGGGATGGCAGCGTGTGGAGAGCAGAGAAAAGCTGTGGAAAATTGCACAAAACTAATTCAGTTCTTGTGTGCGCGCTTCCTGTGCTTTGCGTCCTGCTGTCCTGCTCTCCTTCTATCCTGCTGTCGTTGTCGTCGTCAGCAACAGCAGCAGCAGCAGCAATAACAACATCAGCAACTACTGCAGCAGCAGCAGCAGATTTGCATAACTTTTTCAATTTCAAAGCTCAAGCTGTGGCCGTTGCCCGGACATATGTGTCAGCAGCATAGACACAGCCCTGCCCCCTGCCGCCCACAACAGCAACAGCAGCATCAGCAGCATCAACTCGGGTCCATCTACAGTTACAGCAGCGTCATCGCTGCGTGGTCGATGTCGTTCAGGCAGCTTCAGGCAGAAGAGGCAGCCCTGGCAGCCCTTGCTGCTTCTTATTTGCGTCAATTGCTTGCGCACTCGCCACGCCAGCACGGAGTCCTTTGGCGATGACGGCAATGTTGGCATCTAAATCGCTGACTGCTGCTGTTCTTGTTGTTGTTGTTGTTGCTGCTGCGTGGGCATGCGGTGTCAATTTACAACGTTTGCCGTAGAATGTTGAGGCACTTGGTGGGTTGCCATGTCTATAGACAAAACTGCTGCAGTTCCTTTACCCTCCTCCCTCTGCGTTACCTGCTTTCTTATACGTCACCTGCCCATATGGGAGATTTGTCACGTAGTTCGGCTGGAAGAAGCAGGAGAAGAAGACTGTAAACAGCGCAAATGTCGCCGCGAAATGTCTGGAGAATTTCGCAAAACTTTTATGAAGTCGCCAACTAAGTTAACGCTTTGCCTCGCATGTCGTTTTCAGATGTCACGAACGTGAGCACCAAACTTGCACTCCCAGCACCTTAAATATTTAATCTAGATCTGAGAGAACATCTGCTGCCACAAATGGTAATCTTATTGCAGGTATACCATGCGAATTTGATGGCGCAACTTGCCAAATGGCAAACAAATTTACTAACTATATAGTACACTCGTACGTATATCATGTATCATGTATCACATGTACTAACTGAGCTACACTAAATCTATAAAGTGGAATAGAAACTTGGAGTTGACTCTCTCTACATCTATTTTATACCATTTTCTAGAAGGTAGATGGTAGTTCAAACTCTGTATTAATCTGAAATACATGTAAGAAGCAGCAGTAGGCATATGTAACCCCACAAAGTGTATTTATGTAGTTCTCTGTTCGTATGAACACCTTTATCTCAGAGCTAATAAGAGCTAGCCCTACCA
Organism: Zaprionus ornatus; assembly: GCA_018904035.1. Taxonomy (NCBI): domain Eukaryota; kingdom Metazoa; phylum Arthropoda; class Insecta; order Diptera; family Drosophilidae; genus Zaprionus; species Zaprionus ornatus. The sequence continues at coordinate 18,740,019 of JAEIFZ010000115.1, read as the reverse complement.
AATTTGGTAAAAATATATAATATTACTGTGGAACAGTTAAGCTATTGTTAGAATTTAGGAATTAACACGATTCCAAAGGTAAAAGTTTAAAATTTAAATTCCCTGTGTATTTCTTAGGTTAAAATATTGATTTTAGGAGTATATAGTTATTATCAGTATCTAAACACTGTCTGCAAATTTGCTTACAATCAGATAATTAACATAAGAGTTATTTAAGAACCGATTTCATTGGGAATACAGAGGAAACTATGAAAAGGATATATATATATATATATATATATATATATATATATATATCTATATTCCTACTTTTTTCAGCTGCCTTAAATTGTTAAACAAACTTTAAAGAGCACCCCCTTTTAAAGGCTTTGCCTAAGTGCGTCACGATATGATTTTAATGTCTCTTTCCGGAAAAACCGCTTAAGTTAAGCAAAGTATTTTCAACTACCCCTAGAAATGCTTCAATTTGAGCTCATCTTAAGTTCTTTGAAAATCCCAAAATTGATATTAGCCACGTTTGTTGCTTGTTTACCCGTCTGCGGATCAACTGTCACCCTCCCTAAGCCTGATGCCGCACATCCGCCCCTGTGCGACCTTCACTTTTGTCTGTGTGTTGTGTCATAAAAATAAAAATCCCGCTTCATTTCGTTTTCATGGTTTTTGTTACTCCAATTACCTCTGCAGCGTTCCCATCTCTGTCTCCCTCTCTTCTTCTCTCTGCCTCTGTCTCTGTCAGCGTCATCAGCTTAGCCCACATAACGGGGCCGCGTTATGTGATATACGAGCTATGCCAACGTGGACAGTTTGCACCTAAGCCGCCAGTCCGGGCTTTGTGTTGTTGTTAGCTTTAACAATGACAGACTCGTGTTCGGCCACGCCCACGCACACGCCCTACTCCCCTGACCTGTTAGCAAGATTAACGCGCGCAGCATCACCAGCAGAGCAGCAGCAGCGCCAGGACGAGCAGCGAAATCAGTCATAATATTTCAAATTTCATAAATTGATGCGTATCACATTAGTCGGCGACAACAACAACAGCAACTCCGTTTACCGTTAGCTCTTTGTTGTTGCTGCTCTGCAACCCTCAGGAACTGGCTTTGATAAACGCGCCCAGGGACCATTGAAAGTATTTGAGAGGGGGAGACGAGGCTGGAGCTGAAGCCGGAGACGGGAAGGAACATGGAGACTGAGACGGGCGCGTTAGCAAGGCGCGTTGCCACGCCTTCATTTCAACGCGCTGCAGCTAAATTTGATGTTAAATAAAACGAGGGAGAGCACACACACACACAAAGGAACATTCGTTTTTTATACGAAAATATCCTCTTTGATTTTGCAGAGCGCGATTGATTTTCTCGTTCCAAAGACGAAGGCGCTGTCGGCAATCGTGTCCTTCATTCGCACCTGCTGCTACTGACGCCGACGTCGACGTCGCTGCCTCCTTCTGCTGCTGCTGCCTCGAATCACTCCCCAGACGAATTGAAGTTGATGTCCTCGTTTCCCGTTTGCCTTTGCCTGTTTGCCTCGTCCTTTGTCTTGATGCCGCCTCCGCCTCCGTTTATGGGCGTCTTCTGTGTGCAACTTCTTGCCCATTTTTATTGCTGCTTCGGCCATAAAACAATAAAAATTTTCTCGCATTTGTGCTGAAGTTCGATTGGTTGGCGACCACCCCGCGGGAAATGCTTTCCTAATTAAATTTTATGACCTCTTCTATGAAGTTTTCGTGATTAAATTGAAGAAATGTATTGATTGGAGAAGTGTGATAACATTCTAAATAAGGAAACTTTGGGGCAGTTTCAGTATCGAGAATATCTTTTAGTTCGTTAAGAAGACTATAAAGAACAGAACTGAGAAATACGCTTTAATTCTGCCGTACTTTTCCTAAATTAAACTAAATTATAGCATGACATCAGCATTTTTATGTGAAATAACTAAAAACATTGTAATTTTGTGCAATGAAACACTTCCAAATAAGATAAATATAAATAATAAATTTCAATAAACAATAGCAGTTGCCTCGCCTTTCTATAATGCGTTTAACCCTAACGTCTTCAACAGCGCCATCTATTGCTCGCTTGTAGTAAGAACATTGCGACTTTTGCGCATAGCAAGCAGCTTTAGCACTATATCATAACAGTTTTGTTTCTGCAAGAAAGCGCTAGATGGCGCCGCATATCCCATACTGCCAAGTTTTAGATAAGTTTATAGTTAAAAGCAAACTGATTTTATTAAAATTATTTATATTATTGAATTATTATGTGTTTTATAATTATTATATTTAAACTATTCGAAATCCTTCTGAGTTTGCTTATCACACAGTTCAGCTTGAATTGCTATGTTTCATCTCTGTTAATGGAACTGCTGTTAAATGTTATGGCTTCTGTTAATGCAGAAAACAGCTGATTGTGGCTGAGTGTGTTGACAGGGAGTACGCAAATTACGCGTATATTTTAGGAAATCATTGTAAAATACATAAAAATAAGAAAAAATGCACGGACGTGTCAAGGTGCGCACCACGGAGGAGGAGCGGGAGCGCAAGAAGAAGGAGCAGGTGCTCAAGATGCGCGCCTATCGCGCTGCCATGACACGTATCCAGAAGAAACGCAGCGCCGGCGAACTCGATGACGAATTACTCAGTCTGACTGTGCAAATTCTACAGCGTAATCCGGACATCAGCACACTGTGGAACATACGACGCGAGTGCGTTTTGAAGAGAATAGCACAGATGGAAAAGGAGGCAGATGAGCAAGAAGCAGTTCCCGCTGAGGGGGCAGAGGGAGCCCAGGAAGATAACGAGGCAAACAAGAGTCCCACCAAGGAACAGCAACTGCAGGCTGTGTATGCCACAGAGCTCGACCTTACCGAACAGTGCCTTATGGTCAATCCAAAGTCCTACAACAGTTGGCACCATCGTTGCTGGACCCTCGAGCAGAATCCTCTGGCAGATTGGCAGCGAGAGCTGCAGCTGTGCAACAAGTACTTAAAGTACGACGAACGCAACTTCCACACCTGGGACTACAGGCGCTATGTGAGTGCCAAGGCAGCGGTGCCTGCCGAGCAAGAACTGGACTTTTGCACAGAAAAAATCAAGGTGAACTTCTCCAACTACTCCAGCTGGCATCATCGGAGTCTCCTTCTGCCCGTACTGTATCCCAACGAGCAGCAGGATCGACCTATGAGCGAGCACAAACTGAAGCAGGAACTGGAAATGGTGCTGACCGCAGCCTTCACTGATCCCAACGATAGCAGTGCCTGGTTCTACCAGCGTTGGCTGCTGGGTAGTGGTGTCCATGTGGATCAACCAGCGAAGGTGGCTGCCTTTCGCTGTTGGCCCCACAAAGCGGAGGTGTCGCTTAAGAAAACTTATCCAGAGTTTGCAAAGCTGCAGGCGCAACTGGTGGGCGGGGAAGAGACATGGCCACTGGACTCCTGGTCGCCTCTTAATGCTGATAAAACCCACTGGCAATGCACACACAGCATTGACATTAAACCAGGCCAGGATTATGTGCTGGAAATAGCGGGGCAGCAGCACCAGCTAGCTGTACATCCCACTGATCAGTCTCTTTACTGCTTTGAGCCACCACAGGCTGCCTCAAGTTGCAGCAAGGAGTTGCTTACAGAGCTGCAGACTCAGCTGCAATCATGCCTGGATCTGCTTGAGTATGAACCTGACAGCAAGTGGACTCTGTTGACTAGTGCACTCTTGATGCGCGCCATTGATGCTACCTCTTACCACGAACAGAGTCTTGCGCACTTGGTCAAACTGGAGAAGGTCGACGCACTGCGACGAGGCTACTACAAGGACTTGGCGCAACGCTGGACTATGGAACTGGCGCTGGCAAAGTGGCAACAGTCTTCGCACTTTCCTCAGCTCTTTGAGCTGCCCATTAAAGCGGCAAAGTATCCTTATTCCCAATATCTCATTGTGGCCGACAAGATTGCCGCCGCTGAGCAGTAGATCAGGAACTATTTATTGAACTCAAGGGTAAGATGAGCTATTAAATCATAATATAATGGTAATCTTACTAATTCTTCTCTTCTTACAGATTTTCGGTATCTGCAGATGCAGTTCTAGGCTTAATTCACTTCAGGCTGTTGTGGTCTATCCTAATTCACAAGAACAGTCTTAATTTATGCATATGTTTGTTTTACTAGCTCTGTAGATGTATTCCCATTAAGCGAAACGTGTATTGTAAATACTTTATACTCCATATATAATCAACACTAACTGCTGAACATACCTACTATTTGATAAACTATTTTACATGGTAATAAAGAAATGAAGTACGCTAAATATCAGCTGTATGATGAAATATATATCATATATTATGCAGTTAGTGCTTGTACTCACTTGTTGCATTATATGTTATTGTAGAGGGAAGACTGCTAGAGTGAGATTACTAGAGTAGGTTGATGTGGAGACTTACTTAGTCGAGACTAGGACCAGTAGTGTTCTGTGGTACTTTCTACATATAATGATGTCATACTGCGTCTTCGGAGAGCCTGCAAAAAGAGTTTGATTAGGATTTGCAAAGATAGTTCGGCTTAAGAAAGGTTTGTAGCAGAGGAGGCTTTGGAGAAGCTTCTATGGTTTGGTTTAAGTAAATATGCATTGAATCTCTTGTTATTGCTCCCTTCCACCTGAGATTATAATGGGGATCTAGTTATATCGTATATTGAAAGGAATACGAATACTTAACAAACCTTCTCCCACCTGACAATGTGCGTAAAGTCAGTAAACCTCAAGGTTATGCTCTTGCTGAAGATTCAGCTGCGGCTGAGCTGAGTAAACCACGCATACTGAGCTAAGTGGCACCAAGATGCCACATGGGAAGAGGGAAGCAGGCGTCAGTGCGGCACAACTGGCAAGTGGAAGTTAAAGTTTCTGCTCAGCTCGCTGCTGCAGTACTTGCTGCGGGTGCTGCGCATCGAAGCGCTGCGAGATTTGTGGTTTTTTGGCGGCTCGAGTTGCATAAATTATTGTGGCAGCGATGCCGTGGCTGTGGCGCGTAGCTGGTTGATGCTGCTTGATGCTGAGAGACGAAGATGGAGATGGGGCAACTGTGTGTGTCCGCAACATTGGCAGCCGCATGTCATTACGTGCCACATCAACTGACAGCGACAATGTGGCAGTGAGTAAGTGGGCCAGGTCGGTCAGAAGGAGTGCAGGAAGGGGGACGGGCTCAAAGAGGAAGCTCTTTACATTCTGCGAAGCATGTGAAAGGGTCCCCAAACGTGCAAGACGTGGAAAGCCCGAGATGCCTTGGCATTGAGGTGTTAATGCAGCTACAATGAGGTACAGCATAGTGTGGAGTATATTTACACAGTAAGTGAGAAAGGGAGAGAGGAAGAGAGAAGGAAGGAACGCCTGGACTGCTGCCTGATGCAGCTGTCACCTGACTGCACCTGGCATACCTGGCGTATGCGTAATGTGCGAGCGTGCATTGAAATTCCAGCAAGCTACAACTGTAGCCAACATATGGAAATAAACGACGAGACGAGTGTGTTCCTCAGTGTGGCCATATCACACACGTATCATCATCATATCCACATCAGCAGCAACGTCTTGGCATTTGAATTTCCGTAGCACCAGCAACTTCCCCCCTTTCCCCTGCCCTGCTCCCCCTTCACTTACTGCTCCTCATCGCGCTTGACTTAATGTTAATTATTCCGCTTCCATTTCTTGCAAATATTTTGAGACGCCGCTCATGTTTGTCAGCCTGCCAGGCTCGTATGCAACACTCTCCCTCCCCCTTACCCACCCCTTTCGCCTGCCGGGGAAACGTGCCATTGACACGGCGACGCTCATTAAAATGTTTGTTGCCAATTATTCGGGAAGTGGGCGTGACAGGAGCATTAGAAACTGCAACTTATCTCTCGCCCAGATAAACACAAACTTAATTAATAGGAAGGAGTCAGTCAAGAGGACGCGCAGCAAACATAAGTGCCTCCTGCCTCGTGCCTCGTTCCCTGTGCCTCATGCCACGACGCACAGCGGCGCCTTCTAATGCAATTTCGGGCACATTGCAGCTAACTGCATCGGCATCACTTGGCGCCGAGCGGGAGAAGAATTTATTGACTTTCCTTCAGCTGCAACTTGCGCAACAGCACAGCTCTTGGGGCACGCAGTTTGCTGTCAACAAGCGCAATGAAGCAAGGAGTGTAGGTCGAATTGCATTTACTCTTTTTTTGAGCTGAAGCACTATAGAAGAAAGGTTTTAGAAGAGAGAAGGCTTATATGCAATCTTCACCAAGAATATACATATGTTATGATATGATAAAAATACTCCACATTTTTATACTATTCACTTATTAGGCACTTTAGTTAAACAATTGCATATTGATAATTCTAAAGCTTAATGGCCGTAAATGACGTCATTGAAATATATAATATTAAGTAAAATATTATAGAGAATTGTTAATCCCACTTTATAAAAGTTATTCTAATTATAAAATTGAATTTAACTTATGAAGGAAAATTGTATTATAAATTGAGAATATAATGTAAAGAGAACAAAGAAGAAATTAAAAATGAGAAGGATATATAAAGAGAAAGAAAGATGAATAAATCGCAAATTGTTTTATCTAAAGACTCTACTTCAAAGACATTTTATATATTAATAAAGTCACTCGCCAGTAAATAAACTCTTTGGCAACGCACTTTCAGCAGACAGTGTTGCAATGTACCAAAACTGTATTAATTAATTGCAATTGGCAATTAGTTTGTAACACTTTCGGCTGTTTATCTTGTAATACTTTAATAACCGGCTCTGCTGGTCGACTTGTCCAGCTGTGGCTTCAATGGCCACGCCCACTTCGTTACAGCATTTTGCGTTGCTGTTTTTGAGTTTATTGTTGTTGTTCTGAAAGTCCTTGTTGTTGTTATTGTAGCTGTTGTCGTTGTTGCCTGCAGTGCCAAAAACTTTAATTGCCTTTCGGCCAAAAACTTTGGCAAATCTGCACAGTGCATTTTGTTAACATTTCCTGTGACTTTTGGCGACCAACTCCAGAGCTGCAATGAGGAAACTCCACGCAGTACACACCTCCTGCCCCACTGCCTCCGCTTCTATGTTGGTCTACCACAGCGCATCGTCACCAAGTGTTTTGCAGCTTTTAGTTTCCAAAGACTCGACTTGTCTCGCTTCAGCTCCGTCTCGTCTTGCCTCGTCCCTTCCCTTTCTCCACCATCTCCGTCGTTGTTGTCCCCGTTGTTTTGTATGCCCTTTTAATTGCCCATTGAAAGTTGTTCACTTGTTAAAATGAACTTTTGCCTTTGGCGCCAATTGCAGCAGCCCTCCGTTCACCTCTTCACCCTTGTCCAGACCCTTCTCCGCCAGTGAACTCCAGTGAAGTGTAAGCAACAAGCAGCGTGGAGAAGTATGTGTTATGCAATTAAAAAGTGCCGGCACAAAGATGCTTTAATCGAATCGCTGCTACTGCATTTTCCCACCGACAACAGTAAGCAATTTCCCTCGTATTTTCCTCGAGTTTTCCTGGCAGAAGGTGGCAGCCATCGCCTCATACAGTGACTGCTTTTGCTAATGAGTTTCTCGGCAATTTTCCTACGACGAAACACAAGCAACAAATATGAATTGTATCCTTCAGCCACAGGGGGGCGTGGCATACAGCGAATTTCAGTTTGGGGAGAATTATGTGACAGTTGCAAGTGCGCTCATTCTCATTCTTCTTACTTGTGTCTGCTTCTTCATCTCCTTCATCTTGTTCTTTCTGCTCTTCCTCGAGCATTTCGCACGTCCGCCTACTGCATTTACATTTGTCACAAAAGGGAAATGACACTAGAAAACTACAAGTAGAGATATCTTGAAGTCAATATACTCTCTATGATAAGGATACTTAGGAGTTCCTTTATATTAATTACTTCCAGTCCTTTTCTTGTCTTCTCATATTATATCTGCAATTTGATCTAAATATTTCCCATCGAAGAATATCAAACTACACCTCCCTCCATTTACAGGGTATGCATACAGTATGTGGCCCAGTTACGGACGTCTGCCTGTCTGTTTATCTAAATTTCATCTTTTGTTTGCCGACTTTGCTTTTCATTTTGTATATTTTTCATACTTATTTTTCTTCCGTCTGCTGTTGACTTGGCCACAATTTAAGCGCAACTAAACAAGTACAAATACATATATATATGGAACGTATACGTGTGTAAGCGTGTGTGCCGTAAGACTGTATGAGTTTCCACATGCATTATCATGTCTAAAAACTGTCTGGCGTTAAGTCATGTTTATTGTGTTTGGTCGAGAGTGCAATTCAGTCTGTCTAGCGAGTGGCAAGCGTGCGTGGGAAGAGGAAGGACCACACATGATAGATATTTCAGGAACTGCCAGCAATATATGTATATGTATAAACACACTGAATTTAACGAGTGTGAGACACCAACAATCGTAATGAACTTGTAAGTTATGCCAACACAGTTCATTGTTATGGCAAGATATTCTTGATTTTGTCAGTCGAACCAGCCACAGAAATCATTGTATCTATGGCTAACGAGCCCAAGTTTATCTTTTATAATTAAAGAAATACTTAAAACTGTCCACAAATAGTTAAAATGTATACAACACAGTCTTCAATAAACTGAAGCAGCTTAAGCAAGTTTTGAGCTGATATCGATAATTGACGTAACTTAAGCTCGTAACAGAAGACAAGGAATGATCTCTGCTAATTAACATTACAATCAGGCAAAAGAGCTTTAAAATTGACATTTGACATTGTATTCATCTGAATTAAATTAAATATATATTTTAAAGTTTAATATAGAACTGAAGGTTACCCAAGCAAAACAAATATTCATTTAATATCGATAAATACGTAACAGAAGCCTTCGTTAGTTAGCTCTGCTAATTAACATTACACTAGGCAGTGCTACCAGATTACAACTTAAACAATTATTGAACGTATCGATACATATTTAAGCTGCAACATTTTCAATGCCAATTTCATTTTATGAATAACTCATTAAAATGTTTATTTGGCGCAATAAAAGTGCTGTAAAACGCAACTTAAACCAACAATGGCGTCATAATGCTGACGCCTATTGCACACCCGAGGGCACACAAACACACACGCAAGTATGCGTATGTGTAATAACGATGCGCATATAAAATGCATATTTATGCACTATAAACATTAATTTACTTGCCATTTTAGCTAGACGCACAGTTAATTGAAAACAACAACATCAAAGGGGGCCGCAAACCACCCCAGCCAAACTGGCCAGACAAGTAGGGTCGGGCCCTTAACCCCCGCTCCTCCCCCTGCCCAACCACGAGCAGACACTGCAACTTTGGCAGCCAGCAAAAGCAAACAAACTTAAATTATGCAAGAAGTGGCAAACGCAGCGCAACAAAAACTGCAGCAAGCGTTAAATGTGCGTCGGTGGTTTGGGGAGGGGAGTGAGGGTGGTGGCAAGTTGTCCGGCGTCTGTAATGCCAAATTTAATTGCAATTAATGTGCAGCTAAGCGGAAGTGCCACAGCAGCGGCAGCAGCGGGCGGGCAATGGCGCTCACATTTCCGGCGCCGATGCTAAAGCGAAATATAATTTGACGCCACTTGCAGCGAATTGAGGCAAAAACAGAATTTGCGCATTGCCTGCAAAACCGAAAACAGAAACCTAATAAAAACGAGGGGGGGAAGCAGTAAACTGAAGTGTGGCAAACACGCATAAGAACTGCGGGGTGTGCCAAACCCGAAAATCGCCACATTGTCCACGTGCGTCCCCCACCTGCAGCAGTTAACGGTCAACGTCGAACGTCGGTAAATGGTAAATAGGGGGAGGAGGCGAGGTAAAAGGGGTAAAGGCAAAGGTAAATGGCAAACGCTTGGTCAGTTCCAGTTGGTGGTCTCCATTTCAGCAGGCGATCCAGACGAGAGCCGGAATTCAATTACTCGTGCACCATAAACCGATTAACTTATATAAATATTTATATCGGTGAAATGCAGTCCATACGCCCACCCGGCTTTATGACTGGGCGTGGTCTCCTCCACTCCTGTGTGCCTTTGCATATGCAAACACGCTTTCGAAGAACCCCCAGTTACCCTACTTTTTTCCGCATTCTTTCCCTCCCTGCTTCGCCCTCGCCTCGAGCACATTGTGAACGCAGCGTCGACTGTGGCAATAATTCCATTCTGGCCTTTCTGCATTTGCATTTGTTGGCATTTATGGTCCACTTAAGTGTTGTCATTCGCATCCTTGTACAGGCAAAGGATTTAATGATAACACGCTAGGTGTCATTTACAGGCGACATGAATGTGCCTCTCCCAGTGGCAGCAAGTGAGTGCGGCAGGGGAAGTTCGGGCCAAGGCTGGCGTCGCATGGCAGAAAACATTCGGTGGCTGTTGCTTCCCACACCATAAATAGTAGGCTAACACCCAAGAGGGGAGTGGCGACAGCGAGGGGGAGTGTGGCAAAGATTGCGCTGTCTTGTGTCATGGTTCGCTTCAGTGCAGCTCGCTTATGTCCGTGTGGGGTCAACTTGTGGCTAGACAGTGCTCAGATTTATAGCGCTATATTGCAGCAATGTCAAGCGATGACCTTTTGTTTGGGGATCAACTTGTTAATGTGGGCGCATTAGCCTGCTCAGAGGCGTGGCTGGGGTTATGTGATTACGCAAATTACATTAATTGCCGGAGAGGTGCGTTAAACATGTGATACACAGACTGATAAGACTGAGGTTGCCAAGGTTAAAGGCGCTTTTCTGCGCACTTGGCAGTCACTTAACTCTACATATACATAGTATATACTATATACATGTATAATATATTCATAACATACACTAGGATATAAAGTATAGTATAGTATAATATACACATCTAATTTCAAGCTTATCTGATTATATGTTAATATAGGAACGGTTCGAATAGCTAAACATCTTTCTTATTAACAGAATTAGTAGTAAGTTTCCTCTATCTTGTCAATACCTATAACAGTATTTAAATTCAGGTGTTTCTAGTTTAAAGTCATATCTTAAGTGTGCAAATTACGATTTAATCTAGGAATTTGCAAGGAAACATTTTCGGTAAGTAGAGAACTTTAAAGTAGCTCACTGGATCTATCTATGTTATACTTAACATATAACAAAAATATAGCATATACATAACATATACATAACATATATATAACATATATATAACATATACATAACATATGTATAACATATATATAACATATACATAACATATATATAACACATATATAACATATATATAACATATACATAACATATATATAACATATACAGAACATATACATAACATATATATAACATATACATAACATATATATAACATATACATACATAACATATACATAACATATATATAACATATATATAACATATACATAACATATACATAACATATACATAACATACACCTAACAACTCTGGACTATAAACACTGTTGATTAAACGGAATCTTTGGGGTTACTTTAATTTAATATGCGAAACAATTTGAGAAACACTTTAACTACAGCAAACTTAATTAGTTCGGGCTCCACATCTGCACTTGTGTTGCCCTCCCTCGTCTCGCATTTCACAGTCCCCAGTGTCGATGATATTTATGCTGCAGCTGCCGCAGCTTGGTCTCCAGGGCGACGCAGCTCTCGAAGAGTCGCCGCTGCTGCTGCAGGCGGCGAGTGAAGGCATAGCGTAGCAGCTGTTGCAGCTGCTGTTGCAACCACCGATGATTATCTTGCAGTTGGTGGAGCTGCACGAAGACGTCGTCAGTGGCGGAGGAGCTGGAGGGGGCGTGGCCGACATCACGCTGGCAGAGATCCACGGCTGTTGAATGCGCTCCAATTGAACGGCAGCTGCTGCTGTCGAAGGCACAACTCGAGAAGCTTTCCATAATTTATACGTGTAAACGGATGCGGATGCGGATGCGGATACGGAGACGGATGTGGTTGCGGATGTGGCGGCTGTGGTGGGCGCGTCTGCCTTTGAGGGGCAAAAGTTAAGTAAGCAGTCAAAAGTTTGGCCTAATCACTGGAAAAGTTTTTGTTCTGCAAATTACGTATACGCAACGAGAGTCGAGAGAATTTTGATTTCGAATATTCGACATTTTTCGCTAGCTAGTTTTCTAGTTGATTGAGTTAAAAATTGAAAATTTGCCAGAGCATTTGGGGCAAGTTTTTAGCTGCTGCTACTGCTGCTGCTGCTGCTTAATGTGTTGCTCGCCTTGCTGAGCAATATTCACTGAGGCGTTCACCAAATTTGCCTGCCTCGCCTCGTCTCCGGCGTCAGCTACTTGAGGTGGCATAGACAAAATTGCCTTTACGCTTTCCAGCTTCACTCGAGCATAAAAATGTCTGCTCGACTGCTCCTCCCCCAGCCCCTGTCCCCATGTCGTGTCCTGCTCTATTTGACTATCCCTGCTGATGTTCGATTTGCCAGCTATCGATTGGTTTTGCATTCATTTTCTTTGTGCGCACACACGTCACTGTGTTTTTCCACTATTCTTTGCTGCTCTGTTTGCTCTGCCCAAATTGCCCCCTAATGTTGTGTTTCTTTTGTCTGCTGCAGCTGCAGTTGCAACAAAATGAATCAACGTTAAAGCATCATTATTGCAGCTTTGCTCGGTCATCCAGCCAGTCAGTCAGGGAGTCAGAGAGTCAGCTTGGACCTGCCCCAGTTATATGATACGAATGTGTAGAAAAAGCAACTAATACGCAGCATCCGTTGCATGCTACATGCGGGCACCGCAACAGCAAAAACTGTGGTTCACGCCACGCAGAACTTGCAGCGAATGCAGCGACATGTTGTGGTTGCGGGCGCAACTCGTGCGTATACGTAATATGCCAGCACACACTCGCTAACATGTAAGTGCTCTGTAGCAGTTCGACATGCTGCAGAGCTTGCAGAAGAAGAAGAAGAAGCAACTCCTGGCAGCTTGTCACACTTCTGGCGGTGCCTCTAAGCTGCTGCATGTTTCATTTGTCTGCGTGTGCGTGTGTGTGTGTGTGTGTGTTGCACAGTTCAGGCATCAAATGTGTAATAATTGTTCGTATTCAATTTGATTACACAATGAATTATAACACAATTGAATGGCATTATCAGCTGGGAATGTTTAAGGTTTCAGCTCTTTGTGCAATTTCACACGTGCAACAGCAGCATGAGGCAGAAGGCAGCACCATCAACGTGAACAAACTAATAAGGACGATGATTGCGCATCGAGCATAATGTTGAGGTGCAGATGGAGTAGGAGGGAGAGAGGGAGTGGCAGTGGAAGGCAGAAAGAGAGAGAGAAAGCAATAATGTGAGAGAGAGGGAGGGAGAGAGCAATAGTGAGACAGAGAGGGCAGACGAGACAGAGTGAGCGAGTGTGACTCGCATGCAACCTCATCGATCATGCAGCTGTCAGAGAGTGTGTGCTTACGAGTGTGGCAAGTGTGACTGTGTCTGTGTGTGTGTGTGTGTGTGTGTGTGTGGGAGCGTGTGTGTGCACTAGGCTAAAGGCTAAAAGCATTTACCGGCTAAAATATGCAGGTGTGCAGCTCACCTTCAACTCGAATGCAGTCGATAAATATTTACGGAATATGGCCCCGGATTTTCCTGAGCGAGAGTGGATTGAAGAAGTTCGTGTGCTGCTCGTCGTCGTCGTCGTCGTCCTCGTCGTGGCCTGATATTGAAAACTTTAAACTGATTGCCAGCTGTGTCTAATTGAGAATCTATGCTGCTAAACTCTAAGCCTGCTACGGCTCTGGCTGCCAGCAGCTGCTGCAACTGCGCCTCATCCACTTCACATGGGCAACTTAATTATTTCAGCGTCACGTCGCGGGCAAAACTCACGACAGCTGCTGGAGAAGAGTAAATAAAGAAGATAGTAGAGAAATAAAATAAAATACAGAAAAAAGAGAGAAGCGAAGAAGAGACAGAGAGGGAGGCAGAGAGGGGGAGGAAGAAGGCGGCACAGCAGAGAAAAAATGCTGTGCAAGTGGCAAAGTGAAATAAACAAAAGTTTTCGCTGCAGCTGCAACGGCAGAGACAGAGGCAGCGGCAGAGGCAGCTGCTATTGAAAATCTGTGCTGAAAGATAAAGTTGCCAGGCAAACGGATTTAACTGCAACACAAGTGGGAGTGGCAGGTGGAAGAGGAGGCACGAAGCCCAGTGCCACAAGGGCACGGACAGTAGCTGATTCCCTCTCTCTCTCTCTGTATGTGTGACCCCATTAGCTCTGCCCACTGGCAGCACCTTCTAGCAGCTCCCTTCCCTTCCATGCCTTAACCACATGTGCTTGCAACTATTGCTATTGTGTCTCTGGAGGCACATTGCACCTTCTACAGGCCTTGCCTGCCACTGCCTGTTTCATTAGCCAACTTTCTCGGGTAGTTTGGCATTTTAGCATTTTTACACGTTTTAATAACGTTTATAGAATGTCAGCTGCAAGTTGGCAAACTTATATTGCCACTGCAGCAGCTAATTAATTTTCGGCAACTTAAAATATTCCAAAAAGGGAGGCCACGACAGGCGACACACAATTAGCGCATGCAACTTTAAGTGCGTTTAAATGTGCCCGCAGCTGGAAAAGGCATTCATCCACCTCAACCCCTACCCAGCAAAGGGATTCGTTTGTGGCCGCCAGTAGTGCAAGGGGAGTGTGCCACGCCTTCCGCTCCAATGTGACATGCCAACCACAGGCGGCAAGCGGCAAGCGGCAGCGGCGGCGGTGGTGGCGGTGGATCAAAGGCGTAGCGAGCTTTTTACCGCGCAGGAGCAACATGACACGCTGCACACACCAACACAGGCACATAGATGAGGCACACGCACACACACACACACACACACACACACACACAGAAAAAGCATGGCTCAGGCAGAGTACGGCACACACACACTCACACAGACACAGGCACATGAGTGCTTAAGTGCCTGCCTCAAAAGCAGCTTAACAAACGCACTCAAACACACACAGACATGCACAACACACGCACTCACACACACGCACACTCGCACAGCACACACACATAGAGACAATCTCAACAAAGAGGCTGAGGAGCAGTGATCCCTGCAGAGACACAAGCACAGGACAAGCCTAGGCCAACTATTTACATGTCCCCCTTTATTATGTCCAAGCACGGACACGGCAGCCACGCCCCCGCCCCCCTTCAACTCTTCCTTCTCCTCCCTGTCCTCACCCCAAGTGACAACCCTAAGCCATTGCTGCGGCTTTTGTGCTGTCGCTCTCTAAGTGACGCAATTTAAATTTTCATGTCCTTTGAAATTTTCAACGCAGACAACGACGGTGACGTCAGCGTTGATGCTTCCGGCGCACAAATCACGTAATCATGTAATCTGCCCCAGTTGTGTGTGTGTGTGTGTGTGTGTGTAGGGTCAAGCATTCGCCACCACATGCGGTGCCCCAAGGATTGTTGAATGTTCCCGCGCATAAACATTCACGGAACACAAAAGCAACAATAACAAGCTGAGCAGACACAGCTGGAGCTGATGCTGCAACATTCACCGCGACTACAGCGAATACTTTGAGTACTCATTCACCTTCTTGTTCTTCGACATGCTACGAGAACATAACACGAAACTGGCCATCGTAAAAGCCAAGTTCAGGTCGTGGCTTGCAGGCACAGCGAGTGCTTCATGTGTTGTGGCAAATGTAATTGGCAGAAGTAGAACAACTGAAGGGATTCACGGAGTTTAAGGAACCTTTGAACTCTACAGATGTTCTTTTATAATGAAAATACATGCATAGAATTATTGAAATCGTGCTTTAAAGTTTGTCTTCTACTTGCAAAACATTCAGTTGAAAACCTATTCTAATCAACTCGTTTTTATACCCTTCGACCATTGCAAATGGTCAAAAAAATGTATACTAACTTAGTGCAAATGTATGTAACAGGAAGAAGGAGGCGTGGCAGGCTCATAAAGAATATGTATTCTTCTTCAGGATTATTAACCATGTCGATTGAGCCATGGCTGTCTGTCTGTTCAGATGACCAGATAGACACACTGATCTGAGCATTAGCTAATTATAGTACAAAAGCTAGAGACACTAAATTTAGCATGAGGGTTTCTGTGTACTAGGCGCAGATTAAGTTTACTTTAAATATTTAATGCCACGCCCAGCGCCCATGAAAATTAATAAGATATTTTTTTAAGTGGATTTGTAAGCTTCTGACTTTGACATATATAGATATACTAATCTGATTGAAAGATCTGCAGATACTCCATATCAATCAATCCGATCGGACAATACTCGTAAGCATAGAAGTTATTTAAGAAAGTATGAGAATAACACCAAGATTTTGTAACAGTTAAGAATAACTTCTAAAATTACTTCTACTTTAACTTCTACCTGCCGAGCGAGAATCTTGAACAACTTTAACTACACCAGAACAAAGGTCGAAGGGTATCTTACTGTCGCGTACCGCTCGACTGTTGCTCTCGTTTTCTTTTTATTTTCAATATATTGAATACCATATTTAAGGATTCTAGCTGAAGTTTGAATTGATTGACAGGCTTAGTTAATCTGTAGAAAATGTTGAATATGTTCTGTACAAGTTATTGAATATTTTCCTCAATAATTTGACACAAACTGAATATTTCTTTCTCTAAATTTACCTTAAGTATTAAGTTCTTTATTTTATTGAATTTAAACTTTTCAAGTTTGTCTTTAAATTATAAAATAGTAAAAAAGAATCAGAAGTACTCAACATATTTTCTCTTATCTTTTTATTTTCTAATTATACAATTTTACAATGCAAGATTATTATGAAGATACAGATATTGACAAGCTCCATGTATACCTGGCATTCGTTAAATATTTTCCCCATTAAATTGAAACAAACTCAACATATTCCTCTCTCTAAATAATTCCACATTAAAGTGAAAGTGTTCTCGGTAAGTTGAAAATTAAATCCATTTATTGCATTAACTGTCAATTAAACTCTTGAGCCTCACCTCAGTTAAGTTCGACGGTTGAATTAATTCATCTTATAGTATGTTATGTCTGCTTTCGTTTATCCGATTTCAGTCTGCAGTCTTTCGTCAGTTTCAGCCTCAGCCTCAGCAAATAAGTCAAGCTTTTTAATTGTTTAATTTCCATTTAATTTTAATGCGTTTGCTCGTCCGTTCGGCCTTGTTGACCCCAAAAGAGAACCCGTGGGGGAAGGGGGATGGGGGGGGAATAATTAAAGAGGGCTCACAGAGAAAAAAGGAAATCTGCAAGTGAAGCTGGAAGCTAAAAGCTGGGAATGGGAATGGGAGAGAAATGTGTGTCATTTGGGTGAGCTGATAGCAAAGGCTGCTACTCCTTCTCCTCGACGGGGCTTACAGTAATGAGAATGCCATTCATAAGGCCATAAATAAATGCGGGGTGGGGAGGGGGAGTGTGTGGGCAGGGGGTCGCGACTGTTATCGGGGCAAGTGGGCATCATTAACCTGGCGGCGTCCCATGTAATTATGTTAACTGCTAATTGGGCAAGGGGTCGTCAGTGCGGGCGTAGGAGAAGGGGGCAGTTGGATTGGAATCACGACTCCGAGTGGGCCAATTCGATGCAAAACGGAAAGCATAAAGATAACGATGATTGCAGCAGAGGCTCAGGGTGTGGCAGGGTAGAATGGGAAGGGGAAGGGGAAGCAACAACAACTGTTTCTGATTTTTTTCCGCTCTTTCAAGTGCCGCACTTAAAACAAACATGGGAAAGGCAACAACAAACGACAAACAACAGAGCCCGCTTCAAGTGAAGTGGGTAGGCAGAAGAGGGGAAGAGGCTGCGGGGCTGGGGTGGCATGAGGCATAATGGCACATGATCCCGGCCGTGGTCACACATGGCCTGCGGGTCCCGTTCGTTAAAAATTGAAAGTGTGGTTCACTTTGCCTCAACTCGACTCATTCAGTTGTTGTTGTTGTTGCTGTTGTTGTGTCTGCTGTTTTTGCTGTTTCCTTTACGCTTTTCTGTTTGATTTTAATTGCAATTTTTTAAGGTTCCCCTCCCCCCCACTCCACTCATCGATTGTTTGAGGAATCGCATTAAGCATTTATAGCGACAGCACTTTAAATATTCATTGAAATCTCATTTTATTTTTGGTATTTTATTTGTTTGTCTTTTAGTTTTCGATAAATTCGAAATGCTTTCGACATGTTTCGGCATGTTTGTTGTTGTTGAAACTTCACTATCGACAAATTGCAGCAATAACAACACGCAACTGCACAGTTTGAGATCCTTTACAGCCAGGAGAAAATAACAAAAGAAAAGTTTCAATCACTTTCAACAAGTTGTGAAAGCTACAGACGGAGTGCACTCAGCCTTCGTATACCCTAGCAATTGTAGTTATGTTTACTAGCAGATTGGACTGTTATACTACAGATTATTTAATTAAAACTCAATTTTATAATATTAAAAAGTGTTTCTGGAACTAGTTAACCAGCATAGTTGAAAACCAAAATTTGATTATCGCATATGCTGCACACAGTCAATCTGCAGCAGTCTGCTTAATTTCATATATCTACTTCTTACAACAGCTGAGATATGTTACTTTTTTTAATTTGAGCGGTATAGGGGCGTGTCTAGTAAGATTCAAGATAAACACCAGTTATATATAGCAACCAGCAATCTGAATACCAAATTTGATGGCCCTAGCTCTAGTGACAGTCAAGATCTGCACATTAAAAACTTGATATAACCTTCTTCAGAACGATACAACCTACAGGCAGCTAAGCTAAGAGAGCACTGTGAATGTTGCCTGGACAAAGTGTTGTTTCAACAAGCAGCTGTACAAAAAGAGGAATAATTCATTTTCTGATTTACGCGTCCGCCCAACTGTCCTTGTCAACTGTGTGTTGTGTTGGCCTGTGTAATGTTTATTTGCATACAATTGGCGTTGTCTTTGCCAATGGGACAATTTATCATTGGCCAACGAAAAAGTGACAACTACAAATTTTGGTCGCATTTAATGTGGCCCACAAACAACGGGGGCAGAGGAAGTTGCCACAGACAAACAAACATATATGGCAGATATATATAGTATTATATATGTTTGCATGTGATTCTACTTGTGCACATAACCCTAGGGTATAGTATAGGTAAATACAATTAATTTAACTACGCACATTATAGTTATGCTATATACGATATGTGTACCATATAATACATATATATATTACATATGTATATGCCTGTGTGTTCCACATGCGACCCGTCGTTAAATGTTGCACACACTTTGCTGTATTTATAATGCGCAACTCTCTCGCGTTGTTTACAATTCATTTATGCAAATTTTTCGGGCTTGGCAAAAAATGGCGCAGCATAAATATGCCGAAATCAAAACTAGCGCAATTTTCATATAATTAATTGCAATTGACCCGATGTGTAATTTATTTATTTAACCCATATGCGCATTTCCATTGGGTACAAAAAACCGTGTTACCGAACAATTCAATAATTTGCACGGACAAACACTTTAAATCATTTGGTCTTTAAGACCCTTCTCGCCCACAAGCGGACAGTTAGTGCCAGGCCCGTAGTGAGGCATGTGCAGGGTGTGCGCTGCACAAGGGCCCCCACCTACCAGGGGCCCCTGCTACTGGAAAAATGGTACAAGTAGGCAAAGTAATCAAACCTATTGTATGCAGAAAACTTCATGTCAAATTGAGTGTCTTCATTTTTTATATTAGTTAAGATCTTGATGTCAAATTGACCGTTGTCGATACTGAAGAAGAATGTAATATATATACAATATGTATTAATGTAGGGAAATTTACCACGCTTTCTAATGCCTGTTACACATGTTTTCATCGAACAAGTTATGATATCCTTTTGCCCTGTGGTTAATGGGTATTATATATAATAATTGACAAGCACAATAGAGTGAGAATGATTGTATGGATTACCAACATAATTAATTCTTAAAAAGAGAGCAAAAATAATAAATATTTTAAAAAATATTGTTAATTTTGCAAATATAAAATCGAGAAAAAATTCGATGTAATTAGTATTAATTTTCTTTGTAAATGGTCTAAGAATTAACCTAAAATACATACTGCTTTTGCATCAGCAAAACATGTACTATAGGGGCCCCTGAAAGGTTTTGCACAAGTTGCAGCCGAGACCTTTGCTGCGGCCCTGGTTAATGCCATAAGCCCACATAACACACTATACTCTATAAAATAGCATGTATCTACATGTGTATCTACTTCTCTCTATAACTAATTATCGTTTCGCATATTTTCACTTGGGCCTAATTAATTATTTGGTGAGCCGCACGCAAAGTGGTGGGAAAATTGAACAGGAGAAAATGGAATGAAAGACTTTTATTTGTTCTCAAATTGCTGAAATTGTTGAACATATCAAATCATGGGGAATGAATCCTTTGAAAATAGTTCAAATGCTGCGGTAGCTTAGTGCGATGAATAGCGCGAAGGGGACAATCCCTAATGCGCTTTGCCAAGCTAATTAGCAGTTCACATGCGCAAGGTCACCTTGGCAACAACAACAGTAGTTGGGGATATAACTCAAGCTGTGTCCTCTGCTTATGTTAATACCTCTTAGCGCATTCATTTGCATAAAGATCTCTTGTGGTTCAAGTGACCATTGCGAGCAGATGGCGACAGAGCTGGAGCTGCCTTTAAAGTCGCCCGAATCAATGTAATCTCTCTCTCAGTCAAGGACGAAAGTGTTATACATATTGTAAATGCGTGTACACTGTGTGTGTAGGTGTGTGTGTATGATTTAGCAAGTTAACTCTCGGCACAACTTGGCCACAACTCACTTTGGAGTGTGCCCTGCCACAAATGGCCCTAATACCCAGACGAGGCTGGAGGCGCCCAAGCCAAGCCATATTTATGGCAACTCTTGGTTCCGTCTCTGCTCAGTTCAACTGTGTCTGCGTGTGTGTGTGTGTGTCTGTGCGATTGGCACTCAATGGCGCTGGCACACAAAGCAACCCAATCAGCAGCTTAAATCAGTAGCAACAAAAGCTTGCCACAATTTCCGCAACTTCAGCATTTGATTGGCACGTGGGGGGCAGGGTAGAGGGGGCTGTGAGGCTGTTTTAAATTTCAAATGTACCGCACACACCTTTAATCAGTTTTGTATCAGTCGGGAGGCATCTGTAGTTTGCCACCTGACACTGCCACCTGCCACTTGCCACCTGCCCCTGCCACTTGACACCTGCTGCTGCCCAGCTGCCTGCTTCATCTTTAAGTGTGTCATAAAAGACCAAAACAAATACAAAATGTTCGCACAATTCAATTTATAAAGCCAGCAGGCTCACAGTGCCGAATTCCTTCTGCGACTTTCCCCCTTTGCCTGCCCCTCCCACCTGGCCGCTGTGCTCCATTGTGCGCTTCATTGTCTACTCATTTTACCACTTGATTGTGTTTGCACAACATCTCAGCGCGGCACGGATCTCTTCCTATTGTTGCTGCTTCTGTTTTGGGACTTCGCTGGAAAATTGGAAAATTCGAAATGCTCTTCTGCTACGTAGGCTTTACGGAAACAGCTCACGTGAAATGCGCTTTGTCTTCTCTCTTCTGCCTGGCGGAAAAAACTTAAGCATTCAAGCGTAGATCGCGTTTCAACAGCAGCAATGCGAGGCAGGACTTTTTAAAGAGCTTCAAAAACTTTTTATCAAACTGTCCAAGTTGGAAAAACATTGCCGACACTTCAATGTCGTTTTCCTTTTGCAGTTGGCCAAACACAAACAGAATGAAATTCCCCTTGGCGTAACTCTGGGCGAGATAAGTGACCTTCTACTCTCAGCTTTTTGCTCAGTTTGAAGAATTGCCAGAAATTCATATATGTTTATAAAGTGCCATAGAAACAAAACTCGTTCTAATTAAACAAGCTCAACAGGCAACAGACAATGAAGACATACGTTTCAATGAGCTCAAGGCATGTCGAGAATATTATAAAACTTGTAATAATCTTGCAACTTGAAATTCAAATTCGAATGAGAAGTTTTCAATTGTAAATTGAAATTTTTAATTTACGTCTTTTTATACCCGTTAGCCATAAGCTAAGAACAGTTCGATAGCTTTGTGCCCATCAAAATTGTATGCAACAGACAGAAAAATATTCATCTACGACCCAATAAAGTTTATTTATAATGCTTTCTGTCCGTATGAACACCTTGTTCTGTAAGACTATAAGCACTAGGGCTACCAAATTTGGTGGCAATACATCTTCATCTTATAAGCAGATATACTTTGTATTAGAATTTGTATACGCCTCTTCCGCTCCCCTAAATCGATAAAAATTTAATGCCAAGTGTATATTAAATATTTTAATTTGTTAATTTCTTCATGAACTGGTGGTTACTGGATATAAAACAGTCGAGAACTATAGTTTTCTTGCATGTTTTCAATTTTGAAAGGAATTTTTGATTTTCATTTTTGATATTAGTTTTCCCAATCTCTTACAATTCCCAAATATATCAAGTTGTAAGCTGTTGCAAGCCTGTCAATAAGCCGTTGATGCTTTACATCAAACTCAAAATTGTAGCCAGTGTTCCCTTGAGAGGGATGGAGAGAAGGGGGAGGGGGAGATAAGCAAAGAGATTTTTATTGTTTCGAACATTTTTGGGCCTAATTTCCACTTGGGTTTCCACTTGAGCAACTCTGGTTGTGCTTGCATTGTGCCATGTCCGATGCACTCGTTGTGCATTTCTCTAATAAATATTTTGCAAAGTAATCAACGATAAATGAATTCGGCTCAAATTGCTCAAGGGGGGGGAGGGCGATGAGGCCACAGACTTTTGATAAACAAAGGTGCTTGAATTCTTTAATTAAATTTGCATACAACATTCGAAGTGCATCAAAGGTGATGGCAAATGCAAATAAAACTGCAACTGTTGCTCAGCAGCTGCAGTTGCTCATAAAACGAACGTTACGTATACCTAGCGTAGCGCAACGGCAGCTATTTAAACTCATTTTAATGACATGGAAGAGGGCAAAGAACTGCTTGCAGAGAGCATATGCTCTTTTCAATTCGCCACTGACAAGCAACCATCATACTACCTCCCTCCCCACCCCTCGCTACCCCATCAACTCCCCTCTTGGCAAGCATTTTATTTTTTAGTGGCCAATTGAGTCAGTCTGCTAACGTTACTTGGGGCACTACTTGAGCTGCTGCCTAAGCGGGCTTATTACGAACGACATTATGAAATTGTTAGCCATAGAAATGCGTCTAATCAACTCATGAAGTAATTTGAAATAGGCCTGAGAGTTGAACAAGAACTTGCAAATAGTTAACAGGAATTTATGCGTTCTTTAGGCATTCGCAAGTGGAAACAATTTCCCTGACAGTTTACAGTTTCCGCTGTTGCTGCTGGCGCCTTTACGTCAATGACACATGCAGCTCAGCCGTGCCCCTTCTCTTCAACGACGTGCCTTAACGACCCAGCAGCCGTCATCGTGGGGAGGATCCTTTGTACGCACAGCGCACTCAATTATTTGGGCGTTACTCGTTTCACTACCTTATCCCATCTACTCCTCATCCCCTTCCTCCCTCCGCGCACTCAACCTCTCATTCATATGTGTATTCATATTCGTATACCCGCTTGTAGTCTTATAGCTATTATAAAATAACTGCCACACAAATGGAATGAATGAATGGAAGAAGGTAAGTTGCTTTTGTTTTGTTTGGTTCTGTTTTGTTTTGCCATTGCCAGACCAATTGAGTTTTTTATGGAATTGTGGAAATAAATGCGCAATTCATGTGTGCTTAAGAGTCGATGGAGTGGAGGAAAGTAACGAAGAATCGTCGATAGTTCCCAGCAACCTTTTAAAGATTCAAGTTGATGTGCTTCTTACTGTAGCATGTCGTTAGGTTTTAAAATGGTAAGATTTCTTAGGTAAAATATCGATAAATAACAGGTTGATAAATCAAGTTGATGTATTTCTCAAGGCAAATGACAGTCATTTTAATGAATATTATTCATGACTCCAATTATATTGTTGCCACTTCCACTTTGAATTGCAAATTGATTAATTTAAATAATTGTTCAATTAATTTCGACACACTTTGTTGTTTGTTTGCATATTAATTGAATGCAATCTGCACTTCAGAGAAAATAACAACAACGAGAAAATAACAACAATAATCACTGTTATTTACTCTATTTGATAAGTGATCTTATGGCATATTCGTACTTAATTTATTCACTATTGATTATATACATTTATTTGTGATTCATGCATTAAACATTAATACAACTTTGAAATTTAAATATTTTTAATAATTGTTATTTATAGAATTTGATAATTGAACTCGCTTTATATTCTTAAATATTTGTATATAATTAAGACATTATTAACTATATGAATTTATTGCTATTTTATGTATATTTCATTGTTATAATTTTATATATCAAATTTATTGAAATTTTATTATAATATTAATTTAATTTTCAGTTTTAATTAAGAGCGTTCGCTGCGTATAAAGTTAACAGCCTCCCAACAGTGCTGTACACCAGAAATACCGGCTTTAACGCTCTGTTACGCTGAACCGGTTAACATTGCCGGCTTTTAATGTGCTGCAGCATAACAGAGAACAGACATGCGTGCAGCATCTCACGCATATGAAACGAAATGAATGGAATATGGAAAAGGCACACAGCGAGGGGAAGCCTGCAAGGAGATGCTGTGGAATATGAAGAATGATTCAGGGGATACGAGAAACAGGAGATGGAACGAACAGAAAATAGTGAAGGGATACGAGGAATGACGATGAGGAATATTGAAAAGGCACACAGCGAGGGGAAAACGAGGAATGGCACAGGAGATGCTGCAATACACGAGGAATGACACAGGGGAAAACAGACACAGTGAGATAGAACGGGTGAGCAGAGGGACACGAAGAATGACGACGAAGTATGTGAGAATGGCACACAGTAGGGGAAAGCAGCGAAACGAAGCCTACGCGATGCGATACACGAGGAATAACACAGGAGATACAAGAAGATGAAACGAACAAGAAACAGCAAAGGGACACGAGCAACAACAACGAAGAATGTGTGAATGACACAGAGCGAAGGATGAACAGTGAAACGAAGCTGTGAGGAGAAACCATGAGACACGAGGAATGACAGAGGAGACACGAAACACCGACAGATGAAACGAACTAGACAAGTTGGCCATGGAGAGGAGCACGAGGAACGACGACGATGCCGACGCCGAAGCCTCTGTTCCTGCCGCTGCCAACGAGGAGAAACATCAGAAATCAAATGAAACTTTAAATTGGCAAAGGGCTGTGGCATTGGCACGCTTCGAGTTGCTTTTGGCCGAGTCCATACCGTGTTGGCCGTGTGGCAACTTAGTAGGAAATTTGCATGGCTCGGTGGCGGACGCGTGGGCGGACAAACCACCAAAGCCAAAGCGAAAGCAAAAGCAGAACGCAGACTGACAGCGCGACGTCAGTTGGGGGGCGCCAAATTCAAACTTGGCAACGCACAGTGCGAAATTTACGCGAAAGTTGCCAAAGTGTTTGCGGATGTGTTGAATGAACAACGGGAACAAACTTGTTGTTATTGTTGCTGTAGCTCAATGTGGTTGTTGTTGCTGCACTTTGTTAACGACAGTGGGCGTTGGGCGTGGCAGAGCTGCACTGGCAGCCGCAATAAATGAATGCGATTGTGAATGTGAATACAAATGTGAATGCGAATGCGAGTGCGAGTGCGGATGCTCGTGTGTTCAACGACAAGGCAAAAGTCGCGCGCAAGTGTCTTTTGTGTGTGTGAATTCAAATCAGAAACCAAACTCGAATGTGAAGCTGAAGCTGAATCTGAATCTGAATCCGCATTCGACTCCATCTCGTAATGTGAATTGCAATGTGTCCTTTATAAATCAACAAAAATCACATTTCCAATTGCTGCGCATTAGAACGGATACAGTCAAGCCAGCAACAGCAACAATAGCAACAACAACAAGGAGCACAACAAGAGTGCTGAACAACATCTGCCATAGATCTAAAGTCAAAGACGTCAAAGACGACACGTCAAACGTTGATTGCGTCGTTGTAAACTCGTAAAAAACAGCGCAGAAAAACGTAAGGCTCAACTGGAAGAACGTGAAAAATCATTTGAGGAACCTTTACTCTGCCCCCCGCCCCCTGGCCCTATGCCCCTTTTTGAACTGCCACACACGTGTGGCACGTCCACGTAGGCGTTGTGGGGATAGAAAATTGTACTCTGAGTACATTTTATATTATATTATGCAATATATTGAAATATAATCTGATTCGAGCTCAGAGCATCCAACTCTGGCTAAGCTAGGACTCAGCTCTGACTCCGCTTCCACCCCCATCCCCCTTTTTTAAAACAACGAGGCGCAAAAAGAAAAGCACAACAACAACAACAACAATAGATTTAAAACTCATTAATGCGTCCTTGAGCTGCTGCCAGGAGACGCACACAAAAAAAAGAAAGTAATGAAAAAAGGCGAAAGCGAGAAGTCCCAAGAAGTTGGTAATGAGACTGAGACAGGACTGAGGAGGTAGGACTGGCGGGTGAAGCCTGAGACGGTTGAATCAATAAGCCGCTTAGCCTGCGAAGGTACAAATAGTGAAGTAATGAGAAATTTCTTACGCCACGCTGCTTTTGTTGACGGAATTTTCAATTTATTAATATCGAGAAATGATTGTAGAAAATAATAAATAAAAATCTCGCACTCTCGACTCGAGTAAGAGGCAACTAAAGATGCCATTTGAAAACAACTTAAAAACAAGCAAGAAAAAAAAGTCGAGTGTGCTTGACTGTGATAAAAAATATAGAGCTTCTTTTAATTAGTTTTAGCGTATTTTGTGCTGCATACTTTCAGGGAGGGTCTCGAAATCAGTACATATTTAGAATTTCTTAAATAACTTTTATATTAATTATCCGATCGAAAATAAATTTTCAGAATACATTTGGTCGTTGATGGTTATTTTGTTCACCAAACATGAACTGTCTTACATTGAAATTACGCTTGGCATTCGGTTTTCATTGATTCAAAGGGGCGGAAAGAGGCGTGGTCAAATTCTAAAATGATCTTGACATGCTTGCAGTAATAACACATATTGACACCAAATTTGGTAGTCCTAGTTTTTATAGTATTAGAGAACTAGGTGTTCATACAGACATATAGACAATGGGACATGGATATATCGACTTGGCTGTTGATGCTGATTAAGAATATATACACTTTGTGGGGTCTGCCACGCCTCCTTCTGCCTGTTACATACATTTTGGCACAAAGCTATAATACCCTTCTACCCTAAAGGTAGTGGGTATAAAAACTACGAGAGTGCAACAATTACGCAACCAACTGAATCGGGCACAGCTTAGCTAGCTTCTAGGGGGATTCTATTCTGTGAAGACCCTTCAGGTCCAGAGTGCTCTGCATAGTGTTAACGTGAAAGCTGTCATCATTTTCTTTTTTATGCGTGTCTTTCTCTCTCATCTTTTTGTTGCTCTAACCTTCTACCCATTTCGCTAGTTGCTTGGCAACGATAAGGCTAAATAAATTGCCCCGTTCTGCTTCTATTGTGTTGTTGTTGTTCTTTTTAGCAGCTCGCCACTATATGACAATTTCTAGGGGCACAAATTGGGTCTATAAATTGTTTATGTTTTCGCATTTATCTTGAGTTGTCAACGGGTTTTGGTTTCCCTTTTGTGAATTGTCCTTTTTGCATTTGGTTATTAAAGTATTTCCAAGAAATTATGGAGAATTTTCTTAATTGGAATTTTTGGTATGGAATTGAACAATTAGAGATACTGTATAAATATGAAAAATTGAAGAATACCATCATGAATACTTATAGAAATTTATTGTAGATCGATTTTTGTGCAGACACTAAGATATTTATGAGTTTGTGAGCCATGAGGCTTATGATATTTATCTTATTAAGAGAATAAATTTATAATAGTATACTAAGTTTAAAATGGAAGCGAAATGAGCAGTATAATGCCTTAAATTTTCCAGTTGAGATTCCAAATACGAATTGAGGGTTTCTTATCCACTTTCCTCGCAGTCAAGGCAATCCATTTCGCCATTTCGCCAGCTCAGCAGCTTGAAAATGCAAAGCAACCTTTTTACTCCCACTCAATGAGATTAGATTACACACATCACATAAGATGACTATCGATTGCAATTGATATTGTACTTGGTACCGTTAGCTAACGTCAGATCTGTCATTCATTAACTTATTGACTCACAATCAGGGTCAGTCGAGTGAAAAAGGCAAATGCCCCAGGGCCAAGTTCAGCCAGAGCAGGGCAACAGGCAATGATGGGATGGTTGCTCCACCCATTCAACTAGTTAGCTGCAACAGCCCCCCCCTCCCACCACACTATCCCCGCCTAGCAATGTCAGTGCTAGGCGTGCCCCAAGGCGCACTCTGCGGTTTTGCTTTACCTCTCTCGTACTCGACTCGTGACTCGTGTCTCGTTTTGTTCTCGTTTTTTGGGGTTTCCTTCTGCGGTTGTGGCCATGCCAAATAAGGCACGACAACACGCAACAAAAGTTAAAGCCACGTTTCGGGCCTGTGGTTAGGCCGCAGTCGGGCCTGAAGTCACAGGGAAAAGAGACAGACAGAGAGAGAGAGAGAGTCACGTAGTCGAGTGCGCCATGCAAATGCAGGCAAAGCAACTCGAGAGATGCATTCAAAATAATTAAATAGCAGTGCCAGAAACAGCAACAGCAACCGAAACAGCAACAAAGATAGAAACATTAGCAAAGCCAGAGCCGCAAGCAGGCAAAGGCAGATACGGCGACACAGTCGTAGCCATAGAAACAGCTAAAGCCGAAGCTGGAACCGTAGTCGGTGCCGGATCTAGAACCGTAGCACAAACAAACAAGTCAAATGAATACATATTCATGTGCAGCTTGTAGAGCTTGACAAGCTATTTAAGCTGGCGCAACTCGGATAAAAACAAGCTTAAAACAACACAAGTAACAACAAGAACAACAACAACACACACACACATAGTCAAGGTGTGATACGAAGCAGCCACCAATCCTCGCACGCAATAAAATGCGCTGTCGACGGGCAGCGCAAGAAGCGACAGCAGCAGCAGGAGAAGGAGGCAGAGGAGGAGGAAAAGGAGGAGGAAGAGCAGCAGCAGGAGGAACAGGAGCAGCAGCAAGAGCATCAGGAGCAGGAGGAGGGCCAGCAGCTGATAGAGCAAAGGCTTCAGCGAAAGTTGTTGCCAGGAGAGACAACGGATTTGCCGCTGGATCTGGAGGAGTCAAGGGAGCTGCTGCCCGTGTACTGCTGGCATTTCTGGCAGCTGTCAGCTTTCGCGGCATGCCAGGCGCCTGTGAGTATAAACATCTTTTACTTTATATAGCGCTAAGAAAGTCTTTCCCGCCCGTTCCGACATGTGCATTCAACTGAAATTTGACAACATTTCTCAGTCACTGCTAATTAACACATTTATTAACTTTATCCACAGTACTTTACTTGATTAATAAGTAACGATTTTATTAGGGAATATAAATCAAATATGTATATATATGAAATCAAATATATATATAAGATGAAACTTGTTTTGAGTTGGTGTTGAATCTATATATATTTTGAGGATGAGGATGAGAAATTAGACAAGGCAAACTCCTTTTTGAAAGTAAAGATGAAACCTGTTTAAGAGATTGAAATAGACCAACAATTCAAGCTGTATTAAAGAGCTAAATCTATTTAATATATTTGAAGTTTATGATGATAATTTTCCTTTGTAGTTTATGGGGATAATATCTAAAATATAAACTCTTTGAAATATTGGAAAGTATAGAACTTTTATCTAGTTAAAGAAAGCTACTGCACAGTTAAAGAAACCTAGTGTCAAGTTGGCAGGAGAAAGAGATTTAACTCAATCAATTTAGAAAAACCTTATAATTCCCAACAGCAAATTAAACGCACACTCTTTTGTCATCTACAGCTTCGTAGCTCTCACATAGTATACCATTTGTAACTTAAGCAATTTAAAACAAATTTAGTATACCCTTTTTTGACCATTTTCAATGGTCCAAGGGTATAAAAAAAG
Source organism: Zaprionus ornatus (assembly GCA_018904035.1). Classification (NCBI taxonomy): domain Eukaryota; kingdom Metazoa; phylum Arthropoda; class Insecta; order Diptera; family Drosophilidae; genus Zaprionus; species Zaprionus ornatus. The sequence continues at coordinate 18,710,028 of JAEIFZ010000115.1, read as the reverse complement.
CAGTTAGAGGTTGAAGATGAGTTAAACTTATACCATAAAGCTCAACTAACTTTGCTGTTGCCAGAAGATCAAATTAAAGCTGTTTAAAATATTAGATATTATAATTCTCTAAATCTTAAACATTCAGCATAACACAGTTAAATCTAATACTCATAGCTTAAAAATTAATAAAAGCTACTCAAGCCAAGCTGTGCTTGGTCATATTATTCTACCTTTAATATCGTCTTCAATGCTGAATTCCATTATCTAGATTAGGTTTGGTTGGCGAAAGTGCTTCTGGGAACGCAAATGATTGGCAAACAAATGGCACACATACATACATACTATGTACACATATGTGTGTATGTGTAAATATGTGTTCCCCCCCTCAACACTTGGTCCAAAGTTTTTGGCTACGTGCTTTCGTTTTGCATTTTGCTGCCTTGTTGTTTTTGTTGCTTTTGCATACATATTTAATTCAATTTCGCACATTTTTGTGCAAGTGTCGAAAGCGTTTGCCAAATTTAATTTGCATGATGAGATTTGCTTGACTGCACTGTCGTTGTTTCTATTATTATTGTTGTTGTTGCTGTTGTTCTAGCATAGCGTATGTAGTCGGCAACTCGTTGGCACGACTTCTATAAAGCTTGTCGAGTTCATTTAATCGGTCTAAGCAAATTTTCACTTATTCCGCAAGGCAAACAAGCGGAAGTGCGAGCGACAGACACAAAAAGAGAGAGAGAGATATATTTCCTAAAACCTGTCACAAGGCAACGTCTCGTTGTGACGGCAAGAATTCATTACACATACGCAGCGTGTGCCGACCAGATTGGACTCTTTTTCCCTCTGAATAGCTTATCAAAATTGACTCACCCTGCCCCCTCACCTTGCACTGTTGTTCTAATTGAAACCCAAACTTGGATATGCATCCCGACCAGAGCTGATTGGGTTTCTGCCGGTTCAACAGGTCGTATGAGCAACTTTCTATCTTCAGGCAAACTAGTGTCGAAGTGTCGAGAAAACAATTCACTGAAAATGAACAGGCCGAGCAGGCAGGCAGGTATTGAATGACATCTCTTCTCGACAGTATCGCTCACTCAGACTTCAGTGCAACCGAAACAAGCCTGCTAATAAATTGCTATCTGAGGCAGGCTGAATGAACTTGCTACAATTGCTGGAGATAAATTCAAGTTGATGAAGCATAAATCTTTAGTTTGCAAGTGATTCGCATCGTTTCGATTTAGTTGTTAGTCTCGCAAACGAAATCTAACGAATCATTTAGCAAAGTCATGTGAATTAATAATTACAATCATATCTGCCCATTATTCACTCGATTCACCCGCTACAATGCTAACTGGCCCGCACTAATCAATCTCGATTGAACTCGAGGCAGACCAAGGCCAAGTAGATATCATTAATAACACATGTGTCCATCTGGTCGGGCCTGCCTGGGATGCTCCTCGAGCGCCTTCATGTGATACATAATTAAATAAAGACCATGCAAAAAAGGAAGTCAAAGTGTGGGAAGGCCACGTAATGAAAGAGAACAAAGGAAGCCAAAGAGAGAGAGAGAGAGAGAGGAGTGGCGAGAAAAGAAATGGCATAAAGGGAGGAAAAATAAAAACATAAATAGACACTCAAATAACACTTAAGCCATCAATCAACGCAACTTGCAAGGTCAGAGGCGGTCCTCTGTTCTCTCTATCTCTCTCTCTTTCTCTCTCTCTATGAAGAACCCAAGGGACCTTTGTTAATTACATCATGAGAGTGCACAGCATATAAAGCAAAAGGGACACTGAATAACCCAACTATGCTTTATACTTTATTCCTTATTCGCTGGCAGAGCAAGAGATACAAGAATTTCGCCATGGTCCACAGTCCAAGACAAATGGCGGTCAAATGTCACATTTAATTTATTTATGGGCGCAACCAGCACACTCAGAAGGCAGTGCTGGGGGGCGTGGCTGGGGGAAAAGCTTTAATTAAATAACTGCGCTAAGTGAAGCCAAAGAGTTAACGTCGCTAATTCACCCATTAGCTAAACTCGTGCTAAGCTTGTAAATTTCAATTTTCCAAGAGTAAAATCATGTTTTATAATCCGCCAGCTAAGTCCCCTAACAGCACAATGAGGGCGTATATCAAGTGATATTAAGGAGTGTCAAAGTAAATGCAAAACAAATTCCAGTATGAATTCAAATTCAACTCATGTTTTGAAAAGAAACAAACCAAACAGTAGATGAAGGTTTCCAAATGGACCTAAACATATACAAACATTTCTTCTCTTCTGTCTCCTCAGTTAGCAGTGTGTTCACTGTACTTTAAGGCAACTCAAACAACAACAAACAGAGAGAGAGTGCCCTATGATTATTCCTCGAACTCATTCAATCGAAATGAATCTAAAGAAATCGGGATTCCACTCCTTATCGCCTCAAAACGACTTGGATTTGAAGTAGCAATGAGTCAACTTGATTCAACCGATTAGCTGACTCAAGCATCCTTATAAATCATTTTGTCATTGCGCTTTTTTTTGGTAACGTGTACAAAATAATGCGCAAATAATCGTCGCTCCTTGTTTTGTTGTTGTCATCATGCTGGCGCGCAACAATTCAGTCTGGCATATTTGTTAACTCATGTGTGCAAATTACAAACACAAAAGCAACAGCAACAACAACGGCAGTAACTGTAACAGGCTCTACAACAACATAATCAACTCTCGGCAGGCGGCCAATCATCGCTCACTCATCGCCTGCCGAACTGGGCGCACAAAAGTAGGCAACACAATTTTTTGTTCGCGCTCAAAAGCAATCAAAGCGAGTCAAGAGTAACAATCACGTTCTTCTTGCTGTTTCCCACACCCCTCCTCCACCTGCACCTCCCTCCACTTTCAAAAGCTAAACGACGAATGCCCATTCTACGCAGCACTCGTCGTGTAATTGCCGTGTACAACACGAAAACAAACGAAACGAAAACAGCGCAAAAAATTGGCAATCGACGCGGGAAATTCCTCTTCATTTGCTAAAGCAAAGCTAAATACGAGAAAGAATTTGCAATATGAATACAAAATACCTATAAATATGGTAAAAACTACTTTTGATTTGTTTAATCAGTGTGAAGGATATTTTATTGTATTCTATTAAATGTATGTGGTATATTTAAATATAAATTGGAAAAAATTGGCAATCGACGCGGGAAATTCCTCTTCATTTGCTAAAGCAAAGCAAAAAAATGAGAAAGAATTTGTATTATGAACAAATTTATTTTATTTTTTATTTTTTTTGAATTGAATAACAAATACCTTAATATGTGGTAAAAGCTACTTTTGATTTGTTTAATCAGTGTGTTCGAAGGGTATTATATTGTCTCACTTAATAATAATAATACAAAAAAAAAGTAAAACAAACAAAAAAAATTATATTGTCTTTTACAGTATTCATGGGAAATACTCGTATTTAGATATCTTTTAGAATCTCCTATTTCTTAGTCTAAATACTTTTGATTTCCCAAGTGAGACATTACAAACCACAGTATTAAGGGCTAAAGCTTGAACCCCAAATCGCTATTTTATTGTGCTGTCGATTCCAGCTCTTCTTCCTAAAGAAATTCCCCTACATGTTACGAACTTCTTACGGGATTTGCATCATAAAGAAGACACACAATCTACATAGATTTCAACTGTCTGGCTCATCTACACACAATATATGCATATGGGGAATATTTTAAAATGTTTTTTACCTTTACCTATCTGAGACATGCAGCATGACTTGCAGCCCAATCACCTTACCCCATTTCGGCAGGGCACCAGCAATAAAACTGTATGCGAGCGGTGATAAAATGTGCCACGTTGTTGATGTAGGTCGGTGGTAACTCCGTCTGTCTGTGTGCGTGTGTGAGGAGGGGAATGGGTCAGCCAGTCAATTTATGATTTTATTCTTGGCAGTCTGCTTTTGTTTTTTCTTCAGCTGTTGTTGTTGTGGCTTTTGTTTTTCTTCAGCTTCTACTGCTGATGTGTTGTGATGTGTGTGTTTGCTTATTTGGTTTACAAGCCAAACCGCCTGTGGGCAGATGGTAACATTGGCAGTCACGAATGAGGGAAGCGGGGGCAGGGACTTGAGAATATGTTCTGCCTTTTGACTTTCTCTCAGTGTACGCTGTGTGTGTGTGAGTGCGAAAATCATTTGGACTGTTCGATTATGCATAGACCTATTTATGTGTGCGTGCCTGTTTGCCAGTCTGCTTAAGAGCGACAGCAAGTGCGTGAGTGCTGTCCAATATGAGTATTTGCCATGCAGACATGTGTGTGTCTGTGTGTGTGTCCGTGTGTTATGAACCAATAAATGACGAGTTATGCCCCCTAATTAATGTGCTAAAATATGCGATTGCCGACGACTGTGGCTACAGCATTGATTACAAACCACGCAATGCTGATGAAGACGAGGCTGGGTACGCTCTTGAGTCGTGTTTAATTTCGACACATGCTCGTAAATACCATTGCCGCCTTTGGGGCGCATTGCTATGGCGACGCCAACCACAACACCGACGCCGACGCCAACTGCGATCCGTTTTTGCGGCCACGTCATGTGGTTAGTCAACGGAAGCGACAGCGGGTTTCTCATTTAATACTGTTCCAATTTTTTGTGTATTTGAGGCTCACACGCTCCATTCAAAGTCACTTTTTGACGCCCTCCGCTTCCCCTCTCCGGCATGCGGGGGGTCAAAGCGCACGACCCAAGGGGCGTGAATAGCGCACACCGAAATTAAAATAGCATTAAGCCAAGCGACCGTGAAAAGGCCCCGCCGGCGGCTAATGTCTCCTACAGCATTTATGAAAAATGGCACAAAGTAAATTCCCTGATATATAGTCAGAGTTTTATCTCAACTGGGCAGTCAGTCTGGCGTACCCAGCCCTGAGAACAGCACAAAAAGTTGACAGTCCGTTAGGAGCATAAAACGAGTTAGATTAAATTTGCGATATAGAAAAAAAAGCGAGCAGCCAAGGCCAGTTTTAAAATGCAGACATACGAGTATATGCTACAGACGATGGAATAATATACTATATATACTACACATGTATGTATTATCTACTTTATCATTCGCCCTTTAATAGCAGAGCATAAATTGAATAAGCAAGCACAGCTAAATCAAAGGAAACCTGCCAGACCAATCGTTTTTGGCAATTATATATATGATATATTGATCCAATTTACAGGTAGTAAGTAGAGCATAGCGCACTGAACTGTGAGATACCCTACAATGGCGAACAGACAACAAGAAAAGTAAGTGAAAGTTGCCAGAACTGCCCTAACTCTGCTTGCCAATCACTCGTAGAACTGTCGGCAACAAACAAACTTAAGCAGCAACTTAATTAACTCAGGCAAACAGAGACCACAAATTTGCAGCAGTACAAGAAGTTATATAGCCAGCAAAAACAGTAACTAAAGCCCGCAAACTAAGCTCAGTTTGGATTAAAACAAACCGTGACGTTGTTAATAATTAATAAAGGAAATTGCAGGCACCAAAATGGGTGTACGAGGTATAAGGTATAAGCGTGGGGAGCAGGTTAGACGGGTAATTAGGCCAGCACTGCGTGGCCATTTAGCACAGCCAACTCAATTAGCCGACGAACGGGCAAACCCAACTGTGCCACAGCGAACTGTGAACTGCCAATTGGCCACACATGGAAGCCCTTTGGGCCATCAACGCTTGCCTCACCTGCCACAGCTGCCTCCGAGCGAGCGACACAGTTTCAAATAAATACAGATATTAAATGGCTTCGATATAATACGATAAATTTGATAGAATATAATTTAGAAAATGCACTCTGCCAGAATAAATTGAAATCGTCATAAATAAATAATAAATACAAAGATAAATGATAAAGATAGAAAGAGGAAAATAAACAGAAGATATATATTTGGCGACAATTTGTTATTGCAAATGGCAAATCCATTTGTTGTTTGGTAGTTTTTAATATCTCAACGCATTTGCTATATATCATTCCATATTAAAGCAGGCAATATATTCACGATTCATGGGCGGATCCAGCGCGATGTTCCCTTGCGATGTTCCCTTTCGAGTTTGCACTTCGCTGAATGCGAAATGCGACTAAACAGAGCAGGCAGAGGCGCCAACCCGCCCTCCTCTCTATCTCTCTCTCTCTCTCTCTCTGTCAGTTTTGTGTACGCTCTAACAAATCAGCCAGAAACAAGCTGAATTAATGTTGTACCTCTCTCTGTCTCTTTGTCTCTCTCTCTCCCTTTCTCTCTCTCCCTTTTTCTCTTTCTCTCTCTCTCTCTCTCTCTCTCTCTCTCTCTCTCTCTCTCTCTCTCTCTCTCTTTCTCCCTCTCTCTCTTCTCAGTGGGGATTCTGCCCCGACTAATCATTTGCTCAATGATTGCAAAGGAATTTTAAATTTACGACACAGCAAAACTGGCCAACTACGGCACATAAAGCAAATTATATCGAGCAGCTCTTTAAAGTCATAATATAGTTAGCTATATGTATATACTATATATATATATATATTCCTGGCCACTACATAAGTATTTTATTTAAATTTTAATAGCCCAGAGAACCGGCAAACCCGAAATCAGTTTATGTGGTTTACGGAATTGTTCTACTAATTACCACAGCGAGTGTTGTTGAAGCTTTCGCTTTTGCTGTTGTTGTTGTTGTTGTTGCTGTTGCTTTTGCCTTTGCTTTTGTTGCTCTTATTTATTTTTATAAACTTTTGCCAGCAAATAGTTTTTAATTGCGACGACCAACAATGAGTGCGACAACTGCAAAATAAAGTTAAAAAGGGACCACAAAACAAATGTTGCCATGAAAGTTGCAAATTTATAAAAATAGAAAGTGAGTAGCACGCTGCCACTCCTCTCCTTCCTCGCTCCCTTTCGTTTCCCTTTCCCTTTCCGACTTATCACAATTTCATTAGCACTTTTCCATTGACCAACTGACAATTTCAAGTTAGGAACTTCTGTTTAAAGTTGCATTTCAAACAATTCTCGAGCAATAATTGAAATTGAAAACAACTTAAGGCTAGGCAACTATTTCAACACCGGGTATTTTCAGAAAAATATTAGCTTTACCCGGTGTATGTGTGTGTGTGTGTGTGTCTGTGTGTGTTGGCAGTTGGCATTACATTATTTACATAATAAATACTTGGCCATAATTTGTTATGCTGTGCGTAAATTCGAAGCCCCCCAAGCGAAACTCGGCGAATTCTGCCGAAAAAGAAGACATAACTGTAAACAGAATGACTGCCTAATACACTGTCTCAAATTATTAGTATTAGTGTGTAGCGTAGTGTAACATAATATTACTCTACCCTCTACACGGCAGTGAAAATGAAGCAGAACTGGGATTAAACTGCACCCAACCCCACACAGCCCCACAGCGAGTCGACTCGACTCAAGTAATGACCAAGTTTTTTATGGTATGGGCGTGGCAGACAGCCCACTCCGAAATATTAAAGGCGGGGGCCATCTGTGGGATTTCCTACGCCATTGCAAAGTGGCCTCGAGCCGCGAACTTGATTTGACGATGATAAAGCAGCGGCCTGAAAACGCGAAGGCCACGCCAAGGCATTCCGGAAATGTACCAAGTGGCCGTGGCTATTGCATATTTGTGGCCTGGATTATGAGTGATGAGAGCCAGTTTCGAATGGGATCAATTTATTAATTCAACCCAAGCCAGAAAAGAAGAGTCTGCTCAGAATTTATACAAATATTGCAGGAATTTATGAAAACACGTAATTTAAAGAATGATGGCAACATAAAGGGGAATGGATACAACTTTAAAGAGGAATTTTGCAATTGAGAATAGATGAAACTTTAAAGATAAACTTTGCTTATTATGTATCGAGAATTTATTATCACACTTTGCGAATACCAGCGTTACCAGAGTTTCTTGTACTGCTCCAGGGATACTTTGCCGGGTCCGAGTACCACGACCATCAGCAGGCCTCCAATTACAGAGAGCGTATGGAAGTGATTGTACTTGGACAAGTCCCTGCTTTCATCATGGACAAACCACCAGGCATTCGCATAGAGATTCCACATCATCAAGATGAGGGCAAGCAGCAGAGCTGCCGGCCTGGTGCGGAAGCCCAAGACGATGAATGCCATCAGCAGCAGTCCGAAGCTATTAAGAATCAGTGCCAGGAGATTCAACTCTAGCCGCAGCAAGGTGAGGTACATGCAGGCCAGCAGAACTCGCCCCGTAAGGCGCATCATATGCTGAGGTCGATGATTGATTAGGCGTGGTAAACCTGCACCAGCTACAACAACTCGTGCTGCAGCATTTGTCTCCTGAGCCTCTACGTGCAGCAGCAACAGGCCGCCAAGCAGGGCAAAGTTACGCAGAAGTAACTGCGGTTGCCAAGGAACCACATGCAAATGTACCTCAAGCACCACCAAGCCGGCAAGCAGGGTGACGGCAAGATTGACCCACACACGCAGCAGAATTAAGACGGACCCAACCAGGTGCCCCAACAGTTGCAGCAGCACAAGGAAGACAGAGAACATCTCGGGAAGGTTGAGCACAACTTGCAGATATTGCAACTGCTCGAAGAATTGACACCACACGCGAAGTGCATCCTCGAGAAAGGTGGCCGTCAAGCAGAGTCTTGCCACAGTGGGCAACACTCGGCGGCAGCGTCTGCTGATCGTGTCCGTGAGGTCTTCAGACTGCGAGAGCACTCGCAGCCACAGAGCATCAACTTCCATGCTCTCCAAGGGGATTACGAGTATTCTTTTTAGGCTGGGGGGATATACTCCTCCTGTTACTCTTTCTCCTTTTGCTCCTTATCGTTATTCCAATCAATACGATGTCAATGTCCTTTAGTCACCCTGTGGATATGTCTGCGGTATACGTATATTTCGTGCTGTTCGCTTTAATTACAAAATCAAATTGTTGTGACGTCTTTTCATCGGGCTTCTGAGCTCTGAGAGTACTTTAATTTATTCATCCATTCAATTTTGAACTTACGCTAATATTATCATTGTCGTTATATCGTATATTTATATTATATTCATATATTTTAAGCTTAAATTATTCTATTTGCTTTTGCAAGCCACAACTAGCTACAAAATATTTACCAAGAAATAACAAATATTGCATCAAATCACTAATTAAGTTCTGATGCTTTTAGTTTGAACCGTATTTCATTTTGCAGTTTCGTTAGTTTATTAAATTTATAAAGCTTTTTGTTTATTTAGGTAGTTTCGAAATATTGATAAATGCAATACATAAATAATTAAAGACAAGAGTATACATTTATTTCCTTGAAGAATTGCCACACATCGCTCCTAAATATAAAGTTTAAGCTTTCAATTCGTATTAAAATCGATTTTTTTTTGTCGGAATTTGACTGTCTTTTAATTCATACTTTTTTAGTTATTTTTTCAATTGAAAAAATCAAATATCGGGCAAGTTTTAAGTGTCAAACACAATATATTGAAAACTGCATGTTATTGAGAGTTTTAACTGATTGAAATAATCCGATAAGTTTGTTTAAGAAAAGGATTGAGGGCAGCAGAGTTGACCTAGCTGGGACCTGCTGCTGGTTGGGTTCAAGCCCTTCTTGGCAATCAAGTTGTTTGCCCTCTAAAAAGGAGAACTGCATTTACACAATGACTTTTTGCTTCAAGCAATTTGGTGTTTTTGCAACTTTTTATGGAGTTCATTGCAATGCAGTAGAAAACTAAGGAAAAAAATAAAGCTCGATATTCTACAACAGCTATGTGTGAATAACTCTTTGTTTACGAATACTTTTAATTCGGGATATTAAAATAGTTGAAATTTTTTTATTAAGCTCTGTACTCAGTTAGACGAAATGAGAACGCCAACTTGATGTTAGAGTGAGAGGCATATAGCAGTGTGAGCAAGGAAAAAACAGAGAATTTCGCTTGGTATTTACAGTCGATAGACAGCTTCACTCAACCAACTATGTTAATAACATAGTTGATCGATGCTCCGCCACAACTATCGATGAGGGTTGCCGATCGATTGCTTATTGAAACCAATTAAATTCAAATCACTTGCAAGTTATTTCTATGTTATTTTTTGTTGTATTGGTGGATATCATTTTTGAGTCTACCTATAACACACACCGACTAGTAGGCACTGATTGGACCTATTGAGGCAAAGGGACTGCGATAAATATTCCATACAAAGTACATATTGTAACGTATAATTACAGATGGTCTCATTCCTAACATATTTTGCAGCCCTTTCAGCGAGTGCAGGATTCATCGAGAACTCGACGCTAATTGCAGTGACGAATGGGGCCGAAGGAGCGGCCACAACGCCGGAAGTTGATGTGACCATTAAGGAGAGCACCACGGTAGAACAGGTTGAGGACATTTGGAGTGCGCTACCCGATACGGCGACACTGACAAAAGGCTTCTCGATACCCACGTATTTGCCACCTTTTCCGGATTTCATTGCAGCTGATTTGCCAGAGACGACGCGCACCACAACCGGATTGACAATGAGCCAAGGCACAGTGCCGGTGGGCAATGGTGCTGACACTGTTTCCATGCCAGAGTTTGCTAATAAAGAGGAGCAACCGCAAGCCCCATCCCAATCTCAAGCCCAGCCCAACATGCGGCTACATGCATACGATAGTGAAAAAAAGGCGCAGCAACTGCGACGCGAGAAGCAACTGGCACGAGAACGGCAGCTTCTGCCACGCCGCCAGCTAAGCCTGCCTCCTCGTAATGTCACCGTGCAGGTGGGCCAGCATGCCTATCTGCCGTGTCAGGTGAGTGAAAGTGTGGGAGTGGCCCAAAAGGGAAAGCGGTTGCGGGAGACACAGCATGATTGAAAGGCAGCAAATCAAACAACTAGCACAACTCGGTATGTCTGTGCTCTTCCATTGCAGCTGCATCAGCACTCGAGCAAACCGCTCTCCTGGGTCCGTTTGCGAGATGAACATATCATAGCCGTGGACCACACCACCTTCATCAATGATGCCCGTTTTGCGGCGCTGCTGCAGTCCACGTCAAATGTCAGTAACAATCTGCTAGACACCGGAAACGGAAGCAGCAGCAGCAGCCTCAGTTGGACGCTGCTAATCAAATACGTTCAGCTGCAGGACAAGGGCTGGTACGAGTGCCAACTGGCCACAGAGCCAAAGATGAGTGCCAAAGTGCAACTGCTGGTGATAAGTAAGTCGAACGCGACAATCCTCTATGCATACATCAATTATTCATGAACAATTTGCTCCACATATAGAATATTTTTCAATTCCCAATCAAATATTTTGATTAACATTTTAAATTTCGCATCTGTTGCTTGAATCGCATAGAACACACTTTATATGTTCATTCTATCGCTCTCTCTCTCTCTAATCTCAATTTGTTGATGGCATAATTGATTCGTCCCTTTTCCTTCATTTGTTCAGCTCCGAAAACGGAACTAATTGGCGACAAGCAGCGCTTTGTTAAGGCCGGCAGCAGAGTGGAACTGCATTGTATTGTGCGTGGCACACTGGAGCCGCCCAAATACATAGTCTGGTACCGCGGCGAGCAGCAGGTGGTGCCCGAGAACGAGGCCAGTGGTCATGAGAACGGTTGGTACACCCAAATCGATCGCAATATCTTCGGTAGCACAGAGCACAGTCGGAATACGGTAGAAACATAAGATATTATAATGTTCATATAGTACTAAGCCTTAAATCCCCCTCAGATTGGCACCTTGGTCATTCCTGTGGTGCGTAAGTCCCACTCAGGGAACTACACGTGCGAGCCGCAGAATAGTCAAGCGGTATCCCTGCAGCTACATGTGCTAAGTGGTGAGACAATTCTCTCGATTATACATATACATATATTATACATATGTTCTTATTACAGGAGACTATTCTGCCTCAGCAATTATGTCAAGGGCATCCCCGGAACAGAGCTACAACGTACTGCATCTGTGGCTAATCTTTCTGCTAGTCGCACTGACCAAGACATGAACTACCATCTTGCATAGGATATTGCAGTAGATAAATCTATAGATAAATTACACACATAATGTACGTTCTCGATATTATTGCTGCAGCTGGCACCTGCCACGCATTGCGAATTCAGTGTGAAACAGCGTGTGCGGCAAAGGTTTTTCTCCTTCACCTCATTCCAGGCAACGTATTTTATATACCATTCTCCTATAGTTGTAATCCCATGTCCTTTGTTCTATCTACTACTACCACTACTATTACAGTTAGATTGCTAAGCATATGTAACTTTAAGTATTCAGTTGTGTTAAAGAGTCTTAAGGTATTTGCGTAATAAATAAAGCCAAAGGCGAATAATATAAGAAATTTTCAGCTGACGCATGTACCGTAAAACTACATTTATTTATCTTCAATTTCGAATGAAAGGAATAAAGATATGTTGGAGAAGGTTGTGTGCAATAGCTTTGCTGTTAGGGAAACCAATTATTGTTTACTTTAACTCTCTATTCATCCTTGAAGAGATAACATGGAAATATAACAGGCAGTAGTCTTGTACAAACAAAAGTCCTTTGATAAATAATATAGATAGATTTTATATCAGAGGTTTTTAAATAAATAACTCTCTCTGATATATTTATTAGTAGTATTCAAATTTTTATCTACATAATCTTCCCACACTTTGTATAAGAGGTTTTTCAATATGTAGTCTTCTTTCCATTACTTGTAAAGTTGTTCTGTCCCTTTTTTAAATCTCAGTCTGCAATAGCTTTTTGTACCTCATAAAACTTTGTGTTCCCTTAACCTCAATTGAAACTCATTAAATAGCTGTTACTTGCAGTCATCTATAATCAAGAAAACTATCTACGTATACCAGAGAATACTATATATACTACTTAGGTACCTATCGCTGCAGAGTCATATTTGAGGATGCAAATAAAAAAGATGCCATAATTCAGGGGAAAAAGAAGGACCAAGTTTCAAGACTGTGTGGCGAGCGTGTTGACGCCTTTTGTTTTGCTTTTCTCTGCCACAGTTTGTTGCACTTTTCCGTTGGCCATTTTTGTTTTATGGCGTGGCAACTATAATTTTCCGCGATTTTCTTGATTGCCCCCGCTGCACGCGCTGCTCATTTATCAACACGGCTGACCAAAGCCGAAGAAGCCGCTGCAGGAGAGAGGGGGGAGCTCATGCTGGAGTTGAAGACGTGGCCAAAGTTTTATGGCCAACTTTGAGTTTCCTTGGCCACAGAACTTGGCCCACATTTTCATCTTCTGCGCACACCTTGCGTTTTTCTTATTTCTTTTTAGCCACAACCACCGCAGCCAGGGCAGCCAAAGCGCCATAGCCACTCAACAGACAATTTACAGCTGGACATTTGCAGAGTGAGACAGCATAAGAAAGAGTGTTAGTGAGAGAGAGGAGAGTGCAATTCTGCATGAGATTGGGTTGGAGGTGCGAGGGCAGCTGCCTGTTCTAATCACTTTTTGATTTATTTGCCACAGTCGGATGGAAAGTTTTGCAGCAGTTCATATTTTAGCTGCTCTTGTTGATTCCACGCTTTTCGCTCTGCTTTGCTTTGCATCTGCTTCTCCCCTGTTGCTTTTGTGCTGCGGTGCGGAATCTTAGAGATGAAAGAGAAGCCAAGGCCCGCAAAGCTTGCGATGAATCAACAAAAATGCGACCAGGCATTAGGGCAGGCGTGTTGCGCGTGGCGCGTGCAAAGAATTGAACTTTTTCTCCACAGCTACAGCTGCGAATACCTTTGGGCAGCAACTTGGCAACAACTGTCAGCCAATCTTAAAGTGTCTCCTCGCCAAACACATTACGCTGAAATCCCCAAACAGTCTCCGCATATCAAAGGCTCTTTTCATTTTAATAATTTAGCTAGGGAAGGCATAGAAAAAAAACAACCCAATGTATATCGCGCGGGCGCGAGATTGGCCTGTTCAGAGGCCTCCTCATCCACCTTCAGCTTCTGTCACCGGCATAGGCAATTCGTGATGTTACTAAACAAGTCTTTTAGCCTTGTTACGGTAACTTTCTTGTGGCTACAAGTGCTTAAACTTTGCCCCCACTGAGTTTCAAATTGGACCCGGCGAGAGAAACTTGTGCTGGGGAGAACTAACCTCACTTTGTGTACGGAAATTACGTGAAATCTCAAGTGACGTGGGCGACAGCCAATTCCGGCAACTAATTTAATCGTGCCAAATATAAATAAATGCTCGACATTTGTTTGAAACAGTTTCCCACTCTGTGTGCATACGGAAAACGTACTTAAATTGAGCGCAAAAATGAATAATTTAATCGTATAAAAGTTTCACTTGAACTGAAAGTTTCATAAACTGCGAGCTAAAAATATCTTTCACTTGTAGATTTGCCTGCCTCATAAAAGATGCATTCAGGTAGGTCAATACCACAAGCACCTGTTGCTTTTGCTGGGAACAGTTTAGACTGCGCATGCCCTTGGGAACAGTATTTGAACTGTTTGAGCGCGCCAAAGTACGCAAGTGTTCCCACAAATCAGCTGACATTCGTAACGAGACAAAGTAACGAATTGACATAAAGGATAACCAGTTTATATATAAAATATATGGAAGGGATGTCAATTAAACATCTACAAGGGTTCTATCTTCTAGGTTATATACCACATACCCTTATTCATTTACTTACGATTGCAGGTCTTATGGCATATACCCTAGAACCTAACTAAAACCCCACCAGATGTCAAATTTAATATCAATATCCACACAAAATAATACAATACATTTTGTATTTTTATACAATTAATTAAATAACCATTTATTTGCATAAATATGCACAATATGTTACTCGTTCTTGTTTATAATTCTGATTGATATATTGTAGTATGCATATAGTTAATTTTGTAAAACTAAACGCGCTTAAAGTTGAACTAAAAAGCAATTTCTCATCTCATGTTGCAAATTTCTTTATACATGATGATTTATTTTATTATATTTTAAATACTTGGAATGCACAAAAATAATTTGTTGCTTTTGTAATCGTTTCGAATAAACTTTATGCTATAACAAAGAGCTCAATACACATTATACAAGTACTTATATAGGGTGTGTGTGTGTGTGTATATATATATATGTTTTGTTTAAAGCCATTAGGTTCTTGTGTAGTGAAATCCTATTTGATTTTTATTAAATTGGTACATTTCGTATATGTTTCTCATATTCGTATTCGTTTCGATTTGTAGTTGCGTTTAAAAGGTTTACGAAAAATGTTGTAATTAAAATATATAAATATATTTATATATAGATATATATATATAGATTTGCGAATCTTTCGTTTTTGTGTGTAAATATAAATTTTCTTTTTTCGTTTTCCTTGTTAATAATTGAATAATTGGACCATTTGTTTTATGACATCGTGGCTTAGAATTCTCCTAAAATAGTAAACATATATTTCTTGTTGTTGTTCCGCACAATTCCCAGGTAAATATCTCTCTAGACTCTAGACTAACGCACATATCATTTTATACATGTTAAATACTAAATATATTTCTGAATTGAATGCAACAGGTTGTTTTTGTTTTATAATATTCAGATATACCTCTGCATTGGGGTAAAGATAGTTATGTTTAAAACGTTTTACAAATGTGGCTCGCCCAATTTTCGTTGCCCTTGTCCAGGCTTATAGTATATATAATTATATATATGTATAGAGTACTCTTCATATGTATATATGGTCGAATATGCTAATTTTGCTTTTCACTAATTGATTCCAGTTAACGTTGGTTTTCCGTCTCTTTCTACTCAAACTACTCGCTATATAAATCGGTACGCGATTACTATGGATTGTTTATTGCCTTGCTTAGCAAATTCGTTAGGTTTGTCATATGTGCTATGTGTGTGTGTGTGTGTGTACGGGTTAATATATACTTAGTTATGTAGCGCTATTTATCGTAACAACTTGGCCCCCAATTTAACTGAGTACGCGGTTAGGTCTAACTTTCTGTAACTGTATCCGTATCTTATATGTTTTTCTCTATGTGGGGGTGTGTGTGTGTGTGAGTGTATGTACATAGCATGCTGAATCGTCAGAGTTTCTCTCAGTGCACTGCATCGATGTCCCGTTGTGCCCGCGATATTTTCAGCTTATCCTTGGGCGTATTATCCTCTCCCGATTCCAGAGCAAACATCTTCATCTTCTCCTTGAACGACAGCTTCTCTGGCACCGCATCGCCAGCCCGTTGCTGCTGCTGTTGTTGTTGCTTCTCAGCCAGGCGGCGCTGTCGTGGATCCCTAAAAAAGTAGCAGATATTTGTGATTAAAGGTTGAACTCTTAGTTGAGAAGATCTGCTGCTTACCTGTAGACTTCCTGGGCGCCAATGACGCCGGGTGTCGATTGCACGCTGGTGTTCCAGAGCGCAGTATCCGGTGTGGCGGGCATAGAGGGCAGCATGGAAGCATCCAGATTGTGTTGCAAGTACTAAATATAAAAACAAAGACATTAGTTAACTTTTAAATGCAACGGATGCATTCTTGCAACTTACACTTGCATCCTCACGAATGGTGTCCAAGTCCTGATGCTCCAGCGTGTAATTATCCAAGAGATACTGCTGCTGCTGCTGTTGCTGCACCAGCAGATTGTTCTCTTCGTCGTGGAAACTGACACGTTTGTTGTCACGCTGCAGCAGTGGCGGCGGCGTGCCCAATCCTGCCATGCCCATACCTAATCCTCCCATGCCGCTGCCTGTGGCTGACACATAGGCAGCATTCAGTTCCATCGCACTGAGCGGCGACGCTTGCATTGTGTTATTATTAAGGCTGCCACTCAAGTTGTTGTTGTTGTTGTTGTTGCTGCTTGTGGCCTTCTTAATCTCCACAGCAGCAGCAGCTGCTGCAGCGGCTGCCTGATTACTCGTTGCCGTCTTAAGCAGACCCATCGATGAGCTGCCAGCGGAACCAGCAATGCCACTGCCACTGCCACCCACACTGCTGCGTATCTTCTGCTGCGACATAATCAAGTAGGAGCTGTTGCGCTCTGGTGGTGGCGGTGGCGGCACCGCACCTACTCCGCCTCCATCCAACGCTGTCGTCTCGTTGTTGTTGTCCTTGTCCAGCATGCTGAGTTGGGTCAGCTCTTTGGCCAGACTCGAAATGGGATGCTCGGTCTGCAGGTGACGTTCGTCAGCAAAGCTTGCCGACTTCTGCGACTTGGAGGGAGACGAGGGTGCGCCGGCAGAGCTGCCAGCAGCACCGCTCTCCGAGTAACGATTATGCTTCAATATACTCTTCGGCTGCTGCTGCTGCGTTGTCCCTGCTGCTCCTGCTGCTGTTGATGTTGACGTCGCTGCTGCCGTGGCGGGTGCTGGTGGCGGTGCCACCACAGACTCAACGGGGCTGCTCTCGCTGATTTCAGCAAGCTTTATGTCCGTCTGACGGTAACTGGTGATGGGTGTTTGTATGGCACTGACTCCCACTGGCATCCCACTGGCCGACAACCTGAACAGCTCCTGCACATTGTCCTTGTCGTAGGGCTGCTCCTGATCATCCTCCTGCTCCTGCAACTCCTGCGCACGTCGCTCAAAGTCACGCTCCAGTATGAGAGTCTTCAGTTGCTCCTCCTGCTGCGGTGTGCGCTGCATTGTCGACGACAATTCACCAATTTGCTGCTCTCGCCATTGTCGTATGTGCTCGCGTCGCATCTCCAGATCCTTCTCGCGCTCCTCTCGTTCCCACGGATTGCTGCCGCTGTGCAAGGGACGTGACGAGGCAGTTGATTGAGTCGCCGGCAGATAACTGCCCTTGGGTGGATCCAGTGTGCTGGCCACATAGTTCATGCCCGGCGCCAACTGTTGCGTGGCCTTGAACAGTGGATGCGTTGCAGTTGGCGGCAGTGGAGGCTTATCCTCGCCCATCACATGGCTAGGCAGATAACCCGCCTGTTGTTGCTGCTGAAGACGCTGCTGCAGTTGCTGTTGCTGCTGTAGTTGCTGTTGTTGCTGCTGCAGTTGCTGTTGTTGCAATTGCTGTTGCTGTTGTGGCTTGGGTGCGGTGCTGGGTGGTGCTGCTGGCTTGCTGGGCGACTGTAAGCTGCCCATCGGTTTCGGTGGCAACGTTATAAAGTTGGGCGACGCCTGCTGCTGTTGCTGCTGCAGTTCGTAGAGAGTTGCTGCCTCGTGCAACTGACTACGTCGTGCATGTTGCTGATAGTCGAGTCCACCATTTTGATAGGCACCCGGCACAAATTCATTCACATTCTGCATGCTTTGGCTGCTGCTCATGAGCGATTGCTGTTGCGGTGCCTGCTGCAGTTGCTGTGAATGTTGCTGCTGCTGCTGCTGTTGTTGCTGGTACATGTTGCTGATGTTGGGCATGGAGGGTGCCATCATTTGTTGCATGCGCAATGTGTGCTGGAAGTTTTGTTGACTCTTCGCGCGATTGTTCAGTGTTAGTTGCTGCTGCTGACCGTTTAGGTTGCTGCTGCTATGCGCAAATTGCTGATGTTGCAGTGCATGCTGCTGTTGCTGCTGCTGCTGTTGTTGCTGCTGCAGCTGCTGCTGTGCACTCTGCTGACTATGGTAATAAGCGGAAACGGGTCGACTGGGCAAATGTTGCTGGTAAGGCGAGCCCTGTTGCTGCTGGTGCTGTTGATGTTGCTGTTGTTGCTGTTGCTGTTGAAGTGAGACAGCATGCGGGGAATTGCCATTGTAGGCGTTCATGGCGGCATGTGCGGACATGCTCGGTCTGTAAAGAGAGTATCAAAGAAGTTGATTAGCTTAGTGTATCAGCAACGGTTGCTGTTAATGATGAGAGAGGCAGGGATGTGTTGCTGTTGCAGCTGCAATAATTGTTGATGGTGTTGCGGGCGAGTTACAGCAATAAATGTTCATATGTGTGTGTGTGTGTGTGTGTGTGATGCTGAATGTGGCTGTTGCGCTTTTGAACTTTATGTGCAGGTTGCAGGTGCCTGTTGCCGACAGCAACATGGAGGTAAACAACGACAACGACAACGACAACAACAATACGCTAATTACTCACGTACATGAGACATTTCGTATAGCTGATATTCCCGCTGAATGGGAATGATGCCATAAAGTGATTTCTTTAAGCGCATTGTCATCCTAGAAATACGAATACGTTTTAAAGCCAACAACAACAACAACAGCAGCAACATCAACAGCAAATTGGTAACCACAACAGCAACACATTCCAGCAAGAGCAACAATAACCGCAGCAACAATTTGCTTTAAATTATTAATTGCCCGCTGGCACGTTGAATCAGAGAAGGGCAGGGGAGAAGGAAAGGGAAGGAAAACTGTGTCCAACGTATTCTATTGTGACTCAGTTGGGATCCCTTTTCTTGTTTACTTTCTTCCCGAACAATGGCGAATTTTCGCCAGCGAGGGTTGCCATGTTATTAATAGGAAAACGGAGAGGCGGAACTGTCAGCTTGTATAATCAATTGCCACGCCCCAAATTAATTATGTGTGTTCAACAGTTGTTATTAATTTGATAAGCTTTTCTGCGATATTGGACTATTTAATCATTGTGAGACTATCAATTTGTAAAAGTTGATTGCATTATAAGAACCATGTAGGGGCAATCAATTTAAACACTTTAAACCACTTTAAGCTTGATAAAGTTATTAGTAAATTAAATATAGGTTTAACTTGAGTTATTTAGCGTTTTTTAACACTGAAAAGTAGTTTTAAAGATTAAATTTGTTTGATTATAGGTTTAAATTTCGTTGAGAATTAGATTCATCTTGATGTCCTAATTCTATTATATTTTGTTTTGACATTAAAACTCACTAAACAACAAATTTAAACTAAGTAAAGTATTTAAAGAAAAATGTTGAGGATTATACTTGAGTTGTTAAGAGTTTTTCAACACTGTTATAAACATTAATTTAATTTGAGTGGTTATAGGTTTACATATCCTTATGCTATAGATTGTTATCACCTTGACATTTTTCTTTACACCTAATCCTATTATAATATACTTGTTTTGAAATTGAATCTCAATACAAAACTATTTTAAACTATAAAAAGTATCTTAACAAAAATATTAAAGTGTTTACTGGAATTTTAAGCGTTTTTCAACACTGAAAACTATTTGTAGAGATTTGTGTCATTATAAAACTTCATTAGCTCCATATTCTATGTTATTCTTCTTTTCTTTTCCTGATCTCAAACTGTTTTACATTCTTTTGATTATTTAAGTGTTTTTTTTTAAACACTGAAAGCAAGTTTTAAAGATTTGTGCAATTACAAAACTTGAATATTCCTACGTATTCTATGTTAATCTTTTTTTCTTAATTAAATCCCAAACTATTCTCCATTTTTGGACATTAAAACCCAACAAAGAATTTAATTGCCCATGTTGCATCATCAAAACTCTCTAATTAAATTTGCAAATTTAAAAGTTTTTCATTGGTTATCCCACAAAACATAATATGTCTGACATTTATCAGACCATTACATTAATAATTGACATTTTAATTTATATTTATTGCGCATTAGATGCAAAATGTTGGCCCAAATTGTGCAGAGGTATCCTGTTATGCAGGATTTTATATATAACGCATGGATAGAGCATAAAATAAATTTATGTATTTGATATTTACTTAGTATATTGCTAACCATTATAAATACTTGACCTACCTTTCATTTAATATCGGTTGACTTTGATTCTGGGCACGATACACGCTTAGATTCTGGTAGAAGCCCTGCTCGTTGCCATTGACATTTCCATTTGCATTTGCATTCGGATTATTGAGACTGTTGTTAGCCAGCTGACCTCCAATGCCAGCACCTCCACCTCCTGGTCCTCCTCCTGCATTGTTATGCAAACTGTGCGTGCTGCGTGATTTGGAATTGGCCAGCGCTGAGTGAGGATGCGACAGAGAGAGAGAGAAATCAATTAGGGCCGGATATGGTTAGGGTTATGTCTACAGATTGTAACAGGGTGCAAAATGGAGTAGGAAAGGGAAATGTGTGTGTGTGTGTGTGTTGGGAGGAAGGGGGTCTAAGTTAACCCAGTCACTTACATATGTTGCCAGATCCCGTGTGATGATGCAGGGCCGGCACCGATTTGCTATTGGGCAGGTGTGCAGCTAGGGGATTCATAATGATGCTACTGTTGTTATTGCTGTTGCTGTTGTTGCTGTTGCTGTTGTTGTGATTGTGACTGAGTGTATGGCTACTGTTGATGTTGCTATTGCTCAGATTCAGATGCTGATTGAGACTGTGACTCGTGTGACTGTTCGCAATGAGCGACTTCGACGACTCGGCACCGCCCATGCGACTCAAATCGCGCTCGGACATGCGGCGATTACCTGTGCCAGATCATACCCATCATATCCAGAGAGAGTGCAGCAGGTAGAGATGGTTGGGAGAAGAGTAACGGTGCAATATACATAGGCAAGAGGGAGTGCGGTCGTGAGGGAAGGAGGCGCGGGGAGAAACGGAAAAAGAGACAGATTCGTATTGGTTTTAGTAATCGACGTCATCGTAATCCCAGTTCAATTATTTGTGTTTATCTTTTATTGCCGCGAATGCGTGTGTATTTGTGTGTGTGTGTGTGTGTGTGTGAGTGTGAATGTGTGTGTGTGTGTGTGCGGCGAATGTAATCAATTTTAATTAATTATGCATACAAAATGTAATTAGCATGTGCAAACATAAAAAAAAGCTACAGATACAGATACAGATACAAATACAACTACAACTACAGCTTAAAAGTACATATACTTTATATATAGCACAGATATGTGCAATACATACAAACACACAGAACAAAAGCTGTCGGAATTGTGCCCGAGATTGCCTATTTAAATGCAGCATACGATAAAGCGAGTACAAAAGCAAATTGCGAAGGCCGAAAAACAAAACATAAATGAGTCATGAATATACCAGCATATATACGGCATATAGTGCTTGATATACGGCATGTGATGTACTATATAAGGTAAATATATAATTCAATTGAATTTCATTAAGCTGCAGCTGCGATTACAAAGCACAAGTTGTGAAGTACAACGACAATGACATGCATAGATAAAATATAGTGAAAACAAATAACTGAACACAAACGAAACGAAACAAAGGTCAAAGGTCTCGACTTCTATGCTAATCAATAACACAAAACAATAGAAAACCAATTTTAAATAAACAACCTTTTTAAATATTTAAGAGAGATTCAAAAGAACCTACGATGATAGCTAAGACTATCGATTACGCAGTGAACTACTATCGATTACGCAGTGAACTACTATCGAATAGTTTTTCATAAATTGCATAAAGCTTCCTAGTTGAGTTTTGTGAGATTTAATTGGATGTATAACACTAAATACTCAATAAAAAGTAAATTAAAGAAAATCGAAAAAATATTTTCATAATTCAGAAATATTTTGAAAGAATTTAAAATAAAAAATGCAGAAATATTATAAAGGAATAAGTCAAAATATCTGCCAAAGTTCTCTTCATAAATCAGAAATACTTTGAGAGTTTATACTAAGTATATTATGCATAAAACATATACTATATAATCTTAAGCTGAGTAAAAAGATCTTTATAAAAGTGTTTGTTCTCTCTTCTTATAACTGATACAACTCAAAATACAAAACTCAATATTAAACCGTCGCAAAACTGTTTCAAAAATCAAATTACAAATCGAAAATGTTTCTAACACAAAACAGACTAAGAAAAACCAATTCACAATAGAAAATCAAAGAAAGGCTACTCAACGAAACTAAGAGAAGAGTAAGACAGAGAGAAAATCTAACGAGAACGCATTGCAAAAGGAGTTTATAATCGTAAAATGACAACAACAAGAACCTCGGTGCATTGCGCTTGGGTTGTCATCTTGGCGTGGAGCATGTTGTCAAGGTTGCAGCATTTGGTTCGCCTTGCGCTCCTGCAGCAACATCATGCACATCGGCAACAACATAATCAACACGACCAGCATCATGATCATCTTCATCCCCATCATCATCATCGTCTAAAGCATCGTCATCCTCTTCTTCGCTTGCCAGTACTTTGACTGGCAGTTTGTGCTTCTCACAGCAATCGCAGTCCGCGCAAGAGGAGGAGGTGGAAGAGCAGGAACATGCGTCATCCTCCCCTTCATCGCTGCAACTGCAAGTGTTGCTGCTGCGGCGTTTGGCCAAAGACAGCAGCAATTTGGCTGTAGAGGGCGGTGAGGCTGGCACCGATGCCCGATGCTGGCGATGGCCACGATGATGATGATGATGATGTGGATGTGGATGCGAATGCGAAACATGATGATGATGACGATGATGCTGCACTTGTTGTTGTTGCTGGTGTTGCTGTTGCAGCTGCTGTTGATTGCGTTGCTTCTGTCTCTGCTGCTGGTGCTTCTGCTTGCTGCGTTTCAGTTGTCGCACGCTGTGCGCCTGGCGATTGTTGCACATGACGCTGCGTCGACATGGTAAATGACGTGACAGAGCCAAGGATTGGGATTGAGGTTGAGACTGAGCTGCTGCTGTCGCTGTTGCTGCTGTTGCAAGTGGCTCCTTAGCCGCCTCCTGGCAGCTGTCATAGCACTTGAAAGTGGATGTCACATTATTGTTGTCGTTGTGCCGGTTGATTTTGCTCCTGCTGCTGCTGCTGCTGTTGTTGTCCACTGCGGGCTCATTGCTGCTGCTGATGTTGTTGTCACCACGACGACAATGTGCACAGCATGGACAATCGCAGCCCTGTTGCAGTTGCTTCTCCTGCTGCTGCTGTGGCTGCTCCTTTGACAACTTGACATCATAGTCCTTGCCAGCGCTGCCAAAGAGACTCCACTCCTTGAGTTGTTTGATTATATCGCCCTGTTCGCACTGCGATAACTGTGCGCGACCGTTGCTGTTGCTAATGTTGCTGCTGCTGTTGCCGGCAGGGGCCAGCGCCGATGTGGACTTCGATTTGGTCTTGTTGGGTGCAAAGTCCTGATGTGCATTGAAATACGCAGCCATTTCGCGTACCTTGCCCTGGCCAAAGGGTAGCAGGAAACTGGGACTCAGATTCGTGTGACTGGAGGCGCGTCGAGTAATGTTGCTGTTGGGAATTGCTGTGGTGCTTGGCTTAAGAGTTGAGGTGCTGGCACAATATTGATTGCTTGTATGTACATTTGGTGTGCGGGGACAAGCACAGGAACTGTCACTAGGAACTTGTATGCTGATTAGAGGAGGAGCAGTTGCAACAGCAGCACCAGCAGCAGCTGCACCCGTTGTTGTTGTTGCTGCTGCTGCTGCTGTCGGATTGATCGCTGACCTTTTGTGCGAACGTTGCGCGTTCAGTTGCCTCCGACAAGGCGAAGGTAGTTGCTGTTGCTGGAGTGGATGTTGCCGCAGCAACGGCATGCGCTCAATGGACTCGGTCGAGGAGCGTTGACTATTCGAGCCTGATCCTCCCGAGCTG